>CM073769.1:97107077-97707077 GCA_037158775.1 Hetaerina titia | reverse complement strand
TGCATGATATTATCTCGAACACTAAACATCAATAAACGGTGTGCAACTAAATTGAACATTCTCACTCGAACTAAATGTACAAATTTGAAGAACTTTTGTGGTAATGAATAATAGCTAAATGGGTACAAATTATGCATTTCCAAAATACTTAAAAAACACAGGGTTTTGTACATTTCTTCAGACAAAATTGATTAACTTCAATCCATTCCACTTCGAAGTATCAGGTGACAGGGCTGGAGGGAGGGAGTGGAGGAGGCAAGGAGTGAATCAATCAGAGGGGACACGGGGAGGAGAGAGGTCAGTCGATGGGCAAAGTTGATGGCCATTTCATTATGGAAAAATGTGCAAAGTTTTTAAAAATCATTTATTATTTAAAATGGCTATTTGGAACGCGATGAATAATTCGTTAAATATTTTTGCAATCGATCGCCGGTGATACAAAGGGAAATCAATCATCTGACGTTAGAGCGGAGTTAAATTATATACTGCGTGGAGAAGTGAAAAGTTTGCAAAATAAAATATTCAACGCGCTTGATTAAAACTCCGGCGGAGCAGGGAGAAAAAAATTTCGCAAGGACCCGAATATGCCGATCATTAAAACCACCGCATCCGGGATCCAAAGTACGACCAAAACCGTTGGCAGCGACCACGAAACCGTGAATTTACTTGTTCCCCTTCCATGCCCAGCTCAATATGCTAATTATTGTGAAATCTAAGCCCATTCCGAGAGCTATGGACGAAGCATTATATAATGAATACGAAAAAAGTGAAATTTGATGGGGAGGACCAAAGGAAAAGAGAAGAAATTCACGTGGGTTGTACAAGCGTGTGGATTTGGAGCGGGGAAGTGAAGGCGATACGTTTGAATTGAAGCCCGAAGACGACTACGTTCGGGAGAAAGGAGGAGGTGTGTCGGCCGCTTTGTTGGAGAGAGTCGAGAGGGAGTTTGCGTGGATGGTTAAGTGAGTAAAACTTCTGAAAGGGAAAGGAAAAAAAAATGGATCCGTGTGGAGACAAGGGGAATGGCGACAGACATCGGATTTCGGAGGACTGAGGAGGGAAGGGAGGGAAGCAGTGTCGGGGGCGTGGGATGGCTGGGACGAATCTTCGGCGTGAGAGGAGGCAGAGCAAGAGGACAAAGAGGAAATTATTTTAGAAAAAGAGCCGCAAGGTCTGAGGCCAGCGGGAAAGGGGCCGAAGGGACAAGGGGGATTCAAATGGGGAGAGAAAACCCCGAAATCAAGGGGGGAGTTTAGGGGAGATTCATGCGGAGTGGACAGAGGTGGAAAGGAAGAGGTTCAGATGTCATAATAACCACCTTCATTTAGAGAGATACAGGAGAACGCTGAAGTTACGCCTTACGACGAACTCATTTAAGAGATAAAATCGACAAGTTTAAATACCTGAAGAGAAACAATGATACGATGGCGACCAAAAGAAAGACGAATCAAATGCGAAAAGTGTTAATGTAAAAAAACCATGGAACAATTCCACTCTAATAAATGTAGACAATGGCCAGAGAAAAACAAAATATTATATTTTGCTCGCTTTTATTATTTCCTAATTTTGTGAAAATACGCGTCGAGGGTAAAACTCAAAATACGAAAAAAGGGGTGTTAAAAACCGTCACAGTTCTACAAAAAATTAATAATACGTAAAAGGACAAAGTAGCATTTATTTCAGAATTAACGCAAAACGGCATTAGATTTTCATTAATTTTGCAGGACAATGCGATAAAGTAAACTTTTCTTGTGATGTTAAAACGGTGACATAATACATGTACAGCTAATTATCCACAAAGCTATTGAGACAAAAATGAGTGGTGAGTTGCACGGCAATTAAAAAAAAATAAATTTAAAGAAAATAAAACGAGTAGGAGGGAGTATGAATGTATTTTAAGACTCCATGTCGTAAATTTTACGGACAAGCTAAAAAAGAGCAATTTTTTTCACTCATTACTGACCAAAATATTTTAAAGATAATGGACCGTTGCTACCTGGCTCTCGCCAAACTCCATGTTGGATACGCAAGTGCAGGATCCGGTCGAGAACCAAGATGTGAAGTTTCAAACAAGATGTCACATGATATCGGGAAGCATCAAAATTATGGAGTCATATTCTTCAAAACATTTTCTCACGAAATAAACATCGTATTTACAATTATTTAGTACCATTTAGTTTATAGTTGGTATCATTGAAGAGGAAGACATTTCCTAACTAAATCGAAACATTTTTAACAAATTAAAGTTGGAGGGACAAAAATAAACTAAATATATGAAATATACTGTTTGAAGTTTTCTACATCCAATAAATGGTATATTTTATTAGGTAATCTACCGGTTAAGGTAGGTTTTTTGGATGGACACAAACACCAAATAAATATTTTGTGACTCCTAATAAATCACAATCCAGCAACCTACTTTACATCAGGTCTCTCTTCATCTCTGTGTATTTCCTTCCTCCCTTCATCCCGTCCAACATCCCTATCCTATTCCTGCCCTTTCCTCGTCTGCCTAACTTTCTCCCCTCCATTACCTTCTTTAACATCCCACTGCCGCTCAATACGCTTTTCTTTCATTTTTCTTGCCTCCACAGGATTTCTCCCAACAAACTCCTCTCCTCGCCCACCATCCCTAGTATTTCCTCATTTGTTTTAGAAAGGGTATCTTAAAGGAGGGATAAAATGAGTAATTATCTCACCCCCTATATAGAGCACACTGCAAAGGTCACTCTTCCAATCTCATTTCTTGTGTTGATGGCGTTTAATTCGTAGTAAAAAATCGTGTTTAATTGGCTCAATATCACAACACAAAGTAATTCATCATTAGTTTGAGAGATTATTATGAGTTAAACTATTTCATCATTAGTTGCTAAAGTTCCACGAAGTACACATATAAACGAGTGAAGAAAATCCTACTGGGGTAAAATTCACCAACTACGTACACTGTGACTCCACTGATTAGATTTCTATGCTGGAAAGTCTGATACGATATTCCTTCCTGTAAATCCATTCTGTTCAGCTCGGAATTCAACCCCATCCACATGATATTTTTATCTTTCAGCTGCCACATTTCTCTTGTCCAATTAAAACATAAATGAAACAAAAAGAGTGCGAAAAAACTTTAATTGTAATTAATAAAGTACAACCATTTCCATGAAGCCAGGGTCACCAACGCGGGTCAAACCCAATCCCATAAAACCCTTTCACGTCCCTTTTCGTTGGTACTTGTACCGCGTGTCGTACGATGTTTGGGGTGTAGATGTGGAGTAGAGAGAGAGAGAGGTGGGAGAGAGGCGGAACAGGAAAAGGGCTCGAGGACGACGGAAGGGCACGCGTACTACACACACACAACACAAGGGCGGGGGGGTCGAGGAGGGTTGGGGTGAGGAGGAGTCCGAAGAGGGAGGAAGGGAGACTGGAGGGGAGGAGGGGGTCGGACATCCGGAAAACCCCGAGGGGACGGAGACAAGGGAGAGAGAATAGTGTGCTCGGTCCGGGGGAAAGGGAGAGATATAGGGGAGGAGGAGAAAGTGAGCGGTTACAAAGGAAAGGATAATGCTAAGCGGGAGAGGGAGGGGGATGCGAGCGAGGTAAGGGCGGGGGGGTGAGATAAGGTGAGTCCGTGGTGAACTAACTAACTAATACGGGGTGTGTGTGTGTGTGTGAGGGGGGGGGTTGGATGGGAGTTGATCGCCTTGGGGGAAGTGTCGGTCAACGAGTGAGGGGCGGCTTCGGCGCCGACGACAGTCCCCTGAGATTCCTCCTGCATCCCGTTTTCCTTTAACCTGCGTCCGAAAATGGCAAGGGGGACTGCCTTTATTTAAAAAAAAATAATAATAAAATATGATTGCCGACGAAAATCTTGGCAGGGGGAGGGTGAAGAAGACACTCGCGACGAAAAAAAAGAACGGGAAAGCGGAAGGAAAAAAAAAAGAGGAGTTGCTCGACAGCGCTGTGGTTTAACGGGGAAATCCGTCCCCTTGTCTCGAGGGGGGGAAAGAATTGTTATGCTCATACTCTGCTCACTTTTCTCTCTGCTTATTTCAACGGGGATACACACGTTGCTGGGGGGGATCATAAGCACTGAAATTATGCAGGGGAAGACATTTATAAATACAAATTATGGATAAAGGTGCTCACATGGAGATGGAAATTTCTTCTCCAAGAGCGTACTATATTCCCACTTGTAGTATTATTCCAAAAGCTATCGTAATGACACGTAGATTGGGTGAAGGTTGAAAACTGTTAAAAATGATGAAAGTCGCCATATGCAGTCGTGAATAACGTATATTTTTAGAAAAATAATTAAATTTTGATAAGAGTTCTGTTTGATATTGTATAAGACGGTGTTTATTTTCGCTTTTTATCCTCCTGTCCTGTAGCTACGAATCGGAGATCTCAATCTATTATTATAACAGGCTCCTTCCTTAAGACTTATAACTGGGATTTGGCCAAGTAACCTAATATTGGCTATATTAACCCGAATGGATATAACATTCCCGTGAAAACAGTAGCATTTATGCAACCTTAAGCGATCAGAATTAAATTAAGTTAAAATTAATATCATTGTGTTTTTCATGAATGTCACCGGCCATGAAGTATACTACTCCATACACTGGAGGCATAAAAACATGTATTTCCCTCATAAATTTTCACTTGTTATGCAGCCTCAAAGAGTTACGCGTGATTTTGATCAGGCAGCAATAAAAAGGAAGCTAAAGAAAATGCTCTAAAGTAAATTGGAGTGCATCAAAATTATGATGCCTTCTTCTTTAACGCACCACAAATAAACTCCATATTTTTACAGAATGATATTTAATTTTAAATTAGAGGATTAAAACCAAGATTAAATTTTAAAAATTTAATCTCTATTTTCAGCTTCGAGAAACCGTCAAAACCTTTACGCTGGTCCTCAGTCGACGAAACCATAATCGGAGGTCAATAAAAATTCCAATGCGGAACTGTAACAAGTCACGTATCATAAAATCGAACGTTCCCATGAGGTCCAACTCTCTAGTCAATTCGCAGTTAATTATTCCAGAGATAATCGGTTCAATTCAATTCAGTTCAGTTAATGATGAAAGCATTAGTGGGCTGGGCGTGCTATGGGAACGCGACTTCAGGAGACCGCAGACAGGAAGAAATTCGTGAGGGAGGAGGTCCGCACGTGGATGCACAAAGGAAGTTCGCGCACTGCAGTTAACCAACCAAAACTTGCAAACGCTCATAAACAAGTTGTGCTCTGTGCTCCGCAAACAGTACACAAACGCCAACAAAACTCAAACCCTCCCCAGAGAACAACTAGATGCGCTGTATAAGCTATGGTGGGAAAGCGGGAACCACGGAAGAGTATTTTTACAGTAATACACTCCATAAACTCACGAAATACTTCGTAAAATAGATATCAATCGGAATAACATACAGAAGTAAATTTTAAATTAGTCATTTAGAGCAAAATTTCTCCCCTACGGACGCTATATTTATCACAGAAAGTTTACCAGGAAATATTTCAATTAACTTACGCGGACAATTATCGTTCAGCTAAAACCTGGACTAGGAGACACAGCTTTAAAATTCGTCGATTAAGTAAATTTGATAAAAAAAAAAAGAAAAATAAAGAGGCATCACAAAAGAGAAAATGTTTGTGCGACCGATTTCGATTTGGAAAATCATTTTTATATTCTCTACGTCGGAACCTATCGCAAATAAATGATTTATTTTGCAGGACAGGAAAGCGTTCATATTTTCCGCAGCACAAAGGAGCTCCCCCCAAGTTATATCCTATGCAGTTGCAAGTACATATAGATCAATCGAAGTGGAAACCGATGATGCCCATGGCCAAACAGCGACTAAATTCCGTCGGATAACGTAGCCTTCTCGGGGCGTCTCCAAGTCAGTGACGGTAGCTGGGGACAGCAAACGGGATGCGACCACAGCATTTAATTAACACAGCGTAAAAGGTTATTACCGTGGAAACTGGTCGCCGAATACCTCCCGACATGTCATGTCCCAACGAGAAAAATTGAAACGAGAAATTGAGCAGCCAAGGATTTCGTTAGGGCTTGCAAAGGGAGGGAGGGTAGAGGAGTGTTCGAGTGATCTTTTAGTCTGATCCTCCGTGCGTACACACCCACCATCATCTCTGTTTACCCCCCCCCCCCCCCCTCGGAATTCCCCCAAAACCTCGGAGAGAGCACACTTTCCAAGTGTCAGCACGAGGAGGGCGAGCGCCTCGTCGATTCACGGGAGAACGCCGCACGACGCATCAGCGCACTCGGAAGGATACGCGCCACGAGCACCGCTCTCGCCTTTTGATGTCGGACATCCCACGCGAGCCGCTTGGGGTGTTTACCGTCAAGTCGGCTCCAAGAGGATCTACCTCATCTTCATGACACGACCTCCACCCTCGGAGGTGAAACATGCACTCCTTTACCCTCACCGTGGGCGCACACACACCACCGAACAACCGGCTCACATAGTACACACTCGCGTAGGTGAACGGGGAGCTGGGAAGGGAGGTTCGGGAAGGGTAGATGGGGACGGGACGACGCGGAGGGAGTATAGAAGACGTCGAGGGTGACGCGGCCGTCCACGTATCGTCTGAGCCCGTCCACAAAAGGCCCGAGACCACAAAGGAGGTAGGGGAGGGACGCGATCTTCCGAGGGGACGTCGAACTCACGCACTTAACCCAATTTTCCTTCGGTTTACCTCGGTTAGGTTATTTCCCCGTGGGAGATCCGTTTCGGGACGACTCGCCCGGGGGGATTCCAAGCGAAGGATTGTTTAAACGTGCGGCTCTCGAGAAGAAATTTAATTTTTTTACAGCGTTCTTCCTGAAAAATGTTATCGAATTTAGTTAAGATCGCAGTACCCCCCAGATTAAATGGCAAGACCATTCAAATTTCAATTAACTTAAAAATCCGTTATAAGCTTAATTGAATCTGGCTTGGCTCCGCGGAAATTACGGATGTCTATTATGAAAGCGATAAATTTGTAGTTTCCACAAGTTTTGAATACTTCACAACATATTTTTCTACCGTCCCATAATTATTTGGGCATCCCAGCATCACCTGGGCCCCGAGCACGTATGACTAAAGGATAACGAGATGCACTGCGCCGTGTATGTGACAAATCAAACCTGTAGAAACTACAAATTTACCATTTTGATTATGGATATCCAAAAGCTGTAATAAAATGAACAGAGTGTATTGTTTCGGAACTAAGACGAATGTCGGAAAATGAGAAAAACATGAAAACTTGTGAAAAAAATCAGTCGAACTTCGAAACAAGTTTCGTTTTGACTCATCGGCGGTCACCGTAACAACAAGTTAATTTCATTGCAACAATTTCAGAGTGTAAAAGTCATTCGCCTTGACTTGAAAAAATTTCAGAGTTTAAGAGGACGCCTCGATAGCTTAACTGGCTAAAGCTTTCGGCCGGAGATCGAGTAATCCAGGTTCGAATCCCGGTCAAGGCGAATGATTTTTTACACTCCGAAATTATTGCAATGAAATGCATGTTAGCGGATGACTCCGTGAAAAGTCACTGTTGCAGCATCTCCCACAGTTTCTTGAAATTTGAATAAGCTCATTCCTGAAAAAAATCTATTTCTTGAGCAATTGAAGCGCCAGAACATTGGCACGCAAAAAATGCGTGAAATCCAAGCCACAATGAGCCAGGGACGAATGAGATGTATAAATTAATGCCATTACCATACTAGGGGGCAATCCTACGGCAAAATTCGAAAAAGAATTATGGACTCAAATCATGGCTATAAAAGGAAGAAATAGAGATACTACTTCGACATATCGTGAAAAGAAAGTCCTCCACAATCTTTCTGACAAAATAGTCCTCGGTGTGCGGCCCCCGTTCTGGAAGCGGAAAAATGGCCTCAGTGCCTTGGGACCGAGTGAGCGAACGCGGAGAGCCATCCACACCTCAGGGGGAACTGGAGTTGAAACGCACTCAAAAATCCCCGAGGGCCCACCTCAGCCCCTGGAGAACTCGGAAGTGGCCGCTGGAACACTGTCACTCGGGCCCGGCTGAAACCATCGCCCGCGTTCACTCATAGGCGGTGTGCACACAAACTCGGCGGGGATCGCACGGCCAGCCTCCTCGCACCAGACGCTCCTGGAGACGAAGGCCGTTAATTGGGCGCCGAAACCAATCCAATCCCCTCCCTCCCTCACGAAGAACGTGAAAGAGAGTGGACGGAACGACATGGCCACTCTGCCCCCATCTTCTCCCCTTCAAACCCCCTGCCGGGGCCTTCCTCGCCCACGACGACCATCTCTGACAACCACTCCCCTGGAATGCGCCAATGTGTATTCGAGGCATGTCCCGATAGCGGTGTGCGAGGGAGAAATGGATGAGGCGGGGGGGAGAAAAACGAGTGCGCTGGGACGGGAGTATGAGAAAGACAGTAGTGGATGAAGATACTCGAAGGAAGAGATAAGGGCGAGGGGGAGCGAGCCATGTTGAGGTGAACGGATGCCAAAGCTGTGGTTATGTCTCGCAAAATACGAGATGAAGACGGTATGAGCATTCTAAGACGAAAACAAGTGAACAGGTACGCCACAAGGATAAAAAATGTTGTAAATTTATGGGAATATAGAGAGAATTAATAGGTAGAATACAAGAAAAACCAATGGTTGATAACAAAATCGCCCGAAACATAGGAAATCATGTGACAGGGTTATACTCCCGCAGAGTTTGACGAATTGCATGTGGATACCGTTATTTCTGCCGTACCATTGTGAAATGCGCTGACAACTCGCGGGATTTCCTATTTTTATTAAATAGTTCACAGTGAGCAAAGTACGAACAAAGTACAAGAACCACGGTCTGCACACTACCACAGCAGGATGCGTGCTGGGAGTAGGAATATTTAGACAGTAAGATAGTGGCTCTAATCCTTCTAATCTAATCTCACCGCCACGCTAGGTCATTTTTGACTGTCCTCATATTGATTCTAGAATGAGGAACAAATACCTGGCAGAGATTGGCGATGGCTCTTCATCACTAACATTTTAGGCAAACATCATAAATTTAATAGTTAATCAAGACAGTGGGAGGTTCATTTTAGTATAGCTAAGAATTATTTAAACACTACCGAGAACACTATCCCAAAATATTGTGATATTTGTTCAATTTATCAAAATACGAATATTTATATGGTATGTTTGTCAAGGATGAACTACGAGTGAATGCAAGTTTAGAGAACAGTAACTATTAACACTTATAAATAACGTAATCTGTGCTAATTTATAAATCAATTAGAAAGCTAGATCACGATCACGTCTGTGAATCGAGATTATTATAGAGGATATAGAATCGAGGATTATTATAACTGATTTGACGAATGCAAACTGATCCGAGGGATACATGCCGGGTGGGAGACAGGAGCCTGAACAGACTAAATCCTTCCTTTGCCAGCCATTGCAAGGAATATGACTTCAACACCGAGCATAACTCCCACACTCCTCCTCATTGCCTTTGCTATCCAGGCGATCCAAAAGACGAAGGGGACCTCTGGAGGGCGAAGTTGGGCCAAAATTCGTACACCTTTGGGATAAAAATAATACGCTTCGAGCTGTCGTGTGAGTGCAAATTGAAATCCGAATAGATGGGTGTACTTGAAATGAAAGTTGTCATGATTCCCTCTTCAACGTCGAGGTTAAACGGACTGGTCGCGCGGCATTCAACATCTCCACGCCGCTTTTCGTCTGGGACTCGCGGCTCGGAAAATTAACCGAGTGGAGGCGAATCACATTCTATGAGAATTGTCCTACCCTGGATGTACGAGGCTGGGAAGCACCCACGAGCAGTGGGCATCCTCTCAGAATGGAATGGGGCGCCCGAAAATGGAACGCCGCACCTGGGTAGAAGCCGAAGGACTGGATTAAGGGGGTATGGGGGAGGAAACGTCCTTATCTTCGAAGGAGATGTGACTGGGATGAGTGGAGGAAAAGTGAGCGGAGGGAGAAAAGGAGAGGGGATTGGAAAGTAAGGGAAACGCGACCGGCGGCCTATTGATGGTACCCCCAACGTCACCTATAAAGGCTTCCCTTCAACTCCCTCCCTCCTCGTCCCGCTCATCTTCCCCACTCCCCCCCCCCACACACATACTGACACTCCCCCGCGTCCACTCGCTTCCTTCCCACTCCTCCCCGTCCCTCTCGCATTCGGATGCTCCGGCGCTGCGGAGGTGAACGAGCGGAAGGAGAGAGAGAGAGAGAGAGGTTGGGGAGGGCGGGGCACTGGAATGTGTATCCCATCCACTCAAAGAGATGGGAGGGTGGATGGGCGGGTTTGTGTGTGTGCACGTTGGGAGACGGGGGATATTCCCCTCCTGATGCAGAGAGGATACTCCCTTCCTCCCCCCCCCATCCCCCATGTGAATCGAGGGAGGCTTATTTTAAAAGGACGTTGGGGAAGGGTGGCGTGACGCGAGGGGGGTACGGAGGATGAGGAGGGGATGCGTGAGGGATGAAAGGGTGAAACGGGAGGGGTCGGGGAAGGGGAGGATAAAGAGGAAAGAGGAGAAATAAAAGTAAGGTATCCTCGCAATGGGAGGCTATCCAGCACGTCGGAACAGAGCTAGAGAGGAAGAGAGAGAGAGAGACGCGGAGAAAGAGCAATGCTTTGACATCCTCGGCGTGAAGGAGTACCCGTCTGCGTTTCTCTTTTTACGTTATTTCACCTTCATTTGGTCCGCATTTTATACCAGAATTCCTTTTTCCATTTCTATCTATCCGTCTCTCTCTCCCACTCTCTACATCTTCCTTTTATTTTTGAAAAACGTAAAAAAATAACTAAATAAGGCTTGCTTCGAACCCCTCGAGGGAAGAGGGAGGTAGAATGGAAAATACTATAATTTTGGAGACTTTTGGAAGAGAACCCTAAACTTGCACGGATATGTCCCAACGTTCCCCCTATAAGACCCCGGTAAGCGAATGGCATCTCAATAGATATGCTCCTTCGAGTCTTACTGCTGGGATATTTTCATGCAGCTTAATATAAAAAATTGAGTGTTGTTTTTTCCCAATATTTTATGAAAGTTGATTTATTATGAACTGAATAATTTTTTGTTAATCTCTAAAATATACTAATATTAACAGTAGTCTACTGGATTAGGGCGGGTTTTCGATGAACCCAAGAACTAAACACTACAGTTATCCTAAGCCCAGATTTACAAGATATAAAACATACTCAAATGGCATGCTATAAATTAAAAGGCTCGTTTTATCTCTGCATAATTTATAACCCCTTTAATTCCATCCAAAATAACTAACACATTCATTTCCCTTGAAAATCTATACGAATATGTATACCAACTACATGACAAGGTGTGATAAAAAAAAGACCGGCCTGATTTTATTCTGCGCAAACCGTTCAACGGATCGAAACGAGACACAGTGCGCCATCTAGCGACACATCTGACGACTAAAACGAGAGGTGTTGCGTTTGCTTACGTCGAGTGATTACGTAGCAGTAGCGGTACGTATCTTAACCTGTTCGTCGCCATATAAGAAACAAGTTATAAAATCAGTTGTCTTTTTTTGATCACAAGTTGCAGATAACTGCGATGGATATTCATGAATAAAAAGTTGAAACCTTATTTAACAAGAAAACTTATTCATGTAAGTGTTACCAAATAACGAATAAAAATACTTAATTTAAAATGAAGTCAAATACATTAAAGAAAAGGGATTCATTTTTTCAGGCACAGTTAACGAACAAAAACAAGTCTGATTGACCATTATATAGTGGGTGGGAGGGGATGAGGATAAAAAAATCCACCTAAGACATTAAATTAAGAGAAAGCATTTGGTTTTAAGGATAGACTCCCGACTTTTCCGGAAATGCGGTTCAAGTCACAAAGTTTAATGTTCTATACGACAGACAGACCATCCACTACCTCCGAGGTGTCAACCTCATCACAATTAGGTGAGACCGGAAGGCCAATAAAACTACTACTTCCTGAACGGAATCAAACCCTTGATCCTCGTATGGGTTAGTCGTTAAAATATCCATTCCCGAAAAAAATCCATTCCCCACGCTTAGGTCGTCAATCGCGATCCGGATGGACGATGCGTGGCGAGCAAATTGTGGGAGAAAGGAAATCAGGAAAGTGTTTTTGGAGCGATGCGCGAAAGGATCGCAGAGAGGTGTGAATGTGCCGGTAGGGAGGGCAGAACTTTCACGAGGTGGTGCGATGGAGAAGCAGACGGGGGTGGCTCCCGTGCAGCCGACGACATGCCAAGACATCCCATAACGGATTCACGAGCGATTGAAAGCGAGCGGGAGGGCTTTGTGACGACTGAGTCGTCCCCTGGGGAGGAAAGGCGGATGCGGGAGTGGAGGGAAGGAAGGAAGGTATGAAAGAAACAGGGGCGTTCTTTTTGTATCTCGAAACTTAAAATCGAGTCTGGAAGGCTACGCACACACGCCTACGGAATCTTCCGTCTCCTCCGATCTCGCAGTCTTTCTCCCGGGAGAGTAAGAGACGCGGCAGTGAGAGTGGGCGAGAGCGTCCTCCTGGAGGGCGGCCCGTTCCTCACCTCAATGTCCCCCCCCCCGCACCACCAGGTTAAAATACGAGATACCCGATTGGCTGCAGGATCAGGCCATCCCACGAGGAGCTTGAGGAGGAATAAATAAAATGTACGTCGTGTGAAAAATGGAGAATCGTACAGAAGTACAAATGCATTTTAATCGACTACTGTTCATATGGCATGACCCCAAAAAAAAGCGTAAGGAGCGCCGACACCTGTACACATGTATTACGTTGAGTACGCTGGAGATTGAAGCAAACTCAATAATCCCACTTCATTTCTCGAAAAAATAACTTATCCATAGAATTCAACATACAAGACTTGTAACTTTGAAGACATTAACTCCGATATAACAACATTCAACGATATGGAAGTAAGGAATTCATGAAAACGAAACGAATTCGGTCTGAGATTCAGACTGCCCGAGATGGCAATAATATAAGCTTAACCTAGCTAGCTTAATACAATACTTGTATTTCCACTAAGTATCTCACATTGAAGGGAGGAAAGAAGTACACAGAGATGAAGAGGGACCTGATGTAGATTACGTTGTTAGATTGGGTTTTGTTTGGAGTTACAAAATGTTTATATGATAGTTGTGTCCATCCAAAAACCTACCTAAACCGGTAGATTACCTTAAAAAAATCTCACAATTTACAAGGTTTCCACTATCCGAAAACAGCATTTTTAGAGGCTCAAATTCAGATAGAATTTCAACCCATTTCGTTCATCCGGGCCCCACGACTTTATTCCAAAAACTTGGCTGTTTTCGAATTGGTGTTAACTAACTAAAACACAATGAATATATCTCAGCTTGCCTCTTGCGACCGGACGAACGAACAGACCCACTGCCTGGGAAACCGAAACCAAAAGGCACTCTAGTGTCGGGATGCGAAAATGGAGACGGGAAGGGATGGGGCGTGCGACGGGGAGGGTTTCTCGCGGATCCATTTCCTCCGCAGTGGTGCACCTCGAGACGGAGAAAATGAAACGGGAGAAAAATGGGAAAGGGAGTAGCTCTCCTCCTTTCTCGACCCCCTCTTCCTCCCTCCCTCGACTCCCAGGGGTTCGATGAGACGAGCGGGAATGGAGGAGGAAAAAAAATGGAGCCGACGCTCGCTCGTCGAATTCTCCCGTCCTCTTCCCACGACCGTGGTCACTTTTCTTTTTATCGCACTGCATCGTCTCGAAAAAAAAACGAAAACGTTATAGAGGTCCCGGACAATGTGCGCGAACTCAACGGCGATGATTAAACGGCTTTGGATGTCACGGCGCCGTGTCCCCACTGACGACATACGCGCGGGGAAACGGGGTAGGAGGGAGGCGAGAGGTGAAAAAATGAGAACGACACGAAAATTCGCGGACAAAAAGCCTTCCGGAGACGCACTCCATCGTCGGCGAGGAGAACAAATGACCTGATCTCCAGTCTGCACATACTTTCGTCGAGCTTCCTGGCGTTACAAATGGCAAACGTGCTTGAACCCGGATAAGATGTTTCAGACGAATTCTTTATAAACGGTCATTATAATTCCATAAGTGCTTGCGGGATCAAACATACAAGTACGTAGCTGACAGCGACGAATATAGATTTAACAAGGAAAAAGTTGTAGGGAAAGATGTTATAACAATTCTCGAAGAGATACGTATGTTGTTACCGGAGAGTTTCCTCATCGGAAACTTACTCATATTTATTTATTTCATCTACATAATACTCCACAAGCCGCCGCAAGGGCGTGTGGCGGGGGGTGTTAGGTCACCACCCAAAAAAGGGAAATATTTCAAACAGGAGGAACAATCGCCTTGTGAATTGAACTGTGATGAAGTGCATTAAACGACCTTGAATTAGGAGAGGTTATGTATAAATGTACATGGTTCTGGAGGAGAATGCTGAAGATTAAATGGACAGACAAAGAAAGAAATGAGGAAGTATATAGAAGAGCAGAAGAGGATAGAACCACATGGAGAACTCTACGGCAAAGAGAAATACAGGGATTGGACACACATTGAGGCACAATCGATTGATTAGATTGAATGATTGAATATAATAGAAGGAAAAATAGAAGGAAAGATCACACGAGGAAGACCAAGAGACATGTACGTAGGACAAATTAAGAAATACGTAAAACAGAAAAGGTATCAGGGATTGAGGGAATTGACATTAAATGGAGGCGTATGGAGGGCTGCAATAAACCAATCCTAGGATTGAAAATAATAATAATAATAAAGTGTCTTTATTGGGGCGAGATTGAGACTGAGATAGTCCCTTCTTCCACCTAACCCCTCGTCAAGTTACATATACATATATAGTTTAAAATATCATTTACATAAAACGTGAGAAACACTTGAAATTATGCAGGAAAGCACCCACACAGGAAGGGGGGTGTGAAAACCTGCGAAATCCTACTGAGATATAGCTAATGTTTTACTACAAGAAGTGTTTCTATGTATACATTTTAAATTAAAAATTAAAATACAAAGGGAGTAATAAAATAAATGCAAATGAAATTACAGACAAATAATATATAAATAAAAACTGTAAAATATAAGTAATGTAGACAAATATAATAAAAGAAGAAGAATTTTACAAAATACAAATAACGTCTTGTATTGTTTAAAAACGTGCGTCTTGTCATTTCGATTGTTGGGTTGTGAGCATTGTCTTGTATAGTGCCCTTTTAAACGATGACAATGAGAGTGCGTGTATTGTGGTTAATTTGATGTTGTTCCATTCCCGGCAGGCAGTAACAGTGAATGACTTGTTGAATATGGCTGTTCGGTGATGAGGAATGACGAGTTTGTGGCTTCCCCGGGTGTATGTAGTGTGTACTGTGTCGAGACTACGAAAATCAGCTGTAAGATATAATGGCGTTTTTGTATTCAGTACTTGATATAAAAGGGTTAGTGTGTGCAGGAGGCGACGAGAGTCAAGTTTTAGCCAACATAGTTTATTTATATAATTAGTTATGTGGTCGGAAATTTGTAAATTAAATATGAACCTAATGCATGAATTGAGGGAACGCTGAAGTTTTAATGAAAGCTCTTGGGAAAGGTCTTGATATGCTACATCAGCATAATCGAAGTGCGGTAGTATTAGGGTGGACACTAACTGTTTCTTTAAAGATGAGAAAAATACTGAATGATGATGTAAAAATGTATCGAAATTTTACATGCTCACATTTCATAATTTATTTCCAAAGTGGTGGATTAATTAAAAGTGGATGGAATTTCGATGAGCCTCAGAAAACTACGAGAAGACAACGATATCAGTATTTTTATTCTAAGTTTGACACATCCTTGATAGTAGTTTGAAATTATTCATTTCTATTATTGTTTTGATATGCAATAAGAGTTCAAATAAAACCTAAAGTTTACGATAACAAGTGCCATCTTTTTATTTTGTTGACTTAGAAGTATGCGTCCTAAATTTTTTCTGTGGTTAAATGAAAAAAAATACGCAACAATTTCGAAATAAAGGCCGATTGTTTCATAGCAGAAGCACCATTACGTCGAATTATGTTTCTGTAATCAGGATCTAAATCAGGAGAGAAATGACATCGTAACTTCCCAGATAATACTGATTTGTTAAAACTGAACGGAAAATATGGCCAGAGTTTTCTATAAACTCATTTACTATCCTTAACTTCATTTGAGCAAAAAAATAACGTGTGATATCACCACGCTATCTTTCGAGTATAATTTCCCACAAAACTTTATTATTTTTTCCAATACTTTCAATAGAAATGTCGGTTACACAACAATACGCCCAGCAGGTTTGCCTTAAATTTCTACGCAATCGATTAATATTTGGAGCAACTCGATAACATTTTGAATCGATAAATTATTTTAAATGCAAATTGATGAATTTTTTTTCAAACCATCGCAAATGCACCATTTTTATATTCTTATATTAATCATATGTGGTTGCTTTTACATCCGTTGACACTCGAGTTTAAACGTCCGTTGAAACATGAATGCTCAAACGAACAATATAAGACGCGGTATCCTGTAGGTTATGCTTCGTCTTCGTGACCACTAGAATCCTATGCAATAAAAGTTATCCCACAGTGCAGGGTAGCATTAACAATTTCATCTTCAATGGATATTAGGGCCAAGGGACACATTTCTTAGGAATTTGCGTGAAAACATTTGGAAGCAGGGGAGTACCTAAAACCGCACGATCGAGAAGAAAATAAATATATCCTGCAGTTACGGCCACCCACAATAATTCACCGCGAATCCTACGGGGAATCGCATTCAATATTTTTTCCACATACTCGTACGTACCATTAAAGAAATACTCGAATGAATTTACGGGAAGAAATACGGATACAAGCTAAACTTGTGCCAAAGATCTCAGAAGCTCTAGAATTATTTAGGAATGCGAGGAGGGTTCCATTGGTGAGGCGAATGGAACCAAAGCGAGACTATTTCGGCATTCCATTTCGCGGATGATGAAACACGAGTCTAAAAAAAAATTATGGGAGCTTGAATACGAGTATCTGAATATGGAATTAAGGAATTTGTGGAATTTTGGAAAATTGTAGGATTGATAAAAAAAAACACGTCGCATTCTTCAGTTTCTGAGAGAGATAAATCGATTTAAAAGATCGTGTTTAACTCGTAATAAGTGAGACTTTAACAGCAATAAAGACGTTTAACTCACATATTACTTACCCACATCCAAATGCTATGATTTATGATGCTCTGCATTGCCTGTGCAGAATGGTTTCTCACCAAATACATCCTTAATATCCATTGAAGATGTAACTGCTAATGCTACCCACTGCAGGATAGCTTTTATCGCATAGGATTCTAGTGGTCATGGAGACGACGCATAACATACAGGATACCGCGTCTCGCTTTCTTTCAGCTTTTGTAAGTTAACCTGCAGGCCCTGGAGGTCCAAGCTCAGCGTCCAAGACAATATACGAATTCAGGTGTGTCGTTGTCCTTGGAATAGCACATTTAACAGGGTCAACCTGACCGCCTTCAAATTCGTGATTTTGATAAGATCATTTTCTCCAGCAGTCTCGAGAAAAAGATGAATGTGGTATGAAGACGTTTTTCAGGAAGGACGACGCATCGTGTCATTGCTATGGAATTAGTTCGCCATATTTAAAGGGTGAGCACGTTCGCGTTCAAAAAATACGAAACACAATTGTTTGTCTCGGATTGGTTTAGGGCGGGAATTTTGCATATTGAGGAGGGAAAAATAATTCCAATGTTGCGTAAACATAATCTGGATAATTAAGAGCTCTGGGTGGGATTAATACGGAGCGGCAAATGAGGCTTTGGGACCGAAATCCATTTCCGGGAATGAAACAACTCATCCGGGGGCTAATGAGCGGTCGTTCGAATACTAATAAAATTACTCTACGTCCAGAAGCAATCGCTTCAACATACGCGCGCCGGCCACGTGCCACTGAACTCGATCAAATCGATCACACGGGAACAAAAAATTAATCTTTTTGCACAGGTAATTAATTTCTCTAATAAGAGGATTTTATCAAAGTTTATTTTACTTCAAGTGGATTTAACTTATGGGGATTTAACAGAAAAAAAAAACCGTCTGAATAATATTTTTCAGGCACGCGAAAGGGACAAACATATACTATATTTTATTAAAATTTTAACCTCCGGGCAGGCACGTAAATACGCCTACCGAATGTTTGGTAATCAAAGGGATTTAAGTAGCATTTGCATTGAGCATAAAAATAAAAACATAAACATAAAAATGCCAAATTTACAATGTGTACATTTGTATCACATACAATCTGATGCCGAGATTTAATTACATTTAGTTTTCAAACTAAACCAGAAACAATTTCCATCTCTTAGGGTCTCTCTAACATACCGACTATTTTAAAATTCTAAAATAATGCTCTATTTTACACCGTACTAGCCAAATTGTCCTAGGTGATGATTTCCTTGAATTTTCGTCTTATTTAACAAACAAAAAAGTAAAAAAATTGCATAACTATACGACTAGACAGTGAATTACATCTGGCAATATCGCCAAAAGTTAAAAACCTCGACCTCATCCGTCATCTAGAATTAAGCCATTTTTTTCCGAGGAGTACGAGCGGAAGATAACTTTGAGAGGGCCGGACGTAAAGAAGAACCGCCTCGACACGCCCTTGAGGGAACAATCGCCGCGGGAATAACGCCATTAAATCAGTGTGGACGAGAGACGCAAATGAGAAATCCTAGGGGAGGAGCAGCGACCAGCGCTCACAGACGCCACCGACTTCCCTTCTCAACCGCTCACCATTCACTCTCCCTCTCTTTTCGGACATTAATACACTCCTCCCACACGAAGAGTGTACGGTACCGAAAAGGAGAGTGATGGCGAGAGGGAGACGACTAAGGGGCGGAGTAGCACGACGGAGAAGAGAAAGCGAAGGGGTGAAGCGTCGTAATCAAATCATCCCCACAGCGACGACGAAAAGTAGAAGAGAGAAAGAAACAGATAGGGAGACACATTCCTCTCGGACCCACGCACAAGAAACCCTGACACATCGGGTCCCCTTGAGGGAATAAGAGGAGGGAGTGAGTGTTGGGTACGAAAAGGGGAGATGGAGAGAGAAAGAGAGAGAGAGAGGAGTGAGGGAGAATAGATTATTTTGCTTTGAGATAAATATCCCCCAACAGCTCACTCATGAATACCTGTACTGACATGATTAAAGCCACCAAAGAGAGTTTCTACACAAGAAATAATAAAACAACAAATAAAACCCTAATGTTACACCACACCGAGCATGAGAGAAAAACAAATACGAGAGAAAAACACAGAATCCTAGAAATGTAATACAAAATACAAACAGAGCAGAGCAGCAGGGGAAACGATGAACTAAGTCCCAATCGGGAACAATAAAATTATTTGGTATTATATTCATTATTAGAGAGAGGCACTGTGAACCTCTCATTCTTCTATTCCCCCCTCTCACACAACTTTCGTGTGTATGGCTTTTTGGTGGGATTCCCGGGGACGTGGAGGGGTTGAGGCGAGCCAAGAAGGAAGGGGTAGGGGAGTGAGGGGGCAGGAGATATGGGAGGAAGGGGATTGCGTGAGCCTGAACATCTTGGGGGATTGACGGAAGAGGTAGGGAGGGGACCCGGAGACGGTTTTAGCGCTATATCAGAGGGAGGGGGGAGGGTAGGGGTTGGAGAGTGAGGGAGAGTTTTGCGGAAGGAGGCAAAGCTGATGCGTGTGTTTGGGGAGGGTAGGTGTGTGCCGGAGGGGGGTCAGAGGGAGGAGGGGACCAGGAGGAAATGGTACTAGGGGAGGGGGAGAAGAGAGGGATGGAGGTAAAGCCTTGTGCGTCCACTAAAAGGTCTGGATATTAGGGATTTAGTGGCCGCAGACTGTTTCCTCTCGAGAGAGTAAGCGAGGAGAATGGTGGGGCGAGAGATGGAGAAAGGGGTGGTAGAATGACGGATAGGACAAAGGGGAATGGGAAAAAGAGAGGCGGGGGGGACGGAGGAGGAGAGGATAACGGATGAACGAAAGATATTTATTATGAGGCCCGGCGTCTCTTAAATTATACACAAATAAAATGGAAGTGCACCAGATTGTCGATTCGGTGTTTGCCCTTGAGTCGGTTTTATAATTCACCATCCAAACTAAGCCCGGGATATAATTTATCGGTATAATTCTCTTATAGTTTTTCTTGCTAAAAGTACTTCCCTTACTACTCGGAGTCTTTTGCTCCTTGAAAATAATGTGACAATAAATATGGGAAGTGTTTTCCACTCTCAACTCTTAAGATTTTCGTCATCATGTGAGGGTATAAAAAAATTGGACGATAAAAATAAACCGAAAATAATAAAAATAGATAAGAGATACCCAAGAGCATTTTTAATGGTGTATCAAATTAACATTCAAGCAAAATTTAGATAAAATTATAACTGTTCAAAAGAAAACTAAAATTTATACGAAAACATTTTGAAAGCTTTTACTTATGATTATGACAACCAGAATAATATTTGATTAATTTAATATAATCTCTTTATGACATAATGAGGTAAAAAAATATTTGGTAATTAGAGCATTCATTAAAAACATTCATCAGAATACAATTGAAATTGATTCGTTGACAAAGCACTATTCCGTTTTTCTCACAATAACGCGAAAATTAAACTTTTTTTGCAAAAAAACTGGAGACTAATGGCAATTGCTACCATGATTCAGCAGTGCGTCGTAATGGAAAGAGGGTCAGATTTAAATAACTCAAATCATGGAGTTTCATTCTTAAGTCTATTTAAAGCTCGGTTAGCAATCAAAAGAAAATCTTAAAAATAGAGTATCAAGCCTTACAACACCGTAGTCATTCAATTTCAACATTCAAACGAAACTCCAAGACAGACTTCAGAGCAATGACATTGCCATTTGCTTGGCAAGGTCAACCAAGATTGTGCCGTGTTTCAAGTGACAGAAACATGTACTAGAAACATACGTGCAATGCCATGCACCTCGTGCGCACATCCAAAATAAGTTCTGCGAGAAAGTTTTCCATTAAAATTGGTGAAATGAAACTTAGATATACTGTATGTCAGTTGGAATCTGAGGAATAGAAAATACAACAGAAAACAAAAATAATGGAAGGGAGAGAGAATGGGAACAACTAGTGATGATATGTGAAATGCGTATTGGAACAGGATATGAAAATATGCCAAAAGACAAAAGTGTGTACAATATGTGAAAGGATATAATGGAAAACTAACTCACTCCTAAGCCAAAATGGTACCCTCAATCTTCCAATGGAACAACCTCTCGAAAGATAAACCCAAGGTCACGGCCTCTTAATCTTTCCCCCGGTAATGATGCTGCGATAGTTTTTCTTCACATTAACAGCAGCCGTCAGACTTATCGCTACGGCCATCAATCCTGGGATTATTACCTGATGATGACACATCATCGAAATTCGCTTCAGCGACTCACGACCGTTGAAGATCTCACTCAACTACTCACTCGAGTTAACAAACGCACAAATCCGACCCCCGCTGGAAAAACTCACCGAAGGGAACTAAGGAGGAAATGAGGAGAAGGGAGAAGGCGGCATGAGGATGATGCGGGCACCGGGGGTAGTGGGTTGGATGAGAGGCGGAGGGGTACGCGATCCCAGACGCAGTCCGGAGTGGGGATGGCGGAAGGTAGGACTGGATATCTTTGAGGGTATTCGGGGGGGGATTATTTCTTAGAGAGAGGCGTCCCTCCTCTCACGCCGGATGGTATCCACCCTCATCCCACTCTCACCCTGGCTTCCTAGGACCCTGGTTTCCTCCTTTACTCTTACGACATCTCATCCCTTCCACCCCCACCCTAACTTTTTCCCCTCCCCCTCCCAACTCACACACATACACACACACACACACACACTCCCATCTTCCCGCCCTTCTCGAGCTCCTCACCCCACCCCCCTCTATCCAATTCCCTAAGTTATATGCCCTGGTCCATCCCACCCGCCCGCCCACCCAAACACCCACTTCTCACCCTCCTCCTCATTCGGCTTCGCCCTTGGGGATGGACCCGGAAAGGCGCGGGGGAGACGCCTCCTCTTTCCCACTCTTTCCTCCTCGCCCTGGGTTAGGGTCTCGGGAGGAGGAGGGCGGTAGAGAAGGGAGCGAGCGGGCGGAAGGAAAGGAAGGAGACTGGCGGAAGGAACGGAAAGAAAGACGGGAGAGGCAAAGTGACTAGCGGATAAAGGAGGGAGAGGAGGGAATGGTGCGTGAAGGGCGAGAGGGGGACGGAGGGGTGAAAACGAGTCGCGGGACGCCTTCTGTCCGTGCTCGTTCCCCCCCTTTTCCCCGGGGACGACAGGGGAGGAGATGGGGCGGGTCGGGGGAGGGTTGGCTCCGGTTTTTCGGGGACACGAGATGCACACCTCTCCCCCTTCCCCCCAACTCCTTCCCTCCTCCCTGTCCTTCCTCCACACGACCTCCTCCTCGTTTGTGGTAAAGGGGAGAAAAACTGACGCACTTAAGCGAGGAGGAAAGATTGAGATTACGGTGGGGGGGAGGGGAGGAATGGGGGTTGGAGAGAGGGGGAGAAGAAAAGGGGGGAGAAAAGGCCGGGCGGAGTGATTGGTGCGGGATGGGATGGAGGGAAGTTGAAGGGTGGCAAGCCTTCTCTCGACGGAAGGGATTATTAGACAAGAGGGATGCGTGACGGCGCGGGTGGCCCACGGGGAGGGGTTAGCGGCTTTTATCTCTCCGATTATAGCAGTTGGCGACATGCTTATTTGAGTTTGGTCGCTAAATAGAGGCCGTTGCGTAGCTATTCATGCTGGGTTAGGCCAGGGCTCCCCACGTGGGACCATACGTTTTTTTAGAGGATCATCCTGCCCATCGGCGAGTGGAAACTTTACTTAATCGGCGTTGGGTCTTTGTCATTCAAGAGATCATTTCATATTTGGAGCCAAAGGGGCATCTTCGCCGATTGGAGCACATAATTGTGACCCCGCTCCGTTTACTAAAGACAACCACTTTAAAAATTTGATTCGCTATCCTACCCAGTGCACACGAATAGCTCGAAACGTTATTTCACGTGTGGTCAGAACCTTACGAGTGTTTGTTCCTCATTGGTTGCTCTTGTGTTTGAATATTCATGCCTTAGAAGTTCAGAAAATTATTGCAGATGCCACTTCATCGCTAGTTCAGTCTATCAAATACTAAACCCCCTTACAATGTAATTATGGTCATTTAAACTTCTTTCAGCAATTCGAAACTAGACTTTCAACACTGATTGGAATTATAGTAATTATCCTTTTTTTTTTAATTTCAGGTCACATTTTACGCAACTAGATCTGGACTGGTAGCGTGAATAGGATTTCTTACAATATCATTTTGTACTTATCACGTTTTACATGTAAATCTTGCTTTCACGGGCTGCAAGCATGATCATTGGGGCAATTGCAATTGTGAACACCGTCGGAATTTTTATCATCTCGAAAAAGTGAATTCCAAAAGTTTGAAGTTTTTGCGATACAAATATATCACGCGTCATCGTCCATCTTCATCTGCAGACGAGGATCAAATAGTTCCTGAAATCTAAACTATGGGGGAATTTATGCAGATCATCAGTGGCAACGGATCCTTCACTTTTGACGCCTCGCACGGTCACACGATCGCCACTTCCTATCCAACATTTCACTCAGGCTTAAGCAAACCCTTCTCTACGACTCTCCTTCTCAGAGGTGAGCTAAGGGAGAAGAACGTTTCAAGTTTTTTGGGAAGACGATCCTCACCCCTTAGGATGAGTGTTCCGAGATGTGTGTGTTTGCGTGCACGCATTCCCCTTTCCGCGATTCCCTACGGAGGCGAGAGAGGGCGACGCTGGGAAAATAAATTCGTCCATTCGTCATTGTCAACTCCAAAAACAACGTCAATACGTTAAGCGTTACGAGCCGTTGCTCGCTTGGCTTCCGCCCAACAGTTCCTCTACTCGAGGAAATCGAGAATTCCCTATGTCAGAGGTGTAAGTGAATTGTCCCTTCCATTAATCACCGTGGTGGGGAGATATTGAAGTGTATGACAATACCGCGTCGGGAAGTCGGAATCCAGTCCCGCGGGGAAGAGGGGTCACTTTGAATTCGAGAGGAAAAGGAACCGTGAATGGAAGCAAGGAGGGCAAGTATTCGACACGCACCCGGCGGATTTTCAGCAACCCACCGTAATAATTGACACAGACTCCCCGAAGGTCGATTTGATAGATGCGGGTAGACCTCGAGTAAGGCATAATATAACTTACTGCGGGCGAAATTGACAAATATAAGGGAGCCAGATCCTTTCCCTGTGACTCTCTTGGTTTCCAAAAAGTAAAGATCGTATGGTGCCCGCGAAACCACTCGCCTTGGGTGAACCTCAACCTACCCAGAGGCGTCACCCGGAATCGAACCAGGATCTTTCGACAAGTTTGACAACCGCCCTACCAACCGCGCTAACACACTACCTGTTTTCCAGGAACTGGAAACCTTTTACGCCACGAGCACAGAAACAGATAGGATGTGGAACAGAGTAAGGGGGGGGGGGAATACTTCGAGATCTTTCATCTTGTCCCAACCGAATGATTCCGAGAGGAGGGGGCAGGTTGGTATGGGTCCGTCCCCGTTTGGCGCACTGCATGACTCTGCCGCATTTGCATGACAAAAGGACGCCCACTCCCCAAGGATGTACGTGCATATGCGAGTGCACATACTTGAAGGGGCGCCCCGGCGCCAAACCACTTCCTCCCTCCCGAATTCAATCCATAATTCATGACCCGCGGAAGGGACCCAAGGGCGTCGGGAGTCCGCGCTCAAATGATGCAGCGCCGCGCCGAGTGGGCGAGGCGTGCACATGGGTGCTCTTCGCGCTCTCGGACATTGGTGTAAGGTGTGCTTAGGACCCGGGAACCGACGCGACGGTGGTGTCCTCCCCTTTTGCGGAGTGTCGTGTGACGAATGGATGGATATCATTCTGGCGAGAGGATGGCAGCGGACCAGAACACGGAACGACAGATAATTTTGACGAGGTGGGCGGCATGTAAAAGCAGAGGTGACCACTTAATTAATTTCCACGCACCATCATCACCAACCCGCATTCATCACGCGTACGGAGGACCTTTAGCGAGCGTCCACGTGTTGCGTAAACCAAGAACTCCCCAGACTCAAGTAAGCCAATCCTATGTCTAAGCTGTTTTCAATCTTGTTTTTTTCCCCGACACTCGTAAATCGCATTTAAAAATAAAAGCAACACAAGACTGCGATATTATTAAATGTAAAAAAGATTAGATTGCTAATTAGTTGTACTTTATTGTACCATTACACTTCGTTCAATGAAAATTTAGTATAAAATTAATCCTCATTTTTCTGTAGCTATCTTACGGAATTTGATCAGAACATTAATTTTTTCGCCGCCCATTTGCAGGGTCCCCCCCCTAATAAATGGCCTGCCTAGTACCCCAAGGGGTCTGAGTGTTAGACATTAAATAAGTAAGAATGTCACGAATGAATCTGAACAAATTGCTAACCTCGGAATTCAAACATTTGGTCTCTGATTATCAAGTTCAATTTATGTCAACTGATATTGACTAATGATTACTTAAACAATGTTTCATCCGATTTCTCCATCAGAAATGTGAGCGGTGATTCCAAATTTACACAAAAATTAAAATTCAACTCCGTAGTAAAATGAAAAAATAAAAAAAAATGATCGACAACAATTTTTCAGAAATTAGACTATATTTGACCAGTGGAAAGGCATATTAATTAGGAGAGTTGCCATTCGTACTCGTAGATTCCACTTCAACGAACCAACGCAGAACGGGGAACAATCATTTTTCAGTAGGATCGGTTTGATATAAATAACATAACAACACTCCTCGTTTTCCATTGGGGAGGGAATTTCAACAAGAATTTACGAAACTCATTTCAGTAGACAACAATGCGCAACCACAACCGAGCGTATGGGATACGATAGAATGAAACGAACTGTGGAAAAACAACCGAGTTAGAAAGCTTAAAATTCACTACATTAGCACTAGAGGGCATGTGGCGAATTGAAGCCTGGAACATTTTGACTCCACGTTTTCACAAACCAATTTGATACCCTAAGACTCCAAATAAACATAGAAAATTTGTCTTGAACAAATAAAATTATATGTAAATGCTCCATTTTTTTCGTTGCACCCCGTCAAACTGATCAATTATTAAAAGAGAACCCTAGCTATTTCCAATACAATTTGTAAATAAGTAGATAACATAACCAAATGCATACAGATTTGGAAAAATTGAGACAATTAGAATTGGGAAATAATTCGGAGGATCGATGCACCGTATTCCTCTAAAGGGCATTGAGGAGTAATTCTTTCGAAGAACGGCTCCGAAAATAGTAATACGAAACAGATCACGAGAGAGAAGTGTGCACTCGGACAACGAGACGAAAGGGTTTCTTCCGCCCGTAGCGATCTCTTTGACCAGGTCCTCCTACAAACGGTCGGAAGGCCAAGGAGAAGGAGGAGGCGTAAGAGGATATATTAGGGTGGGGGAGAAGAAAGACTGCAAGAACCTTCCTGCTGCCATCCTACACATCTCTCCACTCTCTCTCTCTCTCTCTCTGGAGCTGCAATTTGCCCGGCGGAGCGTGAGTGGCCGCATCCGAGCGTGGAAAATCCCCTCCCCCCTTCTGGTCGACCCACCCTACCCCTCCTTACCTTCCCCAGTCTTCGGCTTGGTTAGACTCTGAAGGCTGGTTTGCACTGCCCGTGAATGTAACGGGCGGGGGTGGGCGGGACTGTAGGCGTGCTAACCAAGGGGGAGGAGAAAGAACCACATGGATTCAGACAAACGCTCACGCGCGCACACAAACACTCTCACGTATCCGACCTACCTCACTCGCTAAAGAAGAAGGCGTAAGGGAGAGTGAAAGAGGAATGGAAGGAGAGAGAGTCGATGAGTGGGGAGGGGAGGTGGCAAACCGGCTGAGGGAGAAACTTCCAAGGGGGCGGCGGTGTCGTCTGTGGGACCGCCGTTCGGAGGGAGGACTTAGGAGGTGAACGGAGAGAGGGGCCTTCGCGGACACGTTTTCGGTGAGTTGAGCGAGGCGTAAGTGAGGCGAAATGGAAAAGTGTTGGCTTTCGTAGACGCCGGGGGAAACGAACGAATTGAATGGGTTCATTTGCGCCGTTTAAAACGCGCTCTCTAAGGGGGAAAGGAAAGGATTAAGAGAGTTGGAGAAGAAAGAAGAACGCGGCCTCTGTTTCAACTGTTGATGAAAGGCACGAGACTTTGCACAGCATTTTCCTCTTTTTAAAAAGTACACAGGTTTGCTGAATGCACTCTTAGAGAAATTATGGATTTCTTGATCTTCATAACTCCGTGTTAAATTCCATGAAGAGTCCGCGGAAGAAAGTTCGTAGCTTATAATTTACTGTACTCTTTAACGATTTAAATTCGAAAAATAAATACTTTAAATGTTCTGTTTTTAAAATTAGGGTGTAAAGCGTCGGTAAAATTACATTCACCTCAATGATTTCGTTTGATAAGCAACCGAGCAACCTTCGGAGAGACAGAATAGAGGGAAAATCAGAAACTTATCAAAAACCTGATATTCATTAACACGGGACAGCTTTGATGCCATGTCATTACACTTGACACTCGCTCGGGACACCAATTGCCAAGAGTCGGGCGCTTTGGAGAAAGGTGAGTAATTTAAATATTTGGGAAGTGTTGATTAAGCGCAATGATCCACAGCGAAATATAATGAAACTTTCCTACAATAAAATTAAAAAAAAAGCCATGTTTATCTTTCATTTAGAAAGGGCTAGAGCTCTTAATTACATCGTGTTTCAATTATACGAAAGCAACATTTCACTCGAATTCTGAGAGATAATGATAAAAAATAAGGCAAATACTGCCGCATTAATGGGATATGGGGGCGGGGGCGCAGAAAGACATTGACTAACGAAATAGGGAGCGCAAAGACAAATTAAATTCTTCAAAGCAAATGGAGTTTCAAACATTAATTTCAGCATGGAAAACCAACCGAATGCTGAAATTTCAAACCAATTTATAATCCTCCGAAATGGGAATCTCACAAACTTGAGATGGCGGGATTAAGGAAAGGGAGAATGCGGAGAGATATAGTGCTTTTATGGTAATAATATAGAAACATATCCAAAAATGGAACCGAGGAAGTCTTTAAGGGTAAGCAGTTTGAAGTTTGAGTAGGGGGGAGCAGCCTAATCCTCCTGAGGAAAAAGACGAAAAATAACTTGAGGTTGTCGTGCATGCATAGGCCGGAGGTATGCCAGGGGTGGGTGACAGAAACGGGACATGTGGAAATAGTAATCCAGCCTTCAAGCATATAGAACCCAGCAGTTATATTTCCTCGCAATAAACGATGAGAAAACACACTATTTTTTCACCAAAAGTTATTCCTAAAGTTTTGTCAAAGGTGAAGATATACTGGATTAAACGGAGAAAAGAAAGTAGCATGTGCATGGTAAAACTTGCGAGTTCACTTTTCAGACCTTGTTCAAGTTAAAATTGACTGGATGGGGCGAGTGCATGAATTTTTCGATACATGTGTGATGGAAAATACCATTCCCTCAACTTCTGAAGAATTATATGCTTTCATTTAGAACAATATATCTTTGACACAATACGAATCCAAAATCCATTCATTGAGCAACACAGTAATTTAAATTTGAAAACAAAAACTACGATGAAAGTCTAGAATAATTCAGAAGAGTGAGGAAAAATTGAAAGTCGAATTTCGAGGGTTTAATGGAAAAGAGAGGAGAAATCACTAAGTTTTCACCTATTAAAAACCCTTCTCAGCTATTAGGACATACTTGTAAAATTCCAATGCTCCAGGGAACTTTATGAAACACCCAAGGACAACAAAGATTTTAATTAAGCATCCAGGATTTCATCGAAATGATGAATCCATGACTCATCAGACCATACGCCGGGATCAAGTTGCGAGGTCGCATTTCACGACAATCGATTGCTATCGAGAGCGATTGAAAATGGAGCACAATACCTGCTCACGAAGTTGCTCAATAAAGCTGGAGGTTAAAACAATTACGGCTTAAGAGTCTAAAAACTCAGTCCAACCTGGTTACATTCGTTATACATGATTCGATTGAGTTCTCTTGGCAAGGAGAAAAACAACCCATCAGGCAGGGTTGAATATTTAAGGATATTTTACGTGCTGTGTATCATCCGCCGTGTTGGAAATGACAAAGATGTTATCCCATACCGTTAAAGAATATTTGAATATCTGATAATCCACCAAATAAAGAAAATGCATGCTTAAATAACACTGCCTACCAAAACATAAAGGAATTTGAAAATAGTATTTAACCGTTGGTAATTCTCGTACAAAAAATATATTTCATTGAACTTTGTCATAGTTTTCGAGAAACTCAACTCAGCAAGTGGATCCTCAGAGTGAAAACATGGAAGTGGTATTCATTTGTAAACTTTTCAGTCACAACCTGTCGACTAGCAGATTACGAACGAAAGCAAAACTCCGGTGACCTCATGGTAGAGTGAGGATAAATCAAACTCGGCCATGTGGAATATTACTCGCAGAACCGAGAGACTAGACTGAAAATACCAGGAAAGTACTTCGGTCAATCCAGAGCCCAGAATGATAGAAGGGGATGAACTTGGGGGTAGGAATGGTACCGATAGTGGCCCACGCGACGTGGGTCACCGCCTCCTCGCTGTCGGGGGTTACCACGAGAAGAAGTGGGGAAGAGAGTGGACGGGTTGGGGAGGGGATATCTAATGGGTGTGGTAAATGGGGAGAGACGGGATATATGCGGCGAGGTGGATGGAGGAGGGATCTCGGAGGGAGTTGGGAGATAGGATCCGACACAGGGGTTGCTGGCCCTTGGGAAGGTAATAAGATGTTCTGAGAGGGGGGGCCGACAAAAATGGGAAGGGGACACAATCCAGTGGAGGGAGGCAGGAGCGAACCAAAGAAAGTCACCCCATAAGAAGAGGATCACTGGGGATAGAGAGCACACTTGAGTTGCATTCAGCTCACCCTTCGCCTCAAAACGAGGTGTATACCTCAAAATCAGCAATTCTTCAACACAAAACTGCAGACCAATGCGGTATGCTGGTGGTTCCAAAACCCTTGGCGGCTTACTGCGAATAAACGTGGGATTTAAGCTGCCGTTGAACCCTCATTATCTTCGGTCTGCATATAAGTATTTCCCTTTCGCAAATATCACAGCACATTGAAGGATGTCTTACAAAATTCAATACCTCACCCTTAAATCGCTTTTCAAAGGATTTGACGGTCTTAAACTTTAAGATATTAGGAAATTAGTTTCGTCGGTAAAGCCACTGGAAAATGTAAAAGAATAAAAGATATTCTACGATAAAAAAACGAAAGCTGTTTCATTGCTTAAAAGATTAGATCCTCATTGAATTACAGTATTGTATTATTTTGAAATTAATTCTTATCGGCGCCACCGATTGCTAGGTATGTGTGTGTAGGATGCATAATAATTTATACAACATATTTAAGCATCACAAAATTTTATTTTAACATATTTTTTTTCAGCAAGTTCTCCTAGTCCCATATGTATATGGTACAATACTCAAATAACAAACGTTCGTGGTGAAAAAAATGGTAGAATTTACCTTCTACCTTTTTTTGAAATTTGAAAAATACACTCAAGATATGAAATATGAAGGCAGCATCCCATGTCTCATGAAAATGAATCCATTTTTATGCAAATAGCGATTTTATTTAGATATTGTCTTGTACGTAGACGAAGTGGCTCGAATGCAACCGAAAATTACGTGGAGAGATCTTCAACTCGCGGTAAGTTTTGTTTGATTCCATTGACAGACACCACAGTACATTTTGAGACGTGCATTCACTCGGGGTAAAAGTTTGAAAACTGAATGGATTTATTTAAAGTAAAATGACTATAAAACTGCCCCCACTTTACAAACGTATTCTCTTTTCAAACAAAAAGCGCCCAATCTTTCTATCACTAAGAAAAGAAATTCAGAAGACTTGTAAGTTTTCGATGTGCATACTTAATGCAAAAGAAATATCACATTTGGCATAAACCGGGATATTCTGTTTTTTTTCCACGGTCGACAATTTTACCCAAAACATCCGAACAAATATGGGTCAATGAGGGCAGCAAACCTAATTCTTAAGTATCAAAACGTTAACAATTTACGCACGAATTAAATGTTTCGGTTTACACCCAGAAAAACACTTCAAAATCAAGTCCTACTTCCTCTCCCTCTGGTTTGGATGAGCGAGACTTAAAGGTGAGGAATGAGGAGACTTAGTAATGGTGCAACGAAACCATGGTAGAGGCAAATTCCATTTTGGGATAAAATTCCGGAGTCTTTTTCTAAAGAAAAGGGCATACATAAAATTATATAATATACAAATTAATTCAAAGAAATAAAAAGGCCGCCGTGGGCGAACAAAGGTGAAAGAGTCAATTGGGATTCAACATTGAACACCACATTACAACAAACTCGGAGCCGGCAAACACTTGCCAAAAAAATAGTGAATAATAAGGATTCGAGAACTCACACCTTCTTTGCGGACACTACCGAAATGTTTGCCCCCACCACCACCCTTCCCGGGGGCGGGCCTCGGACCACCTGGATCTTCGAACGCAAGCGGAACAAAACGAATTCGCAAAATGGGACAGAGCGCTCCCGACCGTCCAAATTGTGAATCCGTGTGACGTTCATGCCGTTCACAATCGAAGCGCTCGCAACGGATCGGGAGGGCTACGTCCCATCCCCCCTGAACCACCCCTCTTCCCCCCTCCAAATTCCGCTTATTACGGCGGAGACGGGGAATTCATTAATTCACTCTCGTGGGCGGACGGCTCACATATGGGATCAGGAAATAAAATAAAAGGCGGCGAGGGTGGCGGGCGGTCGCGGCTCGGTGAGATCCAAACTTCCTCCCATCGCCCCATCGCACACGCCGGGGAAAAACAAAGCGGAGGAGACGCGGGCAATCATCGCCGAGCGGGAAATATTCCAGTCATATTAGTCACCGTAATGAAAATTTCAGTTGGCAGGGAGAGGGAGAGGATGGACGGGGGGGAGGGAGAGATGGAATCGGCTTCTCTTTCAGGGGAGAGAGGTAGACGAGAGAGAGGGGGGGTGGTGATATGATGGGGTGAAGAGACGGAATTGGGGAGGGACAAGGGAAACGAATGGAATTAAGGAAGGGAGGAGACATACCCGACCACTCGGGGGGTTGAGAAGTGGTGAGTGGAGGAAAATGGGGAGGGAAGGAAGAGGGGACACAGAAGATGAAGACAAACAAGGGGAGAGAAAAAGAGAAAGAAAGAGGTTGGAGGAGGGGGTTGGACGTGGAGGGGGCATGAAAAAAAAATCGGATGGGGACGGTAAGGGAAGGAGGCTTTTAGAGGAGTTGCAGGAGAGGTTCGCGGAAGTGGCCCGAAACACGCCGGAGAGGGCGGGGAAGAGACCGGGCAAGCGACTTCACGCAAATTGAAACGGATAGGCCGGGGCGAGTTGCGGGAAACGCTTTAAACGCCAGTTAGAGTCATAAAAGATTTTTGTGCTGCCTCTCCGGCCGAAAAATTCCCCAGGTTCATAAAGCCGAGTCGTCGGATTACTTCGAGCCGCGCCACAATCCCTTATACTACACGGAAAACCCCACCGGGTACCCTTAGAAAAGTTTTAATTGCGGTGGATATTAAAAACGTATTTGACCAGACTCCAGCACAAATATCATAATAATACCATATGCTTGTATTTTTAACGTTCACTCGCAAGATATTTGCTAAGCAAGTCAAGCCAAGGCTACTGGACCATTCACTTTGTTTATTTAATAAACAGAAACCCACAAAATCACTCGAAGGTCATGATTTTCAAGGACTATAAATGCGATCTACGTAAGAATCCACAGAACACAAAATTTATCAAACCGCACAAACATTTTCCGTATTTACATTAATATCAACCATGTTTTTAAATGAAATTCTTTACAAAACTTCGGATTAAAATGGAACGCCTAATACCTCGTTGTTAACGGCACAGTTAATTCAAATACAGAGGGAAATACATTTCCAATCACTTTTCCCTTATGGCCACTTATATTAGTTTATTTAGAAAGAGTCACTAAAATTATTAGAAAAATGTCACGAAACTCACGGGCGGTGGACGTTGCCTCAACAGAGGAAAACTCAATGACCGACGAAATTCCTGTCTCTCCAGGCTCCGAAACGTTGACCGTCCTCGAGTTTCACTAAATTCTTGTTTTGAAACTTAAGCGTACTTGCATGTGCGAACATCTAAGTATGCATACACGTACAAATACATTTTATCTCTCGGCATACAATGAGTCTTACCTGAAAGAGGCCTAAGAGAGCCTAAATCCTACCAATAAATTCCTTCCCAGCATAACCTGCGCCTCCCCCACCCTCGAATTCCTCCGCCCGAAACCTTCCACTGTGAACTTAAGAAGACTATACAAGCTTGTCGCTTTGGGGAATAATTAAGAATACTTAAAAAGTTTAAACTTTCTGAAACGTGTCTTTTACGTGTTATCTATCTGCATTTTTGAGTTATATTGCTGTCGTAAGTGCTTTGACAGCATCGATATGTTTTTTATATATTTATTTTTTTCCGAAATAGAACGCACTTCGGCAACGCAAAAATAAATTAAATCATTGTTATAGATTTTAAAACTCAAATAAAGGACACTCACATATGTAGTTTTGACGTTTCGACGCCACGGCCGTTGTCATCAGAATCAGCTGATGTCAAAACGACATATGTGAGTCTATTCCTATTATCTGCAATATATTCATCTGTTTTCCGAATTCACTCATTGAAATGCCTTTTCGAAGTCAACATATATTATATATATATATATATATATATATATATATATATATATATATATATATATATATATATATATATATATATATATATATATATATATATATATATATATATATATACGAGGGTCATCCAGAAAGTAGTACCCGTTCGTGCCGCATGAAGTGCTGACGACGCGAGTAGCCGCTGGACGAGGTCAGATAGCTTCAGTGGCTTGTCTGCCTTCTCTGAGCCAAGTTGCGTGACGCTAGCATTGCCTGTGTTGTTTCTGTGATTGTTTACAATGTTTAAAAAAATTGAGAACGCCGCCAGTTGTTAAGTGAGGACAGTGATTAAATTCCTCAATGCAAGAAACGTTCGCCCATGTGATATTCATCGCCAATTAAAGGAGGTGTATGGAGACAATGTAATGGACGAGTCGTCTGTTCGGCGGTGGTGTCGCAACTTCAACATGGGGAGGGGGAACACACACGACGATGAGCGTTCGGGGAGACCGTCTGTCATTACAGACCAACTGGTGAGCTCAGTTGACGAATTCGTGAGGAACGATCGGCGCGTCACAATTGATGACATCTGTGAGCATTTTCCCAATGTTTCTCGAACAATTGTTCATGAAATTGTTAAACACCATCTGCATTACGCAAAAATTTGTGCAAGATGGGTCCCTCGCATGCTTACAGATGAGCACAAAACCAAGCGTATGGCTGCAGCACTGACGTTTTTGGGACGTTATTCTGATGAAGGAGACTCTTTCTTGACTCGCATAATTACTGGTGACGAAACATGGGTTTGTTATGCATCACCTGAGAGTAAACGACAGTCAATGGAGTGGCATCATGCTCATTCACCAAACAAACCAAAAAAATTCAAGACAGTTCTGTCCACCAGGAAACTCATGGCAACCATTTTCTGGGATCGACGAGGTGTATTGCTTATTGATTTTATGGCCCGTGGAGACACTATTAATGCCAATGCGTATTGTGAAACATTAAAGAAATTACGGCGGGCAATACAAAATCGGCGGCGAGGTCTATTGTCTACTGGTGTCATTCTCGTTCATGACAATGCCAGGCCTCATGCAGCTGGGATAACACAAAAACTTTTGCAGCAATTCAAATGGGAAACTTTCGACCATCCACCGTATAGCCCGGACTTGGCCCCTTCAGATATTCATCTCTTTACAAAGCTTAAAGACTTTTTGGCAGGAAAAAGATTTGACAGCGATGAAGAACTTAAAGAAGGAGTGACCCTGTATCTCAATGAGCTGGCGGCGAAGGACTATGCAGCAGGAATACAGAAACTTGTCACACGTTATGACAAATGCCTTAATTTGCTTGGAGATTATGTTGAGAAGTAGTTTAAAGTATCCTCTTTCAAATAAAATTTTTTATGTTTGTTAATATTTACTTTTGTGTCTTTATTTCACGAACGGATACTACTTTCCGGATGACCCTCGTATACATATGTATTTATACATTATATATACATGTATACATTTTATATATATATATATGTATATATTAGAGGATGATCAGTTTGGGTTTAGGAAAGGAAGAGGTACGCGTGATGCCATTGCAGTAATGAGATCACTAATCGAGATGAATATAGAATACAATCAGGAAGTATTTGTCTGCTTCGTAGATTTCGAAAAAGCGTTTGATAAAGTGAATTGGGAAAAATTAATGCGTGTATTGCAGAAAATAGGAATGGATTGGAGGAACAGGAGACTGATCCGCAACCTGTACATGTCTCAGGCTGCTCAGGTGCGAGTGGGGAACGGAGAGTCCGGATGGGCAGTGTTAGGAAGAGGTGTAAGGCAGGGTTGCCCATTGTCACCGGTGCTGTTCAACGTATATGTGGAGGAAATGATTAAAGAGGCATGGGAAGAACTGGAGGTGGGAATGAAAGTCGGAGGGTAATTCGTAAAATCGGTTAGGTTTGCTGAAGACCAAGCATTAGTTGCTCAGTCAGCCAAGGGGTTGCAAGCATTGCTGAGTGAGCTGGAGGTTCAGTGCGATAGATATGGAATGAGAATCAATATTAATAAAACAGAGGTTATGCAATTTTCCAGAAAGAAAAAGGCTAAACTAAATATTAAAATAGGCGGGGAAAAAATAGAGCAGGTAGAACAGTTTACGTATCTCGGAAGTGTTTGGACCAATACGGTCAAAGTGGTAGGGACGTAAGGAGAAGAATTGCGCCAGACAAGGGGGCTTTCTCAAGGAGGAGGGAGTTGATGACGGGGACGTTGAGTAGGGATGCTAAGACAAGGCTTGTAAAAACTCTGATATGGAGCGTAGCTATGTATGGCGCGGAAACGTGGTCGCTGAAGCAAGAGAATAGACGTAGATTAGAGGCTTTTGAAATGTGGGTGTGGAGAAGAATGGAGAAGGTGAAATGGACCGAAAGTAAAACAAATGAGGAAGTACAAGAGATGGTGGGTGAGGAGAGGGGTTTGTTGAGAGAAATCCTATGGAGGCAGGAAAAATGGATGCAAGGCATATTGAGCGGTAGTGGAATGTTGAAGAAGGTAATAGAGAGGAGGATGTTGGGTAAGCGAGGAAAGGGCAGGAATAGGATAGGGATGTTGGACGGGATGAAGGGAGGAAAGAAGTACACAGAGATGAAGAGGGACCTGATGTAGATTAGGTTGCTGGAATGGGTTTTGTTTGGAGTTACAAAATGTTTATTTGATAGTTGTGTCAATCCAAAAAAACCTACCTTTACCGGTAGATTACCTTATAATAATATATATATATATATATATATATATATATATGTATACATATAAATAAAATATATAAAAAAACAAATATATATATATATGTATATATATATATATAGGTATATAAAATATATATTATGAACTTAGTACTAGTGGACAAAAACACGGAAACACACAAAAAAAGAAAAGAAACTCACTAGGTTTCGAATTTTCGGTGGTCCACGGCACCTTTCTCAAGGAACAGGACGGAACTGAGCAAAAGACGGGGCTGGAAACCCTAGATGGACGGGGAAGGTGGGGAAAAGTTTGCGAGGGGAAGAGTTAGGAGGGGGATTTTTAGAAGTGTGGGGATAATATGGAAGGTATTGAGAGGGGAGGGGGGATAAAAATATGTGAAGATCGGGATAATTGATGCCTAATATTAATACCTGGGAAATTCCAGGAATGCAGGAGTCAGATGCACGCTTGCTCTATTGTTTTGAGTTTCAGTAGAGGGTCAGATGGTGGGAGGGTCTAAGATGGATACACTATAGCATTTAGTTATTTACATCAAAGAGAGTGTTGTGTTCGGGGGCGTGTTTGGGGAAACACGCCCCCGAACACATACTATTCACGTCCGTGAGACTTTCACATAAGTTTTATATAAATGCAAATATACATATCCGTGGTATCTATAGGGAGGGAGAAATTATAATTAAATATTTTTAATGATGGTCATTCCTTTCAACTGGATACTGAAAAAAACCTTCCGTTCCATATTGCAAGCTCTATATTTTTCGCACATAGTTAACTTTTATTTTCAAGTTAATTAAGCGCAGGAAAAAAGAGCAAGAAATCGATATGGGGTCGTTCATACCTATTTCGGAACCCAATAGAGAGGATAAATAAAATCCGGGGTGATTCATTGCATAGAGACCAAAAAATTTCATTAATCGTTAATCAAGGGCGAACCATCCGACGCTTACAAAGGGCAAGGCCTGAGATGGAAAAGGACCGAAAATCTTCAAAAGAAAATAGGAAATAGCAGGCAAAGGAACTCTTGGAAGAGAAAGGTAATCGAAATGGGAAACGTTAAAGCAGGCTTCCAAATGAGCGCGGGAAAATGAAAATGAATTTCTCCGATTGAGAGGATCAAATGACAGCAGAAGAAAATTTACGGCCCGGATCCCCTTTAACGGGCGCGGATCATATTTATATATACGCGAACCTCAATCCGTTATCCGTCTCAAACTTGGTAGAACGATGATACGAGCGCTCTCCGGCGACCAAACAAAACAAAGCCAAGATTGATGCAAGAGAGGAAGCGGCGTTGGATTAAAAAAGTGGCAAAAGAGAAGGGGGGGGTTTCTTGAGCTTGCTATGGGAGAAAAGAGAGCGCGGAATGTGGGTAAAGTGGGTGCGGGAGGTCGACTGTTTCCATTAATCATCCTCGATCGATCGATGCCGTGACGGAGGGATGAAGACGAATGAACGAAACAAGAGGGAAACGGCTCTCCAAGGACCCCCTCGTGCAAACGCACTTGAAATCTGTTAAAAATCACTTCCATTGAGGCGCTTGCATATGTCTACCATCAGTGATCCCCCCCCCCCCGCTGGGACAATCATAAAGGTATCTAATTCACGCCTTGCGCAATTTATTCGATGCTTAAAAGATTGCTAAGGAAAACTTGAGAGGACGAAGAAAAAACCAGCTCAATCCCGCCACGTGTCTTCCATACGAACTGGGTCCGAGATGTGTATTGAACACATGCTAAATTTTCCGCAAACTACATTCGTAGTCAGAATTCGTAGTTGAACTGAGTATAAGGATACGAAATCAGAAAATATGTAAGGTGAGGAGTATGATACGTACGGAAAACTTGGAAAATTGAAATAATCTAGAAAATAATATGATAAAAATACATATTTATTAAATCAATAAGCTAATAAACCTGAATAAGTAACTTAAGTAGGAAGGACATACATGTAGGCCATATTGGATGCATATATTTAGGAGGAAATTGTTTGGCACGATCGATGACTTCCATATGAAATAGCATTTTCGATACCAATATTATTTTCAGAAAATATCATTATTTTTAAAAACTGTAATTAGTGATATCCACGTCCTCAAGACTGATCACATCGTACGTATTATTTATTATGAAGTAATCTACCGGTTTAGGTAGGTTTGGATGGGCACAACCTACTCTACATCAAGTCACTCTTCATCTCTTGGGTACTTCATCTCATCACATCATATAGGCACTCATATATATATATATATATATATATATATATATATATTGGTGGTTTTTCGAAATATGAATGTTTTTAAACCGTTCCACACATGGTAATTGCACACAGGATCCCAATTAATACCACACGGTATTTGATAGCAACTCATAGGTAAAGCCGCTACGGTTAACCGAATATTTAACTGAAGACGGTTAAATGAAGTTGAAAATGTGAGGGATAGTAGGAATCGCGCAGTCGGTTGCTAGGCAATGGCTCGAAAACTGGTAACGAAAGAACTTACGGTAAAATAAAAATATACCTTTGAGACGCCTAAGTGACTGGCCATCGCATGATTAACCCGACGGGTGAGCAATATCGCGGACCGAAGGTCACAAATCACGGAGGAAGGACCGCGAAGAGATTACTTGAGCGTGGGGCACGACGGGAAAGTAAGGTTCGGGGGGAGGGGTTATTTCTGACGGCTGGCGCTACAGGACGCCAAGGCGAGGGGGCTCCGACGTTCGAACCCGTTTACTTCGCCCCCGGTTAGTATGATTTTATTTTTCAGACGAGACCATCTTTCTCGAAAAGAGAGGATTCCACGCGAATAAAATGAAGGTTGAATTTGGGTGGAAAAAATTAATTTAGGGAAGAATCGAACGATTCGACCTCAGCCGTCACAGCTAGCTAACTTTCCCCATCGCGTTCCCATCCAAGTTCGGGTGGGCGGTGGGGGGGAGAGAGAGAGAGAGATAAAGAGAGAGGCAGGGCTGAGCCGGATGGAAAGCGAATGAATGAATGGAGTTTGGAAACTGCTGCTTGCGTTCGGGGGTGGATCGGGGGACAGATTAAAGTGGAAGTGTTTTGTGAGGAGAGGGTAGGGAGGAGTGAGAAATCACGTGCGGCTGGAGGAGGGATGGGTAATTTGGCGCTCAGCCACGGGGCAGGGTTAGTCGTATAGATGTCTCCATTCCACCCCTCCCATCACTCTTTTTCCATCCTCGACTACTCCTCTTCCTCACCGCCATTCACCCCTCCTCCCTCCTACATTTACAATTGTATGCTGCAGGCCACTCAAAGGGTTTTAATGCGTGGACTGTGATCGCCATTGGGAAAGAGTGCTAAACGGGTTGGAAGTATTACGGATTACGAGTTCTGGCCATTGTTCTGTTGTGCTAACGAAAAATATATTTGCGGAATAAAGGCGTAATTGGCTCTCGCAGCCATTCCTCAAAGTTTTATATTTCCTGTCCCATCGGATGGTATAAAACTGGCTAAGAATAACTTATTCGCACATCCATTGAATTCACTTGATCTTATTTTCCAAAATAATTTACAAACCTATCACGAAACCCTCCCTCCTCAAATAATTCCCAACTCAATTCTGAAGGAAAACGCAAGTAATGGCAATGCCATATGACAGTTTGCCAATTTCTATAATTAAACCTCCTTCCTTCCAACGTTTCCCAACCCAGTTTTTGGAGGATTGAAAGTACGGTTGACATCATATGTCAGTTTACAAGAGCGATTCGTAACGAAATTGGCTGACCAACGTACTCTAAAATCTTCACGACCTCTTCTGGTGCACGATGATTTTTTCGAATGGGGTCAAGGCATGACTGTCTAAAAATAAACTCACTTGAATACAACCAACATTTATCCCGTTCGGAGAAAATTGTTTCGTCCCTAAACTCTCCAATTCGTTGGAGCAAAGATAAAACGAAACAGAAAAACGTAGGCGCTTAAAAACAATAAGCTCTCCATGGCTAATGGCCAACACGACAAATCTATACGTATACCCAACACCAGTACATCTGGTGATCTCGATGGATCGGAATCTTTCGGGTCTTTTAACTTTCACGCGATCCGAAAGAGGCGGAATGTTTTCCCGACAGCAATCTAAGGGAATCATTAAAGCGCACTTCGTCATCGGGACGGGATCGACTTTGATAACTCGCTTCCACGTGATGGCCGAATCAGCCATTTGCGCAATGGTAAAGTTATGAATGCCGATTACGCGCCTCGCACCACACTAGTTAGGGTGACGGGTCCACGCGGCTAATGGGTCGAGGAACACTGGTGTATGAAATCCAATGTAGCTCGCGTCGCTGCGTTTTGATTTCTACGGGCAGTATGAAGGATAGGGGTGGCAAGATTTTCCGGTGGCGTTCTGCTCGTTATTTGGAGTTCGCGAAGATGGTAGAGAGAAGGAGTATGCTCTTTAAATTCAATGCGCACCCTTCTTAGGGTATGCACATGGAAAATTTTACAGAGTATCGCCATTAGCGCGGGACGACGCAGGGTTTCTCCATACTATTTCTTCCCTCCATGAATTACTTGCTTAACCCAAATATCATTCCATCCTAACTGCACACATTACCTCAACGGTCCTCACAAAACACTTCTTATTACATGAATATACCTCAATGAAACCTCTTGTGCACGAATTGTTAACTGACATGCATATTCGGTTCATGATTGCGGGCACTTTAAATCAGAGAGGAAATTACCTTCTGATTTTTTTAAGTATACCCTTACAACCCTAAGAATGGCCGTTGTTTTAACACGGATATTAACAGCTGCGACAGTCTTAATATTGGGTCGCGTACACAATAACTCCCCGTGGGTCGTTGCCTTTTAAAGAATAAGGAGTGCGATAATTCTTTTTTTTAGAGTTTACATTTGTGTGAATTAGCAGAATGAGAAAAGATCATCTTGGCAAATTTATTTTCATTGTGAACTTAACGTTTGGAATGAATTCATATGAGATAAACTCATTTGAAGAACGCCTTTTTCTCATTGACTTCCCTCGTTTAAAAATCCCGTAGAGCAAACAGGCGATTCGTGCGTAACGAATTTCGAAGGAAAACGAGCACCGCAAATATCCTTTTTTTTTCAAGCGGAAACCAAGTGTTTGTTCACTTGATAGGGCGTTAATTTGGACCATTTCTTCCAGAGTGGAATTTCACTCGAGGGACGCCGAAAGTAAAGCTTCCAGTGCACGGGTCAACAGACGGAATCCTTGAAATAAATCCTCGTCTAAAAAGTTCCGGTCCTACCTAGTCGAGGATTCGTTTTTAATTTAGCCGGAATTAATACTTTCGCGGGGAGTGGGGGAAGGATATAAACACATGGAGTGCCTCCGACGGCGGCGGCTTGGTTTCAGCTCGTCGCCGTTTGACGTAAACAGTTCCGCGGGTTTTCTGCACCTTCGAGGGAAGAATTAATTCATGCGCTCGCGTGCAAACTTCAAAGCTCACGCTTCAAGCCAAAACGACGTGCAGTACAATTGGCTCGCAGGATTTAGGGAAAGGCCCGTCGGCGTCGAATCGATAGATGAAAATAAGGACTGGCCAATTAAAATGCTTGCGCGGTATTTACACACTCCTAAGTAAACATGCCCTTCCGCGCCGTATAGTCACTGCAACAACACCCCACCAAGTCTGTTGTCCGCCGCAAGATGTATTCATATCAAAGGACTGCGTGGATGCTGCCTCTGTTGAAACTACTCCCGCTAAATTCTTCCCTGGAATTCGTTCCGATTGCGGACCTCGTGGGTTCCGCCCGCTCGAAAGCACAAGTTTCCGTCGACGTTCGCTTTTGTAGGGAGCGCTGAAGTTGTGAAGGCGATGCGGAAGGAATTTTTCACGACGGTCCTGATTTGGAATGAGGAAATCGCTCCACCCCGTTCGCTCCCTCAGAATTGCTCCGTTAGGCGAACGTGCGGGCGTAACCAAACAAAATGGTTGAATGATTTGAAAAAACACGTAATAGCACACCGCAATATTGGTCTTTTGCACTTACCATCTGTCGCACTAAATAAATGCATTAATCGATTCGTCACAAAAACATTTTATCTATCCGCGTAAATAATATAACCATGTGGCTCCCAATAGCCATTAGGGGCCTCCTCGCAGAAATAAGCATTTGTGAAACACAATGAAGGAAAATACAGGTTTGGAAATTAGAAGAAACCGTGACATTTCTAATCAGTTTGCACTCGCATCAAATGCACTGCAGGCACTCGAAATCACTTAACGGGAAACACTGATCCCAAAAATGGAACAGAGTACAAAGAACTTATTACAGATTTGTAGTTGAGCTCAATAAACTTTGAAGGAGTTCCGAATTTGCACAAAACTGCTATCAAGTTACCCGCACCGTGTCTAGTTAATGTGGGAGTAGTATCCTTAAAACTCGAAGACTCAACACTATTTTAAAATTATTACAAAGGTAAGATTTTACTCGCGATATCGGTGAAATAATCCAGAGTCCCACTAAAGTGATAAAGTTAAATAGATGTAATGTTGAACCAATGGACTCAAAATATCCTGTATTATATACCCATTTCTGTGATATGGAAAATTTTGCATTTAAAAATGGGTAGCTAAATATCAACCTTCTTTTCACAGATCACTCCTATATATTTATGGCTCTTATCCACACACTCCCTTCAACACGTCAATGCGGCGATTATTTAGCTTCCAAATTTAAGTATCATTCTTATTCAGCAAGCATGTGAAATTATTTCGGTTAAAACAGATCGGCAATAAACGGCGTCATCACGACCCAATGGTTTCGTAATCAGTTTCGACAACTCTTAGCTTGCTACAGGATGCAATACAATATACATGTATAATAAGATAACGAAAATTAGAATCCAGAGAGTGTCCATTTCTCCCAAAAAATCATGGTTTGGAACCAAAGCATGGCGGAAATGAAACGGATCAGTAGGCGGTGAGAGCATCTGGAAACATGGACGAAAGTGGGAGGGTTCACTGATGTCATTTATTTGTTTGATGTACGTACGTACGAGATGTACGAAGTAAGTTTGGACATGACAATGCAGGAGTTGTCACGAGAGCTAGCTATACGAGAGAGCGGATGTGAAACTAGAAAAGTCTTAAGAATAATACTCTTGTTTTTTCCTGGCAACTCCATTGGCCGGAGCCAACAGAGGTAATACGGGAAAGACGGCGAAAAGTTTTCGTGATTACATCAATGTGAACGTTTCAGCTCTATTCAAGGCAAGAATAAATGTAGGTTTTCACTTCGCGCGATGGTGATTGATTTTTCCTGCCATTAGATGGCGGATGCTGTACGGGGAATTAAAGTTTATCCACTCCCTAATGTCAATTGCGTTAAAATAAGTATAACTCCTGTTGACACTAATCGCGATCGATGTACACCGAAATGTGATACTTTAGTTTTAAACGGAAGTTTAACAACAGGTTGGTCGGGCTCCATGAAATGGGCCAAAAGCCGCAGATAATACGCATTTTACATACAATATAATTATGCATATTAAAAAAGCATCAGGACTAGTGCTTAACTTGCATGCTTCCTGCAATATCTTGTGTGTGTGTGAAGGTATTTCGTATATCTATCCATAATGCACGATGACGACAAACATTGATTATACGACACACTACAATCCACTTGCTCACGTTGTTCCAACGCCCTTCGACCAAGCCAACTTGATTAGTTACTCTAGGACGACTGCTTACTATCATGAAGAGTCATCATGCCTACGTAGTGTTACTCCACGGTGCTGCAATATATTTCAGGTTGGTAATTCATAATGAATAATTAATAAATAAAGTAACATGAATCCAAGAACGTTTAGTTTTGCAGTTATTACATTCGAGAAGAAACTCGTCTCACGATTGTCTCTGGCATGCCTAGTTAGAAGGAAAAAAAATTGGATATGAGATACAAATGCACAAAAATAAATACATTCTCTCACAAATATCATAGAAACGCTGCCATATTAACAGAAACCTCAGAAAAGGATTGTATTAATGCATTCAAACGCTGGGTTTAATGAAGAAAGTGGAATATCGGCTATCAATTAGTGGGCATATAAAAGAGAGTGAACGCATTCATGGGAGAGCGAAAGCTTAATTGAACGGTACCGCGTACTGAGAGATATGTCTATTTTTTAAACAATTTTTCCTGGCTTCTGCCCGCAGAGGACCGTTGAATATTTTCGTGCATTTCAGAAACAATTTACATAGTGAGGACGCTTTCTATTACCACCTGCTATAAGGAATTTGCGTACTAGGTGAATTGGTTCAGGAAACGGGCGAGAGAAGAAAGCAGGATTCAATCAAAAATGTTTCACTCAATCTTCGATTTAGCAAAATGAAATGTGCCCAAGGGAAAACTCTTTAAAGGTGGTTAAAGCGCTTATAATCCTCTTTAGCATCGGACAAAGTTGGGGGGATATTGGTTCCCATTAATGAGGATCTGATCTCCACCGGCGCAAGATGATTTAACCGGAACCGCGCTGGATTATAAAAAGGGTCGCAATTAATGAACTTTTCTCCCGAGAGTTTCTTCCAAGGTCCGAGGGAGAGAAAACAATTTGGTCATCACGTTGAAAAGTTTGAAGTGGTTTAGAATGAGAATACTGATGGACGGATGAGGGAATCGATGGAATGCGGCTTAGAGGAAAGGAATCAAAATGAGTGGTGAGAGATGGTTTCAAGTCGGTCTCAAAAGCATCGCCGATTGTATTCAAAATATTCACAACGAATCGAGAGGCAGCGCGCTCACAGAGGAATTCGAAATATAGCTGGCGAGCACAGTTAGTCTACAAAAAAATCTCATTAAAATTTTCTTCCGTACAGACTTAAAAACAAGTCGTTTGAATCACTCGTAAGAGTATGAAACCTATTTTATTTTTATTTATTTTTAAATAGCCACTAAGGAACGTGTGCCTTTCAAAGCTACACGTAATAAACAATAATGCTTGTAGTGCGCTAATAAATCTCATTCTAAAGAAAACAAGTATCTCCCAATGTATCATATATATTTGCTATCGTTAATGTAGTTTAGAATGCTAGAAAGTTCATCACCCTTTTTTAGAGTATAGCTTTGGTATATGGGTCGGATAATAAAATTAGATAGACCTCATGAATTAAACCGGTTGTCAGAGAACATGTTCATAACATCATTTTGATTCTAAAAATTAAAAACAATACTTTGTACATTATTTTAGTTATCTTCCTAATTTTAAATGAATATAAGACATGAAAAATAAATGTCATTACCATAAAATATTATAGAGCCCTCAGCCCTATCATATTAAATCTTCAGCAGTCCAAGCGCCGATGCCATAGCTTAGCAGCAGTATCTTTTTTGATTAAAGCACACTAAACGAATCGTATGCTTTTAATTATTCATCAACTAAAGAAACTGAGACCGCGCAAAAGGGAGCGCTACCGCTTTAATGTGGTAATAAACACTAAATGAGTCAGTCGTGGTCCTAGGAGGAACAATGAGTCATGCACTTCGAAATGATATGATGCATATATAAACCTAGATTCCTTTTGATGAAGTCCTTATCGATGGGTCTTAAGGCCATCATCTATGCCACTTGATATAGTGACCGTCTATTATAGTGTTTAATCAACATTAGAACCGCTGATGCATGAAACAGATTGAGTGTCAACTTAGAAGCTGGTGAACTTATTTTTGTAGCGCTTTGTATCTTTGTAGGGATATTTATCGCCCTTGAAGTTTAATGTGTACGTCAAAAAGGCATTTTATGAGGGAAAGGAAAAAATAAGTGCTGGAATACCCCTATGCGGAGAAAGGATAAATGATATACATGTAGGCTGCAAATTGGGGACGACAAAGCTACGCTTGAAAAGAAGACCGAACAAGGATATTCATTTTGTCATTAGGATTATTTAATAAATAAGTACCCCGAAGAGTGGGCGAAGACAAGCCTAAGCAGAACGCTTTTAAAAATAAGAGGGGTTTTGATTGGACATATTCTGCACGATAGCTTAATGTAGGTCATGGTTCAAAGAAATACGAAGGAGAAGAATTATGTGGGAACTGAATACTTGAAACAAAGTAATCCTTGGAGTGATAACCAACGATGATGAACCACAGTTAACTATGGTTAATTCAATAACTATTCCAAGGAATAATAATGATAATTAAACTTAATTAATAAAAATATCTTACTAAAATATCCTTTAGGTTGGGATGCACCCATTAAAATATTCATCATATACTCCGACAGTTACCAGGTACTGAACAAGCGTTGCATGATGGAGGAATTGCTTGATTCAATTTTACACAAAAATTTTGAACAAATTAAATTTTGAGTTACATTTGACGTTGAAGTGGTCCTGAAATATCTTTTTTTTGAATCGAGAAAGATTTTAACCTCGGATCTCAACCATTTATTTTTATTTTACTCCAGAACGGATCACCAAAGAGAGACAATAAAAATTTGACCGAGGGAGGACTTGTGGATAAAATCCGTTAAAATTCTTTAAAAACCGGGTGTGGGTTCAAACCGGAACCAAAATCATGCCTAGTCCCGTTTCGGCAGTGCAAGGAAAATTTCTTCGACGAAGTGAGTTTTGGCACTTGGAGCAATCTAGTCTGAATTTATGTGACTCCATACCCCTTAAACTGGAGCAAGGGTGCATAACGAACTCCGGAGGTAACGCCGCTTAGGAATGAAAAGTTCAACAGCCTTTGATGCACTTGTGGGGCGCACGTATTTGCAAAAATTCTCTCGCGAGAGACACTTCACGCCACGGTGTCAAGCAGCCAGCTTTTGAATCGCACCACCAAATTTAGCACGTTCACCCCCCCGTACCATGCCGCGGTGCCACGGGTGAGCAGGGGAAAAAATACCGCCAGGATCATCATCCTAAGGACGAAAGAGGCCCACGACTCCACTCTTCCTGCATCACGCGACTCTCAAGGGTGGGCGGAAACTGCACACGAGGATATTCGGATTCGAGTTTTTGATCCCGTCTATTCCCCAAAAACTGAAATTTTAATTGCGAATCGAAATGATGGATACGAAAAGCTAAGGCCGTGGGCGAACTTAGGGTGCATCCAGTGAATTAAAATGAACTTTTGTCATTTTCTAGTCAAATACCTTTTCAGACGGTGGAAGAAAAGCAGAGATCAATGGAAAAAAGTTGGTGCAACTAATATTAAGCTATAAGAAGAGAAAATGAGAGAGCTTTTTTGGAAAGATACATTGAAGTGGCCCGGTAAGCGTAGTCAAAGACCTGAAAGTATATTTGATTCCGTGAGACTATTCTATCCACATGTGAAAGTAAGAGGGCTGTAAAGGAAAGAGTAATCATAAATCTTTTATTTGCTTATTTTATAATGCCAAAATTAATTTTTTTTGTCGTTAGCTTAATATGCAATGTACATGTTGTACAAGTTTCATCGATTAGACTCCAGTATTTCATCGGAGGCAGCCATTGTCAGTTGAAACACACTCAGTTCACCTACGCAACGCGTGACGCAGTATTTTAATTTATCTTTGGCCTGAACTAACAGACCAGGCGAGGTCTATGTAATGCTCCAGCAGGCTTATTGAGATTTTCCGCTGCCCTATAGAAGAGGTAGAAAATGGAGCAAAATATTTAAAGAGTGGAGGCAATAACACCACTGCTGTCAATGTGAGAGAAGATCGCCGAAAAATGTTTAGAGCTCTCCCAGAATTATTAACAATTTGATTGGGTCCCAATATGGGTAAGGTGGGTTTTACGAAACTAATCGCGAATTTGAGATTATCTCCCAAAAATCAATGTAAAGGGTGTTCTCCATCGCCCCTCCATGTGAATAAAAACCTTGGCGGAAAGCGTTGCTTATCATGAGAAGCAGGCGCAGGCGAACTGGACATGCTTCAGCTTGCAACGGCTACCCCAGATGCTAGATTCCGGACTTGATAACGCAAATAAAGCAACCGCAAATTATTTTTACTTCTAGTTTAGCCATTGAAGTTATGAATTTGGCTTATTCCCACATATATTGATGCATAAAGCAATCTAGACACACTTCGGTTCAGCAAAATGGATTTCCATTAACTGTCCACGTTGAGGAAACTAAATATGACTGGGATATCGTATCTACTATATTTCAATAGCTTTTCTCAAATATGGAATTGATTTCGTTATTCACATGTCACGCCAGGTGTCAACCAACATTGAACTTATCATTTCTTCTAAGCATCTTTCCATGTCACGTAATGCTTATCGCCTACGTTAAACTGAACCATATATGGCAAATTCATTATGCAACATCAATATCGGCAACCGAAATCCAGGGTTTTCACGTCCGGTGTATACAAAATAGCAAGATTCGCATTGCATTTAACGTTTCCTTCCACGCTTGCCCCGTGAGAAATGATCAAACGCTGTTAAAGGTGAGCGTTATTCCTACGGAGGGTTGGTCCCATTTTACTCCCCTCTCCCGTCTGACGCCATCCCAGAAGAGAAGCTGATTAGAGGAAAGGAAGGGAGGGGACAAAAAGCTGGCATTTGGTCGAAAACAAACGAATTTCGGTCTCTCTTATGTTAGGCTCGCACCGCTTTCTCCGGACGGATTATAACCACGGCGGCAACAATCGGATCCTCCCCGCCACGTCGGAGAAGGATGAAACATTCACCCTCTCCATCCCACCCTCACGTCCGCCCGCAATCCCAAAACAAAACGTCTATCTTTTCTCCCTCATCTCCCTCAAAGCCATGCGGAACGCGCATAATAGGATCGCCTTTTCCCTTCTACAACGCCTCTGCTCATACAAACTTCCGCGTAAACCGGGTGCCGAAATTCAAACGCCCTTCGAAACACGACGAGCAATGAGTAAACACCTACCTGGATAATACCACCGGGAGAGACAGACCAAATCCTTTTTTGAAAGACTCGTGTCCGAACCTTTGCCTGATTATTTTTGGGATCTTATAGAGCTTAATCTTTAACGCTCAAGCGTATCTCATTCAGCAACGAACCTAATTATCTACACTAATCGAAACAAAAGAACTTAATATCAAGTTAAATTTAAGATAAAAGAAACAACTTTGCGAGTTCCATTTCTTCAGGTAGAATAAAGCATGTTAGTAACCTGACCAAAAGTGAAGACGAAGATATAATTAATTTACGTGGATCTTCAATTAAAAAAACTGAATATTTAGATTTGAAACACGTGCACAGTTTGAAAAAATGACTCATAATATTTACTCACGAACCCACTCCGTTTCCTGGCCGGGAAAGCGTTTGGCTACTTACAGGATGGTTCATATTCAAATCCAGCTGATGTCGGCTCACCTCACTGAACCCACGTCTGTTAATTTATTTTAAGATGATAATTATTTTTTATTTTAAGTTGAAATTTGAAAATTGAACAACTTGGCTTTTCCACATATTTTTTTAATTATTCAATACCTATGTTTAGTTATATAGTTCGAAACTTAGATAGCGAATAATAAAAAAAATGTTATGTGGAAAAGCCAAGTTGTTTGATTTTAAAATTCCAATATGAAGATTTTCCACCAAGTCACGCCAGAAATTGTTTTATTTTATTTTTTAAAATTTTAAGGTCACAGGTAGGTAGATATGTAGATTATTAGGTAGATTAGGTAGGTATTTTAGGTAGTATCCCAAACTTTTCGGGAAACCGCTTTGGGCACAGGAAAGTAAACTACCGGAAAATACTCACAATGTGTGATGCATACACATACATACAGTGAGGACATTGCTGAACACAGACCGACACTTAACCAGTGAAGAAATTGCAGACCAGTTGGGTCTGTCTGCATCCAACGTCCAATGCATCATTTCACAGGATTTGGCCATGCGCAAGGTGTGCGCCAAGATGGTGCCGAAAATTCGTGCCATGGCGAGCTCGTCGTCAGACAGCTCCTGGCCAAATACGGAGTTGCCACGTTGCCGCACCCGCCCTATTCTCCCGATCTGGCACCACCTGTTCTTCTTCTTCCCCCTGATGAAAGGCAGCTCAAAGGACGACGTTTTGACTCGATAAAGGCCGTCCAAGAGGCTTCGACGAGGGTGATCAACGGCATCCCCAAAGAAAATTTCCAGCAGGCATACAGGGAATGGGAGCAACGTTATACTAAGTGTGCTGCAGCTCAAGGAGCATACTTTGAAGATTATTAAGTCGATGTAAGTATATCGTCAATAAAATTCTTGTAAAAAAATCAATCCTACCAGTTTTGGGTGCGATCCTGTATGTGTGTGATACCATACGACGAACTTCACCTTCACCTTCGCCCCGTCGTTAAAATTGTTGAGGGCCAATGACTTAATTTCGTCGATGGTCTGTTAAAACAACCAAAATTAATCCAACAATTGAAAACCTGACGAATCAATTAAAAATTTTTATATTTTGCAACAGATAGCATGTTGAGGAGAGGGAGGAGATCGGGGGGTTGAGGATGAAATGCGCGGTGGGTGAGGAAGGGTGGGCAATTGTTTCCCACCCCTGGCTTCCTACGCCGATGGGCTGTACCAAAGCCATGGACTATACGAGTAATTCCACGACCTTGGATCATAAGCCTCTACTACACTCGCACTCGCTTCAAGCAGATTGTCCTTCGTGCAAGCCGTTATTTATTGTTTATTGCGCGTCATTTACTGTTTTTGCACGAGAAGGCGTCCGTGCGCGGATTAAAGTCTGGAGAGGACGGGTGGGTTTTGGGCCCTAGACGTATCTCGCTCCGTCGCGAGGAAGCGGGAAGGAGTTTCATTATCTCGCGTAATTGTCTTGATGGAGTGGATCCTTCTCTATCTCTCCCTTTGAGACTCTCTCTTCGCTTCTCCCTCTCTCTCACTCTCTCTCTCTCCCTCTCTTTCTCTTAGTCCCTCCTCTCTCTCCTTTCTCCCCCTCTCAACCTGTCTCCCTCTATCTCTCTGACTCCCACCCTCTCTCAACTAGGACGACGAGGAAGGAAGGATAATGGCGAGGAGGACTGCCGAGGCGACCGGGAAATAAGGACCTCATGGAGAAAGACTGTTCTGAGCCTATTTCACAAAAAATATTTTATAAAAAGGGCACGATTACTTCAAAACTCGATATTACGCATTAGCATCAAGCGATGATTAACGTGGAAATCTGGTTGGTGTATTTTAAAACATTTTTGCAAAAAAAAACATCGCGTGATTAATCAAGAACCCCAGACAGAGGATTAACATCAGTCCGCTGTATTGCAAACTCAGGTGAGGCTTGATAAAATATCTTTTATTGTCAGAATTGTTTTGTGATTAATCGAATACTAAATGGAACACCCTTAATTAGATGTTGGTAATGAATTAAAAGCAGTAGAGCTTATTCCTCACCTGCTAATCCAAATATCGCAAGTTCCAGTCCTACCTAAGCAGACTTCCCTTCGCCTAGCTTGGTTGCACGCGAATGGCCAAGTTTTGACTCCTTATTAGATATATCCAATGAAAACGCCAACGTGGCTTGAATCACTAGTTAAATATAGAAAAAAAAGAGTATTTTCGCAAAATTTTACCACACGATGGAATTCCACCGGGTGGAGTCCAATAGCACAGCAACTATGTGTGGATATGTGAAAAAACCTCGCTGCTTCCGACCACTAAGGGCACAAATATAATTATCCCCGACCCGATCACACTTGCATTCAAATGCAGATCGTCGAACTTCGACCCTGCCATTTTCTCCCCCATCTCCCTCACATACCGCCCGCAGCCGGTGAATTGAAATCCGGAATTGGTTCTCCTCATCCCACCTCCATGCGCTCGCTGAGCCACCGAAGAGGGCTTCAGCGTCGCCGTCACTCGTGAAAATAGATTCTATCAAAACGCCGCGCCGCCGGGCGACGACAGTGATGGGTCTTGAAAGAGTGGCAGACGCACGAAAGATGTGGCATCGATGAGACGAGTATTCAAAAAGACTTCGTGCAATAATTAATTAACGATTTACATTATTAAGTCGTTGCCAACTACTGTCTGAATTCATTAACCGTGATTTGACTTCGGGTTTGACAAAAAAAACATTTTAAAACCTGCCGTTCTGTTTCGCCTGCTTTTTCTTGAATATCTAAAAGAAACACTTCCAGTTTCGCAACGCAGTAATAGAAGAGAGAAGGATTTAGCTGTCACTTTGAAATTCGGCGAAAGAATTTCATTCCTTCATCTTTCAATAGGATAGAACATTGTACAAGAACAAGAAAAAATCTTAAATACACCCAACATAATGGGGCTGACGACTGAGAACCCGGATTGGTGCAAATTGAAAAAAAAATAAACATTGGGTACAAAAAAATCTTAAACAGCATTTATTAATTTAATTTAACTTTGGTACTTTTACTAAGAAAATAAGCACAGATTATAAAGAAAAGACCACGTGCAGGACTGATTATTATTAGTCAGTAATATTCCTTCTTAATAATACGATATTGCTTCTTAATATGGAAGAGAGTGCCACAGGTCACGAGGCGCGATAGAAAACCACAGCTCCACGTACGCGTTCAATCCATATTTTATGATTAAGGAATATTTGTAAAAATCGAACAGGTATTTTTTTGACCGTCTACAGTTTTCAAAAATAAAATTTCCAAAAATAATTAAACACTTTCGAGTGCACTGAATTGAATATTGGCATAACCATTGGTAGCTGATGTAATGTAGTGACGCCAATGTAACCATTGTAAAAAAATAACATACGATTAATAAAACTAATTCAACTAATTTAATTAACTAATTGACCCCTAATTTGGTGAAAATATTTCCGAGGATGCCCCTGGGTAACTATCAAGCGTAAAACCGTCTGGGCTAGCTTTATAAATAAAGCCTAAAGCTAGCGGTACTCCAGAAATGGAGCATGTTCCCTATTTCGCAAAAGAGATTAATTATCAAAGAATATGACACTGTTTACGATTTATTCGTCAGTAGTATCATTGTATATAGAAACCCTTGTGGTTGATAGGCGAAGGAAGATAAATTCTAGTCTATCTTTGTAGAAAATTCATGAAAATATTGAAGTTTCCGCAATAACACGAAAAAAATCATCTTTTTATCAAACTTGTTAATCAAAACATGACATTTATCTAAATCCCTTTTTGAAAAATCCAATAAATATCTTTGCTTTAATAGCATTCACAATTGTGACACACATATGGCCTTATAGTTCCTTGTAATTTCCCACCCCTCAATTGTAGTCCTTATTTTCCTAGCATTACTCTGGGAATTTCTTCATTCCGTCCCGATTTTTACCGTTATCCCCATTCCACCCGCATTTAGAACTCCCGTCTAGTGTTGAATTCTTTCCACTTGCACAGGAGTCCGGGGCATAAAACACCACTAACCACAAACGCACATTCACTGAATGTTCCCCTACAAGTTGATTGGTTGAGTTGAAATTGGTCAAGGGAAATAAATACGCATAAATCACTAAAATAAAAAGGTCTACACGATAGTTGATCCATCAATAATGAATTAACTAATAATGAAAACTGGTCCTCCTTCACCTGGGAATTAGTTGTAATTCATTCAAGTCCATTTAAATGCCTAGTTTTGGACTTACAGAAAGAAACCAATAAGAAAATCAAATAATTTATTCAAGAAGACATAATACCGAATATCGAGATTTGAGAAAACATAACAAAAAGCTTATTCCCTAAGTTCGTCCGGTAGCACATTCATGATATATTCCGCAAAGGTAAAATAGAAGCAACAAGCCCTTTTGAAAAAGTGACAAGAATTTTGTTTAATGCTCCAAAGAATGAATTTAAAAAAAAAAACAATTTCATAAGGTTGTGGGGCAAGGCACACACAATGGCGACGACGGAACTCTCTCTCGAAAGCGGAGCAAGGGACGATGAGAAACAAAAGACGGCGCATAATATTTCTAACTACTTGAGAAACAAAAGAGGAAAGAAGGCCGCACGGCCAAGAGCCATTTTATTATTACGCGTTTCAAACTTTTGAGGAACTTTTTTTTTATCCATGAGCCACAAGGAACGGGGGCGATGCGATGGGGGGAGAGGGAGGAAGAGAAAAAGGAAGCAGTGAAAGAAATATGTAAGGGGGGAAATGAGAAAAGAATTGGGGAAAGTAAAAAAAAAATAAAATAAATCAGCGAAACTTTTTGAGTGTCAGAATTGCAAGACTACAGAACGGAACCTGCACAGGTCGGTAATCTAAAAATAGCACTTTTTAATAACGTTGCGTCTGAAATATATCCTGTCGGGTTTGCACGGCAGTCAATATTAGCCAAGTTTAGAGGTTCAGGCATAGGTTTTCATTTTTGCGATATAAACAGCATGTATTCAAAATTTCGCAAGTTAGGAGGTACGAAATTACGTTTTGTGGAAACCTTCATAGATGACCACAGCAAGGAATTCACCGGAACCTGGTGGTGGTTCATGTGTTCATGGTTCACCTGGACCATGAACACATGAAGATAAAACTATAAAGGCCGATGCGGCATGTAACTAACTACAGGTGATGCCTGTAATTAAGCTTTAAATATTATTAGAAATGTTTTATTCCCACAAAATAATGTTCAAAGCTGAATATTAACATTGGAAGCGGGTCAAACAAATGACGCAAGAGAGCGCAATAAATCAATTTAAGAAGAATTACGAAAAAATAGAATATATGGAATTGTTCCAACGAAACAATTGAAGAATGAGCGTCATGGTCTTCCTATCGTTACAATTTTACAGAAGCATTCCGTGTTTGTTTGGCTACATGATATTGATCAGTCACAACACAAGGAACAAAAATGGCATAGTTACAAGTCGATTGGACGAATATGCGACTGGAAATGTGAAATATGGCGATTCATTCCCTGGGACACTATTTTATCAGACTCGGACAAAAATATTAGTTTATTGATTGACACGATATTTGAACAGGATATTATTCCGCTGGGTGTAAGATAAGAGTTGAATTACCCCTGAATTTTCCCTACCACCATAAAAGGCGTGACCGCTCTTCCGTTGGTGACAGTAAAACTGAGGTAAATTTTTAGGAATTGGTGATTTCCCATCGTGTGGCACCCGCAAAGTTCTTACCAGGCGGAGGAGACCATAGGGAGACGTCGGCTGCAGAACATCTGACTGAGAGTAAATTCCCTCGGTGGGTCTAGGACGGAAAACCTGATCAAGCCGAAAAAAAACGGCGTGGTCCCTTCGGGCAGGTTTCGTCAAGGAAAGGGTTTTTTTAAGGAGCCAGAATTGAAAAAAAGAAACAACATCAGCGGGAGCAGGGCGCGGGACGAAGATTTTGAAGCTAAAAACAAGAGAAGACTGGAGCCCGGCAGTCGTGAAATGAATTAATGCGGGAAACGGGGGAGAATGGGGCAAGCTATCCAAGGAAACTCGAGGGGAGAGAGAGGAGGGCGTCGTCGAATGGGGTCGGGTGCGAGCAGAGAGAGAGAGAGAGAGGGTAAGGCGGGTTAAATGGGAGTTGGAGGTTTGCGTGGCGGTGTGCGAGGTGCACAGTCCGCGGGAGAACAAAAACGCGGGAGGACGGTGTTTCGGGGCCTCTTTTGTCCCCAAGGAAGGAGAGGGAGTGGGGCAGGAGGGAAGAGAGCACGAGGGAAGGAGATGGAGAAGGAAGGAAGGGAAGAGAAAGAGGAGGAAAGTAAGATGCCGTTTTAATTCCGCCGCTTCTGAATATCACGTCATTCCCACGAGAGAGCGAGGGCGAGGCAGGGGCGAGAGAAGAAGAGAGTGAAAGGGAGCGGAGGGACAGAGGGGTGGCTCCGGATGGATAATGAGAAGGAGAGAGTGAGTCGGCAGGAGAGGGAAGGCAAGGAGGGGAGGATGTAGGGGAGGGAGACGGGAGAATTCACGGGGAAGAAAGGGCGGCGGTAGTGCTCGAAGAAATATGGGGCAGTTCTCGCAAACCTCGTGAATGCGAGCCTCGTCGAGAGATCTGAACAATGGTAGCAACGACTCCAAACATTTGCATTCAACCAATCTTCCGAAAAAAACAATTTTTCTAGAATTAGCTTACATTTCGATTCAAGTCACCGAAAAATAAAGAAATTTGACACGGCGTCAAAAAGCACATTTCAATAGATGACCTACAGAATACCTAAAAAAATAAATTTCTTCTAATAAAGAAATACAAAATAACATTTTTAAACATTCCTTAAAATTTTTAGTTTCAAGAACTTTCCCTTTATGGAAAATGAAAAGTACACATCTTATATTTCTTACCAAACAGTATTTTACGAACAGAAAAATTATATATATCGCATATATAAGTATAATTTTTCTTTTTTATGTATACATATAATTGAAGGACACTCACATTGTAGATTTTTTTAAGCTTTCGGCCTACTCCGAGGCCTTCTTCAGGTCAGACTGACTCCTCAAGTCTGACCTGAAGAAGGAAGGCCTCTGAGTAGGCCGAAAGCTTAAACATTCTACAATGTGAGTGTCCTTCTACGTGTTGTCTATTTTATTCTGTGTTCTATTGTGCCGTCCAAATGTTATATATATATATATATATATATATATATATATACATACATATATGATTTCTTCGAAGTAACACGGAAGTGTTGAATAAAAAACTTAGACAGTAACACACAGCACGAGAACACATCAAAAGAACACTAACAATAATATCTTGATAATTTCGACGGACTCGAGCTCCGTCTTCTTCGGAAGATAAGATATGACTAAGGAAAAGGGTACGCGGTGCAGAGAGAGTATGGGACGAGGGAGAGGGGAAAAAACAGGTAGTGGGGGAGAGGTGAAGGAGGGGTATATGGAGGGGGAGAAAGCGGAGCGGGGAACACGTGGTGGGAGAGGGGTGAAGGAGGAGGTTATGGAGGGGGAAAGGGAGGCCAGAGGGGAGCGGAGATGGAATAAGGAGGATGCGGAAATAGTAACAAGCGACACAGAAAACTAACAATTCATCCACAGATCCCACAACACCCATGACCAAGGCATCAACTCACCAAGTCATCATAAGGGCTTGACAAGTCAAAACACAGGACAAGGATGACAAAATGTATGCGGATGAATAAATTGTCCCACCACCTCGCAAGAAACAAATCCACCTCCATCCATCTCAGCCCCGTCCCCCCATTTAGTGAACGACATTGAGACCCGGATATTGATAGGCTTTACACAGCCATATAAATGCCAATTCCATTGTTTTTAATTTTATAGGGTTATCGGATGGGGGAAGGGATGCTAGCACGGAAACATTGTAACAGTGGTTGAAGGGGGTGTTGTGGTGGGAGGCATGTTTTGGGATGGGAAGACCCGCGGACGGGGAGGAGGGATTGATTACATGAGGCGCGATGATTGTTCACCCTGAGGTTCAGGGGTGTAGAGCACTGGCCTATATAAAATGCCGGGCAGAGTTTGCAAGTCAGAAGATAGATTACATTCTGAGATGTGCATGAGGAGTGGGGGAAGGGCGGGAGAGAGTTAAAAGGTGGGATGGAGAGGGGTGGAGTGGTGAAAATAGGACAAGTTTTGCATCTTGCTCGCAAGCACGGAGTGGGTGTGATTCTGGGGGTGGGAGGGGATTTGGAAAGAGGCTTGGTGGATTTGAGGAGATCTGATAGGTTGGCGGGCCGTTTGAAGGTAACAGAAGGGCATTTAAGAAGAAGGTTGGACGAAACGTTGTGATTTTTGAGGATGGGGTACAGGTCTTTGAGGATGAATTTAAGGGACTGGATGATATATATATATATATATATATATATATATATATATATATATATATATATATATATATATATATATATATATATATATATATATATAATGTATACGTACACAGCTATCCCTTTGACGGTATTAATGTCCCTTCTCTCGGATATTCAAAGATTTTTTTCGCTAAAACATGAGGAGCGGCAGCGGGAATAGCTGGGGCCCGCAAGTAACTACGAGCATGAATTCAAAAGTATCGCTTTTCGACGAGGTAATACCACTCATAGAAGATAAATAGGAGAGCAAAGGAGCCAGAATAATCATAGCTTCCTCAGCACTGTGTGGAGAGAAAGAGTGGTAGGTTGATTTGTCACAAATAGGAACCGAAAGTGCTATCACGCACTTCATTTCCTGCATTTTCCCTACCCCTACAAACATACACGTACACATAACGAAACTTCGATTCGTATCAGAGCTGCACAAAAACAGAGCAAACAAAAAATGTGGTGTGAATAGATAACCGAGCCGTGCTTGCGATTCAAGGATCTTCGATATTCTTCTCCGGAGATTCAAAGTAACGCTAGGGATCGCGTTACACGCTGGGATTTGCATCGCGATAATTGAAAGAAGGCGCCGGAATATTCATTACCCATCGCGTATATAACGATAATCGATAACACGCGCACGTTTTAATTAGTGCCAAACGTTGAGCCCCTGACTCCGATACGCGAAAAGACTACTTTTGGAGATTCTTATGAAGGAGAAGGTTTGGACATGGCTTGGGGCGTAAATTGATATAAGACGACATAAATTCGTGCGGATAAAAACCAAACCGTCACTCCACGAGAACTAAAAATAGAATAGCACTCCCGAGAGTAAGGAGCACGGGAATGCTCAACCAATAAAAATTAACAAGAACATCTAAGCATGATTCCTTGGCAGTGCGTTTAGTCACCGAAGCCTCTGGTGCATTGCAGATGCGATCCGTTCATCCCCGAGATCAATTACAATTAACCAATTTCTCTTGCGCCCCAGGCGATCCCTAAACAGGGAATGGATATGGAGCGGAGATGGGGGTCCAAGAGAAGGGATGGGAGAGGACGAGCCGCATGATAATAAGTCTCATTCTTCCGACGGTCGACGAGGGAGGGTTGTCGATCGGAGGCGTTCACATCTTCCGAGTGAATTAAAAGGAGAGGAGGAGGGATGCCTAAAAGACGAGTGAAAAAAATTGAAAACAACAAACTTCCACCCCCTCACTCCTCCGAGATGGGGTAAATACATCATGTACCGGTGAGCCAAGTACATACATGCCTCCACACATACCTTTTTAGATTCTGACGGTATGGTGCCCCAAAAGAGAGGGACGGGATGCGGAGGAACGACGACGGAGGGAGAGGGAACGGTGGGGGTAGGAAATTGAGAACGCTTGAGAATGCGTGGAAATGATGGACACCGGGAGTGAGTGAGAGGTTTTGAATCGGTGGGAGGGAATGAGGATCCAGGGCGGTGAATGAGCAAGGAAGGGGATGAGGAGGAGGAAGAGGAGAGGTGAGGACGGCGGAAGGAGGAAGCGGGGATGCGAATGAGAGGAAACGGCGAGGAATGGGAAGAACAAAATGAAATGCGGCAGGAATGCGGTCCGATCGATGGAATGGGAGCAGAGAGAGAGAGAGGAGAGGGGGAGGGGGGGAAAGGGAGGGAGAACGGTACAAAAAGCGGGAAGAGTTTTCGGTAGGAGGAATATATTTGGTAGTCTACTGTTTAAGGTAGGTTTTAGATGGACATAAGACTGTGTACACTCCTACATTTCTCGACCTCGGCTAACAAGATAAAACCAGATACCCCGCGCTACAATAAACTGTTCCTCAACTACGCATAGATTCTATTTCCCTTCATTCCGTTCAACATTCCCATCCTTTTCCAACCCCTACCTCCCTTGCCTAAGGTATTCCCTTCGCAGGGGAAGGAAAGTAAAAAAGTAAACAAGACGAGGAAAGGAAAGACTCCCTTGCTCTTCTTTCATTCGTTTTACAGTTTGCGTCCGACTCGAGTGGAAGGCAGACACTAAAGATGGAGTGATGCACTCACGCAAGGAGCTCACATGTCCGAATACAACAAGAAGTAACTTTTTAATTTCATGCTCGTGGATTGAATTGATAATGTTGGTTTATTTGATAAAAATAAATGCTTACGTAGTGAACAAATGCACCTAATTTCATTGAAAAAAACTTTTTTAAACCGGGACGAAGATTCCCGGAGTGTACTTATTCCCGGCACCATCTGATAGTCAGAGAAAGTTTGCCACTTTGCTTGTCCACGGCATTTATTAAATAAAAGCAGATGTTCACTTATGTATACACAGAAAAATTACGTAGGATAATGAGATAACTTGGGCATATTGGGCTCTGTGGTAGGAATTACAATCTCACATAGGAACTTACCCGTGCTAATAAGAATTATTCAAACAAAATTATTAATATTATTATAAAGAAATCTACCAGTTAAGGCAGGTTTTTGGATGCACACAAGTACCAAATAAATATCTTGTGACTCCAAACAAAACACAAATCCAGCAACCTACTCTACATCAGGTCCCTCTTCATCTCTGTGTACTTTTTTCCGCCCTTCATCCCGTCCAACATCCCTATCCTGTTCCTGCCCTTTCCTCGTTTGCCTACCATTCTCCCCTCTATTACCTTCTTCAACATTCCACTACCGCTCAATACGCCTTTCATCCATTTTTCCTGCCTCCATAGGATTTCTCTCAACAAACCTCTCTCCTCACCCACCATCTCCAGTACTTCCTCATTTGTTTCCCTTTCGGTCCATTTCGCCTTCTCCATTCTCCTCCAACCCACCCAAACAAACAAAATAGGTGATGAAAAAAGGGATTAGAAGCAGTTATTAGGAAATACGGAGATCAGCTGAGAAGAGGAAAGAATGGTAAGCTGCAGCATACAGCCTGTATCAATATTCAGTTTGATAGCCCATCTGAGAGGCATTATCATCCACGCCACATGTGGAATATGCAAAAAGCACGCAACGACAAACTAAGGGCGTGTTACCACTTCTGACACGACTTCAAAAGCTTCCAAATTCCATTGGCGTGTATGGCCTTCGTATTTGTACCCTCCATGTCTCGTTTTTCTGAATGGAACGAGCACCTCAATTGAACAAATTTCTAAGTCAAACGCTCCCATGTCTATGTATTTTTTTTCAGGAGCAACGTCAATCAATGAATGATAGAGAAAGTGCCAGAAGAATCCTGCCACGGAGCCACGTAAAAAAACGTCTTCCTCCCGGTGGAACATCTGTCGACATAATTCGCAGGAAAACGCTGGAGCGTCGCGTCGCTTGCTCCGCGAATCGAATAATTGACGGGTGAAATTTCGCCCAGGGATCTCTAAGGGGTTTGGTCGAGTCTCTCGATTTTGTCCATCCCGTCAACGTGCGCTGAATGACAACGGCGTCGCAATTAAATAATTCGCAACTCGGACGATATATTTTTTGGGCGCGACGGAAGTTGTGCTTCCCCATTAGCCGGTGGATTCAAATTATGAAACGGGCAGATGCACGGGCGAACCCCCACGGAATTAAAAAAAAAAGAGAGAGAGAGAGGCATGGATAGCGAGGAGCACGAGCACATTCCGTCGTTCGCCATTTCGCTGCAGCGTTCGATTTTCTTCCTTCTCCCCCCCCCTTTCACGCTCATTGCGTCCGGCGATTCTCATCTCCAGCAGCGCCTCCGCCCCGCCAGCCCGTTTGGATCGGACGTTCGCCATAGTGCTTTCATTTATTTCCTTCACGCGCACACATTCACGAAAACGAGTTTACCGCGTGCTGGAAGGGGACTTATCACCGCTGCAAAAAAAAACCCCACCCGATTTACGACATTTCGTTCCGACGAATGTCCTCTAAGCAGTTCTTGGTTATGCGTTAATGGGAACGACGGCATAATGATTGCGTTGAGCGGCAATGATGCTGGAATAAAATCTAAAATAGCGAGCTCGAAAGAGGCCAGATGCATACTTAAAAGGAATGCGATTCTGAATAAGGCGAGCCCCGATGCAATTTCCGGAGCGCTGGCCTGAAGCCGAGGCCACTGGTCACTGCCGCATAATCGAGAATTTTTAATTTCTTACGCCAAAATAGTTTGTGAGTGCATTCAATGTCAGGCAAAAGGTCAGCTTAGTACTGCGACCACCCGCGTCTTTCATTGGAAGAAGGTGCCTTTCTGCTCTTTTCTTATTTATTCCCGCAATCATTCTTGACGGTCAAGGAGAAAATTGTCCCAACTTTTCCTGAATTCCTTTCCTCAGTCTCCACACACTTATTACGCACGGTTAATAAATTATTTTTTATTAAAAATAGCCTACCGGTCAAGGTCGTTTTTCAATGGATTTAGATTACAAAAGTCCCGCCTGACACGGCTCCAAATAACCCAACACCCCACATCACGACAAAACATTTTTCAGACCTGCCTTTCTGCTTCCATAAGATACTCCCTATCTACCATTCCTTCCACTTACTTACTGAACATTCTCTTCTCTATCGCAACCTTTGACATTACATTGTATCCACTTTTCCTGACTTCTTTGAATTACTTCCAATGATCACGAGAACGGGTTAACCATGTACAGGAAGGGGACTTTCCCCACCTTTGGCTAAGCTCTTCCACTATCGATGATTCGATTGTTTTCCATTCCATGTATTTTATATTATTTAATTTTTCTTCATAGTCACGTCTCAAAAATCTACATCCATTATTATTCCCTTGCTCGAACAACCAAAATTGGGGCCAATACAAAATTATGAGCCATATTAAAGCTGCTAATTATCATTTCTTTATAGTTTTACTGGTGCTCTTGACGTGAGCTGCGCACCATTGTAAATACTTCTTTATTAAACACAAATGTTCTATTAACTTCTCTAATAAGATGCTCGTTTTTACACTAAATAATTCACATAGGAATGTTCAAACTGCTCTTATTCATTCTTCCAAATTCTTTGAGAAATGTTTAATATGTTATCTACCTCAAATAGATTTAATTGTATAGAACTCTTGCAATATGAGGATCGGGGTACATTGAATCCTCCGAGGTAGTTAATTACTCCCCACACAAGGTTCTATATCTGTCCTGCTCAGCCTTCTCTCGACATACACCAATCCACGCCAGGGATGCAAAATAAGGTAAACTATAAAAATACTCCGATGTAGAACCAATTTTCCACTCCAAGAGGGGCCTCGTAAATTGCTCTGGGGGGTAACACAACGCATTCGCAGACTATGGGTTCCCAAGCATATATGAGCGCCACCTCCCCTTTGCATTGCACATTTCCATGTGCTCCTTTAAGGTATCAGCTTCTGATAGCAAGACAATAATTGCAACAATTATAGAACTACGAATATCAAATATTTGAAGTTGCAGGCACGTGTTTACGGAGTGTGCGCGTGCGTCTAGTTCCCGTTCCCTAGCTTAGACGTGAGTTTCAAAAATAGTCTATCCGTCGTTTAGGAACGGAGTATATAAAAATATAAATGAAGGCATTAATTTAACGATGAAAAAAAAATAATCCACAAACATGAAAAAAACACAGTGTAATAGAGGATAACATTTACAGATATTATTTTAAACGAAAAGGTGCACATTTAAAGAGATTGGTCGAAAAGTATTTTGTCACAAAGAGGAAAATATTCAGGGGAAAAGTGACTCTTTGACTGGCTACTTAATGGAGACTTGCTAAACATAAGTGCTGTTTTTTAGATCAAGACGAAACTACGTAAAATGTTTCAAAATCATCCCCAGGCCTATCCAGAAGCTGGTTGTGACCGGGAATTTACAAAAAGCAATAAAAATAATGACACCTTTACTGTAATAGGATAATCCCTGTGGAACAACTCGTAGCGAAATGAAAAGCATACTATAGTTTTTCCACTTAAAATCAGAGACGCAAACTCACATAAAACTTGATGATGTAGATTTTCGACAAAATTTGTAAAAAAATAAGTTAAGAATTTCATTTTAGAACAAATAAAATTCACGAGTATTTGTTTTTGTTTTCTGTCATAATGTTGTGGCTCACATTATATATTTCTCCGACGCGAATCCGGTGTACCCTTACCATAGGCGGTCTATTCACGAATTTAAGTATCAAATAAAAGCTCACTAAAGCACAACTACTCGTAGATGCGTTTGAATTATTTAGGTAACCCAAATCCTAATTCTTCGAAAATTAGACGGCTCTCTTCGTTCAATTTCAAGTTGCTCACATTAAAGAAACTTTCAACGGAGGTAGAATTTTGTATATCGCAAATCACTTTTCCTACGATGATTTCAAATTTCTCTTCATGACTCTTCCTCTGCAAGCCATGACTCTTTCTAGCCATTCTTTTGCCATGAACTATAGAGGTATGGCAAGAAAACAAGTACAATGTATTATTAGGTAATTTACCGGTTAAGGTAGGTTTTAGGATGGACACAACTATCAAACAAACATTTTGTAACTCCAAACAAAACCCAATCCAGCAACCTACTCTACATCAGGTCCCTCTTCATCTCTGTGTACTTCTTTCCTCCCGTCTAACATTCCTATCCTGTTCCTGCCCTTTCCTTGTTTGCCCAACATTCTCCCCTCTATTACCTTCTTCAACATTCCACTACCGCTCAATACGCCTTTTATCCATTTTAAGTGATGGAAATCATCAAAAGAAGAAACAGTGGAAGAATAAAAATATTAGCAGGCAAATTTATACTTAACAAGGGGCAATACGGAGGACGCCTATATTCTGATCCTAGTACGGATAACAGATAGTGAATAATTCTTAACAAAAAGCGAATATTAGAGTCAAGAATCAAGGTCAGATAATGGATATGATTTCATTTTCAAAATCACTTATACTGAATAGACCTTTTAATCTAGGACTGGATAGACCTTTGGAACTAATGAAACTAACTCTCGGAATGGCCCCAGTGCTCGTTGCTGTCGCCGCTTACGAGTGCGTTTATGCCTTTAACACGCGCGGGGGTAATGGAAGAAAAAGTAAGAGCGGCGAAAAGGAGAAAAATAGACGTGAAAGTGAGGCGGAGAAGAGGAAGCGAGAAAGGGGAAAAAATTCGAGGGACGTTTGCCGCATTCGCCCGCAGACTTCCCACCCCCTCCCCTCTCGGACGAAATACCCCTTCCCTCCCGCGGAAGACGAAATTTAAGGGAAAATAATTTCTCAGAAATTAAACACGCGCGCCCCGGTCTTGTTTCCAACTTTTGTCCCGGCATACGTACGTACCTCCGCACTTACGTGAGCTTGCATATATGCTTGGAACCTCGGTATTCCGTCCGAGAGAGAGAACCAAATTCCTTTCTTTTCCCTTCCTCCACTTCCTTTCATGCCTCCGTGAAACGGTACATCGGCCGGAATTCTCGGTGCGCCGTGCCTCCGGCGGGGAGGAAACGAAGACTAACTCGCCCGCGACGTTCCTCCTCCTTTTTTACTTAATAAATATTCCGCGCACAATATTTTCATACTTGGAGGCATGTAAGAGTGAAGAAGTATGCACGTGGTTTCCATTTTATTTAACAAAGATGAAAACACGGCTTTGCATTCCAAGGTAAATGCAGCTCCATGAATCGGGGAGGAACATAACCGAGCGATGAAGCATTGACGGATTAGGCATCGGTTATGAGGGGAAGGATAGTGGAAAATTTTACTGCGAAAAATATTTTTTATTACAATGATGTTCTATTTCTTTACATTCCCCATTGACAGGAAGCTCTGGAAAGGCATCCAATTCAAACAGGGGAAAAAGGACGGGAAAATTTCAAAAGTAAGGTAGGACCGAAGTGACTTTAATTTCAACGGAGAAGTCATAATACTCTTTCGTATTACTGTAATTTATTTTCCGATGAAACGAAAATTCGCTTTCAGTCAATGGTCATGCCAATTAAAAAGTTGGTCTCGGAACATTGAGGGATTTTTTTTCTAATATTGCAATTGGGATTTTTTTTTCTAATAAAACCTTGGGAGCTAAGCTTTACAACAATTTTGCGTGGCAGTATAATAAGTAATAATTATATCAACGTGCACTTACTTACCTGTCCCCGTTTTATGGCTATAAAGGTAATTCAAGAAATTAAAAGACATCATGTAATGATGTTAACGTAGCTGAGCAATGAAAATTTAAGACATGGACTATCATTTTTAAGAATGCATACCTTATTTTATGGCGAACGAACATTTAATTTATTTCTGAGGGTGATAGCCAGTCTTGCTCAAATTATAAATAACTTTCCGCCAGCAAATCAAGCAGCACTTCGTCTTGAGCATAAAAATTGTCCTCGTGTGCGATGAGATTATCTTAATATTTATAAGGATTTGATTACAATATTTTCTTGAATTAACCTAATGGCTAGATATGCATGGATTGAAAAATTAAAAAAACGGAGAATTGATAAATATGGTCGTTGTAGTTAGTCAAACAGCCAACAAACGATTCGAGAACAAGATATCGTAAACTCGGCGAAGAGGTTACAACTCCAAAAATAGGGCGTTAGGTTATTTCTGGTTAGCAGGAAATTTTCAACTCTTTCTAACAAAAATGTGGCATAAACAAAGAGGAGGTGGCGCGTATTTTTTTTAAACCTGTGTTGATTTAGTAATTTATGACTCATAAAGCAAAACTGTCCAAACATTTGGGTTATGACCCTTAAAGGGAGCCAAGCACGACGGATAACAACGAAAATCCAATATTTTTGGTTCAAATGGCTATTTACGAGAAAACACACTTGAAACGCAGCCCCATTTTCCGTTCATTCTTTATACTCAGAAGTTTGTTGCGCAAAAACCATTCGATTGAATTTGAGTGAAAGTTTTTCAAAACGCATAACGTCAAGAATTTACTGAATTTGGTTATGTAAATTGGAAACAAACTCAAATAAATCGTTCACGAAAACAATGTTTTAAATTCACTAGCATCTAAAAATTGAGAGCCAATAGGAAAAGAGGGAAAATTCAATTAAATCGGACTAAAACAATAGAATTTATAGATGTTAGGCTTTAAATTTTCCACTCTGACGTCCACATTGGGTCACGACGGCAGGTTCGTGTTCTCGAGGAAGGGTAATCACGCAGAAAAGATCGCTTTTTAGGCGTCAGAGTCTGCACGGATTAATCCGAGATCTACGACGGCGGTGAGGATCATAAGGAGGTTGCTGGTGGTGAAAGATGTGGGGGATGCGAGTGGGGGCGGTGAAGGAGGGGAGAGAGGGGGAAAGGATTTCGCGCATAGAGGCGGAGAAGGCCCCTTAATTTATGTGGCGTGGAATATGCAGATTGATCTCGGGGAAGGAAACTCGAGGGGAAGGAAGAAGGGGAGAGTGGACGAAAGGAAAAAAGAGAAAAGGATGGACTAGCTTTTGAAGAGATACGGCCGAGAATGGCATAACAACGTAGAAGAGCTTCAGACAAATGAGATAGAAAACGCACTGCGGAGCCGATTTGAATCAAGGAGGATGTCCTTGCTACAACACTCCTGTTTTGCTGGAAGAGCAGGCTAGTAGAATAATGTACTTCACCACTGACAGATAGAACAAGCACACGAAAACCACTAGCAGTTATTTAGTAAGGGGTATTAACAAACGAATTTTTTAAATATTTCATCCTTAGACCACATAACTGGATATGGATAAATCATGGTGTATTTATTTTACAATATGAGTGGACGAGTTTATACTAACGAAAGAGAAGTTTGGGATGCTGTAAAAATTCTTGAGATCTGTTCCAAAATGTATGATGTGTTTGGGTGCAATTTTATTATAAATAACGAAAGATAAGAGATCATGATTTCATTGTCAGACCGCAATAGGGCCATGTTCGGGTAAAAATTATCCTGGTGTGTATTCACCCCCTGCCACGCACTCTGGTAGTGGCTTGCGGGGTATATAAATACAAATAAATGAGTAGAAATAAAAACGTCAAATGATAAGCTTTGAACTATAAACTGATGGAAACCTTACAATAAATAATATAAAACGCTAGATCTCCACGAATTGAACACCCACATTTTGTAACTTCACGAAAGTTACGTTACGAGCAACGCAAAATTATATGTTTCGATTGCGCCGATATTCTCGCGGAAAATTCCATCCATCAAGACAAGACGAATGCAATACTACTTCCATCTTATGGGATATCTTCCGTGCGACAGATTTCGAAAGTCGCTATCCTCATGCTAGAAGAGATCAACTCGATATTTCCATTTCCGGATATAAATGGGGACATGTACGAGCATGCACCTACCCGAGGCATTCATGGTAAACCCCTGATGATCGCCATGGAATATTGGCAACAAATGCTGTGTTTTAAAAAGTGTCACGGACCCGTATTCGAAATCACTCGTTGGGGCACCGAAACGCTTTCAATGGGATATGATACACGATGCGAGAGAATAATAAATCCGAAGGATTTATTTGAACACGAAAAATGAAAAAAAAATCAAACGGGAAGGAATGAGAATATGGGAGAGAGAATACGTTTATGCAGTTCCGCAACAAAAAAAAATTCCTCAAGGACTTGAACACGACGAGAAAATGAAGTATCAGCATTATGTTAATGATGAGAAATATATCTTTTGGAAGGCAATTCGTTTTATCTGTGAGGAACGCGTATTAAAAAGAATAAACATTAGTTTTTATACAAATAAGAAATGAATGTTAAATTAATGCTAACATTAATCATTGATACAACAAAAAATTACGGTGCACTGCCAAGAACACATTGCTAAGAAAGGAGCTTTTAATAAGAAGACAACATTACGAGGTTTCCGGAAGGAGGCAAAGATTTCTATGAAGAATCGAACATAAATCGCAAAGGGAACAAAATAAACTATGGTAAATAAAAACCATCTTTAAATAAAGTAGTTCATACCTGATTTCATGGAAAAATTTATGCAAATGACAACAATGCATATGCACTTCATGAATAATGGTAACGAATGAACTTTCACAGAGAAAACGCACAACTTTTTGTGCAGCAAAAATATCCTTATCGCGAAACAAAAGTATCAAATTTTTTAATGATTACGGTAAATAAGATGACGGGATCGGTAATATAAACCCAATTCATAAGAGAAATTTTACGGAGTAATAAACTTACCAGATATCCATTTCGCAAATGAAACCGAACTTTGCATTTTCGCTCTACTCGTAATTTATTCGAAGGAACAAATGTAAACGGTATCTCGAAACATGCACTTTCCAAAAAATTACTAACACCCAATTAATTATTTTTTCATTCTTTATTTCATTACCGCTGAGACTAACGAGACAATAAAAATTCATCGGGTACGTGCGTCAATATCGATTTCGGACAGGCTCGAGAACCGCAGTCCCCCATATCTTCGAAACGAATGATTTGACAAATTAATTTTCATTTTCAAAATGATCCAATCCTACCAACTTTCGGAGGTAAGGAGCAAAAATACACCGTCTCAGCAAAAATGGCCCAAGACGAAACTTAGCAAACAATATTAGAGATGGGATAAATAAGCACTGAAGGAGTATCAGATCGTCCTCTCAACCTGCGGACGGGAGGTCGGCGAGCGTGAGTGGGAAGAGCGGCGGCGGTATGAGCGATCCCTGCGCCCCGAGAGACCGGGAAAATTGCGTTACCCTCGAACCGCCCTCTCCACTCTCCTTGCCGTCGAAGAGAGAGAAATGGTCATTCCAGGGTACGCCGTGTATCAGGACCGACGGCTCATCATGAATAATGCAAAGGAGCCGCATCGCTTTTTCACTCTGTAATTACTTCCGTTTCTCCGTTCTCCCCTCTCTAATTTTTTCCTCAGAAAATAATGGCAACATGCATAAACGAAGATAAGATAAAATCCGCGGCGGCACGAAGCTGACGTCTCGAAAAATAAATGCATGAATATCGATGGAAGGAAAATGTAAGGAGTACCTCCTCCTTCAATTACCTTGAGTGATCTGGAGTAGCCAATTTGAGACTGAACGAATAAAAGCGATGCCAGAGCACGTAGACGGATGATGTCTACTATGCATACCGCGCTACTGCGCTACTTCCATAGCACCCCGAAAATCTCTCATCTGACGAGGTAACCCCTGCTTAAATATGCAATCCGTGGGCTCATTAAAACATTTGTCCTAATAATTTATCACCTCTTCGTAAGCTTAATTAAAATAGGCAATTTTCCACAAAAATAAAATTTATTAATACGACCGGTTTCAATGCAACTACATCATCTTCTGGTGGATCAGAAGATGATGTAGTTACATTGAAACCGGTCGTAATAATAAATTTTATTTTTGTGGAAAATTGCCAATTTTAATTAATCATGTTATTCCTCCATATCACGCCTGAAACGTCTCTTTTTATTCTTCGTAAGCTGTTAATTTTTTTATTGTCTTCGATTTTGACTAAGGAAAATAAGAAAAGAGCAAATTCGAAATGCCATGTGCTAAGAAGAGACCGTCTGTGAAAAAACGTCATTGAAGGTATGATTGAAGGAGAGAGGAAAAAGGGGAGAACAATAATCAAGGTGCTTGATGAGCTGAGAAAGTAAACGCACTCCAGTGACATGAAGAGAATTGTAGAGGGTGGGGAAGTTATTGATGAACCTGATTAGGAAGCAGATGACCCATGGTGATGATGAATTTTAACTTAAAATAGGCACTCGTGAATATACGTGAAGAACTGCGTATTGGTGTGTAGTTGGCCGCGTTCACTCCAGAATACCTTTGAATACCCTTAGAAGACTCAGGTTTTCGCTAAATATCACAAAAAAAACCTGTTGTACTACTCCTTTCCCCTCCCATGAATCCAAGTGGACTGCCTGATTTAATTATGGGATACTAATGAGCACGAGTCAAGTCCTCCGGGTTTGCAGCAAACGACCTCGAACGGTTTCCCGCACCCGTGCACATTCAACCCCTCCCACGACGGGGTTTCGTCAAAGTGAATTAGTAATATATGTATCGGTGGAAGTTCCGGTTCTCCCATCTCGTGAATTTTTCACCCGTGGGCTTCACGATGGCGCTCGGAAAAAAAGGGAAGAACCGCCGCCAGAGGGCATCGCTAATCGGTTGCGACGGCCACGTTGACTCAGGTCATGGCAGGGAGAGCCAATTTGAAAACGGAACGGCGGGGGTCACAAAAACCGATGGACGGATCCCCTTTTGCAAAAGTGCTCACATTTCCGCGACCATTTTTAGACCGCCACGATGTTGATGTTAATGTCGATCGCGCTGATGAGTACACATCGAGCACGCATGGGCGGGCGTTGTTACGCTGTTCCACGTCGCGTGGGGTGGTCTCCGTTCTGCACCGCCGTCGGTGAGTTTCCTGAATGAGACTGAATTGGTGAGGGAACGCTCGACTTACCTGAAATGAAAGAAACAAAAATTAGCATTGGTTGTGAGCATAACGAGCAGCGCTCGAGTCAAACAAACAATTATCAATTACGCTCGAAATATCGCTCCCCAATCATTTGTTTAGATGACTAATGAGACGTTAAAATTACAATTTCTACTCAAATCTTACGTAGCGTACGGGTAACTACGCATAGCACTAAGCATCATATATCCACCTCAAGTGTCCCCGATATGCCCGACTATGCGTCATATTAATATGCCCGACTGCATGCAGTGAGAACAACATTTAGCATGATTTAAATTAAAATGAATAGCTTACTCTATATCTTTAGAAGCATTAACTGGCACGACAGGAAAGGAGCATTAGCAGGCTCTAAGAAAAAATTACGAGTGAGAAAAGGGAGACGAGTACTTTAAAAGGAAAATAAGAATACATAAAAAAGGAATATCGAAAGCCGACAATGAAACTAAAGAAAGAGTAAATGGGAAAATAAACAAGAAACCATGAATTTCGGATGAGATAAAGAGAAAGACGAGAGAAGGATATGGAAGAATGTAAACGGAGTTAGGTAGAAGTAAGGAAGAGGTGTCTATTATCACCCATACTTGTTAACGTATATGTAGGGGAAATGGTAAAAGGAGCACTGGAAGAACAGGATACAGGGATAAAAGTCGGTGGAGAATTAATAAAATCAGGTATGTAGATGATCAAGTTATATAGTTTGTTAGTCAGCCAGTCAAGGGGTTCCAAGCATTCATGAGCGCATTTTAGAGTCAGTGCGATAGGTATGTGATGAGAATCCATGTAAAAAAAGTGAGAAAGCTAAGAAAAGATCAGCAAAAACTTTGATATGGAGCGTGGTTTTGTACGGCGCACGGAGGGGTAGGAATAGAATAGGCATACTGGACGAGATGAACGGAGAAAGGAAGTACGCAATATAGAAGAAGAGTTCATTGTAGTCTCAGATTGAGTTAATTAGTAGAGGCAAGGAATCGTTATACGGTTGTTCAGACTGTGTTCACCCTGAATCTAAACCAAACCGGATAAAATAATAAGAATTATCTCACGGTCAAATCAAATTAGGGCCATAGAGGAAGATCCAGAATCCTTATCCGATAAACGATGTTTGTGTAAGGAAATAAATCATTATAAATATGTAAATACGGGTGAAGATTAACAAAAAAATCACCTCACATACAGTTAAAACTCCTTAAACCAGCATATACACGTACATTTTATAAATCCGCTGTAATCTATCAATGAATTGTTTTAACCCCCCCCCCTACGCCCTATCTTGTCTCATTAAGCAGATTAAACAAACGCATTTGGTCACAGCTTCCCCGATGTCAATATTTAATATTTTCTGCGTCAATCAGGACTTTAAAAAGAAATTGGCCAAAAAATTGTTGTAAAAAGGAAAACTGTCAGATTTGCGGAAAAATGAGCCCTGGGAAGATACGTTTCCAGACAGTCAAAAAGACAAGTATTCTTAAAAATCATGAGCTCTTTTACACTATGGTGATTCCATGCCAATCCATTATTTTCCAGCATCAGTGTGCGTAATTCACAAAGCCCATTCTTCTTGCTCGAATTTGCGCAGCCCGATTACATGATCGGTTAATCCATATTGCACAACCGTCTCGCAGCCAAATTTCCTCGCCCACGCGTGGCTCGGCCCATACCCGGAATGCACTGCACTCGAAAGGCTCTCAGCCGCTGCCCAACACGAACTGAGAGGGAAAAAATAGGCATAGTTCGAAGAGTGCGATCCAACTAATTTCGGATAACCCATTCACGCTCCCGTATTCATCTCACGACCCGGCGCGGCGCTTCGGTAGAATCAAATGAACGCTAAATCTAACGGATTCAATTAATGTCCGCATGCATGTCCCATACGATTGCTCGCAGCTGGGAAAGTCAAATTAGCTAGTTCCAGTGATATTGTAACGACCTAGCTCCCGGCAGAAACTTCGTTTGCATGATATCACAACCGCTGCCGGGTAAAGGGTGAGGGGGAGAATGGCAGAACGCCAGAGAGACAACAGGGAGGGACCTTAACGGCTGTGTGAACTCGTCCTACTAAAGCGCCCTCCCAGGAGGCCTGAAGGTTGATCGTCTTAAGGATTCCATTAGAAATAATCCCTTGCTGAAGCTTTGAGGACTCATAATGAAACTTGTCGCAGTTTTTTTTGCATACTGTGGGATGATACCCGATGTTCCTCGATGGACGTTATTTTTCCAAAGAGAACTGCTACCGTGATAGCACAGGTATGTAAGTATATCCTCCATATCCAGGTGGATGGGGAAGTCGGGTGGTGGATAAGGTTAACCACCAAGGAGGTATCGGTGAAGATTTTTTATTTTACCTGTGCTCATATGTGGAGGATTTGTAAGCTACCAAATCTGAAAAGGTTACTAGCGTACTTTTTTAATCTCTTTCCCATCTCAAATGGGTATTGGTTTGGATTAGCTACTTTCACGATTACTTTTGTTTTTCTGAAGTCGGTCTCGTGATCTAAGGCTGCATATTTTCCCACTGCTGTCTTCATCCCTTGTCCCAGATTATTGACTGTCTCCATCTGGTTTTTTTCTAGGCGAACTTCCTATCTTTCTTATGTACGTATTTCTTTCGGCAAGGTCCCTAGGATATTTCATAAAATCGTCGACTTCCAAATGAACGTTCTCATTTACGTTTTTGACGAAATTTTCAATTTGTGTTTGGGGCTTGAAAGTCGTACGTGTTTCTATTGTCGGAACATGCTTCCTATTCTGTTCGCCGTTCCCTTTATATATGGTAGGCGAACCTTCTTTGCTGTGTGAATTTCACCCGTTGGGGACTTCTCTCTCTCGGATGCGTTGCTTCGTCTTTCTGGGGACGTTCAGGAGATGACTCCGTCGTCACAGTCGTTCAGCCGTAAAATGGCCTCAAATGTGTTTTTCCCCGTCGGAAATTTCATCTTCTCAGTCATCAGGATGTACCTGTGGACTACTCCGAGCATCACTGAATTTATTAACGCTGCATGATGACTTTTGGTAGCACGTAGGTATCGTTTCTTGTCCGTCGGTTTCCTGGATACCGTGTGCTCCATGGTTTCATTTTTGTAAGAGTAGGAAGCCTAGAAGAGAAGGCTTTTCTCCTTCTTTATTTCCATTTTAATTTTGTATGGCCTACTTATTAAATAAATAAGATAAAATTCATTCAACTTATTTCTTGCGTGTGTTCAAATGACAAAATGCGTATATACACCGTGGCCATTCCTTCGGCTTACTCTATGGGTTTTCAATGGCCATCTTCTCAAAGTTTTCCATAAATTTGTTTGCCACGGCTGAAGAAAACCGAGGGCACATTGCCATATTTGATGAATCTTCGTAAAAATTACTTCTCTGCCTGAAGGTGCTCGTCAATTAGGCTTCTTAGAGTCCTGCAATATTCTTGTCGAACTCCTCTTCGATTTGTTACTGCTTTGTAACAGGATATACCGGTCAAAAGTGAGTAAACTTCGAAAATAATAAAAACATTTTTATTGATAAACTGATACCTTAAAGCAGTTGCAGAAAATTATGAGCGTTATTGGAATAAGAACTTGCTTCTCCTTGTGTGATTTGAAGTAATGCAATGATGATATATATTTGGTTAGTTTCTGCGTCGGTGCACCAACAGCGTTAACATGTGTCTTCAATGAAATTCACTTTTTATACATTGTCGGTAACTTGCAGATGCAGGGAGTTCGTTTTTAGATAAACAATTTCTTCTTTGTTTCCAGATGTTGAACATTTTTGCAGATAGCGACGGCAACCAAAAATTTGGACCGCATTCAATCTTTAATTATGGACACTCCTTCAAAATATCTTCCGTCTTTGTTCATTTAAACTGTTCCATTGGCCCCATTAGTCACTGGTTACCTTTAAAATATGGACCGGTATTGGTCACAAAACGTGAGGTTGAATCTCACAGTATTCAGCTGAACCCAAAAAGAGGTACGAGTAGGTTATATTCAGTCGACATGATTACGAAAGATATGAAACGACCACGAATGAATAAAAACACAGTTAAGAATCCAAAGCTGTTTCATTGGCGAGGGTACATATTATTTCATACTGCAAAAAAGGAATAATACAGTTCAATCATTCTCAACACGACACTCACCAAGGGATAGAAATTTAATAAACAAAAACAACCCCAATCTCTCCATGAAGTCGAAACTAGAACTATGCAAACAGTCACAGTATTCTTTTCACCATACAAATGGTTTTATTCCACCACAGTAATAAACTCGAAGATTTGTTTTGATAGGTGAGGGGGAAATAAATCTCGCACTATGTATTGAGTCTCTCAATGTGTGAAATTCATATATTAAGGATTGGCGAGGAGTCAGTTCCTCTCCGTCTACCTCACATAGGTTTTTTGAGGGATACCATTGATATAGTGAAAATGAAAATCACGCAACTTTGGTTTAGTTGTGAGTCCCTAAGGTAGATAAAAACATAAACACAGTATTCAACCCGAAGGTCGGTTTGGTAGGTGATGGTAGAGTTCATCCAATACTAAGCCCGACGGCGTGTGAAATTCACACATCAGGGTAGGGGGGCCAGTTCCTTTCCTTGTGCCGGTTATGGTTTCCGAGGAAGATCTGGTACCCGAAAAATCACATAGCTCAGGTGGAGCTGTAGGTGCACAGAGTGCCTTGCCCGGGTATCAAACCCGGGACCCTCCGGTCAGTAGTCCAACGCTCTACCCCCTGGACTACCGCGACCCACAAGGTATATATCAAACTGGTTTTAATCAGAAACATTTTCATTAGCACCCCTTAAGTACACAGGGCTATCAATCAATCTTTCAACTAGACATGGCCAAATAAAAATAAATTTTTATCGGAAAAATGTGATAGAAAAATGAAACTTGGGAGACAGGTGAGATCAATGTCGCCAGATGTTCATTGAAGACACGATTTTGCGTGTTTTCTCTATATCCCATTGATACACGACATCCTCAAGTTTTAGAATTATGTAACTGGCTATGATTAGCTCTTCGGGCGTGATTTGAATTTCCTTTTGTTCCTACCATTTGCCCACGTGTTAATTCAACGTTCAAGAGTGGTTCGGAATCGGGGTCACTAGCATGAGTACTCTCCGGACAACCAATTCCATATTAGATAAAATGACTGTCTTTCGATGAATGAGAGAAACGAAGCGAGGAATCTTTTGTATTCGTAGGGAAATGCGTTCTATTACGACGGTTGTATTCCCTGAATATTTTTCTATCATGTTTTTATTTGTTTGGCGAGAAATGAAGCGTGATCCTATTTTCTTTCACCAATTTTTAAATAACCAAATCGAAGTACTCGAGCCACAAGTTCGGTTTGTAATACATTTCAATACATACCTGTATGAGATTAATTTAACATACAAGTTAATTTAATCTCATATGGATGGATTGCAGGATCAAATTCACACGGGGTCAGTTAGGTTGGGATGGTCTAGCGCCAGAGATATCGCACAGTTTGGGTGACACTGACAGTGGCTATATGAGTCACCAGGGCTCCACTGTCAGTAGCCGCTGGGCTACCATACTACCTAAACTTTTAAAATTGTTTGGCATTCATGTTTGGCAACATTCATATTTGCCATATGTGTTCCTAATCAAAGTAATTAAGTCAATAAAAGGTCAGAAATCTTCATGAGTTGCCTTTTCATGCCAAATCTGAAGTGGTTGACAGTCTTTGTGGTACAGAAATGAAACTCTTTCCCGCAAAAAAAAACTCGTAACCGTCAAGACTATTTGTTGCTTTTCGTTCCATCCTCATGCAAACAACAACAACGATACTCTTTATGTATGAGCATTAAGTATGACTTTTCTTAAATTTTTGAATTTACCGGGACTTCAGTTCTTCGTAAGATGGACAAATAGTATTGTCAAGACCTTCCTGTTTCACGACGTCAATGTTCCAGTTAAATTAATGACGCGGGTCAAATATTACATCTTCAGAGTCTTATTTCATACCAACTAATAACTCTTAGGGGATTTTGTTAATTCACCTGCGACCAACATACGCGTAAATCTATCTCACAGCATAGAATTCTTATCTCAACAGAGGACTCTCTTTTCCTTCTTCATTCTCCATTATCTTTTTCTTCAAGCTTCCCGTCGTAAATTTTCCGAGCTCTTTCTTTGTCCTTTCTCTGATTTCAATGAGCACTTCGTTCATATATCCCGAATGGCCCAGACTTTTATAGAATTTCCTCCAAAGGGACCTTTTACAGTTCGCCTACGGCAGTTTTTTTTGCAATTTTTTTTACAAACGTTTCTCGATCATTCTTCACCGAATTTCTTTGCTTTGTGACTTATTACATTTCTTTTCACCACACATCTTTGCTGCCCTTCTTTTGGAATTTGCTCATGCATTTGCTCATATCTTTTAGCAAAATAATCTGCAAACCTTCATCGCCGATTTCCTAGTAACCTTTTTCCCCGAAGAAGTTGACAATAGGTCTCCCCTTAATTTATATCCTTTTCATCTCGAATTAATCCCCAATTACTTTCATCTTTCAAAGCTCCACCACGACATTTTGCAACGTTCATTTGCCATTTTCAGCCAACTCGCAATTGTATTTACTCGAGTTACCAAATTTCCCATCAAATTTTCATTTTTTTTAAAATTTAATTTAAGTCGGAAACCCACTTAAGTCTTCATTTTCGTTAATCTCGATAGTCGCACCGCTGTAGTACATGCAGTCTTTCATTTTCATCCCAAATCTATTTTTCATTAGGAAACAGCCAATTTAGATTCCTCTTCCCTTAACCGGTATTCTAAATTGTCATTCTTTTCCAATGATTTCCAAAATAGAGGTTTGTCCCTAAGAAGACTATTTCTACTTCAGATTTCAATCAATCTCTCTCCAGTTTCATTTCGCTGAAAATCTATATTTACCCGCTGTCTCTCTCTCTCTCTTCCGTGACCATCCCCGACGACCGCAAGGAAGTTTCCTAGGATTATTAAGTTTCTTCTCTTTTAGTCAGCTCTTTTACATCCTCTGCCCTTCATAGCCATTTTAAGCCTTCTACACTGTAATTGATGTACAATCGGATGAATAATGACTCATATCACAAGACACTCAAGGATGAGTGTTTTATAACTATTACTTTTTCAATTAAACAACACATACGGATTTTTCTGACAGAAACTACTACCAATAAATCTAACGAAAAATGCCGGTAAATATCATGCACCAATAAAAATGTATATGCTTGTGAAGCATTATAATTAGCTATTACTCGTCACGAGTTAGTAATTCTAAGGGCGATTTCCGTAATGCAGTGTCCTATGAACTAATAGATTATTTATTATTTAATAATTTATTCACTGATTCAATTTCTAATGATATATCCTATCAATATTTAAAAAAATCACATATTAAAATTATCAATGACACAACGCGAATCAACCGTTCCCGTCCCCTGGTGATTGAGCACGGAATCAATAGCGCGCCACGGGAATTTTGCTGCTTTACGTTAATTAACGACACAAGATTCAAACTTCCCTGCAACGGATTCTTTTCCCTCGTTCCCTTACTACACCAAGCCGCGGTAAACGCGCAGAGGGCCGTGAATATGCACTTTGGGCACGAGGGATAGGGGCACAGATCCATATCCGTAGCTGACTTCCAGGAGGCGGGGGCAAAAGGCGTCGGGGGAGAGGGCGTGGGGAGGGTACCGAGGAGAACGCAGGACAGTGAAGGTTAACGCTCCGAGGAAGAGCAGGGAAGGGCAGCATTTCCGCGGTGCGGGGACGAAAGACGCGACGGGCGGGAGACTGAGAAAAATAAATAAGGTTCTTTATTTTGAGTGCGAGATTGAGACTTTTAGAGCCTCTTCTATCGCATTATTTCAAACAAAATTTCGGGAGAATATATTGCAGAGTGGTTTCTTCGCATAAGCTATCTTTTACCTTTTATAACGCTTTATACTAATACTATATATATAAACCATAAACACAGTAATCAACCCGAAGGTCGGTTTAGTAGGTGATGGTAGAGCTCACCCATGTAGTATATATATATATATTTACATTTGTGATCTGCTCAAAACCGTCTTCCCCACCTTTCCTGTGTTGGTCTTTTATGTGTTTTCCTATCCCCTTTCCTTATATGTCTATTTCTATGTGCGAAAATAATATTTCTTCGCCGTATGGCGGGATTTTCAAGTTTGAAATATATATATATATATATATGTATATGTATATATATATATATATATATATATGTGTGTATATATATCGATGATGCGGAAGTACTCACGAGAGCAATATAACTTTTGGACGGCACAATAGAACACAGAATAAAACAGATAACACGTAAAAGGACACTCACACTGTAGATGATTTAAACTTTCGTCCTACTCCGAGGCCTTCTTCAGGTCAGACTCACTGAGTCTGACCTGAAGAAGGCCTCGGAGTAGGACGAAAGCTTAAATCATCTACAGTGTGAGTGTCCTTTTACGTGTTATCTGTTTTATTCTGTGTTCTATTGTGCCGTCCAAAAGTTATATATATATATATATATATATATATATATATAATGTTTATACAAAATTTACTGCAGGCAAAATTATTGTTGGAATAACAAACTATTTGCATCAATTACTATGAGAGCTCAGTGTAAGAAAATACACGTACATTATGAAGAACAAGCATGGGAAACCCGCAATGTAAGAGAAGCTAAAGATGAGTCTGGTGGATTATAATTATATGCAGAGCAAAAATTAGGGCTGGACGAAAAAGAACCGCAATGATTTCCTTGTGGGAATTAATATAATTTTCTTCATGGATACAACTTCTATAAAAAATAAAGTACTACTGAATTTAATATAATAACAGAGAGAGAGGGAAAAAGAAAAACGAAATAAAAAAAATGATGTGGTAGCTGGCGCTGAGAATTTCCTTAAGGGATTAATACACCCCCTTCTGAATCACACCCTTGGATTATCCATGGAATGGGGTAAGGGGGGGGTAGGACATGAAGGCAAGGAAAAAGAAGGTCTAGTGAAATATTGGGGAGAAAAGAAGCAAGTGAAATAAAAGCAGGAGGCGGTGCAAGGAGATTGAGGAAAGGGGATTTCCTTCGTCCAGGAAATGATAAAAATTTACAAGTTCGGCCGCAGGAATTAATGGAGGCTGCTGCTCCAAATCGTCTGCATTTTATAACCAACACTCCACGCAGTGGAATACTTCCAACCCCGAGAGGTAATGTCTCTAATTTTTTACCTCCCAAACTTCAGCGAACATAGATATATGGAGCAGAGTTAAGCCTGAACTGCTTACGCGATGGTAGTCGGCGGATTCATACGATCCCTGCGCTAACTGGAAGAGAAAACAAAGTCATCTAGTCAGAAAGTCGCGTAAATTTCGTCGGTTAATGGGTGAGATGTGTACCGAGAGAGTTCAAAACTGAGGTAAATGGTGTAAAATTCATGTATAAATTTTGCATTTTTAATTTTGGCCGTCGGCTTAAAGAGTAGTATTAGAAGTATTCAGCAAATTATTCCCTTTCCCGTAACACTACGAAATCGTGTAATTACCTCGAAATACATTAAAAAATATTTTATGGAATATGCTTTGCGACAAGTTGGGTAGTATTATCATGTAAATTTAGAGCTTCAAATATCCTATTTCCATGCGACAAAGCTGAATTTTCATCTCAATGGACACCATCACAATACTTTTACTCATAGGCACCGACGCATTGAAACAAAAGATCTAAAGTTACTTTCAAAATCATCCAATCTTGCTGAGGCCATACCCTTAATTTTCTTTTGGTAACTGTTTATTGTGATAGGGTTAAATTATCAATGAATTTGAAGGGGTGCCTTCAATCAAAATTTACCCTATATTTCAAGTTTAATTTCATTTAAAGAATGTGAAATACAAAAACCGTCGGTTTGGTGATAATTAACTTTATCAGATTTTCTTATACTTCCCTATGAAATTTGTTAATTAAAATGGAACTGCGAGGTCTATATATCTATGATAAATGACATCTATGATAAAGCGCCACGCCAACAACAGACATGAGAATTCTTTGGTACTCGTCTCAACCTTATGGAACTTCATGTTGCATCGTGAAAAATAAAAACACTGTAAGTTCCATTGAATATGATTAAACACGACCGGTTTCGTCGAACAGTCACCAAACCGTCGACAGAAATCGGTCGTTTTAAATAAAATACAGTGGAACTTGGATAGCTTTTAATTCACACAATTCAACTGTTATTCGTTTTAAAAAAATACTCGTAATAGCGATCAAATTTGTCGAAGAAACTTTGAGTATGATAACAATTAATTAAAACACATGTTGTGTTTAAGGTAATCTGATATTAAAGTGGAAAAGTATGAACGCAGTCAATCCTTAAGTGGTTATTCTGGCTTCAGTGGAGTATCATTTATTTAAAGAGGCTGAATGCTACAACTGCTAAAGAAATTAGAAATCGGTTCATACTTAGAAGAAATAAATAGTACTAATAAAATTTCTATTATAGAGTCCATCCAAACCGTAAAGAGAAAAAATGTAAATTAACAATAGAAAAGAAATCTAAAATACAGTTTTAATCTTTCCGCGAACAATCGAGGTGCCAAGTAGACTTTCACTCCAATGAATAACTGATGAGTATATCCGTGGCAATTACAATGTAGATCGTAAGGTTTTAAGATTTACATTTTTCAGTCTCAAAAGAACGCATGCTTTACTATTGCAAAACTAAAAATATTACATTTTCAGTTTTTAAATGAGTTTCATTTCATGTTTTCACATGTGATTCCTTACACTGATGGGTTCCTGGTTGACTTTACTGCGTACCGTTCTTGAACTTGTCTTTCTTTAAAGGTTTTGCGTCGCATGCTGCTGCGTTGGAATTCAGGGTAGAGCTTAAAACGTATGTATATGCAAGGGAGTTCATGAGCTTCTCTTTCGCATTTTCGGTTCGGGATTAATTCAAACGACAACATAGCTTTCGGCAAAGAATAGTTTGACCAAGGAATTAAAGGATATTCAGTACACCCTTCGTGCCGGTAAGGGTGCCATTTTCGTTACAAAAAAATGAATTTGCATACAAAATTTCATCTAAATGAGTATCGTTGGATTTTGCTCCGCGGCAACACAGTCCTTTCCCATGAATGGTCCCCGGTGCGAGAGAACGCCACAAACTATTTGATCTCTTTCCCTATGAAACTCTTGCAATTTAAGGAAACATCAATGTGATCACCCACATTTGTTTCTTAACACCTAACGACATACGTACGTAGGACAAAGGGCATTTAAGATTAAAAATTAAGCTTTCGTCGCGGATTCACGCCAATTTTTTGAAACGAAACGCTCTCCACCGTCGAACGTAGTGAAAGCGAACTATTTCGGTCTCCCTCGCCTTTACTTATTCATCCACTCCTTTTATTTTACGACTCCTTCTCCGTTCTCGACTGCGCAATTACACCCTGTCTCACCACCCTATCTCGTAAATTATTAACGATTACCTGCGAAGCGCGTGAGTATCACTCATTCTGTTTCTGTACGAGGGGGCATCAACGCCCCCCTCAACCTCTCCCCCCGTGGTTTCCCAATCGTAGTTGGCTCGCGGTGTTCCCAGTTCTTCCCAGCACACGCGGACCTTGCCAGGCACGGAATCGGTTCTCGCTTTCATTTCCTCTGACAATCCTGAAACTTAATGGCAATAAACGAGCTACCAGTTTCACGCTAATTAAATTTTTAAATTTCCCATCAGTTTCGACAAATCACTTTATTATTAATTAAATTTACTTAAATAATGCGTGGCTTAAAAATGACGAGACACATCGAAAGTAGTTGGAATGAAATGTTTTTGTTGAAGAAGGTAAGTTAAAATATTTTGCTCAATACGGTTGAAGGATTTCCCACATTGAAACACACAATTAACATTTATATCAAAACGCGATGATATATTTTCCCGCAACTTGAGGTTTGAGATACACGCGAATACATCTCACTGTTCACTGTCACTCCACAACTTCCCCACGTACACCTCCCCTCCGAGTTCTATTTTCTCATTTTAGCGAACACGCATCGTTTTATTAGTTCTTTAGAAATGACTCGAAGGACATAATACTTATTTGATTCAGCAACCTAGAATCAAGGGAGAGGCGCCAGTCGAAGAGGGATCCGATAGGTACAAGTATTTGAGATTAGCAGCCACAAAAAAACGATGAAAATGTACTTTCTCGAGTGCCTGGAGTTATAAAATACGTTCGCGTTGGTTTAAAACAAGCACAGAAATTAATAGCGTTACGACATCATACAAGTCGACAAAGCATTTCGTTTGACGGAAAGGTTGTAATCCGAGACCTCACGATGATCGCTATTCAACCTGAATATTGCGGAAAAAATCTTCAATAGTCAAATCCGCCGTCGCCGAGCGAGACACTTAGTAATATAAAATTCCCCAAAGATAAGTACGCCGGTAGAGTAAAATACTTTTTGTAATGACATATACATGTATGCCAGAGCTCCAAACTCTATTGTCGTGAAATTAACACTCGCCGTCAGCTAGCAAATCCGATTGCACGCAATGTGGTGACTTCGACTAATATGAATGACTAATATGACCATGAAATCGGGTAATAACTCGAATGGCGAAAGGGAATCCTATTCTCGCCCGAACAACCGAAACTTTGAACTATTCAAACCATGAACCCCGATCCCTCTCCCGGGAGTTGGGAGGTCGGTAGAACGCGTGCTCCTCGCCCTCGAAACACTGCGAATTCGAAGCAGAAACTAGGGATGCGAGAGGGGGATGATTCCTCGCGACCCCTGCTTCGGCACACTGCCGATTTACAGTGCGGTCGTAAACGCCGAAGTCGACTCCAATAAAAAACAAAGAAGATGGCGGTACCCATACTTAATGTCCTTTCCCCCGTCGTTTCGGATGAACGCGGCAAGTTCTTCCGATGGCGAGAGGGAAACAAGGAAATTACTTCCCCCAATACGCTCCACCATTCATTATTCAGCTTACCGGAATAAAAGGGGTGAACTCAGTGAGAAGAAAGTCTTCAGAACTTGAAAAAGAAGGACTCCGATTCGATTCATTCTAAAATCGATTATGCCGATACGATTTTCGATTTCTGTAAAGATTTATTTGGGGCTTGATTTTGATTAAATTCAGCAAGTGAACTCTAAATCGATTCGATGCCAATCATACGTGATCTGATGAATTTTTTTTCTTAATTACTGCTGGTGAACCCCCCCCCCCCGTCACACCTTCTTGTAGCGGCTTGCGGGGTACTCTGCAGATGTAGATGTAGAAGTGTTATATCGATTTTTAGCATCGTCTCCATCATCCGGTACGAAGACAACGCCCAGGTTTACACTCCCTCCTCGAATTCGACATTCACTGGCCATACTGTTTTATAAGCTTCTCTGGAAGGAGATAGGTTTTTCATGGCGATTAAGAACAGCATCGTCACCTTGTACGAGGTCTACATCCACATCTGAATCTACATACCTGTAAATACCCTGCGAGCCACCAAATAAGGTGTGTGGGTCAAGGATCAAGTTTCAAGACGAGTTTTAGTCCTTCCAGTTCCAAGATGTTTCTAAACACAGTAGGAAAACACCAAAAGCTACACATTTGGTGTTATTCGGGTGAACAACACACATGCGCTTAAGTTTAATTCATGAATGACGTTCAGTAAGACATACCCAAAACTACATAGGTAAATAACCAAGTGAGCCGTAGACTGAAATATGTATTCACAGTGTACTTTCTTTCTCCATCTAATAATTAAACATTATAGTAATTTACCAGGAGGCTGGTTTGATAGGCGAGGGTAGAGCTCACCAAAACTTTGAACTAAGCAAACCCTGATCCCCGATCCCTCTCCCGGGAGTTGGAGGTCCAAATCTACACGGTGCATATTGAAGGTCCCCACTACACGGTGTGTGACATTCACACAACAGGGTATAGGAACTGGTTCTTTTCACCGGTCCATCTATGGTTTCTCAAATAGAACTCGTACCCGAAAAATAAAACAGCTTGGGAGAAGTTGAGGGCTCTCAGAGGTGTCAATGGGAATTGGACCCGAGGCAATCCAGTCAGTGGCTCAGCACTCTATCCACTCGACTACCACACTCTCCTCTTACACTACGTGTGTGTGTGTGATTTTAAAACAATTATCCTACTTGAAAAACGATACTGTGGATGGCCGACACCGTTGAGACATCATCAGCAGGAGCGAAGGAGGACTAATGTGCTCGTAAATGCGCGATCTTCGCCAGCAATCCAAACCACCAGTTCTCATCATATCCCTGGTGCATATGCAACCGGCACTCACCTTGGGCATTCCGTGAAATAGCGGTGCTCGGGGGCAGACTAAGAGTGGTGAGTGATCTCCAAGGCAGTTGGGAGTGGAAGATAACCACTTCACTCGCCTATCCCAAGCCCTCCTCCTCCCCTGCTCGTATATGCCTCGGTCGGCAGAATTCAAAGTGCGCTCCACCCCGATTCCGCCAATCCCCTGCTCGTCAGTCACATGAAACACGGAACTGCCCACCTTGATCCTGATATTTTATGGGACAATATCCCATTCTAAGCCGACGATGCGATCCGAATCGATCTCTGCCTCAGGACCTTACACCCCCACCTCGTAGCGTGGAGGACACTCCGTGGGAGCTGGGGGTTGTGAGGGGATGGTAGCTGGAGGACACGCTCGTTTACGACGCGGTCGCCACAGGAGGCTCTCCGCACGCGCCACCGAGAGGGAAGATGGCCGTAGTTTTATGTTACCTTTGTAGTCCCTCCACCCTTACTTGCTTGCATGACTCTTTCCGAACTACCCGTTCCTTCTCCCTTCCCAAAATCCTCCTCCGCTTATTAGTTAACGTCTAGCTCACGGCCCGTCAAAAATTACGGGAAGTAACACCGAAAGAAGACAATTGTTTAACGGTTTTAAAGACAATAAATTCAAGCATAAAAATACGAGCTCTATTACGAACATCGGACGCCGCGGATCATAGGTTTACTTACGACATTAAAGGTCTCATGCAAAAAGGAGACAGATTCACCCTTCTGATCCTCAAAGCGTGAAATTAAAATAGCATTATTATTAATTTTTTTTAATTCATTAACATATTTGTTATGTTTAATTTTTAATTAAAATAGCATTATTAATAGCATATTCTTCTAAAAAAATGTGTAAAATCATCTCTCCAATTACTGTTTCCTATCAATGCGACATAGGGGAACAAGACTTGGTTTAATTTCCCCAACCACCAAAATTAATTTTCTGCGGAAGTCTTTTACAAATTCAAAACCGATCCGTGTTTCTCCATATAAATAACTATAAAATTCTACCCAGTGACTTTCATGATTGCGCTAACATTAGACTCAAGGTTTTGGACAGCCATAAGGTCCTCATGTTCCCTCTTTACCTATTCCAGCTTCCAATTTCATTAACGCCTGCCCCTCTTTGCTTCCATTGACCTGACGGAGTCGTTTCCGGCTCCGATTCGCCCGTCGAAACTAAAACACCCGAGAGTTCAAAAAAGGGGAAGGACATTAAGGTAGTGTGAGGAGGGGACTACCACTCGGTCACACCTGATATGTGATATTACTTAGCGCTTCGATGTGGGCCGTCTTATGGACATCCAATTCGTGGGGTGGGGGGGGGAGAAGGGGGTCAAGGGCGCGCGAAATGCCTCTGTCTCGCGTCACGAGGCTCGTGGACTCGAGCGGCTTAAATTTTGGAAGGGTAGACACCCGTCGGATATAGAACTGAATGCATACTACATGCCGAGGGAGACCGTAAAGTTGAACGGAAAACGGATGTGGTCGGCGTAAAAGAGAGCCTGTCGTAAAAGAGAATTTTATATATTTTTTACGAAAGTAAAATTTTGATTTTTTTCTTTCGCGAGTACCAGTTAGTTTCAACTTCCGCGGTTGGCCTAAAGGCGCGGAATCTTCATGGCACCCATCGTAGGTAAACACAAATTTAACACCATATTCTAATTGAAATATAATACAAATCTATCCGTGTTTATTTCCATTCGCTAGCTTGGGATGCCATTTATTTTTATTTGAGAAGCCGAAACTTTTGTTTACAAGTATTATTTTAAAATAATGACGCAATTTCACAACGTTTGAACTTAACTTCTTGAGGAAAAAAACTTAAACCGATTCCCAATGCAAATATGACACAATATGGCGTCTCTCTCTCTCTCTGATTCTCCTAAAATTCGAGTCTTAAATTAAACAGTTTAAAGGAATTTTGGATGAAAAATCAACGGCAGAAAAACATTTAGCGCGCAAAAGTCCGCGGGGAATTTTCTCCGAACACTAAAGCCGATACCCGTGGAAATGCCTTTCCATTGGATCAATCTTCCCGGGACACATTCTCTGGCCACCCGTTTCCTTAGAGCGCGGGCGTTTTGCCCAAGGGATTGAGCACGTCGGACGATTGAAACGGCGCGGGCCCAATGGAGCGGAGAAGGGAGAGCGAAAGAGAGAGGGAGGAAGGGGTCCCGCAGGAAAATGAAATAAATGACCCGGTGGGCTGTGAGAGTCGAACGCCCCAAATCGGGAGGAAGCCTCCGCTGCCGCTCCCAACGGTAGAGGGAGTGGAGTGGTGGCGAGCGGCATTGAGCGAAAGGTCCTCCCGTCGCCACTCAATCTCTCTCTCTCTCTCAAAGAGCCACAGTGGCCCTTAAGAGGGAGGGGAAAGTTTGCCAACAGACCACGAGGATCTACCTCCTCCGAGGGGTTCTCGCCAGAAGTGGGGAATTAAAGCGATGGGGCGGAAGACGCAAGGGATTGGCATGGGGTTGGCGGGGAGGGGGTAGGGCGTGGAAGAAGCCTCGGCTGAAGGGATGACCGCACCCGGGGCGTGGGACGTCAGAAGGGCGTTGAGGCGAAGCCGTGCATTTATTCACGGTGTTACATCTATAGACTGCGTGGATGCCCGGGGAATTGGACGCTCCGCTACTCCCTGGAGGCATTTTGGTGCTCAAATTCGAACGCTGGCAGCCTGTGGACACCCCTCCAGCTATATCGAAGCCGAGATATTTTGCAGATAACTCCCAGATCTTCCTGGGAATTCGCTCGAGGGTTGGAGAAAAGAACTGACCTCGCAATCCTGAATGAGTGAATTTCACACACCGTAGAGATGTGTAGCCAGGCGTGCTTTAACCCTGCCCAACAATACGATCTTATGGTCGAAGACCCTGGGTTGGTCTGGAGCCCATCCTCCCCCGAAAGCGGTTTCGCTACGTAGGTCCTCACTTGGTTAGTCTCAAAGCAGATCCGATCCCGGATTTCACTTCCGCATAGGTCGAATTGTAAAGGCCAGTGTGAGAACAACATTGATCGTCACAACTTGGCCGTACATTGTATATTACAAACACAAATTAATTAGGATAAAACTAAATATAATAACAATGAATATGAATATGGATTATTTAAAAGCGGAATACGGAAATAAGGTCGGCTCGGTTTGCTTATTCATCTTTGGGCGTGGAAAAAAAAATCATTCGACGACTTTTTCAATTTGAAGAAAGAATTCACCATGGACATATCGTAATTGGGAGAGATTTTCTTTTCCATAAAAAATCTGTTTCCAAGACCAATTCAAATCGTTGTACGGAAAGGTAATTGGGCCGTTCTTGTTCTATTTGAATCCCAATATTTTATCCGCTCCACGACTCGCTTCCGGTCACGTGCGTATCAAGATGAAATGCGAAAGAAGCATTTCATTAACAAAGAATAAACTTTAAAAAAAGTTCTCAATTCAAAAATTACAAATTAATACTACCCCAGCAGGCATCTGATGCCGAAGTTCAATTAATATCTTCTTTTGTGAAAATGAGCAAATTCTCTCATTATTTTTCCCATCGCAATTAATTCACAAAGATGTAAAGCAACAAAAACCTATACACATTAATTGGGCTCATTTGGCCTTTCAGGCAATGCTGCCTTCAATTAGCGCATTATATAACCATTCGGTGGCAAACCATGTTACTTTAAAGATAAAGTTATCATTAATTTTACGATTCGATTTCAATGATAAACAGTTGAAATAAAACGGATTTTGGCGATTTTGTCAAATATGCGTCGCTAATGAAGTAATAATATTAATTGGCATCTAATTTTTAGCTCATTAAATTATTCGTTTACTTATCATTTGCTCAATTGTGTGAATAAATTTTGGCTTGCGTATTATTTATTTAAAGGCCTCCGAAAATTTATGCGACCAAGAACTTCTCCGCTACAATAATTATTCACGGTAGAATGCAAACGTAAACTTTTACGGAGGAGTGATTTCCATTCGTTTTAACGCACATTAAGTGAAAAAAAATGAAGGTTAATTTTTTTTCCGGTGAGATTCATGATTGTCGAGAGAAAAAAATCATGAATTCAATTTTTTTCTTATTAATTCATGATAAATGACATATATTTATAAAGGACTCAAAGGAAATTATAATTCCACATTATTTCATTACGGTACGGTAATAAGTCACTGACCTTTGATTAAAATATAAAGACTTGTAAAACCAACAAAGTAAAGAGAGGCTTTTGAAGAGACGGAACGTGGAGGAGAAAATTAACAAAACGAAGATATGGCTGAGGTAAAGTCAAGGTTTTCAATGGAAGGAGGTAGAAAAAAATGATGATATTTCGAAAGGTGGTATGATTACGCAATCAGCTTCAGAAGTGAAAAATTTTAGGTATGCGAAGAAAGGACTAGCAATTAGACTTCCATAAAGGAATTAAGGAGTGCTGAAGCAATGGGACGGAATAGGAGCACCTAAAGATTGTTCATGTGTGATCAGATATATTTCACATGGGCTCGTAATATCTTTTAGAAATTGTTATTGTTAAAATCCTCGATAGAGATATGCTAATAATGATAATTGTTTACGATTAACTTTGTAAAATGACTGGTTGTCTGAAAATATAGGTAAAATTCTTCTACTTAGACTTTTTATGAAACCGATTAACCCATTGGTCCATATAAATTGTATCAACGCTACATCTCCTCTGCTGCGTCATTCAAGGAGGCAGTCACAATAAATACAGTGCACCGACTCCCAATCAAACGCACCTGCACACCACGAAAAATGGGAACCTCCCTTGTTTCGTAGCTAATCTTTGTCGTATTATATTTTGTTATATTTTCCATGAATTAATAAGTGCATATTAATATGAATGTAAATTGTATCTAGCAGAACTACGAGACCATATTATCTAGCATTAGAAGCTGCACGCTAATAACAATAGAGATTATGATTGTACTGCACTGACTTAAAAAATGATGAATGATTAATATCAACCACTTTACTTCAATAAATATCGTATGGTAATTAGCAGTATCGCCATTGTCTTAATAATGGCACACAGTGACGAAATCTCCCTTTCATTACATAAAAAAGAATTTCGGGCATTTATCTAGCGATTTTAATTCATCGTAATGAAAGCGAATTATTTCCATAAAGTAACGCCCGTTACCAATTCCTAAATTTTCCCTTGTCATAAAACTTTGAACTACTCAACACTTCCTCACCCACTACAATTGCCATGACACTGTTTCCGTCAAAACTCCCCCGCCTCATTGTGGGCACCATCGCATTACAGCGTTTGCATAGGTTACGCTATTGTGTGGACGTAAAGATTTCGTGCGAAGATCGGCTTGCGATGCACAGAAAACGTCGAGCGTCTTTCGTAAGGCGCACTCCCGGCGATGGAACCCACTTCCAGCTTTAAAGCTTTCCCTCGCCTCCCCCGCGACATCGGACTCCCGAAATCAGCTTTCCTCCCGGGCAAACCTCTCCCCTCCTACCACCTCCCGCAACCCCCGCCGCAGTCTTTGGAGTACGCTGCTTTATACATTATGCATCTGCCTTTCAAAACTCGGAATGGGAAATTGAGTTCACGCTCGGTTGTTCCAGCACGATTAATTTTGCTTACGCAGTTCACGACCTCGAATCCGGAACTCTCCGCGGCATTGAATTCTACGGGAATCTCAGGTGGCGCAATACGCAGGGTATTTTTTCATGAATACTTACTCGGAGCTGGCGAAATTTATAACATGCAAAAGGCCGGCGAAGAGTAAACAGCTGCTATGTGCGTGCCTGATTCCTCATTCGCGCACGATCCATGACAGGCGAGGCCGCGCGGTAGCTTATCGGACGGGGAGGGCGTCGTCGCTGATGACCGGGGAGTCCTGGTTCAAATCAAGGCAAAACCGGAACAGTGGGACTATCAGGGTGCTCACTAAGAGATTCCCTGCGCCAAAGGGTGAAAAACCGCCCACTTAAAGAAAAATGACGATGTGAATTTCACATGCCATGGAACGTACGAGTTGTACGATACACCGACTTGAGCTCTAACCCCGCCCCTAAACCAACAAAACCAACCTTCGCGAGTTTGAGACTGAGGCTGAGCACTGATCGGAATTTATTTTCTCAAAATTTCACTTTCAGAGTCTCGTTTTCTCGGATATTTCAAATTTAGATCAATGCTCTGATAGCATTTTTCAACATTGTCTCCTTTCTCTTTCATCATCGCTATTAAACCATTCAAATTTGGCGTCATACAAGTGCGTACACTCGCAGGTAAATCGCCAGAGGAGGTAACGAAGACACGAATCAATATAAAAAATTATCAGAATGATGTTGAGGATAGGGAAGTGGTAAATATTGATTTGAGATGAAGAAAGCAAATTTATGTTAGGTTTGATTGAAGTGGGGGAGAACAGCAGAAGCGACTTGCGAATATATATATATATATATATTTGAGGAAGTTAGAGCGTAAGAGAGGAGACTCGTGCGAAAAATATTGTCAAATCATTAGAAAAAATCACTAGTAGAGCAATAAAGTTACACAATAGTTTTATACGCCGACAAGGGCCAAAAAAACATCAAAGACGGGCAATAATCAGCAAGAGGAAATACGTGGGAACGGTTCTGTACGGTGTGATGGCCGTGACAAAAAGTTGGAATGGTTTAAAAATAAGAAAAAAGAACCGTGATGGGAAAAATTAGCACATAGCTAAAGAAAGGGTTCAATACGAGCTTAATAGAGTAGAACAGATCAATACACCAGGCAGCAAAAATGACGAGTAATTGGGAAGAAAACATTTAGATTATTTGATGGTTATATTCTGGTTTACCAAAATCGTCATCACTCTGCAGTTTTCAGAGGTGGATGCAGATTCGGATATTAACTTAGTTACATTAATAGAGTTTTAAAATTCAGGATGACAAAAGGGTAGGAATATGTGATATTTATGCATCATAAAAAAATACAGAAAATACTCGAAATGGAATAAAGAAGAAAAGTTACGAGGAAATTACGACACATTTTCAGAAACAAATATATTGAAGGAAACGGTAAGGAAAGGTTGGAAAATCTTTGAAAAATGAGATCCAAAGCTACGCAAGAAAACAATGAAACAAGAATAACGTATAATAAAACTTTAGGAGTTCAAAAAGTTCAGAAGAGACCATTACGAAAAAGGAATAGAGATATAAATGGAAGTGAATCAGTAATTGGGAATGAGTAGATTGAAGAAATGAAATAAAACACTAAACAAATATCAAAACAGGAAGTCGAAATAATTGATAAATTGTCAAGAGGTAAAAAGGATAATTGGCAATAGAGAAAACAAAATTAAATTTAATTAATATAATGGAAAAATAAATATGCAATGTGCAATTACTGCGTGCAACAACTTTGCGGTAAATAAATGAGGCAAGCACACTTAGGTTTGGATCAGAAAATAGAATTGGGCGAAGGCAACGTAGAGCCATGAATAGGAGGAAAACGAGTTTGAGAAACTCTTCGGGAAATTTAAACGTAAAGACGGAGATAAAAGATGATTTCCTCTAATAACATAATAATCAAGTAGCAATAGCTCTAATTCAAGCATCAACGTAAAAGGACGCACGTATATTGAAGAGACAGAAAAAAAGTCATGGGAATTTCGCAACCATGAAAAGTGAACGAAATTGGTCAAACTATTAAAGAAATTGCCTTAAAAATATTTAGAGGACAGAGAGAATAATAGGTATATGGGAAGGCATGAGGGACGTGAGGAAAGTGCGAGGGATGAAGGAGGGAATAATATTAGCATAAAGGTGTTATTGTTTCATAGAAGAGCTTTGCAAATAAACAATGACGTGTTTTGAGTAACAGTCAGCAGCGTCGATAACATAACTTCATTTAATGGACTGCCTCTACAACAGTGAAATTTCCCAATAGTGGAAACTATTGGGCATATAAATTGTCCACTATTGGAATTTGCCCACTGTTGAGAGGGAGACTTATTCAAATGCGGTAAACTTATGCAAACAGTCAAAATACAATGGTCTACATTTGAATCTTTTATCATGCATTGCTTATCGTTGCTTCCTAGAGAAGAGACATATAAATGAGAGGGATCAAACGTTCTTAAATGGGGGACTTAATCTCAAAGGATAAATTTCGAAATACATCTTGTAGAATCTGCTTGTAAAGTTATTCTGAATGAGGTAGGTGATTTTATTAAGGGAATCCGTTAGTAGAGGTATATTCCTCAATTGAAAAGCAGTAATTCATCTTGGCGGGTTTCCTCGTCCGCAATATAGTTGTTCCACTATTTAGAACATGCCACTCTGTCAAATAAACTGTCCTTAATTGGCAATATCCGCTGTTAAGAGGTGTCCGTTAAGGGAGGTTTCACAGTCATAACAATATATCAATGACACAGGCCTACAAAAAAAAATTTTTTTTGGTGCCGGGAATCTTTGTGCTGATTTTAACTATATTTGTAGAGCTGAATCCAAATATGAAATCCGTTTTTATTTAACAGCTCTACTTTTTTAGATATGGCACATCTTACGATTAGTTGTTTTAATATTTGATATATTCCGGAAAATAATTTTCAAAGTTAAATAAATCTACAAGTATGCTAATTTATAACCACTCTGCGGTGTTCCTTTTATTTTCAATAAACTGTCAATAAGTTTTATGCATATTTCTATATTGTAGGCCAATGAGATAATTATTAATATAATATTCCCATATCATCATGTAGAAGATTTTTTTACGTAACAACATATCTATATCTTGAAAACTATAGCTGATAGGAAAAAACTAGTGTCATAATTGGATTCAGCACCCCAATTGTTCTTTAAATCAACATTAAAAGCTCCGGCACCAAAAACACTGTTGGCCAGTGTGATTTCCGCTGCACGGAACCACCGTAGGGAATAGGGGATGGCGACGAGGGGCTCCTGCGACCGTTCTTTGTCGCCACGCCCACGTCCCAGCTCTCTGGAGAGTACGCTAGCACTCGTCGCCTCGGCCGTGATACTCGTACACCGTAAAATGGACGCCGAAAAGGCCAACCGGCTCAGAACCCGAACGTCGGCGGGAGTGGACAGGAGCCAGACGGTATATGTCGGGGCTCTGCGCAGTGTGGAAATACGTCCGCACAGGATATACCCCTAAAAGCCCCAAATGCAAGGGGGTACGGCAGGGGGTGATGGGACACCGACCATGAAAATAGGGAGGAAGGATTGCAGTGAAAGCGAATGCGGGGACGGCACAGCTGCTGCTGCGTTGCATGGACGTACGGTGGGATGAGTGTGATGACGAGAATGTTGGACCATCGAAAGAGGGGGAGCGGACAGCGGCGGGGGAGGAGGAAGAGAGCGCAGAGGGTATGCTCCGAATAGGATTCCGATGTTAAGGGAGAGTGAGAGGCCATGTCATTAAAAAAGACTACGGCCATTTTTCCGTGATTTTTTATCTAATTCTAATTATCTCAACTAAGAGTGCTCACCACCGCAATTAGCAAGAAGGGGCACATTTTTGTTGAATTTTGCTGAAACCATTGTCAAAACAACAATTCAAAGGCAGGTACTGTGCGCAAATGGAAATAAACGAAGGGTACTGGAATTATTGACAGTACAAAGAGATGACATTAAATTAGTTTCACGTTTTTCTCTTTATGTATCTTTATTACCGATGATTTCCAATTACGTAACACAAGCAAAACTATGACATTGTTTACATTGATTCACGACCGCAGCTACGTTCATTGTACATTTATATTGTTTAAGGACTTATACCAGTGAAGTAGCTAATAAATGCAAACATGGACCTCTTCTCATCCTCGGCTAATTCATTATTGGTCCATTCCCGAGCTTTTTCCCTTAGAAATGAACACGTTGAGAAGATAATAAGTACCCTCAGTCAAAGGTGAAACTAATTTATACCAATTTTTGTTAAAAAAAACCGTGTTTGAGCAGAAGAAGAACGTGATAGGTAAACAATGACACTTTGAATACAATTATTTTCAAAACTCAACTTTTACATCAATCATCTCTTAACATGACAATAAATTACGAGAGTTGACCAGAAAGTAACCTTCGTTATGCTATACAAAATACAATAGACACAGAAAATGTATTATTTTCATCTCAAAACTACATATATCTACATGTTTTATAGATACGTATCTCTGGACTAATTTCGACATTACTTCAGCATAAAATTCTGCCGTCTGAGGTCGCAGCCAACCGATTACGGTATCTTGAATTACCTCGTCGATATTAACACAAAACATGTAGTGGTGTAACTTTTCAATCGTGTTTCCAAGCAACAGTTGTACAAATCTGTAGAAAGCGTTATTAAATATTCCAGATATGTAACGCCGGTTTCACGAACATTTTATTCAATTTTCAGGTGCAGTTCATTGTTCACCACAGACGGGCGGCCACTTGTGTCATCATTATGGACATTTGTGTAAACTCTTAAACGAACGACAAAACTAACGGACAACTCTTGTCACTCATCACATTTGGTCCGCACAGAGCACAAATTTCCCGATGAATGTCAGCAGCTTGGAAGATTTTTTTATCAGTTAAAACCCTACCTATCACTAAAAGAACTTCATATTTGGCGGGAATTCCAATTGGTTAGTATATTTTGACCCTCTATTGTAAACAAACGACTAGCGACGAGACCTTCCAACCACTGCAGTTCGAGGCGTACTGACCTACTTTGTGAGTCAATGCAGCGACCATTCGGCTCTCTCCACTAGTTCTCACGTTACACGAAAACAGAGGTAACTTTCAGGACAGCCCCTCGTACAATAATGGTATAATCGGGGTTTTATACACAACCTTTGCAAGCCATCCGGGAGATTGGACTGTTTTACTGAGTTCTAGTAGCTAACGCAGTACCCAGAATAGCATTCTCACCCACGATCAGCAGTTAACAATAATGTATCGCATCCGATGGTAGTTGGGAGCGAGTCAACGGGGGGTAATAAATAAAAGGAATTTTCTCAGTAGCATTATACAATAGAGAATTTAATGGTTTCCTGCTAAGAACTTACTTACAAACCTATTTCCGTAAATATCTAGTAACAACTCGGATTTCAGTCCCTTTCAAATTAAATAACAGCTACCCTCTAATTCTGGTAAATTGCTCTTTCGGTGATCAAGCATAGCTAAGATATACAACGGGCGCAATCCGCGAGATTGCCACCAAGTAACATATCTTGGACGGAAACTCGCAGTGTGACAAGACCTCCGCCGTGGGCACGCCCAATTAAATAGAGTAAACTACCGCCGCCGGTTAAATTTGTAAAAACGCAACAAAAACTCCGTAGATTCATCACAGGAGTAACTGTAAACGGAGTCGGTCACTTGTTTCCTCAGCCAGGCGAGGAAGAACGGTATAAGCTCCCGTCCCTCGACCGTGAGCTAATTAACATAGCTCGGCAAACACTGCAATCGAGGAAGCGCTCGTAAAGCGCTCGCCGGCTGCGATCCATCTTCCTGGCGAGAAAGAGAGAATGAATGGGGAGGAGGAGAAAGAAAAAATCGAATCGAAAACCCTACCCCTCCACGTCTGCCTCCGCACGCGGGAGCAGTCGCATCAATTCGGGCGGATTGGGCGCGCCCGAGTGCGCGGATGTGCATTTCCGTGCGCGAGAATGTGCAAGTGTGTCGGGGGCCCTACGCTCCGCTCCTGCCCTACTTTCCCGAGCGTCCTGGAAGGGCACTCGGCGCCCGCAAACTTCCACTAAGCGACGGAAGAAGTAATTTCGAGATCAAATTCGGCATCGTCCCTCCTGCAGGAGGAGTCTTAATTTCCCCGCGTGAGAATCAGTCCGACCAGAGTCGTCTCAGCTCCGCCGAGCACGTTATTGCAGCGAGATTTAAATCGCCTTGGAGGTCGTGGAGTAATTTTCATGAAAGTTTTGTTTCCCATCACTCCCGAGAATTAAAGGCTTGGAGATGCAGAGCTTGGAATTTACTGGGATTCTCACAATTATTATCAAAGCGAACGTTTTCAATTGCAAACGAAAACTTTGATTACTAAAGTGGTATTAAAACTTGAGGCTGTACACTTGGTATGGTGAACAAACAGACTAACCAGCCAATGTGGAACGGAAAGATCCCACACAGAGATAAGGAAATGTGTGGACGTGTGACTCTTTGCTGTAATAAAAGCGATATGGTGCGATGGGATGAGAAACGTCCTACCATCATAAAATGAGCTTGCCGTTTCATTCTACCGAGTCCCTGAGAGCACGAACCACTCGAAAACGTATTAGAAAACCCATAAAAGTAACCCCTAATCACAAAGAGGGGAAATAAAATTTTAAGCTTAAAATGGAGAAAAACGGTGGATAGGAGTGTTTGGGTATTTAACATTACTATATCATTAGTATTTTATAAATATATTTTTAGTACCCTGTAAGCCCCTAGTAGGGGGTATGGCAGGGGGTGAATACACACCAGACTAATTTTGACCCGAATAATTGCTCTCCTAGCTCGATCGGACAACGTTATTCTAATCCTTTATATTTATCGGGAAAAATGACATCTTAAATCCATCTTATCTATACTTAATCTCTCTAATTTTATTGACCTATCTCTCCTACCGTAGTACGATGGGGCTAATAGTACATGTTCACAATTATTGCTAAAGAAATATCTTTACAATTTATGCAAAAACTTCAATCTGTAATTTAACCTTCGCTCCGTGAGTGATTCCCAGCATAGCTCATCTAATGTTTTGGATACGCTACCCAGTTTATCATAACAACGTTTTACAAATCTAGCACCTCCACGCTGCACGCGATCCAATTCGGCAATCAATCCAACTTCACGTGGACCCATACACTAGCTGTATACTATATTCTAAATGAGGCCTAACGAGCGAAAGGAAACCTCTCTCTTTGACCTTTTCGTCACATTTCCCCAGGAACCATCTATAAATCATAATTGTTTGCTAGCTTGTCCTCATGTTCCCTTTATGTGTTTCACACAGAAGAGGTCGTGAGTGAGGGTAACGCGCCTAAGTATTTAATCGAGTCTACACATTCCATTTTGGTATTCCAGATGAAGTAGGCGTTCGGAAGGGAATTGTTCTTTTTCCATAAATTCATCACTTCGCACTTTTTTAAGTTTAATTCTAATTTCCAAGTGTCATATCAGCGTTGCATAGCATTTGGATCATCTACTAAAAAGATCTAGGGTGGGGAGTCCAAGTAGATAATATGACACGGAAGGTATATTGAAGTACTTAACTGAGTAATGAGAAATTTGAACGGAAGTAATGTAGCTACAGAAGAAAGAGCATACAGGGTTCGTCCGGAAAATAAGTGTGCTGAGCTCAGGAAAAAAAATTTTATTACACTTTTACATATCTTAAGCTAATATTCCTCAAAATAGGACCCTTGTGAGTCGATACACTTGTTCCAGCGGCGTTCCCATTCCTGGAACGCTCCCGCGAAGGCATCATCGGGAACCTCTCGAAGGCACGTCGTCACGGCCTCTTTGACGGCGTCCAAAGTCCCGTATCGCGTTCCTTTCAAACTCCTCTTTATCTTCGGGAACAGAAAGAAGTCCGGCGGTGCCAAGTCCGGGCTGTAGGGCGGGTGCGGCAGCGTTGCCACGCCGTGCTTGGCCAAGAAGACCGACACGACAAGCGCGGTGTGAGACGGCGCATTGCCGTGATGCAGCCGCCAGATGTTTTTGATCGCTGGCCGGACGCGGGCGACCCGTTTTCGAAGCCTGTCGAGCACTTGGACGTAAAATGCAGCATTGACAGTTTTTCGTTCAGGTACAAATTCGTAGTGGACGACTCCCCTTTTGTCAAAAAAGACAAAAAAATCAGTACACTTATTTTCCGGACGAACCCTGTAGTATAAGGCACTGGCTAGCCCTATCCTAGAATATTCGTCCATAGAATGGAATCCTAGAATGGGACATACTGAAAAGATAGAAAAAGCTCAAAGAAAGGCAGCAAGATACTATATATACTCGGAAGGTACAAAAGAATAGATAGTGTCATGGAAATGTTGGATATACTGAAATGGGAGAGTTTGAAAAATTGAAGAAAAAGGAGTACATTAGGCGCGATGTTTAGAATTGTTAAAAATGACGAAGCGTGGGAAGATATATGGAAAAGGATAGAAAAACCAAACGTTAAGGGAAAAACGACCACAGCTTTAAAATAAAAAATGATAACGCAAAAGACAAAAAAGAAGAAATACTCTTTTGAAAACAGAACTGTTGCTGAGTAAAACCAGCTGCCTCGAGGTTTGTTTGAGCCCTTTCCATCCAATTTTAGGAGTTTTAAGAATAAGTGTAAAGCAGCCACTCGGTGATAAACTTCATTCATCCGTGATTATTATAATGTTGTACTTATTAAAATATGTTTGCATGTGATGTGAACGGCGTGAAAAGTTGTGTTGCAAAAGTGAATGATGTGTTAACGGGCCGTGTTTTTGAACGGCATATGAAATTGAAGAGTGCGTTGTGGGTATGGTGAGAACCTAGCCCTTGTGTGCTGGTAAAGGTGCGGGTGGTAAGGCATTGTTGGTAAAGTAACATTGTATACAAGAGCAATTTGTCTCATTTCTGTTCTTCTTAAGTATGTATATGCATTGTAAAGGTGACCGTTGACCAGAGTTGATCGTTGCCACCAGGACAATTGCCTAATTGCAACGAGATTTATATAATAATAATAAAGCTGCTTTATCCTCAGGATTACGGACATCTCTGAAAACCACCGCAAGTCGGCAAATAAACGTACCTCACTCGTTATTATGGAATTTCGGGCGTTAACGTAAAGAAGGAATAAAAGAGGTGCGATAACACTACCCTGGGGAACACTTGAAGTGACTTCTGCTGCATTGGAGCTAACTTCATCTCCAGTTACACTTTGCACTCGATCATTCAAAAATGCTCAATTCAACCCAGGAGATTTTTGTCTATGCCATAGGCTTCTAGATTTGTTAATAGTTTATTATGAGGTACTTTTTAGGTTTGATTGGGAGGATTTATCTAGTGGATCAGTCTATTAACCGTACGGATCGAGTTCAAAAACCGGATGACGACTTTGGGCACCCTCACCGCCAACCAAGCTGTATGATTTTGTGATTGCCGCATCTTTCTGGGAAACAACGGTCGTACAGACAGGGAAATAAATTGGACACCCCACATATATGTGTGAATGCCACATGCCGTTTATTATTAGATGATTTAAGGCGGAAATATTACACCAATTTACTATCGGTACGTAGTTCTTAAGACGCAGGCATTATGGTGATACCAAATAATCAGTTTTAGAACAATTAAAAAGTGGTACCTTTCGTGGTCAAAGTTCACAATACTAATAATATTTATAATTACACATTTTTAAACGAACGCCTCGCCTCAGAATAATGGCTTGTCTTTCGAATCTAGAAGGTTTGCAATTGAAAAATTAATTAGAGCAACACTCTCGAAGGCAACGGTGTAAGCTGGGAGATGAGGAATGCGAGAACAACAGAAATGAGAAAATAACGATTTGACTCCCACCACACCTTTTGTAGTTCCCTTATTTTTTTTGTTGAGTTTCGCTCCCATTCGCCCATCGGGTGATTGCCACACTCGGCCTAATCCTCGGAAGCCAGCGCCGAGTCGAAGCCCACGAGAGTGCCCGGGATAGGGATAGTAACACTCGAGATACGTTGGGGACGAGTGCGGTGTCGACCTCGCAGGAGTTTCTTCCTGGAGAGCAGCAATATCGGGAGCCGGCATACGCTGAGGAATGGATCGAAAATGATGGAGACGAGTGGGCGAGGGATTTTGTTCTATCTCTGGACACGGGAAAAGGAATTTAATCGGGAAATGCAGGGGCAGAGCGAGCTAATGAATTCTCCTACCTTGCCAGCACAATCTCAGTTGAGCTTAGTGGACACGCTATATTGTTTTGTGCTTAAAGAATCAAAAAGAGCCTCCGCCCCAGCTTTTAGGGTTAACTATTGTCCTGGAAAAGGACCCGCGCATAAAAATTCTGATCAAGAAACATGGAATAAGAATTCGTCGGAGCTGTTCTTCCATGTACATGTTCTAAAATTCAAAGTAGGACACGGCCAGCATGTAAACAAGATGTGAGGTATTTAATTATAGATAAATAATAAATAAAAATATGAACAAAGAATTTGCCTTCGGACCAACTTTCATAATTATGAAATTTATTAAAATTATTAATGTAATAATTTTTCTACTTATGATGCGGAAAGAAAATTCTTGAGATCAAAGGGCAAAGATATTTATCAAAGATATCATGATCATAGGCAAGGCCACTATATCGTTACCAAGGGAAGACTACATAGAACAATAGTTGAGATGGCCGGACTCTTATTGAAAACAGAGTGATTGTGAAAGTAAATTAAATGGGTGTTTCAAATGTGCGGAATGATACGGCGTGATGAGATGGGTCATTCAGATGAATGGGAAAAAAGGGGGAAAAGGTGAGAATAAGAAGAGAAAAGATGCTTCCACCCCATTAAATTAGCAGCGAAAGCAGCAGAGTTGTCAAAAAAAAAACACTTAAATATTTTTTTAGAGCGAAGAATGAAAGATAATGCGACAAAAACATGTTTCTACACAAGATACGAAATGATTATGATAAATTTTACTGGAATTAATGCTACTGGACTAGTGAAGATCTTTGTGTTCTATCCAATGGAATCCATAAAACCAAAGAATATTCAATAAAATACACAATTACTGACAAATTATCCATTTTTTATAATAGCTAATAAATTATCTCATATTTACGTAATATGGTATATTTAACGCACATGTATTTCTTTACTATAAGCTACCGGGCTGTGGCTAACCAATCTTAGAATTGTAATAGGCTTGGCATGTCCTCTTTTTCGTGTTAGTCTAGCATAGGAGTGATGATTGTGTTGAGGAGTTCATCAAACTAAGATAAAAGTAAATTTTCTTATACACTGTCCACCAAAAAAAACTTATTTTAGGATAACATTAATTACTAGCAGAAATAGGACGGAAATAGCATTTATAGCCTCTGCATTAGCAGGCGAAAAAATAAGCCACTAGTATTAGTTGAATTACCCGCCAAATCTTTGACTAGATGTTATTTTACTATTTTCTTATAATTTAGATAGCTAATATTCCCTTTAGGAAATCCTAGTCGAGAGTATTTTTTGCCCATTAAACCTGCGTTCTCATAAAGTTTATCTTTCTATACGGCAAGAGAGTGTAAGACGTGATTATAGACTAGATGTCATTTATATTCAACATTGAACTTTTGGCATTAAATTTAAAAATATTTATACATCATATGTTGCAGCAAAAAATTATGAAGGCGTTCAAAGTACGTTTTTCAAATTAATGAGATCCAACCTAAAACAGCTGTCCATTACATGTAATATCTCAGAGAGGTACTCTTTAAAGATAGCATTCGGAGATTATTTGCAAAGAGGAATTCTACATCTACACATCTACATAAATACCCTGCGAGCCATCAAAAAAGGTGTGTGGCAGGGGGTGTAGCACCATGAGGGAAGGGTAAGGGATGAGGGGGGGTGGGGTTATCAAATAGGTGAGGGAAGGTGGCGGGAAACTGTAAGAAAAAAATATATATACATACACGCATGCATATACATATATATATATACACACATACATACATATATGTACATACACAAACATATATATATACATACATATCCTCGCGCAGTCCCTAACCTGTACGTTAATACTTATTGTAATGAACTAAATCCTAGGGAATTTCGACAATTGGAATTGAAAGATTAATCAAAAAATATTCCAAATTTCGGAAGTTTTTGTAATAAAAATAATAAATGTAACAATAGTTTAACATGAAGAAAGTAAATATTAGTCTAATCGTGGTTTACCCAAGCGAAAACCTACTGGTATCAAAGAATCAGGAAACTGGTACTACAAAGAAAGTAATCAGTTTTGAAAGGAGATTTCAATGGCACTATTTTACTAGCATATTACTTGTAACACATTTCACAAAACCAACTGACTAAATAAATTTTCAACCTATAAAACAAATAACTGACTGATTTGCATAGTTACATATGCCAATACGTTTTCTAACGGAGCATAACGACGTCGAAGTCCTAGTTTAAAACAACCTCTGGTAAACCGTTTAGTAACCAACTATTAAGAGCACTCACTTTACGGCCCATAAGGAAAACAGTTAAATTCTGGAATTTTCTTCATGACAGATGGTCCTACGGTCGAGAGTACTCGTTTAGTTACCTCTCGTCCAATGACCTATCCTAAGAATTGAACCCAGCCAAAGTTCCATGTCCTGATAATGGAACATCCAGTTTCTTTCTTCCCTCTATCTTAGTTCTAAAAATTCAAGTGTATCGGTTCCGCTTGTTGCGAAGTTGGGCGAAGTTCCCTTAGCATAAAAAATGTTTAGTGTACAAACTTCTGAACCAGCAGTATGATTTTAATGGTTAATTTAAAATTAGCAGTGTAGCCGCCTCCAATACGAACTTGATTCTTATGAATGCTATACTAGTATTTCACCAAAATCGAAAATTGTCGTTTCTTTTCAAAATTCATTAACCGTCAATTTTTTATTGCTTTGTCTTGTAGTAAGTGTGGCGATCAGTTTAAGTGCCTCACGAATAAAATACGTAGAGAACGACACATAAAATTAGTTTCCCAAAAAAAAAACGTAAAATTTTAGGACAGCATGCTTGTTGAAACCTTAGAAATAGCAAGAAAATAAATCGCAATTTAATAAAAATGAAATTGAACGAAGGATAAAAAATTTATCTTTTAATTGTCATAAAAAATTCCTATTGTTTGACGATAGAGCAGTTCAACTACATTACTGTCTGAAGGTGAACGTATTCACTTAAACTCTGACCGTTTCCCTTACTAAACTTATACAAATGATACACTCAAAATTATCCGACACCCAGTCACCATTCCTCGGCATATTTCTGCCGAAGTTGTCGGTTTTATGGAAGTTTTAAAAGCGCGCATGAAAATAGTTCATAATTCCTCGGGGCTGATGCCTAAGACTGTCGAGATCAGGGGAGTGCGTTCCGTGGGCCTGCAGAAAATTCATCCCTCAGGAATTGCAACCGGGTCTCGAGTGAGGTGGGGCGACGCCCACCCGAACCCTACGTGGGTTGCGGAACGAGTAAAGGGGGCGTAGGCGAGCGCCCTTCCCACCCGCCCACACAACAGTCGCCACTAAATGCTGTTGTGAAGTAAAAGAAAGTCATGTCGGAGGTAAATGTAAGGGAGGGATACGAGCGGATGAAGGGGTGAATGAAGGAGGGTTAAGGTCGAAGGGCAAACAGTAAAGGAGTTGAAGGAAAAGCAGAAAATTGGAAAGGAAGCGAGTCATGTTTGGGGGGGGTGGGGGGAAGGGAGGAGGAGAGAGGGGACGGAAAAGGTGGACAGATGCGTGACGCATGGAGGGCAGGCTGGAGAGTTGGGACGAAACGATGCTGGGACGAGATTCCCGAGATAAGTGGGCACGCGGGGTAGGACGGAGATGGAAGGGGGCGAAGGCGGCGTCACGCAGGCGGACGCTCGCCTAAGCGACCCGCGTCTGCAGACGGATACGCCGCTGCATGCTGAGAAAGGTGGGATCACCTTTTCGAATTCAGGTATATTATTCAATGCTACCGGCGAAACTTTGTGAAATGTTCCCGTGCGTATAGAACGAACGAAAAATATCAATGTGGTGCACCAATGTAAATTTGACGGTAGTTCAACCTGCTGAATTAGTTTTATCAAATGATGAACCTCTGGATGGATAAGTGACATCACCTGTCGTAGTGTAGTAGCATACATTTAAAGAAATTAGGTGTTCGACACTGAAATGTTCTTCTTTTTTTCTAATATCTTTTCGCGTTGTAGCTTTGAAAGATTTATGAATTTCCATTTTACAAAAAGTGAATGTCAGAACTTAAATACACAATTAAGTCTTTACAAAACACATTTTACAAATCATTTTCCCTCAATATTACTCCATGCATCCATTTGCATATATTTCTGTATCAATAATGGGTTATTTCAACTGGTATGAACATTGGCCAGCAATTTAATCTTAACAAAAACTTCATCGATGTATCTTACCTTCCTCAACACGTTCCTTTTACTTTTCCCTTGATTTTACACCAACCATTACATACATTGCAGCTTACGTCAATGTAAAAGGTAATTCTGATTCGCCAACATGAAACTGTAGGGGATAGAAAGGTAGCCAGTCAACGTGATGGCTATATATTTTTCTCCCAGCAAGTTTTGGATCCACAAGAAGCAAGAGCGGATTTGGTGATGCAAATGGCCCACAAATCAATATAACTTTGACGTAGTTTCCAGGTTATGCCGAGCATTTTTTGGCAAATCATGATTTTTCATGCACTATCCTTTAAGTTTTTTGAATCGCGAAGGAATTTTAATACGTTTCTGCACTTCTTTTCCATAGATATTTACTTTTAGTATTTCCGAATGTTTCTCCGTCTGGCAGACTGAAAGCAGCAAATGTTGGGATCCGAAATAGATGGAGACGTAGGATGAAATTCTCCTCAAAGGTTCAATCTTTCATCTGATTTTCTGCATATCTCCCCAAGAACTTTTGAAAATATTGGACTCAATGGGACTTCCAGTGGTTCAAGGTATATCGAGGAGCGCCTTCGGCGACAGTGGTCGTTAACTCAAATGCTCGAAATCTCGATTATTTCCATGAAATTTGCAAACATCATGGAACGCTCTAATTTTGGGAATAACATTAATCAGGCATTTGAATGGGATATTCAAAGGATAAAAATAGAATTTGAAATAAAATTAGCATGTTGATTGTTGCCTTATTAAGTATTGCTAAGGTCGGAGATGCATGCAGTTACATTAATGAGCTTATGGAAGGCGTTCATTAAGTATTCTGTTTCCGTCTGTGAATGTATCCTTTACCCATAAATTCGTGGCCATAGCTCCGTCGAGTCTCAGGGCAGAGGGCCCTAGGTTATGATACTAATTAATTTCCTTCGGCTTGTGTAGCATTTTCTTTTGTACAAAAGTTCCCGTCACTAAAATGGATCCGCCGTTTCCCCTTAGTCCTCATTGATATCATGAGAGGCGCATTCTAGCGGATGAAATGTTCGAGAGGCACTGCTCTAGGCTACCACCCAGCTGCCTTGGGATGGCGTAGGCGTACGGAGACCGGAGACCCGATGGGAGGAGAATAATATACGGAGGAAGGGAGACGGAAGCGGGCGGAGATCGTCGGACGAGGAAGCAGGAGCTGGGGAGGGGGAGGGTGAAGGAGAGGAAGGCGGGGGACTGTTAGTGTGGGATGGGTGTGGGGTATGCCGCGGGTGAAATATTGTCGGGGGAGTCGGAGGGTGAGTGTGTGGGCAGGGGGGGAAGAGGAGAAGTCTTGTGTGGTGGCGGAGGGTCTGAAAGCAAGAAGGTGGTAGGTGAGCAGGGTTGGGCAGGAAATACAGGTATTCGCTTTTTCCTCAGTGCTATTCACACCCCGAACTCTCCCGCATGTACCTCTTACTATCTGTTCCACGAAACCCCAGGCCAATATTTAGGTTCGTATAACGGCGGTGAATTATGTATACGCAAAAAAATTGACTCTTTATGAGCACTGACGTCTTCCATTTAAACGCAATCTTACCGCAAGTGTGTGAACGAAAACAACTGAAATGCATTACGACGTTTAGCCTATTCCATAGCTAGAACCTATTCCAAAACAATTTAATAATATTATCACAATTTTAAAGAAGGCCTTAGATGAAAATCAATTTCAGGTAACAAACTGACTTTAAATACGCGAAGTTTTTATATTTTGAAACCAAAGTTTTTCTTTGAATAGTATTAACGTATTAATATCCTTGCTCAACTTCCCAAATGCGTTGGTGATGCTTTAGTTAAAATATCGATTTACGTAATAATCGTTCGGACATTGTCAGGACTCGGGAACATTAAAAAACGTGTACTCATGAGGTTTCACCAGGTTCATTAATGCAGTACTTCGGGTTCATCACCACTTTTGAATTTACGGGTACTCGTCGGAGAAATACCGGGACGTTTTCAACCACCGCCTGTCCCTTGGATACACCAATGGGAAGTAGACTCCCAAAGGGGAGAAGGAGTAAGAGTGAGAAGGAGGAGGGGGAGGAAGGACTTGAGGCGTTGACCGGAAGTGTTTGGAGTTGCTCCCTCACATACAAATGGCACACAGCTCGGGCTCTGGGGGAGGGCTCGGGGGTCGGTTGATGGTGAAGGGAACGTGAGGTGGAGGGGGGGGGGAGGAGGCGGTGCGGGGTCCAGTCGGGCATGTCGTGGCACCATAACGGGTGGAGGGGAGTGGCGTCGGAAACACAGGTAAGGGATATATGTTCGATGCATCGTTTATTAAGCGAGATAAGACGTGAAAAATAAAAAAAAACAGCACTTATCGCATGAGTGAATCTCTCAAGTAACACCCTCGCACGACAAAATATTTTGAGAGAACAGGACGAAAAATTCTTACGCTGCCCTCGGGTGGTTTTTCCGAAACAAAATTCCGTGACCGCGCACATCTTATTCCACGCGGACCCGGTCGGTTTCGTGTGGCTAGAGAGCGAATTGAAAATGTTGAGGGTTTAACTTTGGTAAGAAATTGGATTTTGAATGACGCTCCCCTACCTCATTGAAATGATCCGCAGGCGCGACATACTCGTAAACGAATCGAACGTAAAAGAAGTGAGATAACCACTGAAATCCCTCGCGCTGGCCTCGGCCACTCTTAGCGTAGGCAATGTTGTTATAGCTCATATTTATTATGAACTTGTGGCCGTTCCGAGTATTTAAGGCCCAATTTCTTACATATTTCAAGGCATATTTTATCACGGGCAAAATCAACAAACAGCCTGAAGTTTCTCCAATAACTTCTTAAAAATACGTAATAGCTTTAACGGGCGTACAAATATTTTCATCCATCGGCTTGGAAGAAAAACAGCAGAAACGTAAAGTTCCACTCAGCTGGAGCTTGAAGGAGTTAAACGAATAATGGGTTGGATAGCAGACGGGTTGGGGGGGTCTTTTTAGCTTAGTTAGTGGATTGGAATCTGGCTTCCGTATGCATGATATCATTCAGTGGATTTCAGTGAAATTAATACTCAAAAAATGACTGCAATGAAATAATAAAAAAATAAAAATACAATATTTAGTGCCAGTACTTATATTTTGACATTGATAATGGGACAAATATCATTTTTCAACCAAAGGCCATTCATTCCCAATTATCTCGGTGAAGACACGCCAGTATTGGGGTATCGTATTAAACTTCAACAACAAACTAGTTTTATTAATTTATTTATAATTATGTAATCACCACTACAAATAAGAGACAATTACAATCGGTAGTGACCTGAATGACGACTTTTATTCTGAGGCACTTGTAATGATGTCACCTTTGCATCTACGTGGGCGGCTTTTAAAAAGTCGAATAATATAATAAAAAATTACCAGTTCGAGAATATGTGCAGGTGACTCCTGCTGTCAATATCTCACGGCAAAGTAAACATTTGAAACCGGAAAATAATATTCAATATCGAACTTTATTTTATAATAATTTAAATATTTAAAATCACATCATTTCGACAACTCCTAATTAACGTGCCAACTGTCAGAGAAAGAGAACAGGCCTTCCCAAATGAATGCTACCATTTTAGCTTTTGCGAGCGCGATTTTATTTAAAATATATTTATGAAACCTGAGATGCAACTCAAATTCTAAAATTTTACGCTGAACCAAAAAAACCACCGCAACTGAAGCGAAAGATTAAAAATGGAAAATATAGAACAATAAACTACATTATTTCGCTGTTGCGCTCCACGTCCTCACGTAATCCAATCATCCTTTACCTATTAAAATTCCATGAAATAAGCATACAAATTTTCTTTTCTGTGGAGCTCATTTGAAACAAGTTACTATAGCAGGGCTAACTCCTACAAATGCGTATGAACGTAATTATGTGCTCACATAAAAGGGTGATATATTTTTCGTCAAACGTAACATAAAAATACTGAAAAATAATCTTTACCCACTTTGGATAACTCCTTCATGTGCATAAATATATGTTTTTGTGTTGGCCGCGGTAGTCATGGGTAGAGTGTTGGACTACTGACTGGAGGGCCCTGGTTTGATTCCCGGGCAAGCCTCTCTGGGCGCCTGCAGCTCCACCCAAGCTATGTGATTTTTCGAGTACCAGATCTTCCTGGGAAACCATAGCCGGCACAGGGAAAGGAACTGGCCCCCCTACCCTGATGTGTGAATTTCGCACGTCATCGGGCTTAGTAATGGGTGAACTCTACCACCACCTACCAAACCGACCTTTGGGTTGATTACTGTATTTATGGTTTATGTCGTGTGTATATATATATACTGTATGTATGTGTGTGTATGTTTGTGTGTGTGTTCAAAGGCTTATGCTCTTTCGCAAACATCATTGCTTAAACGACCCAAAACTCGTCGATAAATAACCCATATTTTTGACTCGGCATACCTCCAGCCTTATAGTGCTTAGATAGCCGTTTCCTTTATGGTATATTTTTTCAAAGTGAAAGCCATGTGAAAACGTCCTATTACATTAGTCAATAAAGATGCAATTGCGGAACTTTACCAAATATATTTTATCATGCAGACCTGCTTTTCTGGATCCTCCTTTAGTAGTGAAAATAATGTTGCAACAATAAAAAGAAAAATTTACCTTAATTTAAAATCGTTTCCTAAAGCTTTTACATGTCAAGAAACAATTTGTTCGGATAAAAATTTGTTCGCAGAGAGTGCTATGAACGGAAAATACTGAATCGGTAATATTCAATATTGAATGGTTCAAAGTAGTCAGGCTGAAAGCTACGTAATTATGCAAAAAACGCGAAAATTGCATTACACTACAGTCAAAAGTTGGGAATTGAAAAGCGCCTATGCATCCTGATTTCGAATAAACCTCGAGACTGCATCATTTGACAATATTTTTTCCATCATCTTCATCAGTATTTCAATCCTAGGATTGGTTTCCTGCGGGCCACATCTTTCCATGCTACTAAATTAAAATGTAAGACAAGGCTGCATATTCTAGGGAGAATAATGTAGTGGTTTCCCGTTGCCTACCACATCGCAGTACTGCAGTCGATACCGTAAACATGTTTTCCATATGGACCGCCATAACAACCTAGGTATATGGATTATTTATATCAGCATTACTATATAAAACCTTTCTTTACCCACAGTACCGCGATATACACTTATTTATCATCCAGGTACGAACGTTTACACGATAAACGGTAGAAAATGCGTTTTCACCGTAACATCGAATTCATTCGTGGGTCGATCTCGCAAAACCACCAAATTGTCTACTCATCGTTCATTGAACATGATCATTAGATTAGCATATCACAACATCGCACATACCCATACGATCGCTTTAAGAATGAATAGTATTTTTTTCCCATTTTCCACATGATATATGAACGAATAACTGCTGTTAAATACTCACAAAGCGCAGTATTTAATTCCTACCTATACAGTGAATGCTACGTTTTTCTAAACCATTAAATAAATGTTTCGGAGCTCTGCCTTCCCACTAATTACGCTAAAAATAAGAAAGAATGAATCGTGCTCGCACTTCGTTATTCATCAGACGGTAAAATTGCCTATTTTTATACGAGGTAAATCCATCAATGCCATGGGAAAATGCGAAATCCTTCCATTATAAGTGACTGCAATCTATTTTCGAGATCCTGCGTGAAATTTTCTTTCCCCACCCCAATTTGTTACACTTGATTCATCAAATTCCGACTGAAGCGTCAAATTGATTACAAGGGAAGACTTAATACGAGAATTGGCAGCGTGGGTTTATTTTGGAAGGGGAAGTAATTTGCAATTTTCTGCACAAATAAGGCATGTGGAATGCTCTTAATCAGGGCGGCGAAGCAAGCAACTGTCACTGTCATATCTGTGCAGTTCAAAAAGTCCATCAGCAAGTGTTGACCCTGAATGAGATTGAGGTGGCACCTGGATTTCAATTATCGATCAGGAACCAAACCCTATTGTGGCCACCGTGCTACAGGAAGTTCACATTTTACCGATTACCTGTGAACATTTTAACAATCATTGTCCGATTAAAAAAACTTATGCAGTTAAACCATTCCATCACCAACAACGCTCAACATTAATCATAGGAAAGGCATGCGCATTAGTTAATAAATAAGTTGCGACTGATACCTGATAACGTCATAACGTTGAAACTGGTTGATGAGGGTAACAAATAACTTAACATTTCCACAATAAAGATTTAATATTAACATGGTCGCGAAATATAAAATCTTTATTGTGGAAGTGTAAACTTTCTTTTTTACCCTCATCATGAAGGAATTCCACAAAGTTAAACCTGAAACTGTTATGCTGACACTGGTTGTTTGAAATAAAAAAAACGCGAGAAAATGAAAGGAAAGTTATTTATCCCTAATATTAATTATTTCAACAAATTGACGACTCCGTATCCTCAATTTATTTGTATTGCAGTTCCTATTATCGATTTCATTGATGACATCTCATGTCCTATCATTTCCCCAACTTGATATGTCGATGTTTTTCTTGTTTTTTTTTCTTTCTCATTTCCAATCAAATATCCATCAAAAATGTTTTACTTAGGCACAAAGCCGCAAAATTTGCCAGAGGTTTAATTTGAGCGCCTATCTCGTGGTATTTAAAGACGAATGGCAAGAGATATATTTCCTCATTCTTTTCCTAGCAACGTGCAACACGTTTCAACGGTAATGACAAACAGAATTGGGGCACATGAATTTTAGCACGGATTCACATAAATTAGAGACTGCCACGTTACTTAACATGTGCACTCAACGATACCGTAAACAAGTCAGACTGATGAAGAATAGGGCACTTCAAATGAAGTACGCTATTCATTTCGCATGTAACAAACTGCTTGCTATTAATTGCTACTATCCAGTTTTGTTCTGGGAAATTTCTTCTCAATAGTGAGACGACTGCATACAGCATCCGAAATGAAATAATCAACTGCGTACTATTTCCCCCTCGGGCTATCTTGTAGGACTGTAATGTACACGGGAAAAGAACGACAAAGATAGAGAAGGAAAAGGCGAAAAGAATGGACCATACCATGAGCTGAATGGACCGCAGCGTTCCCATGTAAATACGTAATGTAAGACGAAGCCGCGCGGAAATTAATGAGGCGTATACAAAAAGGGCGAGAGAGGTTTTGGGCGTGGAATGGGTGGCCCGGGGAAAAGACAAAAGGAAGCTGGGAATTGCGCACGGAAAATGGCAAAGGTGCGAGCTCTTATAAAAAGGGAACGAGCGGTCACACCCGGCACAAAGGGCCCTTAATGTTTATGTGCGTGCGTGCGGTAGTTGGGGCCCTGCTGCGAGAATGCATGCCCGTTTCTATATTTTCCCAGACATTAACGGAGAGAGTTGAAGGGGTCGACGTAGAGAGAGAGAGAGAAGAGCGCCCTCAGCGGGATTTAAAAGGGGCGAGGGAGGGAACTCCAGGGTGAGTGAGGGAGGGAGAGAGAGAGAGAGAGGGACAGAGAGAGTAAGGAAAGGCCTTCGGAGGCACCCGAGGAGATCCTGCAAAAACGGCAACGGATAACCACCTCACCAGCATTTATACTCTTTTCGACCGCAGGCTGACCATCAAAATGCACCCTCATTTAAAACCATTCACAAGCATAGACGGACACCAAAGCGGTTAAGATCTAGGCGGAGGCGCTATTAATAGAGTGGCAAGGAGGGTTAAAATATGCTTTCGACTCCAACCAAAACACGTCGGGATATCCTCGCGGAGGATCCTTTCTTTCTCTCTTACTTCCTCGGAACTCGATCCAAGTCCTTGTGCCCTTGGCAAGTAGGTACGGCTTGGAGAGAAGTAAAGAGAGGGGGGAAAACAAACACGACCGAACGCTTCCGAGCAGAGCGGTACAACAAGGAGAGTGTGCGTTGTCGAGGATGGGAAAGAGTAGGCCACTGTACAAACACGCACCCTGGAATCTCGTTCATTCGAGTGGTGGCGAACAGGCCGGGTTGAGTGTGTGTGAAGAGAAGGAAAGGATGAGGCGATATCATCGAACAGGATAAACCGCAGGAGTGCCCGTGCTCTTCTCGTAAGTCTGGTCTTGAATTGGTTCGTCAAACAGAGACGCGTGGGCAAATATTGACGGCCCCGACGGCAAGGCTCGGAGCACATCGACCCAGACGGATATATATATATGAATATATATTCATATATATATATATACATATGTATATAAAAAACATATCTCGTGAAAATAAAAAATATTCACGGACGGATGAGCGAAACCGCGGATTGATAACGCTGGGAATCAAAGGAGAGCCACCGTCGCCGCGACCTCTTCCTGGTGGTTCCTTATGCTTCAAGGAAAGACCTTCTTCAGCTATTGACCTCACGTAACGCATAACGGAAATATAATGCGATGGATTAGAACCATAACCAAAGTGAAGCAGAAACTGGAAGGAGGCGTGCTATAAATACAATTTCCCCACCGAGAGAAGATATCGCGAATATCAAGTTAAAATGAAATGACGGGGGTTCCTTAAAAATTATCCACACGTAGGGTATAATGACCACAAAGCTATTCGAGTATAAGATCCTGGGAAATGCGGCGGAGAAACTGTTTATAAAACATGGAAATGTGACAATGAAGTAGAAAGCCGAAGATGATCGAATGGGCACTTCCAGCGTCTCCAGCGGGAGATTTTACCAGAGAATAGGCAAGCAAGGAAGAAACCCATTAGATTTGACTAATTTGTACCAGTGCAAAATTATCTCCAAGTATTTCCCGAAAATTAATCTAATAAAAGTGACCAATCTAATCATTTCTCGTGAAGTCTTGTGTATCAAGTTGCAATCAAGAATATTTTTCTAAATTTTAGATTTTTTTAATTTAATTTTTTTACTGTAGTGGACAGTGAAAGAGGTATTTTCCCGAAAATATCAAATTGTGTATAAACAGACGGAAAAGAGCGTTTTGAGCAAAGACATGCCAAAAATTAAGGATGAACTATTTAGCTATTTACCATAGGGTATGTTTATTGCTTTACAAGCATTTTCATACGGAACAACACTAGGTGGCCTAGTGTTTGGAGCGGTTACCGAGGCTCCAGGGTTCTAATCCGAATTTCAGTCACACTTTCGCTCCGAGATGCTCTATGCAGCTCCATACCAGGTTTATCTGGGAAAGCAACAAATACGTATAACAATCGTTACAAGTTAAATTCGATACACTCTCGGATGCTTTAACCAAGGCTATGTTAACCATGGATATATTGCGGAAATTTATGATCTACACGTGAAAAGGTGTCCATTACTTTTAACATTTTACACCTCGTGGATTTAAGTGGCGATTACACGCCCAAACACACGAACACAGACACCCTCGTATTCCCCATTGGAAGATCGAATTTTATGTGCATCATAGTCCATTCTTACAAGGATTCACTTATAATCTCCGCTGGATTCAATACTCTTATGCAGTAAACGACATCCTCGTCGCCATTTCATTATGTTTGACAGTAAGGAAGAAACTTTTAGGGTCAGAATAGAAAAATATCGTCGTCAAAGGTGAACTTTAGATTTTTCGATTTCTTCGAACAATTAAAGAAATGACCTATTGATAACTTATTTCATTCTCCAGCTGGTACTATTATTTAGTTCCAGCCTTACTCCTGTCACAAGAAGATATGTTGATGATTTTGAACGAGTGGAGACGATTCTCTTCTCATAAATGACTCAATTTGGGATTTGATTCATAGAAATGGATCAGTTACGAGTCATTTTCTTTGTACAATCAAAGCCTAGAACTCAAGAAGAACATGATTTTTAGTTGAATAATGGTGTTTAGTTAAATAAATATGGTGTTTCCCAAGATAAACTTTTGAATAAAGCGTTCTATAATACATCTTGGACGGAATTTGTGATTCTCTCCGCTGAATACACGATATTTCACAAATAAAGAGACACACATTTCGAGATGACATCTACCATAATACGCCAAAACAACCTCCGTGTTGATGAGTACGACAAGTACTGTACATTAATCATTTGCGATAGTCCTATAAAATCAATTTCTTCCCGAAAATAAATATCCTGATAAATGCTCTAGTGGAAACCCTTACTTGTATATTTTTAATAAATTGAAGACTTTTGGTCGTAGTACTCTTAAATAAATACACATTACGAATACCAAAAAATACGAGACCGAATTGCAGAACTTATCCCCGTTTGCCACATTAATATCTACGAGCTTGAAACCATAAATGGTTATGCTTTTATGAAATGAACCCGTTCCCCGACTGCAAGACCCTCCCACTGAAAGCAAACGATAAATTTGACGCCCGCGACTGCAATGGCCGCATGCAGTCCACCGAATAGCGGGGATGAAGACATTCCAAGGATCGCGGCCACTCAAATCCGACACGTTTAACAGAAGATAAAACAATTTTTACCCTATTGACCGCGGAAAAACTGACAAATACATCAGGCGATTCGTAAACATGACATTTTACGATCCCACATGTTTCTCCGCGATCTAATATTTACTCTATTTCACGCACGCGCACACACATACACGAACACTCGAGTTAAAAAAAGAAGCGGGCGCATAAATTTGATATTATCACCCCCGAAGTGAGAGAGATATTGCTTCGTCCGCCCGGGCGTGTTAATTTTTTTTTTACCCATGCTCACTTCACAAATGTGCCGACTGTCACTTTTGCCCATTTTTCAGCCGGCCGAACGGAAATCCTCGCGCTGGGATAGCGCGCGAAACCGGGAGGGCGTTTGTTTGGGGTGGAGAAGGCTTTGGAGCCCCATGGAGGGAAGGATGGGGGGGAAGTAAAGGGTAGAACGAAAAACTGTGAAATGCGAAGGGTTACGGGGTTGGTTGGAAGGGTCGGGGAAGGAGATAGGAGCGGACGGTGGCCTCGGGAATGGCTCCCGAAAGGGGATGGGTACCTTTGGAGAGACGGATGAAACAATGGCGCAAATTAAGCGTTACAATAAATAAATAATTCTAGAATAAAAGTCCACCGGCCACTCAAAAACTTCGCCGGTGACTCAAAAAAACGTCGGGTTGTGCATGGTTTGGCCGAGCCAACGCAATTAAGGCGACAAGGGCTCAATTCAGGTTTCGTCAGTTTGGTAGATCTTGTACGGCTTATACTACTTTCCCTCCGAAAAAACTACTCCCAGAACAAGCACGAGTATAATAAATCACCCTGAGTGTTTTTTTTGTTTATTTTGAAGGGATTATACACTCACAACATCGGATTAAATAGAGATAGAAATTGACGAAATATTATTGAGAAAAAGTAATTGCAAAAAAGTTTCCATAGGACGCCTGCCATAAAAATATAACCATGGATAAACCCACTCTCCGACCAACTGATTAACGAATGAGTAACATTAAAAACATTACTATACGGTTAATATTACATAGAGTAAGTGAATGCAGTAGTAATATTGCATAAAGTAAGGAGACCAAATATATTCCTTGAGCATTAGACAAAAGGTTCAATACTCGATGACTGAAAATTATTTCGCAGCACCTCAACTACTGAGGTAATGATTGAAAACGCTATTTCAAATTGATGGAAACACAAGGAATTGATTAAATAGCCAAGACAATAATCTACCAACTCTACAAGAATGAATTTGCCATCACGCAAATGAAAGGCTAAAGAAAAAATTGAAGTATAAAAAAGGAATAAAATATGGATGCAGTCTCTCTTTTCAGTATAAAATAGAAATGACAATATAAGAAGCGCCAGGAAAGGACATTAAATGAATTAGGTGACCGAGTTAGAAGTTGGCACGCTCAATTTTGATAATTTAATTTGAATCTATAGTACGTGGAAATCTTTTGATTATTCTATGATATCTCTCTCATTAAATTTAATGATTTTCATCGCGCATCTAAACAACACCAACTACTCGTCAATTAAGAACTCAGCGATTCAGTTGGAGGTTTTGATATTAGAAGAGAGAGAGCTCGCTGAGAAGCGCCCTGTGGCGTGTGAAATTCACGAACACGCCCTTTGGCATGAAAAATTCCAGCATCCCCACCAGATTCGTTCCCCGTGCTACCTGTAGTTTCCTAGGAATCTGGTACCTATTGCCTAGATATTCCTGGGAAAAGTGTACAGCTTCTCCGTTCAACTTCTCCGTTGAAATTAAAGTCACTTCGGTCCTACCTTACTTTTGAAAATTTCCCGTCCTTTTTCCCCTGTTTGAATTGGATGCCTTTCCAGAGCTTCCTGTCAATGGGGAATGTAAAGAAATAAAACATCATTGTAATAAAAAATATTTTTCGTAGTAAAATTTTCCACTATCCTTCCCCTCATAACCGATGCCTAATCCGTCAATTCTTCATCGCTCGGTTATGTTCCTCCCCGAGTCACGGACCTGCACACGGACAGTGCAGGTTTACCTGGAGGAGTCACGAGACGCCATTGGGATTGGAACCTGGGATATCCCGATTCATCCCTCACTGCTCTATCACGCTCCTTACTAGGTGGTAGGTGTATAACATAATTGGATACAACAGTACTAATAAGGAATTCACGGCTGATTTTTCAAAGAATTCCTTGTCATTACTTGGTATCATTTCAAACCCTAATCAAGAGGCCATGCCCTTGGCTGATTTTTTCCTCGTGCGTTCGCAATACGTATTTATATTTAATACGTTCGTATTTATGTCTACGCTAGTATGAATAGTTTGATTAGAATAATTTAACGGAGTGCTCTATATGCAGTAACACTTACTATGCATGAACTCATTCGCGACGCGAATAAGTTCATGCATAGCATGCCAACGCGAAACCAGCTGTCAACAATTATTTTGAAATGAAAACGAGAACCATTGGCATAGATATCGTTCCATTCTACTTGTATGCCTCAGTGCAAAACGAGCATCATTCCACCTCATTCCGCTTAGCATGAGGAGAAGGGGCATCAAATATAGAGTAAAAATTATTTAAATTGAAAAAAGATGGAATTGATTAGGTTTCGAAAAAAATTTACAGTTCCACGCCTTAAGGAGTAGACGAAAAGGAAAAATTACGACATCGAAGAAATCCTGACTAACAATTAGCTCTTGATTTCTTACTCAGGAGTTTCATTCCTCCATTGTGAGTCACAACGTACGTGCATGGAGTTCAAGGACACTTTTTGAAAATGTTGTCTTTATCCGACCTTGAGGGCGATGTATAACCCAATATTCTAAGCTGGCACTCCGCAAGCAAACGAGTTTGGGGAGATGAGAAGGAAAGCACACGAAAGGAGACGATACGGGATGGATAGAAAGAAGCACGGGCCATGTGGGAGGGCTCGAATTCAGGGTCGCGACTGGAGAGGAGGCAACAGCTGTTCCACGGCGCGAAACTGCTCAACGGGCGTAGAAGAGGGGGGGCGCGAATATCGCTAAGGGCGGCGGGTCGCGGCGGAAAAAAGACGAGGACCATCTCTGCACACTAAACACGACATCCCTAGGACGCCAAATTATAGTGCAAGAATGGGTGGGGGACGTTATTTTGACCCAAGTGTCCGTCCTTCACAACGCAGAATTATGGTCCAGATGCCTCTTCGAGAGCCCAGATGACATAATTTACGATCACATCACTAATTAATATGCAGCGATGAAAGTACGGACAATAACAGTTAAGGATTTAAGGCAAACTGGCTAAGGATCAATATTAAACCATTAAGTAATGCGTTCTCCTGCATGCCACAAGCATTATATGCGAAACTTGGCTGTTTTGGGCCGCAGTAAACATGACCGACGAAGACTTCAGTTACGGTACCTTCGTGACAGCCGAGTCACACGCGCCTCCGGAAAACAGAATGTACATCTATCAAATTTTAGCAATTTCCAATGACTAAATTTTATATTAGAATCTTTCATGAAATATTAAATCACATGAATATTTTGAAATATCTTGAAAGTCAAAAGCCACCATTTAATGTTCATTCTATAATACGCTTTCGCTGAGAAGAACGAAATTAGGTTCATTACGGGTATGATGACTGCCATACAAAGCGCTTACTGCATGCGTACTTACAACACCTCCGCCAATATCCCAGCTGGGAAAGGAATTGTCGTTTCAATCTGACTTACCTGAAAATAAACAGAAACAAAAGTTAGTAAGTATTGGCTAATGTAAACTATGCCCGTGAAAAAAAATGTTTCATTAATAGTTACGCGATCATTATGCGCATAATGATCAAGCATTTGTTTCACGTTGCTTCTAAAACAGCGAAACCAATTTGCAACATACGTGGGAGACTCCCACATGTTCATGCGAAGGAGATTAAAGGGAACCTATATTAATCATTCAATAACCATATTTTGACCACTGAATAGTAAAATTAGGAAAAAATGTAGATGAAGAGAACAATACCGGAGCTCACAATAGATTATCTATCGGTAAGATATGTCACCGCGGTCTCTTCCTCACACTTCCTCACCGCAAGTTTCTGAAATCCCCGCGAGGTTACCGGCCACGCAAGAACAACCCCATTCACCTCTTCGGCTACGTAAATCATGAACATTTAAGTTGAAAGGATTAAATACGACAATGATAACATTTCTCGGTCCCATCAGAACTCCAGTACCACAACTGAATCACATTGCAATGAAAATCATTCAAGACAAAACCCACGGTGCCCACGAACGAGGCGGGGTCAAGCAGAAAAGACATGGAGCAAACCGCAGAGTACGAGTCTGCGTCGAGAGGGTCCGGGCTCAGAGAGGGTAGGTTTCAGCCCTTGCCACTCCGGAAACGATCGGCTGCGGTGAAGCCTTAATACTCTCCCCGGATACAACAGTGGTCTTAATTAATGGAGAAGGGAGCAAAAGGTCAAATACTCTAAATTCTAACAAGTTTCGGAGAATTTCGGGTCACATGGAAGTGAACACTCTGGTTTACTTTCAATCTTTACCCACAGCAGACGCGAAATATGTACGTAATTTTTTGTATCAATATTTTTGTGCTTAAATTTGTCGCCAAAGTACACTTATTTTTATTGCGATTTAAAGTAAGCTTTGCATAAACAAACAAGCTAATCATTTATAAGCCTCGCCTAACATGACATAACGTGGCATCCCACACTGTAGTGAAAACTTTCCTTCTTCCTTCAATCCTTCCGACATGCCTGTTCTTTCGCTCCCCCAATCTCACTTGCCCAACGTTTCCCACCCTGTTCCCATTCCATTACCAATCAAAATGTCCTGCATCCACTTTTCTTGCCTCCTTTGGATTTCTTCGAACAATCTCATCTCCTCCCCTACCCACCTTAAAACTTCCTCATTTGTTTTCCCTACTCTCCATTTTACATTCCCCCACCTTCTACGCACCCATAAATATGTGGGTATGCACACTACTCAAAATAATTGGTTGCGCCAGGAAAAGGAATATCAGTTTGAAATTTGCATAATTGAAGTAATGCGAATATTCTTGGAAGGGCAATTTTTCAAACTGTCTGAACGCAGACAGAGTCCGGGACGAATGCGGAACGACGTCAATAAAGACCAAGTATGCAAGAGAGAAGAATTCTTCTTCCATTTCATAACATGTTACAGATCATTGGAAAGGAGGAAAAAGCGTCACAAAGAAAGTAACTTGTTGTCGGAATCGCAAAATCATTTCTAAACCCCTTAAAGTTTACGAACGCGACGGCCCTGGATGTTTTTACGCCACTTTCCCCTTATGCGGCGATATGTAAGCTGGGGCGTGATTGACGGTCCCAAAAAAGTTCCGTACCGATTCGCCGTCCTGGGAATGATTTCTTCCTCCTCGGCAGGCGAAAGGCAGGCATAAAGGAAGTATTCCGAATGGAAAGACGGACGGAGAAGAGGGAAGCGTATGATGGGGGAAAGACGAGGGCGGACAAAAAAATAATAAGGCCCGAAGTTGGGGTGGAAGCGAGCGACGGGTCATGGGCAACGGTGGGTGAGAGAGAGCGGAATGTTTGATGAGGAGGAACGCGGGGAGAGGGAGAGGTAGGCGGGTGAGGTGTGGCGGAGATTAAGAAAGTGGAGAGAGAGAGTGAGAGAGGGGGGTGAACGAGAGAGGACACGGAACATGGGTGGGAACGATGGGAGGATTAAGCACACCCACCCCTCATCCGGCCAACAGGGAGAGAAGGAACGAGTGGTGGGCCTAAGTTTTCGTTGAGCTGGAGAGTTAAAGAATGGAAAAATGTTTTGCTCTAGGGGATAGGTACCCTAAAAATATTGTTTACGTTTGTAAAAAGGCATTTATTCTTCAATTAAGAAAACTCGTTACAGTTATCTACCGATCTCATTAAGAATTGATACGGATGAACACAAACATTCATGCAAAGTATGTAATATTACGTATGCAATGAATATCTCCCTTTTCCGTTCTATCCAAGTAACAAACAGCAGAGCCAGGGGAAGATCTGAAAAAAATCACTAGTGAAAGTTGGCCCTGGAGAATTGGGAGATAGATGAAGGCTAAAGGGAACAGAAAGACGATGGATGTTAAGACGAGGACTTCGGGTGGCGAGGGGTGAAAAGGACGGAGGGTGAGAGGAACACAGTTCGAGAGAGGAGGAGGCCCAAGGCCTGGGAAGAGTGTGGGTAAGAAGGGAAAATGGTGCAATAACAAATGAACGTCATAAGAAAAACAAGCGAACGTCTGCCCTTCCCTTCCTCCGTCTCTTCCCCTACATCCGCCCCGCTGAACTACCGAATAAACTTCCTTCCTGCCTTCCCGCCATCCCTACATCCTTCGCGTCCTCCTCCCTATCGCGGCAATCCATTCTCCTTGGCTCCTTTCTTTCCCTTCCCGCGACACTTCTTCATTCTCGCTCCCTCCCTCCCCACACTGCTCATTCACCCATGCATTCTTTTCGTTCACCGCTCCCCCGTCGGTCGCGGGTGAATTTTTCATCGGGAAGGGAGGGAGACAGGCTCGGTTATGGGTTGCGAGAACTGCGACCACCCTCATGTGCCACACACTATTTTGGGAAAAATAATTTCCGGGTATATACACTCGCAATGAACCGGATGGTTCAGATGGTTTGCTTTTTCTTGGGGTAACAATTGATATTTTGGACTGCTTGAAAGGAGGTTTAACTTGCGCAGAGTTATAAAAGAAATTTGCAATCAGGGGTATATCCAAGAGCAGAGGCTGTGGTTCACCCCTTATGGAATCTTTTTGGTTTTACTAAAAATCACAGCAAACATTAGTTATATTTCCTGCTCTCCTGAAAGCAATTGATTATTTTTTATCGCAGGATGCGCTGCGGTTCCCAAATTGGTAATTTTCAAACTTTATATGCTTTGATTCTCTTGGTCGGAAAAAGGTAGTCATATTATTTTCGCTCGCATTTGAAAACTGCCCCACCCCTCACATACAGGGTTCGTCCGGAAAATAAGTGTCTTGACAAATAAGTCTTTTTTGACAAAAGGGGAGTCGTCCACTATGAATTTGTGCCTGAACGACAAACTGTAAATGCTGCATTTTACGTCCAAGTGCTCGACAGGCTTCGAAAACGAGTCGCCCGCGTCCGGCCAGCGATCAACCGTATGACTGACAACCTGAGCGACAATGCGCCGTCTCACACCGCGCTTGTCGTGTCGGACTTCTTGGCCAAGCACGGCGTGGCATTGCTGCCGCACCCGCCCTACAGCCCGGACTTGGCACCACCGGACTTCTTTCTGTTCCCGAAGATAAAGAGGAGTTTGAAAGGAACGCGATACGGGACTTTGGACGCCGTCAAAGAGGCCGTGACGCCGTGTCTTCGAGAGGTTCCCGATGATGCCTTCGCGGGAGCGTTCCAGGAATGGGAACGCCGCTGGAACAAGTGTATCGACTCACAAAGGTCCTATTTTGAGGAATATTAGCTTAAGATATGTAAAAGTGTAATACATTTTTTTTCCTGAGCCCAGTACACTTATTTTCCGGACGAACCCTGTACACAAAGGTTATATCGATCGCTACTTCGTGCAATATGGTGTATTATAGTATTTATTACGTGTGGTGTTGAATACGGCTTAGAAGCAAGGTTGTGCTCCCAGGTCTATCAAAAACATGAGTTCACCGGTAATGTACTGCTACAAGAATCAATGCAGGTCGATGCCTTTGAATGAAGATATCTGGTCTTCTCTGTGGACGAAAAAACAACGGTGTTCGGAAAAAATGAGACTCTCATGAAACAGAAGATGATGGATCTTGAAGAGCGGAACTGCCTTCTAACATGTCAGAAGAATGGAACTCTTTCCCAACTTAAAACTCGCTTTCATAAGCCAAAATCGAAAGTGAGTTTTGGATGATATGTTTCCTGTTTTAAAAATGTTAAAAACATACCGCTAAACTAGGGCAACGATAAGATCGAGAGGCTTTAAACTGAGCACTCTCAAAGTCTGCACATACCCACTCCTTCGAAAAGTCCCATGTAGGATTTATTCTCTTTTGATGCGTCCCTGGTAAAAAAATAAATAACTGACACCACTCCAATACTCGGCTTGGCGCAGTCACAAAGAATACTTTTACAAAAGACATGAACAAGCAATAAATACCACGGCAATTGCGAGATAAAATTTACCGCCTTCGTTAGCAGATTTCGACATAGTGAAACTCTTCATAGCAAAGGCAATGTGAACGCCCTTTCAATACGATTATTACCGCCGAGTGACCCAGTCTCTAGTGCAAACGGGGGTAAGACACTCACATATACCTGATATCCCCACTGCCACTCCGCCGCGTATTGAACCAATGCACCCGCACTTATCATCGACACCCCACTTACTACAGAGGAATCCCGTTAATGAGAATCGCGACGAGTACGTCTCCCGGGAGGAGGGCGGGAAGAAATCGATCAAGTGATCTCGAAACTGAATGGGAGAGGAGAGTGGGAGGAAAACAAGGAGAAGAGTCAATGTCCTGCCCTCGACGACGAGAGAGGGAGATAAGGAAGAGGAGACGACATCCCTCCCCACATTTGAGAGCACTCGAACGATATTAGCGGCATTCGTGAGGGCGACTCACTCGTCCGCCTCCCCGACTCTTCGCGAACACCCGCAGCGCCGCCCCCGGCCCCCGGAGAAACCCCGTTCGCCCGACCCACTCCGCCCCCCCCCCCTCGTCGCCGCATTGGGTCAAGTGCGCTCTCCCAAATAAGCGACTTCCTTCTTCCCTCCCTCCCTCACGTCTCCCTTCCCGGACCGCACCCCCGTCCCTCCCACCCACTCCCCACACCCTTGCTCGTAACCCCTTGACGAGAAGACGAAAGCCAGCCTCCACGCTCCCCCGAAACAACAGCATCCTCTCTCCTCCCTACACTCCTCCTCTTCCCCTACCCTCTCCCCCCCACTCCCTCTCCCCCCCTTAAACCTCCCCGAAACACGTGGGCCCTCACTGTTCCATGGCGACCCACGTGTTCAAGATATCTCTTTCGGGCCGCTTCTCGTTCCGCGGGTGTTGCTGTTCCAACGTCGGTGCTCCGCTGACCCGGGCCGGGCATCCGATAAGCCAGAGGGGCCGATGAACGAGATTCGCGCTAGCGTGGCATTGACTGGTGTCAAATTAGAGTTACGGGAAACGCACCATACGCCTTCCCGAGGACAAATTGAACGAAAGAGTCAATCTCGCTGACGTTTAGTGAGAAAGCAGGAGCAAATGAAACGAAATTGATGCTCTCCGAAACGGTAATGTGCGGAGTAATCAGGGTTGTTTCCGTTTGTATTTGGCACTGAATGTTCTCGGTGATGCGCGTGTGTTGATGGATTTATAGAGGCCATACCGATGTGTCATGACATAGGTTCAGGAAAAGTATGATTTAAACAATTCTTCCTTGTCTTAAATGTACGTCGATTTGGGGTAACATGGTAGGCATGTGTGTGCATGGCTCCCGTATCGCCATCCTCCCCCTTCACTATATGGAACGCGTCATTTACCGATTGCATATACAATAAACAGAAATGAGCGCAACGAAACAAAAGCTTACGGACGATGAGGACCACACGTGCGTGTGGCCCGCGTTGCCCGTTTTCATTCTCTCATATTTTTCGCCCGCGTGCATTTGGACTGAAGTATGGGCGCTGGTATGGTGGGTGGGGACAAAGTATGCAGTGCCGTGGCTTCCCCTAGATCTTTGAAACTTTCATGAGACACACTGTGATTTTTTGGCCAGTGTTCTAACTTCATCAAAATCATACAATTGGAGAATATGATATATTTGTTTACGGAGTTTAGATTGAGGGAAGTAATGATTAGTGAAGGACTTTCTTTCCGCTGCTTACCCATAGATTTCAACCTACAGGAACAGTATCGTACAGCGTTCATGACGCAGAACGCTAGAGAGTAATGAGCGGATGTGAACTTCAAAACTCTTTCATCCCCGGAACCTATTAAAAATGTCAATGGTTTATATGTTATAAAATGATTTTTATTTATAGTTCTTCTAGTCATAGTATAACTTCATTGTATAAAAATTGTAATACGCATTAATTCTTAAGGATTTGGAGCATAGTTCTATGAACTTCACGAGCCACGGGAGTGATAATATTCAGATCCGATCAGAGTCGCGTTACGTAATATTTCCCCATTAATTGGCAATCATATACAAGTAGTAGCAACAAATAGAAAATATGAATTTGCGGATTATCTGGTGTCACTAATACAGAGTTTACATCTCTCCTTACTTCTCCCAAATGCTCATGACGCATCTCTTGCGTCCGCATTTATGGTATATCCGTTTTCTCAGTGTCTTGCACATCCTCCGGTCAATGCATTAATTGTAACCCGAACTGTTACATGGCTTTCGCTTTGTATTTTCTCCGTCACTTCCCTGCCTATTACACCTTAAATACGGATTCAATCCTTAGCATATTCATGCTCAACCAAGATCTCTCTATCTAAACATAATAGATATAAAGTTCAAAAGTAAATTATAATTCAAACTAGCATATGTTTCATGATAATAATTGTTACATAATTCATAAATTGATTTCCGGCATCAAGGTGAATGTAATAAGAATCTAGTGGTTCTAAATCTAGTCGGTTCTAAGGATCTATTCGGTTGTAAATAAAGATGGTTCATCGATCAAAGTCGTCGTCAATGAATTTTGTCGAATGGAGTTTACGTATTCCAAAATGGGAGTCGAAAGTCTTAATTGGATCAATGAACGGGGTCATGACCAACGAACCACATGAAGTCTTCGGGCAGCGAGTGCGGTAACGAAGCCAAACATGTGTGATTCTCGCTCCAACTGACAGAGGGCAGAGAGATAGAATTCTTTCCTCTCATAAGGCGAACGGAAACATTCTATAAGCGAGCATTCCCCATCGTTAACCCGTCACCATAATCTCCCGTTCAATAAAACTGAATAAACACACCCAAGATCTTAATCTTATTGAGCAGAGACATTTGAAAAGCCTACGAACACCCCCTTCCAACCTTCCCCCAGACCTATGAATTCCTTGAGACTAAGGCTTCAGACGAAGCAACGGAACGTGTAGAGAAGTCCAGGCTTTCATTGAAATTTAAAAGACGCGAAGCTACTGTTTCGGATGGTATACCGTTGCCGACGAACGAGAAACACTGAGACATACGTAAAATGATTTCGAGTGGTCAGTTGTATATTGGCGTGGACGATTTAGATTAAAATACTCTTAAAAAGGTTTCTCACGGAGCCCTTGGTGTTCCTCCGACGGAAACACGTCCCGTGACCCCCTTAAATATTTTTTTCTTTTAATAGTGTATTTGAAGCAAGTATCAAAGCGAGATATAGAACCACCTAGGGTAATACAAACCATTGTATGACAAGAATATGCCGAAATAACTGTTGAACGACGACCATTTTGAAACCTAAACCTTTTCATGCATAGTATTTGCCGTCATGGCCCATTTGTAATGATCTCTAATTAGTAATTCGTAATTTAATTTGCCGAAAGACTGTGTCGCCTTCTCTCAGCTATCTTTCCGAGTATAACTAATACTATTTACATGACCAATAAATGAACTAGGAATACACACTAGGAATCCAGGCGTATTCTGAGCCAATAATGATTTATAGAATTAGGTAATAGTAATGATGACACAAGCCAAGAACTTCCAAGATGTCAATTCGGTTAATTTTATTGAAGTTAACCGAACATCTAACAGCACCTTAGAACACAAAGCTGAGTTTACAGGAAAGCCTTCTTGTATTCATGACCTTGATTTGTCGTTCCCACTGGTTCTACATTGCATTCATTAATGTTACAAGAATTGCAAAACCAATTTCTAGATTGGCATTGATATATACATGGGGTAGTCTGACATAAAAATATCAACACCAACGACCTTACCTTAAACCAATAACTGAATACGAACACTTTAATAATTTGGCCCGCCGGAATATTCTCAGATTGCCGCTGGAGATACCGCTTAGCTCCGACCGATGAGGGATAAGCATTAATGAATAGGATCAATTAACACTTAAGGCCGTTACGACCAAACCGAAAGACTTCGAGGATCGATTGACGAAAACGGTTCCGAAAGTTCCTCTCATATACATCAACCCATTCCTCACTCCGCCTTTCGAATCCGACAGTTTGCACCGAAAGTTTCCTCGGCGGGAGGAAGGGCGGGGGGGGGGAGGGGGGTGGTTGGAATTCACTGCGCACTCTTAAAAGAGGAAAAGCGACACGATCTTTCGATGTGCCCACCTGGAGCCTTCGAGAGAGCAGTCGCTACGCAACTAACGGGCGGGCATTCCTTCAGCATGCACAAAAGCGTTCTTCAGTTCGTAATTGGCCCGCGACAAGGATACGAAAAAGAAGAAGAGGCCACTTAAAGGGAGAAGGCGGTGTCGTACATTCAGACGGGAGCGTCGAGAATCGAGTGCCGCCGCACTCCTCGACGTGGTCTGGGTAAATTCCTCCCTTCATTTTTTCTCCCCGTCCCTTGCATTCTCTGCGGGATGTGTCGAGCGCACAAGGCCGCACTCCCGACTCTCCTCGCTTGCCCGCCCCTGAACTCAACCACCCCCGCCGCCACGAACAAATCTCATTGGACCCTCTTTTTTTTCTTCCTTCAACGATCCTCTTCCTTGTGCCGAGCGTTCTTCACTTGGCACCGCCGTCCGACCACCCCTTATCCTCCCCGACCCGGTTTCATCTTTTTGGAACCGACCATATCATTCGTTCCCTCTCCCTCGCGTGCACATTCTCGTCCGATGGAAGAGGGTTTTTCTCCCTCGGCCATATCTCCATCCACCTCTTCATTCATTCTCCCTCCTCACACGCGCACACAAAATCCGGCCACCAAAAACTTCACAACGATCCTCCTCTCCGTCTCTTTCCCGCTCCTTTCTTTCCCTCCGCTCTTCTCCCATCTTCCACCTCTCTCTTTTCGCCCTCCATTCCCTCTCAGATCCCTCCTTCCTCCGTTCATTCCGCAGGCTCCCAAGCTCTTCGACGAACACTCCCTCAATGCCCGACCCCGACGAATATATATCGACTAACAAAAAGACAACGGTGGTTCAAATATTTGTTTTTCGCAAAATAAGGTCCTCTTCGCGGCGATTAACCGATATCATCACGAGGATGGACATTGCCAAATACCAGTATGACTTCACGCTGCGGGTAATGTAGTTTTTGAACTCAAATGACCTTTTGAGCGAATCTTTTTTTTGCAAGCATTCATCATTCTCCGCTATTAAATTTTGCGCTGGTTTCTCGATCCTATTTTAAAAAGATCCCGAAGCATACAACAGTATTCCTACTCGATCCTTTTTCAATAGACACCGCACAGATACAATACCATTTTTTGGTTCGGAGAAGACACTTTTAGCAATGTAACATCACTTGATGGATAAATAATATTCTGTAAAGATCCTTCATTACCAAAGCGTAACACTACATAGCCCTGAAAGTAAACAGTATTCCCTGAAAATATTAATATAACGACATTACGTCTGCTTTCAGAAAATGGAGTTTTATATAAAATTATGACACCAGTTCTTCCATTACTCAGGCGGTTTTTCCTCCATCTAGGGCTTGAGTGTATGTAATTGCAATATTTTTATATCCTTGTTTAAATCACGATGTAACGGCCAAAGTGCTGTTTTCGGACTAATGCAAAATAAATAATTGTACCTCCTATTTGAATTTCCGCAAGATTCAGGGTCATTTGCGATTTAAAATAAATAAATAAATCAGACGGTCACAAAATGTTTGACAAAACGAAGAGGACGATTTGCTCCTAAAAGTATTTTTTTAATTTTATGCTACAAATGTCCCACAAATAATCCCCAATCCATTCATTACGTAGTATTTAACGCAAAGAAACGCAACTTAAAATGTCAAAGGAAACCACGAGTTCAGTGCGTGCGATCTCGTGGGACTTTCTTCCTCTCCTTCCTACACGGAAGAGAAAGAAAGCACCCTTCCTCCGCCCACTTGAAACCGCTGCATTCTCCTTTTCCCCTTGTCCTTATTCCATCGCCTCAGTCCCCTCCTTACCCCTTCACGCCCCCGCCCCCATTCCTCCTTCGAACACTCCCAAGGATGCGAGGGAAAAAACGCGGGTGTCCGCCACATGGTCCCAACTGAGACGCCCGGCTCCCACCCGCTTTTGCGCTCGAGTGTTATGTGTTCGGGAGAGAGGAGGGCGTCCTCTGCAATACCAGCAGAAGTCAAGCTCTCTCTCTCTCGAGCAATCGAGTGAGTCCTGACACCGCCTACCGAAGCCTCCTCTCTCTCTCTCTCGCCCTCTCCCGTTTAAAACAAAAATAAAAAAGAAAAGCCTTTCTTTCGTCCGCACCAGCCGCCTTACATTCCCTCTCCCCCTTTCCCCCTCTTACGTCATTGGTATCCTCCAGAGGGTACCTGAATGCCCCCACGGAGAGAAAGTGCCTGGCGCATTTGAAATTTTCATGGTCCCCGAGGAGATATTATGGGGAATCATGAAACCACCAACATTCTCATCAAAGAAATAGCTCCGGGGCCATACGACGCATATAATTCTCGCCAGAGAATTCGAAAGATTTACGACTTCACCGGAGGGAGTTCAATTTTGTGGGAGCGTGGCACGTGTCGGAGAAACAATATTATTTGAATATGCTATAGAACTGAAACACTGCGCACAAACTGTAACACACTCAAAAGTCCCGTCCATCCATATACTCACCATCTCTATATTGTCGAGTCTTTTGTCTATTTCGCTGCTTATCAGCTACTCTACCTTCGACATTTTCTCCCCAGGCAAGTTCATAATGATAATAATAATGCCGTCTTTCCTTTCAAAACGAAATTAGGACCGCACGAACCTCTCTTACATTTAGCATAGTAACAAATATTGTGAGGGACAAAGAATATCACAAACACTCAAGCCCTAGACCGAAGTAGGAAAACCCAGCTTGGATGGAATCGAACCCGCGATCTCTAGACTAGCATGTGAAGTCGTAACCCCACCGACATCCAGACAAGGTGTATCCCCATTAAAACTCCAATCGCCTTTTCGAATAACTTATTTTGTTTGGAGCTTCCCTGCAATTCTTTTTTTTGTTTCAATTTTCTGCGATTTTTTAATTTAATTTATCTGTTTAAGCCAAGAAAATGTACCTTAGTTCCTATTGTTGGTGGATCAATACTTAATAAGGAACAAATAAACATTTCTGCTCATAAAAACTGAAATTAATATTTCACCGGTTCTCTCTATCACTTGAGCGATTTCAGAACTGCGCATGAAGATGAATCAGTTTTCTCGGGATGTCAGTAAGTCTTATCGTACCTCATGATGGAAATAAAAATATTTTTTACGCATAAAAACATGGAAAGAAAGACCCCAAAAAGGAAAGGTCGCAATAGGGAAACTTGGAAAAGTCGCCTGGAAAATCTAGGAATTCGGAACGGAGTCATACACGTAATGGTTCATCTCAGCAATCGATCTCCGTTACAATCAGTTACAGACTATCCAAATGTTTGTGCGGAAATACAAATGATGAGGAACGCCCCAAACTTCCAGCGGTCCAGCAGATAACGGGTGAAAGAAATTGAGCGTGACGGTACAAGGCCGCTATGTCCTAAATTTTTCCTATGATTTCCAGAATGTTGTCTTTCCTCTGCTCTGGCCTCTTCTTTCTGATTATTCCTCAAACGTCATCATTATCCTTAACCTCCATCAGGATTCCGGTAAAAGAATGTTTCGGATGGGTAGGAAAGTGCCAAAAAGGAAACCAGAAAATTTTTAACGGGAGTAAAAAGTAAAGAACCTCGAGGAACATAAATATCTAAATGAGAATAGGGGAAAGGTAACTTGATCTTAAGAGTAGAATATAAAGAGCAGCAAAAGAAATAATAGAAATGGGAGGGAATAAGAGAATTAGGAAACAATGGATTACTGAGGGGAGGATGGAGGAAAGGAGAAAATGAAAGAGAATAGGGAAATGGGAAGAAGTGCGAGTGCAATTCGGAGTGCAAAATAATAAACTTAGGCGAGAAACCAATTCGGTGGAGGTAATGCGGTGGAAAGATCAATGCGAGGATATGGAGAAATTTAAGAGACGTGATACGTTAGAGAGTTGTCAAAATATATTAAGTGAAAAACTACACCAGACATGAGAAATAAAACAGGGAAGATAATAGAACCAGAAGAAATTCATGGAATGCATAAATACTACGTAGAAGAGCTGAATGGCAGATATACTAGGACGGTCAGTGAACAAATATAAAGGGAATTAGATGTGAACGAGGAGAGCATAGGCCTAGGAATTTAGATAGGAAAAGCGCCAGGGATAAGTTGAACTAGGCACTGGGAATAGATAGTGCCCCCGTAGGATTATTACATAGTGAAAGGAAAAATGAAGGCAGAGTTTTCTTCAATATATCTTGTCTCGCATATGCAGTGTATGGGAAAATGAATTTAATTTCACACACGGATAAGTTAATTCCGAGAATCATCAACAGAATATTACAAATCAGTGCAAACAACTACCTAGGCGAATATCAGCTTAGGTTTAGAGGAAGAACTAGCGACGCTATCAAAACATCAGTATAACGAACATATAATCAGGGCAACTTTGTGTATTTTGAATTTTGAGAAGGCGTTTGATTGGTAAAAGTGGCTGGAAAGTTCATAAAATATTAGTGTAGAGGGAGACGTGGCAGTCCAGTCAAGGCTAGTTCAGTCCAGCTGGGCTACTGACTGGAGGACCCGGGTGTGATTCAAGACGAATCCCATTAGCCTTCTCAACTTCAACGAGAAACCTCAGATTCACTCAAGCTGTGGAATTCAATCGAATTTTCGGATACCAGATCTTCTTGGGAAACCAAAGGCGGCACAGGGAAAGGAACTCACCCCCCTACCCTCACGTACGAATTTCACACGCGGTTGGGATTAGAATTAGGTGAGCTCTATTTTCGTCTATCAAATTACCCTTCGGGTAGATAACTGTGGTGGCTTTTACGTGTGTATATATAGAAATAATATACCTACCTACTCCCTCTAATTATCCACTGGAATATATTTAATGCGTGAAAAATTCATCTTTTTCGACGAAAGTATTAACATGTGGATTAGTTTCCATTTGTGGGAGCATAAATGTTTAATATAATTTTGTTATTTCTCGGAATCAATTAGTGCGTTTTTCATGCATAATGTACATTGTTTTCAAGACGACGCAAAACTATTTTTTAAATGACGAAATATATTTTGCAATATTTTTATTTGACCAATATACCCTTCGGTTCTGGTATATGACATGCCTTGGGGTCACATTATTGCTACTGATTAACGTTCATAGAAATTAAATTCTATGTAAATTATGCCTGTGGGATATTTACGTGTTAGTGACAGCATTGGAAAATATTACTTTTGTGCTTCCTGACTCCAATTGCAACAGAGTTGTAAACTAATAGCACAGTCAGTTGCATTATGCTTTTATTTTACAGCAATGTTTTTATTATGCTCCCTTCTAAAATTTGCACCTGATCATGTAGAAAATTCCTGTAAGCTTAGACGCCATTGCACCGCTGATAAAAATTGAGCACTCAAGACTGGAATAGAATGCGCCGGAATGTAATTCACGCCATCAACCGCAACTTTATCACGACTAACTTTGATCATAAAGAGATCAGCCAAATGGTTCAACTTCGGAAAAAAAAACGAATGAAGTTCGATATATCACCAAGCACATCGCCGATTATCGAGGCCACTCGCCAAAGCGCAACCCTTTAAATGATCCGTCGAGTACGCGATTCGACTGAGTTTGGCCCGAAGGAGAAGATTGTAAATCCATCAAAGTAACAACTGCAACCAAGCGTATTCCTGCTCAGTCACTGTCCAGATATCAATTTCCCGGTGTACGTGGCCCAGAGAATCAAGTTCGTCACCTCCGACTATAATAGAAGGGAATGCCGGAGAGCGAATACCAGCGCGGAAGAATGGTATTTGCCCACAACGAAAACCTCCTCGAAAGGGACCAATATTTTCCCTTCACGGGATTTGGAGTCCTTGTTCACCAAACCGCAAACTTTGTTTTTTTTCCGCCATCATTTATCGACGACGGATACATTTCTCAATGGGATTGTTAAAAAAGTTTTCGTGTTTTCGGTTTTTTCCGCTTGTGTGGATGAATTGCTTCGAGTTGCGGTAGGAGGAACCGAAAGCACTTCGAGCGGCAACTACCAACATCTTACTTTAACCCCTGCGGCATTTATCTCCAGACCGAATCCCCTCCCCCCCCTCCTCCACAAAACTCACAACCTCATATTCTTCCCATTACAAAACCTAGAATCTCTCATTTCTCATACACGTCCCCATACCTCACAAAACTTATTCCCAAAGAACGAAAATAACAAGATAGACCTTTCTATCTGTGAGTCCTCTTAAACTATGCAACACCTTGCATATTTCATTCGAACCCAATCCGTTCTGCGCAAGGGCGCGTTGTTTTTGTTCTTTCCGCGAGCAAAGAAATTGGTCTACGGTTGGCGACTGCCTCCTGAAAAGAGACCCTGTTACATTCCGAGGATCAATTAGGTGAGCTATTTCCGTCTCCAAACGCGAGCGCTTCAATTACAATTAACCGCAGAGAGTAAGTTCAAACAGGAAACTCACCTCCGCTACGTGGTTAAAAGAGGAATAAGGCAAACGACAGTTTTCTCTCGCATTTAGGCTCCGTCCTCCCGTCCTTTCTCAACGGACTTCCTCCAGACCTACTCAAATGTACTTATCGCCGCTGTCAAGGAGCTTGTCAAGGAGGGAGAGCCATAAACACAGCCCACCCATGATGCACAAACAGTTCGTACAATCGTGGATAGATGGATTTATTCCCTTATCTTACTCTGAGACGCATACTCTGGCCCTTTAAAGTACACTAAGGTATTTCACAGCTATTTTAAAAAAACTCAGTATGAATCAGAAAAAGAAATTGAATATTTCTCTTGCAGTATTAATATGAATAAAATACGCAGTAAATAAATTAGCAATATCCAAAATAAAAAAAAATTGTTCCATCTGCATGTAAGTTTTAATATGTCTGCTGTTTTAAACATAGTTATATTACGTCCAAAATGAAGTAAATGAAGCTATTTTATAAAATTGGTCCTTTATATATAATGAATATTAAAACTACGGTAAGACGGCAAGGAAAACAGAACGCAAGGGTAACGCGAACATTTTAAAAATTAGAACAATATACTCGTAAACCCCTTATTTCCTATTGTTCATTTTTTCAGCCTAATAGTTTATACTCTCACATACATTCAAAAAGCCTATGGTTTTCATTTTTTTCCCCACTCACCTAAGATTCGTCTTTCTAACGCAGTCTTCAACATCCCAATATCTCTTAATTGTCCCATCGTACACTTTTTCCTCTATAAAAAAAAACCATAAACACAGTAATCAACCCGAAGGTCGGTTTAGTAGGTGATGGTAGAGCTCACCCATGTACCAAGCCCGACGGCGTGTGAAAATTCACACATCAGGGTAGGGGGGCCAGTTCCTTTCCCTGTGCCGGTTATGGTTTCCCAGGAAGACCTGGTACCCGAAAAATCAACTAGCTTGGGTGGAGCTGCAGGTGCCCAAAGTGCCTTGCCCGGGAATCGAACCCGGGACCCTCCGGTCAGTAGTCCAACGCTCTACCCCCTAGACCACCGCGACCCGCTTTTCCTCTATATACTTCGAATTTTTCGCACCAACTTGCTCTGCTTTCCAAACCGATCCAACACCTTTTCAGTTGTCTTCATCCCTATTCAGCAAATTTCTTCTTCCGTCCATCACCATACCCACATCTCAAAAGCCTCCGCGATAAGGCCCATCCTCTTCCTTCACGGATCAAATTGCTGAACCTCGTATCCGCGAGGGTTGAGGATGGATTCTGGGGAAGTGAAAGAAATTGATCCAAATTTCGTGGCCTTTTATTCGAAATTTGGGGAGCCTTATACTTCTGCATATGTAGTCCGCAAATCACCTAACAAATAACTGCACGGGGTCCAAGCACCGATGGATAAGCGTCGGGAATGGTAAAGTAATTTCAAGAATCGGATTAGCAGTGGCGGAGTCCTTTAAAACTTTCACGTACTCCTTGCAGGAAGTTGTCCCGTAACTTATTGGTTTCCATGTATTTTAACTTCTTATGCCTGGCGTGATCGAAGTGTGTACATTGATAAATGTTGCAATTAAAACAATAAATGTCATTTCAGATTTTACCCAAAAATACTAGTCACAGATAAAAAAGAAAGCAGTTCTGGTTTGCATCTTCGATCGTTTTACGATTTTGATTCAATTCATTCCATCCCCGCATGATCTGAGCATCCACCGTCCAGTCTGTAGAGGATTAGAATGCTCATAGTTTTTATGAATTCTGGCTCATCATTGTCCGTGTCTGAATCGCCTTTTAGTAATTATCTGACCAATTCCATTGCCATTAAAATAAGGAAAAAGTAGGCTGAAAATAATTTCAAAGAAGCTATATTATTTCAATGTGGATAAGATGAATTATTCAAACGGTGAAAATTTTCCATGAAATATCCATTGTAATTTCGTACCAGTCTAATATTTTACTTTGGAAATCAAATAATTCTTGGGAAGGGATACATTATTCATCATTGAAGCAATTGTTTTAATTATGTGTGACTCCTCATCTGCTAAATAAAATCCACTGCCTATGAAATGCTAAAAAAGTCGCTGCTATTATATACAGGGTTCGTCCGGAAAATAAGTGTCTTGACAAATAAGTCTTTTTTGACAAAAGGGGAGTCGTCCACTACGAATTTGTGCCTGAGCGACAAACTGTAAATGCTGCATTTTACGTCCAAGTGCTCGACAGGCTTCGAAAACGAGTCGCCCTGGTCCGGCCAGCGATCAACCGTATGACTGACAACCTGAGCGACAATGCGCCGTCTCACACCGCGCTTGTCGTGTCGGACTTCTTGACCAAGCACGGCGTGGCAACGCTGCCGCACCCGCCCTACAGCCCGGACTTGGCACCACCGGACTTCTTTCTGTTCCCGAAGATAAAGAGGAGTTTGAAAGGAACGCGATACGGGATTTTGGACGCCGTCAAAGAGGCCGTGACGCCGTGTCTTCGAGAGGTTCCCGATGATGCCTTCGCGGGAGCGTTCCAGGAATGGGAACGCCGCTGGAACAAGTGTATCGACTCACAAGGGTCCTATTTTGAGGAATATTAGCTTAAGATATGTAAAAGTGTAATAATTTTTTTTTCCTGAGCTCAGTACACTTATTTTCCGGACGAACCCTGTAGACAAATGACATTTTGGATGTGAGATGGATGGTCACATCCATCGATGTGCCCAGGAATAAAATAGAATATTTCCCATTTCATCAGCGTGCTAATGCAGTAATCTTATGAACTAAGAGACCGAACACTCGCGAGTTATTCGCCCGATACTCAAGGAAATTCGCAATCGCAATTTTATACGCGATGGGGGCACATTTCTCACAGTTCTTTCTTGGCACGCTCTCCTCCAGTCTACCTGCACTAGCTCTTACGTCACACGATTCCTCTACTCCCAGGCATACCTCCCCATCGCTGACCGGTTCGCAGCGTCCAAGTGACCGGAGGTTTCCGGCTACGCAATCAAGGCTGGTCGTGGATTAACTTCCTTCTCCCAGCTCTCCTACATCGACAAGGACTTAACCTACGCGCGTGAAACCTCTCCCTCACTCCCGACGGCTAACTCATTACTTTTCTACTTCATTCTAGTCTTCCAATTCATAATTTCCATTAATGAACTATCACAGGAATTTTTTGATGGCAATGAAGGTAGTGATTGGAGGCTCTAATGGTAGAGCGGCGTTTTAGCTGATTTGGCATTTGTTGAACAGGCACATGCACGTTTTCATTAATCAGTCTCACATATCAAATTAGCTCCTCCTTGAAATTCTCTAACGGATTCTTTAACAAGGTTTAGATACCGAGGAAAGCAACGAATATGTTAATGAAAGTGCTTGTGATTCCATCTAACATCTGCTCCAAATGACCATTGAATATTAAAGAGCCAGATGCTTAACCATTAGTACTCGAATCTACTGCGCGCTCTGTTTCCCTTACACCCTTCATTGCGTTCAGTCATTTCAATTATTTTTATGGAAAGAAGCTACGCGACTTCTTAATGTATCTGGTGCGAGTTACTACAAAAGAAAAAAAAGAAGCGTCCGAAGATGCGAAGAGAAACAACTTTCTCCTTAATGGGCAGTCCTAGTTTGCAGGAATTAATATTAAAAATGTTTTCTGACTACAAACTAAAATTTTAATTCATTCTAATTTTCCACGGAAATTATTGAAATTTTCGAAAAGGTTCTCTAAACAATTCACGCCATTTATGCCGACACATGCAAAAAAAGCTATGTGGAACATATGAATATGAGAATTGGGAGCCATCACAAGCATCCCTAGGGGTTTAATTACTTGATTCCGCGCCCCCGTTTTCTTGAAACGTGTGGTACCCCAAAAATTAGCAGGTCTTGGGTTTGGCTGAGATACGCAGGAGCATGACGCGGATATGAACTCTGGTCAGCAGCTTCATCCACCATAGCGCCTTCAGAAGTGGTCACGGAACAATTTTTTTAAATCAAAACCAAAATATAATTTAGTTTAACTAATAAACCAAGTTATACTCGGACGTGTGAGTATATCAGGGTTCTCTCTCTCTCTGAAAGAACACATAAGCTCAAGGTAAGGAATACTTTCGAGGGCGTATTTAACCCTATCGCGTGATGTGTGCTTACCGTTAAGGAGGGAGGCTCACAACCGCCTTGATAAGACCCGCTCATTTTCTCTTTAAGAGCCCAGAGGGTTGCCTGAACTCAATAAACATGGTGGACATTAACGCATATTGAATACCTACTCGACGCTATCGCGGTGTCTCGCTCCGCCGATTTGGTCTTTCGGAAGCAGCTTTTGTGTGCGGGAGAATGAGGCGGAGACACTTTGCGCGACATCCTTAAAAACAATATCCCGAAACTCATTTTCACTTTCCCGTCTTAACGAAGAAAGAACGAGATATGAATCCCTCCAGTTCCCCTCACCCAACACACCGAGGCCCGCCCAAAACCCTCGCCTCGCGCCCTCCTTCGGCGCCAAACAAGAGATAACGTGGAAGGGATTGGAGAGTGCATATTAGGACTGAGACTCCAGTAAAGAAGCCTCATTTAACGAGCGCGAACAGGTGCGACGGGATAGCGGGAGCGCTTAAGTGAGGTCGAAAGAGAGGCGACCCGGTTGGTTGGCAAGCAGAGAATTGAAACGGCGACCTCCATGCCGACAAATATCTATGGTAGGCTGGAAAAGAAGGGGAGAGCACATATACGGCGCATATATATATAGTATACACATTCAAGCACGAAATCCCGCCATATGGCGAACACATACTCATTCTCATGGAAATATATATAAGGAAAAGGGAATATGTACACGTGTGAAGGACGAATTAGGCCATTGTGTATTTCTTATGTGTATTTGGCCAATGTGGCTCATCTCTTTCTTCTGGCTATGGGTGCCACGAAACGTACTGTTTATATCCTTTATTATGTCGTATGATTGCTTACCGACTGTCTTTCCTCTTGTGTGTTGTGTACTTCTCCTTTGGTGGGCGAAACAGCTCCCTGACGCCATCTTTTGGCCAAAGAATCGGGGCACTTGGCTACATTTAAGGCCGCAGATTTCAGTTCAAAGTAAGTTTCCTCGATTTGATAACCCTCACCATATATAGTATACTGTATATCTTGTGAACCTTGTCTCATTATTTCCTTCAACAGTATTGCATATGGTCACAATTGTATACGCAGATATATGAATGTATGTCTATATATGTATGTGTGTATTTGCTTTTATATGTTTATGTGTATATATGTGTATGAATATATTTATACATATATTTATATGAGAAAAAATATTCTGTAACCAAAATCTATAAGCTGATATTATGTACAATGTAAACACTTGCTGTGTAACGTATGAACTGGACCGAATAAAAATCAATTGAATCATAGCTCAAGTGGTTAGAGCATCCGCCCGGAAAATGGAAAGATTTGGTGTTCAAGTCCCGGACAAGGAAGTATTTTTACACGTTTGATCTGCTCGATTCCACTTTCCCCACCACTCCTGTGTCTCGTCCTTTATACGTGTACTTTAAACGCTCTTTCAAACATTTGTTTCTGTGAAGAGTGAGGAGGAGGACGAGGTTAAAGGTTGGGGTGGACGCCGGCGTTTCGGTAAAGCGGTTCCGAAAATACCTTGGGACGTTTGCACATTCCCTCTCCCACACCATCATTCTCATGTCCCGTGCAAACCTCCCTCTCCGACCTCTGCAGTCACACCTCCTCCCCCACTCCTCCCCTCACCCTTGGCCTCTCCCCTCATCCACTCGCGGACCTGTCACACCCTTCCCATCAATCCCGAGCCGTTTCCCACGACCTCACTCCGCTCCCTTCCATCTCCCCCTACGTGCCCTCTGCTCCTTAGTCGTCGTCCTTCACCCCTACCCTTCCTCCCAACCAGCACTCCTCACTACCGTTCCGGCATTGCCAACCGTCTGTTACTCTATAGAAACAACTCGCAGACAAACGAAAATAAAAATGATTGCCTAAAACAACAGAAAAGACAGAGAAACCAGGGTGAGGAAGCAGTCGCCCGTTACGCTCCATTTCCCATGCGTGTCTAGTATTGTCAAAACTGGTAAGTGGCGTCGATTTCCCTCCTCGTCAACTACTCTTCAGCTTGGGATTTGCTTCCTTGATTCCACCCGAGCGATGCTTTTGTCGACTGTTGCTACGTAGCTCAACTATTGCCATAATTTTCCCCATTTCTGTAAGATGATCGTTCGGATCCATGCTGAAAAATATTCTGTCGGTTTGAAAATTAAGGTAGGTATAAATTACACAGTTAAAATATTAGTATTCTCATCAAAAATGAAATTATTCTTATCAACAACAATATTAAAGATTGATCCCTAAAATGATGATAATGGAAGATCTATATATATTATTGTTTCTCCTTCGACGGCCTACGTGTTTTACTACAAAATCTCAATATTATCACAAAAGATAATTTGACAAGATTAAGTTAATAATGTCATTTTATATAATAAACAGCATCAGTTCGTTCAAATAGTATTCGAAAGCACCGCCCAATCGATAACCAACGTGAAAAATCCTCATCGGAATTCACGCGACGGTCGGTATACGCATAAAATCATGAAGAAACCAATTCAAACAGTCAAAATCTCACGTAAAATATTTTTTGGCGCATGAATTTGAAAAGTCGGCTACCGTTAGGCCATTAAATCGAATGTAACATGCGTCACAAGTTACATTTACGAAATTTTTCCAATATATCACATAAAAAAAGTTTTTGGATTTCGAAACTTTGCAATGCAAATAATTGTTACTTGTCCAAGGTTCGTTGCCCATTGACTACGGGCTTAAAAAAAAGCCAAAAGTGAAGCGTAAAAAAGTAAGTTACTGTTACTTTGAAGAACCAAAGTACTTCTTCCTTAGGACTGAATTAATGTAATAAAGTGATAACAAAAAAAAGTTTAATTTAAATACGAATCAATTTAAAGGTCGTAAAATAAACTGTGGTGATATTCTCGGACGTCTGAAACGTAACATCGGGATGATGGGACTTTAGAATAATCTATTTATGATTCTGCTTTTAAATCCAAACCCAACCAATAAACATTAATTAGGCATTTAGTTATTCTATAAAAATATAATTATGGAGATATGAATAATAATAACCTACAGAAATTGAATACTTTTCAAAAGATTTCGTATGCCAAGAGCATCCAACCAAGCAGAGTACCAACAGCAGTAATCCCGAATCCCTGTGCTGTAAGTCCTAGTTAAGTCTTGTAAGTTCTTTTTAAGAAGTTCTCCCAAGTCCGCCGAAAGTCCTTTTCATTAGTTGAAAGTACTCGCATTAAGACTAGCTTCCCTCTTTCCTAGAGAGTTATTTCCCTCTCATCTTTAAATTTGTATCATACTTTTGATGAAATCAAAATGTACAACAATTTCTCGAAAAAAAAATTGAATTTTTCATTCTAAGCCTTCATATTTTTATTTTTTGTTCACTGAATACTTCAGTTCTTCCTGCTTTTGAGTATAAAATGCTCTTTCTCATAGCTTAAGAAAAGTTTTACACTCAGCCTTTGACTTCACCAAAATACTTACCCACTAATTCTTTCTCATTCTTCTTTCGCCACCCAACAATCTCCTGCTCAGCCCAAAATAAACTTTAAAATCCTTTGCGAGCTTCCTTTACTGTCCTTACATATTTCATCCCATTACTGTGACTCAGGAAAGACCATAACATAGACATTAGCAGCTGACACTTTGTGGAGTTTGAATTGCACAAATAAAATCGGAATCATTCGGATTTTTCGCACTAACAAATAAATTTCCAACTAAATTTTTGACTGATGATTAACTTTCAAGACGAGCATAACCACGAGTTATGAACCGAAATCTGCGTCGAATACTTGGTTCTTTTGAGTTGACTGCACCAGATCATTATTAATTTGTGATCTAATCGTTTTCATACCCATGTATTTGTAATTCGGCCTCAGTAGCGGTGGGTTAATGCTCTTTCATGCTAAGCTAACAGTCACGAGCTCGATTGAGCTAAGGTAGGTTTCCTCCATTTAGTTCTTTCCAAACGTTGCCGTATAACTGTGCGGGTTATGTCCATTAGGTATTAAAATCGCAAAAATAGTACGTAGAACATTACGAAGAGTGACTGCGTTGCATGTTTCTCCAACCTGGACTTGAGTGTGTTGTGATTTTCTATGTTTTATAATCAGTCAAATAATTTGTTTTGAAGGGTAATTTGGTCCTTTCTAATTTGGAATTTATAAATAGGACAAAGACTAGAGCAGATGGAACAGTTTACTTATCTAGGCAGTTTTTTTAACTAAGAAGGTTTGGATACGGCTGTAGTAGCGATGTAAGAAGGATTGCGTTCGGAAGAGACGCTTTCACAAAGAGGAGGGAAATGATGAAAGGTAAAATGCAACCATTTCAGAGAGTAAAAATCATTCGCCTTGACCGGGATTCGAACCCGGATCCCTCGATATCCGGCCGAGTGCTTTAACCAATTAAGCTACCGAGACGTCCTCTTACACTCTGAAATTTTGGGGGCTTTAAAGGAACAAGATGTTATGACGAAATACCGTACATACAATGTCACAGGCATTCGTAGTCGTGCGCGACGCGCCACAGTCCACGATGTTAATAAAGCCAATTTCAAACACTTAGGCCAAAATTTCAGAGTGTAAGAGGACGTCTCGGTAGCTTAATTGGTTAAAGCACTCGGCCGGATATCGAGGGATCCGGGTTCGAATCCCGGTCAAGGCGAATGATTTTTACTCTCTGAAATGGTTGCATTATAATGCACACATAGCGAGTGACGCCGTTAAAGTTACTGTTACAGTTTCTTGAAATTTGATGAAAGGTATGTTAAGTGAGGAGGTTAAAAAGACACCATTGAAAACTTTGTTGTGGGACACGGAAACTTGATGAGTCGAAGCAAGAAAATGGGCGTAGATTGGAGGCTTTGGAAATGTGGATGTGGAGAAGGATAAAAAGAATAAAATCAATAGAAAACAAAACAAAATAAAAAGTGCGTACGTGTACTATGCATATCGGGGAAGGAGAGGGGATCGTCGGGCGAAATACAAAGGAGGTAGGAAAGCATTTTGTTCGGCGATGGGATGCTGAAGACTGTGTTAGAGGGGAGAACATTAGACAAGCCAGAAAGGGGTAAGTAAAGAATGGAGATTTTGGAAGAAATGAAGGGAATGAGAATGCATGCGTTATTGAAAACAAGTTTATTGTGGTCTCTGGCGTTCCATTTTCTTTTCATAGGCTAATAATTGTAGCGGTTCTCAGTCTGTGACTTTCCACAACCTACCCTAAACAGTAGACTAGCTAATAAAATACGAATAAATACTTATTAATCAATTTCTAGCACACCCTGAAGGGAAGGGTAACTGGTTGGTAACAATGTCTACAGCCCCTCCCAAACGCTGCACGACCAACATACACGCACCCTTGGATCCTTTTCAAACTTTGCTTCCACCCCTCGATCTTCTTCTTAGGCTCCCCCTTCCCTTCCCCCGGTTCTTCCTACCCACCCTTCCCTCCCCCAACAAATACGGCATCCATCTTGTGAATCCTTGTCCGAGGAGATGGCGGGGGAGGGCGTACGCAGACATGAGGGCCACGAGTGCGTGCGGAGGAACGCACTCCTCTTCGCCGCAACACTTGAACGACGACCCCCCGAGTGAGTGAGTGGTGGGACGGGGGGAACGGAATGGGGACGGGGTGATGGGAGGGAGAGGGAGAGAGAGAGAGGGAGGGAGGAAGAGATGAATGGTCTCGCCAAAGGGAGAGGAGCGAAGAACGCGAGATAAGAAGAAATACGCTCCCCAAGCACACACACCCACACACCCGTGGATATTTTTCGGCAGAAGAAGCTGGGGTGGAGAGAGGAAGGAAAGAGAGAGGGAAGGGAGGGAGAGATGGCAGAGGAAGACGAACGAGGAGGAAATGCAGGAAGGTGGTTAGGATGAGGGCGATGCTTGCGTGCATCCCTGAATCGTACTGGTTCATCTGTTTACCCTTTACCGATTGGTGACATCGAATTGCAATTTCGTGCAGCGAAATGGGATTATTCGAAGAAAATAATACAATGACTTGAATAGGAGTACAAAAAATACTGAAACTGAGTTTTCATCCAACATTCAATTCTATTAAAAAATCGCAACATTTTCTATTCTATGCTTACGTCACCACCCACCACCCGAGATTCCATTCTTCTACTCCTATCAATTGTCAGTTACCTTCTTTCGTCACTTCCTTTACCCTTGAAGCTAGCGTCTACCTTCCCGGGAATCATGCTCTTACTGCCAAATCCCCCCCCCCCACATTTTACAGATTTCTTTATCGATTTCAATTAGAAAATTGTTGGAAACTTATTGGAAGGCAGTTCTCATTTCGTCGAGGTCATGACCTAAGTCATGGTTAGTGAAATGTGACTAGATTCGCGCTATGGAGGGAAAAATCTCTACGACTGGTACAAGCAGGCTAAAATTGCGCGATGCAAATTAAAAGCAGTATCAAGACGATGTTTGAGCACCATTCTGTAATACCTAAGAGAATGAATTACATATAGTATTTTGGAATTATGTTTGAACCGGTCATGAAATCATCAAAGAGAATGATAATATGATTTTATGATATAAAGATTGTGCATTTTATTCCCATATACTTATGCGACCGATGCTGACCAAGAAGGAACGTGGTTTTTAAGAAGGTATTAACACGGTCAAAAGCGCTTTAAAAAACCGACCAAGACCAAAGGATAACAAGAGCGTATGGAGTAGAGGGAACAATTCGTTGATAGTATAAATTTAAAATATTATGCAATATAAAGAGAACTTAATTAATATCACAATGCAGACAGCTTAATAAATTAGGGTGTAGTCACGTGCAGTGTGAATTTCAGTTACACGTTTTGAAGAATGTTTAACAACAATGGAGACCTGAAACTGTCCGTTAAATACCTTATTAATGCAATTACTGAAGTGTGAACGTAATGTAACTTATAATGTCATTAACATTATCGAATTTCATGGAAGCATCGCGCTTTGGAGCCTGGGCTACATTTCCCACTGCCCATTAGGGCGACAGTTTGCAATATCGATATTTGCGAGGTTCAGTACTACACTAAACACATTAGTCAACTTGTATTATTTTACATTATCCAAAAACTGATCAAATGGTACATTTGATCACACAAACAAATTATATCCTTTCTTTATACCCTTGGGGGTTCTATTGTTTCTTGTTCATAGAATGACAAATGAAACAGAAATCATTGAGTATGACCAAATGGATGGGAATCACCATGTATCAGTCGTCCATATGATTTTCATAATTGCGAAAATGCAAGAATATCGATTTGCCGCAGTTTTCTGCAATTATACTCCAGTGATTTGAGCATACAATTGACATCATTTCATCTTGTAAACTTTTAAATAACGCTAATTGAACATGTGATCTTAGGAAAACAATTTGAAATGACTCCATTTTCCAAACTTTTCATCATTTGGGACATTCATAGTATTCATTGGCTTCAACGGGACTTGGGGAGTTTTTTTTATCGATTTGATTCTTTATGTCCTAAGGATATCAGCTGAGTAAATCTCGTTTCAGCCCCATTTCACCATCAACTAGTCATGACGAAGCTTTAAAATTTTGGAAAATTTTTTATATATTACTCAAAACACGAAATGGTCCGACAGGACGGAATTTTTCCGACCGTCCCGCCGCTCAACGCGGGAGATTTCGTTCTTCACGCAAGAGGAGGAGGAAACTGGCGGATTCGAGAAATAAGCGGAGATGAAAAGGGATTGCAGGGGAAAGAGTTGGGAAGACGGAAAAGCAACTCAGCAGAGTGAAAACTTGCACTCAGGTCTCGAGAGCTCGACACTCGACAACGGAGTTCTTTGACTGAAGTGGAGACTATGGAGTATCGCCGCGACAGAAGGGTGGTCGAGTGCCACACTCGCGTCACTCTGGCTTCGCGTCGTCTCACCGATTAAGTTCCGACTTTTCACCTCCGTAACGGCTAAAGCCAGACCAAAGAACTAAGAGAATTTGCATATTTTTCCAAAAAATCAATATTGCTTGTCCTCCGTCCTCTTTGTCTTTTCGTCCTCTCGATTTATTCGTGCGGGATGGATCGTATGGCGTTGGATGAAACTATACGCTGTGTCGTGATCGGATCCATGCAATTTATCTCAGTCAAGTGATCGCTTCAATTCGCGTAGGAAAATTGTTATTTTTATGACCCGTGTCCTCCGGATGGACAGGACGACCTCCTATTTTAACTGCAGATGTCACGTTCGGTTCAGTGGATTTTTATCGACGTCGCGAAAAAAAAAGAGATTTCTGGTGCTGTTTGTAACGGTTAAACTGCCTGTTGTTACCCAAACGCAACTTTCCGCGTGTTGTTTTATAAATGAACTTGAGTCCAGGGCGAGAATGTCGTATGTACGTATATCTCTATCCGAAGTTAACCACGTCCCGGCCCGTTGCTATCAAAATTGAACAAAGCCATTTTAAGTCTGAGGACGGACCCTTTGAAGCCTTTCTGCTTCTGTCATTCCCAACCATAGAATCCGCCATTGCAGAGGAATTCATTTCGATAATTCCTACATACATGAGAGTAAATCACTCATAAATCACACATAAGAACGGATCTGGGGAAAGAAAAAAAAGCAGTCGCGACGATTACTTCACGAAAAGGAAAAAAGGCCGAAATCGAGTTCGACGTACTCGTAGCATTTCCAAATACCCCCGACGGAGGTAATCGATTTAAATATTTGCAAATGAACACGGTCGTGGCCTCAATTGCAGATTTACCGTGGTAATAAATTTGCAGATTAGTAGAGAGATCATTGAAAATTTGTAATTCTAATCTACGCTATTATCTCATACGGCGCGGGGATGATGACGAAATTAGCATTATGGCCGAGAATATTCATGCGAAAATGAATTGCTGAAGGGATGGCGGCGCGCAATGGACGCAAAAAAAACGGTACATCTACCGACACCAAATTGATTTATATTTCAATTAACGCGAGAAGAGAGAGATTAGTCTTATAATCCAAGGGCAAATTACTCTTTGCCGTCGACTCCATTTTTAATACCCCCAAATAAGCTGCATGGCTCATTGGTGATAGAAATAAGATAGTAATTTCAAAACGCTATTAAATTTTGGATGCAAAATAATACAGAGCGAGTGCCAGGAGGAGACAGGTGATGAGATGGAAAATATATGCGCCATTAATTTTAATTTGATAAAAAATATAACAATAGACTACCTTGATGCCTTCATCATATATCACGAAAATATCAATTATGAGATGAATAAATGATAACACGAATAATGACTTACATGTTTTTCTTGAAAATAAAATATTTTTAATACCGAGGGAAATGCACAATATTTCGAATATCATAAACCAAATTTGAAAACCTCACCAGTAGCAATTAATGCAGAATTAGAACGTAAATTCTGGGTCTCAGAGTCACTTTTGTGGGCAACTGGATCTTTTTACGGTCCTCGACGCACGGGATAGGCTTCCGTTGGGAACTCTTCTCTTGAAAGAGTGACTGATCGTTGCCACCAAACGTTGAGTATAATTCGACAGTATGCGAAAAGCCTCGAATAAGTGTTGATTTATGAATGAAAATAAATCATTTGACACACAATTGTTCAATCTAAATTATAATCGCAAATTCGGTAATATTGAAAATGGACACAAATGGCGAATTAACGCAATTCATCAGGAAGAGCAATTCCTAGTAGCCCCGTGCAATGATCCTCTTTGGCAATGCAAGCGTGATGTAAAAGTGAGTTCGTTTGGTGATATTGGAAATTATATGGGGGAAGGAGGAGATTGATTAGGCCTTCTAAACGAAGTCACCCTCGCTCGTCATTGAGCGAATACGAAGAACTCACCGATTCTCAGGGCGCGCCTCTATTAGAGCGAGAATCGCTCGCATCAGTATGAGTAACCGCTGTTGAGACACGCGCATCAAACGTCCATCTTTCGGGAGGAGGGATGGAGGGGTGGGGAGCCGAGGGAAGGAAGACTCGCTTGCAGAGGGAGAGAGCGGAGGAATATTAGCGGCGAGGGGAAATCGGATGGGTTGCGGAAAGAGGGGAAGAAGCTGCAGGGAGCAATGTTGACGATGGGAGAATGGCGAGGGAGGCGGAATGTGTATGTATACGAATGTTTCGTGCCAGAGATTTCATCTGATGAGAGCGGCCTGAGCTGTGTCCTTTAAGGACAACGCGACCCATACATACAAGACACCACCGCACACGAGATATCACCCCCGCCCCCTCCCTTCCCCACACATACTCTTTTCCTCGCCCTCTTTCCCCCCACTAAGTCGACGTTACACTCGATTCTCAAGGTCGCTCTTGAGGAATCCAACGCGAGAGAGACTGCGCTGAGAACGGGAGGGAGGGACCTTTATGGTGAAGCGAAAGACTGCGAAAGCGCTCAAGTAAGAGAGCCTCGATAGACTCGGGAGTGATCGCGGGCACACTTTTGCCATTTGAGCACGGGGACATATGCTAACTCGACTTTATCCATTGCCCCCTTACTTCCGGAAACTTGATACTAACGTTTCTTTCCTTTTACACCAAGCGTATTCATAAGAGTATAATCATCTCCCAGAGCAAGCCAGATATGCAGCTCAGAGGAAGATAAGAAAAGCGGAAAAGCCAAATAACGTACGAGGTTGGCTGCGAAATTATTTCACGTCAAATTAGACATTTATAATGCTTATATATAACGCAGAGCTCTAAAATAAACGTTGATTTCTGATGTGTATCTCAAGAAAAGAAACTTCTGGGTGGAAGTTTCCCTCCAGGTGCAACAAACGTTTTTAGAGTCTCGTCCAAGGGGCTCGCCTTATCGAGAAATTACCGTTGGGGAATAAAAATGCTTCTCACGCATCAAGAATTGAAGACAACAAATCGATACGAAATCTTGCCATCAAAATTTCAAATTATTCCATCTGTTATCCAAACGTAAACTTTAATTTCCTCTAAAAATCATAGAATTTCACCGTCCTAAATTCTTCGCTTGAGGAATTCACGGTAGGTAACTAAATACGCGGCAATTAACGTTTATGATGACAGTTAGGCCAGAACCAACGCGGGCAATTACTTCAACTAATCTCACATTGGTTAGGTATACGATATTACCAATTCGACACTAAATTCGTGATAAGAGCCTTCTCCCTCCAAACTGGAGCAGGCAAGGCAACTCACTGACGACCAAATCAACACGTACCGAACGCAGAGCACGAACCGACCTCAAAGTTTACGGCTGAAAAACCTCCAGAGCACTCCCAAATTGTATGCCATGATGTACAATATCAAAGATCATCTACGAATTTTTAGCAGATACGGGTTTGCTCGATAACGCACCCTATCACGGTGTGATACCATTCGATCGGAATTACTATTAAGCGTCAAAGGTTCTAATCGAAAATGTCGTAGAAAGTTAAATCACGATAAAATATTGTCACGATAAAAGTGACAAATGAAATGGAACGAACAGAAAGGGCGAACATGACAGAAAAAAGTGATAATAAAACTTGTTGTGTGAAGGCAGACGTTGAACTGACGCTGAACAAACTAAAGGGGTAATTCAAAGTAGCAATGGCAGAAGTAACGAGCTCCTAGGGCCGTAATGGCCTCACAGATCACGGTGCGCGGTGATCGAGTCCACCGCGTTTGCCGGCGGCGAGGCGGACCAAGGGGGAGGAGGAATCTTTTCCCGATGACGCCAGGAGGCGAGCGTCATAAACTCGCGAGGATCACGCAGCACCGTCACGCGGGACCGCTTAAAGTCATCCAAACCTATTCTTCCTCACCCAAGGGCATCTTTTCGAAACACGACAAGTTTTCCGGAATGGGTTAGAAAGGCTCAGGCTATGCTGAAAACTTAGCGTAAACGTCGATTAGGGAAACCGTGCAAGTTATGTACGAATATATATGTGTATAAATAAATGTTTTGGAAAATGTCATCGAAGTGAAAATGGTATCGAAAGTTCAGCAAGGAATGACTCATACTATTCACTCGCTTCAGCTGAAATTTGTTGCTAGAGTCACGATTAATATTAAAAAAAAATAAAACGAGAACGGCTTTATCTTCCCTTTGAACAACGTGAAAACACAAGCCCGAGTTAAAGAAGTGAAATAATAGCAATAAAAGTTTTCAATCTCACTTAAAGGTTTATTCGTATTTCGTCTTTTTCACAAAGTAGTCTCAAACCATCGAAAATTTTCAAAGTATAATATGTCTAACAAAAATAAATAGGAAAATGGTCAAGCTTTCATTTAGTCCCAATGAACTGTTAATGATAAATTTTTAACGCGAATTGAAGAACGAAGTCTTCAGAGGATATTTCACTTTTTAATTTTTTTTTCAAATTTGCAACAGCCTCTCTCTCACTAACATGACCGTTATTGAATTTCTCAGCCAATGACGTTCATTTGATCTTCAAAATATCAGGCTCATCAGCTTGAATTTGTAAAGAAACCGTGACGGGGAAAGTCCCGCGAATCGAAGCATAGCATGCCATTGGCAAAATTTCAAAATGTACGAAATCGTTGCATTCCCCGGAATAAAGTATAGTGCGTGCAAAGTTTCGATACATTTTGAAAAGTTTTCAATCAGAGTGCATTCTTTCTAAGAAGTCTGGGCCTCAACCAACATTGGCTTGTGTAATTCGAGGAGAGATAATTTTTTTTACGAACCATCTGTTCAGCACCCTATCTCGAGATGATAAAAACTCGCAAAACGTCCCAGTTCAAACGAAGTAGCACGCTCGTCTTTGTGGGCACACTGCCGCGAGGATGAGTTACCCCGCTTCCCCCCGCCATCGCACAATCCAAGTAAAGGGAACCCCCCCCCCCCCCCGACTCTCTCTCATCCATTGGGTCAAGTCGATAATGGATTTCGCCAAGCCCGAGCAGGTTGAGGAGACTTACGGCTCCGCGGTCAAGGGGACGCATTAACCCAAAATGCACTGATCGTCGCTGAAATAATGGCACTACTCGATGTAGGGGCAGCCATCTGGTGCCCGACACACGAAAACGACCCGTTATATCTTTTTTTTCCACCTGCTGTGAGGGCATGAATATTTCGCATAGCGGGGCAAAAGTTTTAATAACCTCGATTCAGTCCCGACTTACAATTAATTTGAAACCGTAGTTTATGATTAGGCATAAACTCTTCCAAAGACGACGCTATCGACGATGAAGATGAAGAAAAAGCCAACTTTATTTGTCACGAATCAAAATAAATCCGACTAAATATTGACAACACGATATTTAAATGCAACTAAGCCTAGATGTTCACAAACCAAGGGAAACGGACGAAAAAAATAGAATAACAAGAAAAATGAAAAACGTTGTAGGTGGGGAATGTCACAATTTCGATTGGAAAGACAAAACTTATTCAGTTGAATCAATAATTTTCTTAGGGAGATAAAATTTGACGAAATTCAGACAATAAATCTCAAAAAGAGGACAAAACACCATCTTTAGGAGTTTCTTTAGCCGCTGTTAAGTAATGCATTGAGGTAGCGTCTGTAGTAACTTACAGGTACCTGTATCTCGTACGTAGTTCCTTAATTAGGAGATATGTATAATTGAAAAGCATTGCCATCTCAACAGTTTTCATCCGGGAAAGTTATCGGTGTTACTCGAACTGATGATAATGAATTGAAGTGCCTCCCGTTATCAACCCCGAACCTCCCCTTTATGACATCCGAAATCAGTTCCAACAAACACTTGGGTCACACAGTGCGCTAATTATTTTACCAGTAAAACGCATGTCTCTTTGAACTTGTTGTATTTACTTTTTAGACGTTCTCTTGTACACGTGTTCGTTGTGCCTTAGAACAACTTAATCCCCATTCTAAATACTTTTGTAATGAAACATTACACTATTTTGACCTTCAGCCAAAATGAAAATCTTGAAAATACAAATAAATACCTGAATAGCAAGTTGATGGAATCTTCCCTCCCACAAATCGCGAGCAGCGATTGGGTGGTATCAGACTAAATTCGATATTCAGGACAGAAACTTTGCGGTTAATAGGAAAAGAAATCCTTCCCCCTCCGTCTCCACCAAGTTCCTAAACCGGCTCTTGGATTCAAAATAGGTTTGCACCTGGCACTTTAATACACAAATGTGCTCGCTTAAATCAATAAAATCATCTTTGTCCCAAAACTTTTAATGTCTCCGCCTTCCGCTCCATTATTTTCGCTCAGCTACCTTTCCCTGAATTTATTTCTATTGTAAACGCGACCATCCGATAAATTACGATCAAAAACTTTACATATTTATGATGATAAATTAAAACGAATTATTTTTCCTAATACATATGGAATTTGCTATTTTCTCATCAGTTACGTTTGGGTTTGATTTGAGAAATTTGATTAAATGAATCCAAAAAAGGAGATGGAGGAGAATTTTGAAGTGTGAAATTGAAGGAAGAGAATCAAAAGAAAGAACAATAAAAATTTCAGACAATACGACCTCAGAAAAAAAATGAAGAGCTGATGAAGCCTAATAGCAAAACAAATGGGTCTTTTAAGTGCACATCCTTTCTTCAAAACAACTGAAGGTCGTCATTAATTTGTCAGAGATCATCCGAAGTCTACATTTACAGCGTTAGCTGAATTTAATAATATTACTTACAACTTGAACTTTATTCTTTACGTATATCGACTTTCAGTATTGCCAGGCGTAACTGTGGAAGTGATGCACTCGTATATTCAAAGAAGCAACAGATGTGATACCACACACACCACTATTTAAACATGAATACATCTAACATGTTTCAAATCTATTCTCTATTTTGTCGCATCACGTGGTTTCTCCTTTGCAATGTGATAATATGACTGAAGGCCCATTAAATGCACTAGCAGCAGGAGTATTCAATCAAACTCTAGTTAACTACGGTGATTATGACTCCCATCCAATTCAAAGCAATACTTGTTTTGAAATAACATGTGCGTTCCAGCACCGTTCACCACACTCCCTTGTCACGCTTGCTTGCGGTACAAGAATGCGGTGAAGAGAGGGTCAATCGATAGCTCATGTGTACTTTGCCAACGCTGTGTACCTCTATGAGAAGTGCTTCCAAGGTCATGTTGATGTATTCTCACCTTGTTACGTGTATCATAGCCCTTTGGAAAGCATGCAAAGACATAAAACAGCATTGCGCTTCTCCCATATTGTCTCGAATACGATCGTTGGTACTTTCTCTGCGGTTTATTCCTCGCTAACGTGGCTTCCCTTCGTCCAAAAGAGCTGCCGGTAATTATGCAAGCAATTGATGCCATAAAAATTCTGTTATCTGATATCTTCCTTGAATTGGAGGAAAATTGATGATATATTGCCGTAAAATTAGAGCGATCAGACCTTAAGCAGACAACGCAATTTTTCCTAATTGGCCGAGTCGATGAATGTGAGCTACTATAGCTGATTCTGCTATCCTAAAATGATGCGAATGCACACTATAACACATATCACTGAACAAATATTGTACTAGTAAGATATTCAGCGCGGATTACTCTTTCAATAATTATTTTCATGAATCAAATCCTGATCAATTTTGCACGAGATGTAGCATTTTAAATCCAATCGGTTAAAAAATTTGTCATAGATGCACCCAATCTTTCTGTCAGTTCGGTCCCCAAAATATAACTTGTGCTTTCCTTCTTTTCTTGCAAAAATTTAAAACATTACATGGACTTACTGTCAAAAGTGCAGCAAGGTTTAAATGTTCGACACAACTCGGTTAATGAAATATTAAAAATAACATCCAAACAACTAGAATGATAATTACAAGAGTCAATCATTACTCCCAAGGCTAAATTTGATCAAATCTGCTCACAGCAATGAATGTGTATGTGAAAACGCGAAGCTCAGTGGTCCACAGATCTATGGCCTATCGTTATCGGTTTTCTGGATTACAGTTTTGGCTGCGTAACTACCGCCGAGAGTGAAGGGGTCTCTCCACTACAGGTACAGTTTTCGACCCTGGTTCTGCTATCCTTCTATCGACCAGCATGATAATTTCCTGAAAACACGCCATCGAATGCAAAGTTTTGTTTCCACCCAAAGTTTAATAGTCACTTTATCCTTCCCTGACGTCCGTCTCGAAGGGAGAGTGTCTATGCTTTCAGGGAAGTACGAAAACTTCAACTATTAGAAGAAAAAGTCTTCCCCTACTTACGATATACAAATTTAAAATTCCTGACAATGATTATTTATTGAAATATAAGACAAAATTATTGTGATCTCGAATTAAGATTTAAAGAAGCAAAATAACTGGTAACATATAGTAACTACTGGATAACTACTGGCATCATAACTGAGGATAAGTACTCATTTGAATTTTATTATTGTTATGGCTCTTAAAAATATTTGAAATGCCAAGAGATTGGGTGATTGATAAGGATTAATATTTTCTCAAGATTTGGTGCACAAACAACACTTCCAACACCATATAAATCACACGTCATTTTCCCCATAATTTTGTAAAAACTACCGGTAGTGGTGGGTTCTCCCACCGGAACGGATTCATCTTGTCGGCGCCGGTCAGCGCCGCATCAGACAGAATCAGCGTTGGTGCGAGTCTTTCAAAACGAGAAATATATGGCAATTTCCCCCCTCGATGTCCTTAATAATATAGGAGACGGGAAACAACAATTGACAGGAATTGTATTCAGCTGAAGGTAGCAAACGAATATGGAGGAGTTAAGAATGATTAAACGACTAAAAACTGCTCAATTCATCACGCATATGTCTTAGCTAAAGAATTCATATCTATTCTTTGCAAAGACCTCACGATTTCACATCGGATATTCGTAATTCAATTGCGAATTCAATCTTCACGAAATGCCTACACCATATCCTTTATAAAGTCATCTACAAATTTACAAAACAGCGAACAACCTTTGATGAAATACTGCCGAGGGATTTAAGACTCCCAACACCGCAACACTGCAAGTGTTCTTAACTTATTCACTGATACTCTTTCTGGTAATTTTCTCAGCTGGGTTTAGGCTTCGACGAAACCATAAGCGCTATTCGTTATTAGCTACAATATTTTGGAGTGCAGGGAAAGCACTTCCTGGAGTGTTGCTCCCTAGGGTGGTGAATAAAATCGGGGTGGCAGGCACCCCTTCTACGAATAGTGACGAATAAATAAAAAAAATGATGAAAACTTCAAACTTGACCCTTCATCCCACAAAGCGGCTGGGGGTTACCGTTATGCTTTCCATCCCCAGTCGACCATCTCTCCCTCTACGCCGATACTTACGTCCACCGGGTCCCTCACTTCTATCGCCGTCTCCCGCAGGTTCCCCGTCACAAAATCCTTTCCTCTTCCCAACCACCCTACCCAGTCACCCTCGGACACGGGGCAGCTCTTGTTCCGTGCCACACACGGCCCATTTGGCGCGTCGCTGACCCTTCCCCCATCCCAACCCCCCCCACTACTGCACGCCCACTTGACTCCCGACGACGTATGGACTGCTTGCTGCCCGTCCCCGACCCAACCAGCACCACGGGCACTGCGAACAAAATAAAAAGTAACCCCTGTCCCACTTGGCCGCTCGGAAACCTTCCCCCCCCCCACACTCTGCACAATCCTTCCATCCCTGTGCATTCGTGCGCCGTTCACGTATGAACGTACACATAGTACACGGTCGTGCGCTTTCCTCAGTGTTACCACCACGGGAGTGTTGTGCGAAGAGGGAGGAGTGGGGAGCGGGAAGGAAAATTGAGGTGGGGAGCGTGGCGTACGGCGCGAGAGGGTGGGGGTTGGGGTGGGATTTTTGTGGGGGGGGGTCACTTCGCATATCCTCCCCAACGGATATACCCATCCCTTCTCCAATCCAAACGCACCCTACTGCCACGCATCGCACCCTCCTCCACCCCTCCCATCGCGCCTCGACCGTGAAATGCAGTCGGGACGGAAGAAAAAAAACGACGTTCTTCGAAAAAAAATGGAAACAAAAAAAAAACAACACGCGAAACGAAACTCGTGGACGTAAAAACAGAAACGGAACGCGAGACGACGAAACAATGGGGGAAGGGAGAAATTCGGACCGAGAGCGATTCGATTTGCGCGGGTGTGAGAGAGAGAAGAAGAGAGAAATAGAGGGGAGACCATTTTATTTTCGCTTCTCTCTCTTCCATTCCACTCCGCAAAACCTTTTTCATGGCCCTTTCAGCATTCTTCCTCTCTCGTCTTTTTTTTCCTTCCTTCCCTCGTCGTCCGTTAATTTCTTCTTTTTTTGCAAAACACGTCACCGGAGTGTGTCCGTCCAAATTGGCCATTTTTGCCGGAATCCAAATAGGAGAGCAGAGTCGGTTCTACGACCCGGTTGTGTTTTTCATCGCAACGCCGCGCGGCGAGAACGAGAGGACGCGAAAGGATGGAGGGAGCCCTTGGATAGGACGCCTCTCCCCGCCCTCCTCCTTGCGGGGCCGGTGTAAATTGTGGTTACAGTAATGAGCGGATAAATGCGTTGAATTTGAACAAACGGTCATTCTCACAAGACTTTGAAAAGAAAAGCACTAAGGTAGACGTCAAAATTCTGTTAGAACAATTCTTCTGTGAGATCCACTATTACAAATAACCATTTACATCGACATCAATACCCTGTGAGCCCCCAAAAAGGTGTGTGGTAAGGGATGCAACACCAGAAGGAAAGGGTAAGGGATGAGGGGTTTGGGGTTTTTCAAATGGATGTGGGAAGGGGGGGGAACCACAAAAAAATATTTTCAATATATATATATTTATATATTTAAATATATAATTTTCATATATTTTATACCTCCCCCCTGCTACACACCTTTTTTAGTGGCTCGCAGGATATTTATGTATACACACACAAATATTATATATATATATATATAATATATTGAAATATACGGATACGTATTAAAACTTGGACACAGTGGGAGTGGAAATTATGATCGTTTGGGAAAGCGCCGAAAAACATATACAATAGAAAATTCTATTTCCTTATTATCACAAAAGTTTGGTATGATATTTCTGGACTGAAAAAATAGTTCAATGCTCAAGTTTCTCTATTGCTAGCCAATTTATGAAGATTCTGAAATGGCAGTTTAATCTATTATAACAGAAATAACTATTCCTTAAATGTATACTTATCGGTGACACCGATAATTTTTTCCGTACATCTCTAAAAACTTTTGATTGAAGTTTGCAATGCTCATCATATGAATATCATGAACAAGGACGAACATGCAGACCAGTTCTCGACTGATTAATCGAACATTCGTGCATATAGACACAAGTCGTTTTATTAATTTTGCTACGAAATCACACTCCAAAAGTTGATTGAATCCATAAATTAACTGAGTTCTTATGAATATTTCAATTTGCTTGAAACCAAATCATATCCGTTGCAAAGTTTGCTTTAAAATGTGAAAAACAAACACCAGCTTCGATTTAACATCTCGAAGGCCAATTGAAATTGGATTTGAAGCTACGTATATTTGTATTTATTAGGTAGGCATAATTTGACAATTATCAGGATGTGGTTTCATAATTGTTTAATAATAATTAATACTAAAAACAAAAAAAATAAATATTAGTAATATATGTAGGAATTAACTCAAAGATGTTTTGCGTGATAAGTATTTTATTGCGTAATATGGGTGGTCTCAGTAGCCTTTTCTGTATAAATCTACATTCAAGGACTAATTCATAATACACAGACTGTGATACTATCCATTCCTATTGATTCAAAATTCGTACGGGGAGAAATCCTTAAATTTATTTTAGTCGTGCATGGAAAATATGACCGAGGCTTTAAAACGTTTTTACGACACCCTTTGTGTCATCAAAGAGTCTCCCTCATACATGCCACACTGTACTGTTGAGTGATTCATAGACGAGGCAAAAGAACTGCAAAGACAGGAAAGGAGAATTTCGACGTTCTAAAGACCGCGCACTCAAAATGGTATTCTCAGTTTGTGGAACTTTACTCGGATGAAACACTTCCATCTATGGGAGTTATTTGAAACAGAGTTGCGAGAAGGAATGCACAGAGTAACCGTCCCAAAAGGTCCCTTTCAAACTCAAAGGCCGGAAAATGTGAATCATTTTTGATCATTTGTTTTACCTGAGTGCTGTCAACAACTAAAATATTTTGTTTCTGACAGAGGAGCGTCTTTTAAAACTTTGTTATTGAGCGAGAAGCTATAAAAAAAGACAATCCTTAGTACGAGGAGAACGAACACTTTTTTAACATTTCTGAGATTCAACTTCAGATTAGGCAAACAGCTTCAATTAACTAAAAAAAGAGGGTGAGTCGTTGAGATACTGATTTTTCTACATTTCAGAGGTGTCATGAAGTGTGTTTAGTGATAAAAGGTGCAAGGCATTTAAATCCAAAAATACTTTCAACTGAAATGTTTTAATTTTAAGGATACCGGAAGAAGTTGGCGGAGATTGTATGTGGTAGTCCAGTGATGTTGCTAAAATTGGGAACTGGCACGAGTCAAGTCACCCTAAAGCCGACGGTTCGATCCTTTCCCCGGATAAGTAAATGAGTATTTCCTATATTGCAAGGCAGAAATTAGTTTTCAAGGAGTTCACGTTTCGATATTCGCTGCATCAATCTTCCGGGTCATACAAGTGGTGAGCTCCACCCTCAGCTAGCAAACCAATCTAAGGGTTGGTTCTTTGGTAGTTACGCGTTAATCATAAAACTATTTCAAGTTAATTGAATGAGACTGAGAATACTCGTCGATCAGCACTAGTAATTATAGATATATCTCAAAGATATTCACGAGTCATATCAAGGATTTGCACCAAACAATGCATGGTAAGTTTTAAAACATAATTAATTTAATTAGGCACGAGAATAATTAAATTAGTGGAGATTTGCGCAAATAGACTTTTAGGAAGACGTAGTTAGCCAAAACAATTATTCTAAATCATATCCCTAGCCATCCTGCAGAGCAACAATCATTGCAGTACCCTCCAATGAATTTTCATTACCAACTAGAGAAACTGAATCAGTGTTGCTATAATTAAATACATTGAAGTTTGTCTTGTTTCAATCTTCCTTCACTGCGGTAATTCCGACAATGCTGTATAAACCTGACAACAATATGGCAATGATGAACAAAGGCCACAATATAGCCGTGTTCGTCGAAAATGAACAAGACGAGTTTTGAAAATTTGTTTACTTTTCTTTTCATTCGAAGACGATAGGGGAATTTCCCAAAAACCCGTGGACGCTGGCTGCCCTTAAATGTTCAAATAGTCTACGACCAACATTCATTATTTTATTCTATCAGTAGATATTTAGTATACACACCTACCAAATTACAAACGTACCAAACGAAACATACCAAAAACATGGAGTATTCTTTATTTAAGGTTTTCCTAATTGATTCCAAAACACGTCCTCATGATTCATTGATCGCTTTGATCCACGAGATAACACGAGATACGGTAAGTTAGAAAGAAGAATTCCGTTGCCGGTTAATAGCGCAGCAGTCACCAGATTCCAAATGATTACAAAGCAGCTGCGGACCGACATCCCTTCGGAACCGAGAGATATTCAAGATCACCGCCTCGCACATCCCCCTTGCATCTCGGCTTACGCACTCGTGCCAAAGCCGAGGCAGTCGGGTCCGGCATCCGGCACTTTTTATTTGTGAGCTGAAGAATGGAACGAGCGGAGGAATGTCTCGGGGAAACAAGAGAGCGGGAGAAAAACGTGTGCGAATCGCGTGTTTGGATTTCGAGATGGAAACGAGAGGACCACTGGGAGGTGGATAGGAGGAGACGGGGGGGGGGATTTTACGTGCGTCCATACATCATTCAGAAAGAGAAAGACCCGAATTCGCGGGGAATGAGGGCTTGTGGCGGGGCGGAAACGGAGAAAGAGGGATACGGTGGGAGGAGATGGTCTCCAACCGCACTTCCCAAAGCGAGAGACGACCCTCCTTCATCTGTTTTTGGTGGGGAGAAAGGGAAAGGTATGTATGAGGATATATACACTTTCATACGTTCGTCGGGGACAAATGGGATTAAAAATGCATAATCCCGGCGAACGAATCTGCCGCGACTCCTCGTCCCTTCCTGCGGTCACACTCGATCCAATGAAGCGAAGAACACGCACCAAATTCGAGCTAGTAATCGTCGTAGTTATTAATGAGGCTCGTCGCGACTGCTTAAGTGATCGTTCTTGCAGAAAATATTTCCGTACGTGTTGAGGAGGGCTACGAGGAGAGAGGGATGAAGAGAGATTTAGAAGGAGAGACCGAAAGACACGTCGTCGGTATTATGATCACTCTTTTCGAGAGTCCTACGAGGGACGGCAGTAAAACGTCCCATTCAAGGAACGAGGTGATCTACCGTCTCCACTCGTGTGCAGTACATCATTGGGCATAAGACCCTCAACAAGAAGCGCATTGGAGCATTTCTCTTTCTGAATAATTTAGAAGTTGTCAAGGAACAAACTATAAAGTTGACAGTGATAAACACAACGATATATCATTAAAAGTGATTAAAAAATTATGTGAAATAGTAGATAAAAAATTAATGAAAAATTTGTGCACCTTCCGATATATTTTTAAGTATTTTGTTGATTTTAAGCATATCTTATTGACTGTTATCATGAAAGCAGCCATTTCATAAGCTCTACTGTTATTGGTTATTCGTATTAGACCAAGCTTTAGACTGGTTCATCGTAAGTCGAAGAATGTGACGAGCGGAGGAATGGTAAAGCGTGGAAAAAATGTTAATATTAAGTAATGAAAATCGTCAAATTACATAACCTTAAATAAATTTATTCTCTGCCTTTAGGATAAAGTTTTTGGTAAATACCTATGCAGAAAAACACCAATCAGGACATCTTAAAGTTACACATGTGATTCATTCATTCGTATCGCAAACAAATTTGGTGGAATTTTCAACGATTTTCTAATTCATCAAAATGCGATTTCACCAGGATGAGCCTGAGAACACTGAATTAGGCATCTGCATTTATTGCGCTACCACAAGTATTCCGTTTCCTATGAAATTCTACTAAACAAAAGATCTCCCTGCCCTGTATTTTAGACATGTTTTGCCAAAAGAAACACTCGGGGATCTCCAGTCCAAAGCTGAAACATCAAATCAAAATAATATTATTACTAATTAATAACGGTCACGATCTTCGAGTAAAACCATTACTAAAATATATAGAAATATTCTTATAGGGAGGTTTTAAGGAATCACTACACGTTACATAATTAAATGTAATGCAGATACTCTTTTATTCTAATTTATTTTCAATAATAAATGAACTGATCTATTACGTGGAATAATGGTTATCCAGTGATAATTCAATAATTTTAAAATGCTATTTTCACATTATGCCGTGACATGGGAATGTATTCCAATGTGGAAAGATATCTTTTTATTCAAGGTTCCCCATTACCATTAGCTACAACCAGGACCACAGATCCTCAATCCTACTGGGTTGACTCGTTTATGTCAGCAGCTAAGGTTTCGTAACGCGAATTCACGAGAATCAAACCATCAATGCATCAGGAAGGAAGGAATGAGGAGGCACTTTGGGTGAAGTGAACATTTTTCACGTGCGTTCTCAAATCAGGTCAGTCGTCCCTCCGTCCTCAAGAGCCGCGATCCCTCGAAAATACGATCCTCGTCAATGTGACTCCCATGCTCCACTACAAACCTTAGGGTGCAAAATTTTCGTACTCGCCACTCAAAAATCAGACTTCGGATTTGAGTGTGACGGACTGCGTCCAAAAATTACAGTTTTCGAATAGAATCTCGTTTTGGGGAATTTGTTTTTGCGGTATGAAACGTTGAAATTGTGGGAAAAGGAGAGCATGAAAGATTTGCATACGTATTTTGATGAAAAAATCGGACCAAGGAAAAAGTTGCTTGAAAGTATTCGACTGATATCTTGTTTCTATCGATTTTCTTCTTTCTGAGTATATTTCAACCAAAACGCTGATGAATGCAAGCACGATTGAGGGCAATCAAGAAGCTAAAATACTCGTATTTTTTACATGCCAATGGTATTAGAAAGATGACTTTTCACGTAGAGTTTATCTGTAAAAAGTAACATTCAAAACTTCATCAACACATTCCACGACAAGCCTTCACCTAATTGCGACGAAAGGTGAATTAACACGAAATTCATTTCAAAAGTATATTAAAATGGGCCTTTGCTACACCGATATCGTAATAGTAACTGTATATAATCAATTCAATGCCATTACTCTAGTGTTATAATATAAGTTTCAAAAATGTAACTAATCCCATTTGGTGGGGTATGGCGCGTAATATAGTTTCACTTATATAGTAAAAATAAAATATTAATTTTTTACTATCGAGTTATGCAGCAGTATCATTTATTTATGTTGGGGAGCTTATAAGTTGTTTCCCATCCTTACTACTTCGACGGTGAGCTCATTCCTCCCAATTCAGTTAAATTAATATGCATTTGAATGAAAACATGATATGAGTTCATTTACTACAACTTTAAAATTTTCGCTACACTTGAAAACAGCATCATTAGAATAAGATTAGATTTAAAAAATAAAGGTTGGTTTAGAGCAGACTAGAAAAAATATATAGTAAGATCAATGAAAATGTAAGAACATTCTACTGTAGTGAATGTGTTGCACTAAGCTTCACCACGCTTGTTAGTGTCTCCATATCTCGTATGTACTTTTAATGTATAAATGCGTGATAATTTAATGTAAATCCGTTTTAATGGAGCATGCAATTCAAAATAAAGCTTCCTCATCACATTAGTCATTTGAAGACCTTAAGGCTTTAGAGAATAATTGCCAAAAATACTTCCTCAGCAATTAAAATATTCTACAGGGAGGTTCAAAATCGAAGATTCGTATCGACATTGAAAGGATTGAAATATAAATATGTTTGGAGATGTTTGCCACCTAGAATCTAAAAAAAAACACTGCGAATGCGAGTAGAATAGTTTCAGGCGTCAATTTGTGGAAGCGATTCTTACTGGAAAAGAAATACTCAGTTATACCACATATATATTTTATTAAACACGACCAAGATTTCGACTTACAAAGTAATCATCAAAGTCATCATCAGGTGATGACTTTGTAAGTCGAAACCTTGGTCGCGTTTAATAAAATATATATGTGGTATAATTGAATATTTCTTTTCCAAAACGAATACGAGTGTTTAAGTGTAAGTAGCACTATTTTTACCGACACGACAGTAACTTTCTTAGAGAATTTTACTACAAAAATATAGAAATATCTTTATAAGTGCCTAAACCAATTCGAATATCGTAATTTAGATACATCGCATTTTGGATTTAATTGGCATCGGTTGTAAGTTATCTCATTCGGAAGTGTTAAGCATCCGATGATTGTAAAAGCTGTAATGGGCCAACACAGTAATTTTTACATTTCTAACTAGTCTTAGGAATTTCATGCATTATGCTCGCACTACGAGGTCTCAGAGGCCCTTCTCATATTTCATGTATTAACCTCTTCGACAGCGCACCCTCGAAATCCGATAGCTTTAAATATCAAACTCCGGTTCCATTAGGCACTCGACGCTGATTTTCAACGCACAGGGGAAGGGAGTGGGGGGAGGGAGAAGGGTTTGAAGCACGCACGTACGACAGCAGCCTGAAAGGATGTTGACGTTTCCCGTCAGAAAAGAAAACATTTAAATCCCGTCCCACGGCCACGCTGGGAGTGGAAAAAAGTTTGGTCGACTCATTCCTCAAAGGACGGGAGAGAATGAAGCGGGAAAATATCCACACACTTCGATATGGTGAAGGAGAGAGAGGAAAAGAGAGAGAGAGAGAGAGTGAGCAGAGATCACTGTGGGAAGAGGAAGGAGAGGAACAAACGGAAAAGGAAAACATAAAACGACACGACACGTCTCAATTGTTACGAATGCGAGGGAGGAAGTGTGAGGCGAGTGATGTAACCGGGAGGAGAGGAGGGTGGAAGAGGAGAGAGGTGACGTGTACAAGGGGTCGGGAGGGGGAGGAAATTGGGGAGTCACGGGAGGGGGTGGGAACACGTGACTCTGTCACGTGACATGGACCGGACGATGGCCCTCCCCCCCCCCCCTCCGCGCCGATGTCAGTCTCCGCGGGAATTCTCCCCGGCGACGACGCATAGACCCGCGGCAACAACGCCCTCCCGATTCCCCCAAGGTCTCCCTTTCCCCCTCCCCACATCCCCATCCCCCAAATTTTGCTTCCGCTCGAGAGAGACAATGAGCCCCCGTGATCGACGCCTTCTCTCCCAATTGAGACGTCTTGACAGGACCAACGGAGACTTTCGGTCCTATGACGGACTGTCGCCCTACTGAGTAACTAAACAAACTTTTCCTAACCAAGACTTGAAACTCACATTAACCAGAACGCATTTTGCTTCAAACTTCGGATTATTTTTTTCTTATATCCACCATTACTAAATGAGATGCAACACTTAACACAAAAAATTGAACGGTTCAATTAATATTTTGAATGAAAATTACTCCGGCCGTTTTCGACGAACACAGTTATATTGTGGCCTTTGTTCATTATTACCATATTGTTTTCAGGTTTATACAGCATTGTCGGAATTAGCGCAATGAAGGAAGATTAAACAAAATTATAATGTAATGCTTGCTGGGAATATATTGTACATTAATTTTCCATTCCAGTTATGCAGCGTCTCTATCACATCCAGGCTAAAACAATAACAGTCACTCGTTGAGAAATACGATTTGCTAAACTTGCTGCTTTACGATAGGCTGAAAAAGGAAAGGAACTGATCACAATGCCTTTATGTGCGAGCTTATCCCTTCACCGAGCTTAGTTCGAGACGAGAACCATCCTCACCTATTAAACCAACTTTCGGGTTGATTACTCTGATGAAATAATCAATTATGATCGGCTTGAAAGGTTGAATAGGATACTTTGATTCCTTACGACCTTCACACACCATGGCCTTGTTTTCGACTCTCGGGGGAAACGGTTATTTTATTGTTTATGGCGTTCTCGTTTCTGTCTGGAAAATATGCTAATTACAGTTCAAGCTTATTGTGTCGTTTGTCGGTTAATGTCCTAGCACCTTTCGTAATCAATACTCGTACATAATCGAAGCATTACTTTTCTGTTCCCCGTCCTCTCCTCCGAGATACCATCTATTCGTGAATGCTCACTTATCCCAAAGGGCGTGATTAGCTTCAGCAGTTGCGCGCCTCGCAAAAGAATTGACATCTAGTGCACTAACTGCACTTATATTCCTCTTTAAAGTAAGAATGCGATCATAAAGCAAAGCGCTCATTGATTAGCTCGAGGCAAATTATTGAACTTGGGACAAATTAATATGACTCGGTGGAGTCACTATATTGTTTAATTGACGACTAATGATGAAAATCCATTACGTGCTTAACTATTTTAATTACAATAAGAACAAACACTGAATGGATAATGGTCCAGGATGGTTTTACTGAACGTAGATTAGGTGACTGAATTGTTGAAACACTGTTTTTACCAAGATAATCGTCTCATATCCTTCTAGTGGCTCACCTTAACCACAAACTCGGGAAAAACGTCTTCACCGAACGATCTTTTTTTTACGTTTCATTTCAAACCGTTCCGAGTCAGCGCCGTCGCTTCTTTGACGCCTTCCGAGCCTCCACGGCCGTTTATCCGAATGTTATTCCTGGTGGACAAATCCCGTTAATCCGGAACGTGAAAAACTTGTGAAAGGGGGGGGAGGGGAAAAGAAGGGTGCGGGAGATCCGTCCAAATAGGCTGGGACCAAGCACGAGGTTTTCCTTGGCGAGATTGAATCGCTGTTTTTAATGAAACGAAAATGTCCAATCCGCCCACACAACGGAAGCTATTAAAAAGAAGGGGGGAGAACCGAAAAGGAAGCCCGGCTGGCGACGCAATCACGAAGCGGCATTTTGAAATTTCATCCGATCTAAAAAAAAAAAACAGAAGCTAGAGACAACAACTATGATATACGTTGGTGACAAGGGTATTATTTCATCCGCGTCCATTTGGGTGATCTAATCCGAAATGGTGAATTGTACCCCATTTGCTGTCTTTAGCAAGAGTTTTTGTCCTTCCAATTGTGAAAAGTTTAGTGTCTTCTTTGAGATTAGCCAATTGCAAACTGATTATTAGCGGATACATACAGTAAAAAAAAATGTCGACTCGTATGCCCTATCGCGTGTGCGAAACAAGTCGTGAGAAATGCGTGATGGAAAACTAGGAAATCAATTTTTTTTTAATTTGAAAACTTGCAATCATATTTCAGCGGCGTGGGGACTTATAAAAACAGGCACCCACTTGTGAGAAAAATATTCCCGGTAAAAGTTACCATGATGCTGACATTTTCATGCTGATTAAAATTGTTCCCACGCCATCCTCATACTTCTGATAAAGTGAGGGAAAACACGTGTCCCCCTCCAAAAATAAAATTGCTAATTATTTCACTGCTGTCACGCAGTGCGAAAACTGAGGAAACGCAAGTGAAACTTTTTAACAACCAAAACGCCAAAACGACTGAAATACACGAATGAAAACCGAATCCACGCAAATCACGATCAAAACAATTTATCAATCCGAGTGCCCGAGTGTTCCACGCGGTAGACAGATGCTCATTAGTATTAACCGTAGCAGTGAATAAAAAAAAAATATACACCCATATATTCGGCGCGCCACGGCAAGTTCGCGAGGTGGTACCTCGATCAAAAATGGAGCGACGGACGCGAGACAAATGAACAACGCCGGCTCCCTCTAGACATAGCAAGGGTGCGGAAGTGGACGGGGGAACAAGAGAACTTCTCGCAAACGATGCCCTTAATTAAAAGTTTCATTCTGGGCAATCATGAAAATAAGGAGATGGATATTACGGCTCCCGCTGCTGGTTACGCCACACCTGAGCGGCGTATACGTCACTCTCTGGGTCCTTCAACAGCCAAAGAGGGAGAAGGAGAAGAACAGAAAGTGAGAGAGAGAGAGAGAGAGAGTGGGATGGAGAAACCCCTCTGTAGAAATAAAAACTCCCTGAGTGGAGCACCTCTCCACCGCCGTGAGAGAGAGAGAGAGAGAGTGAGTGGTAGGTGGCTCTGGCTCGGGAGAGCGAGAGGGAGGATAATCAAACTTATTTTCTAAGGATCCCGGGGAAAAAAGGGTCTCAACAATACGTCCGAAAACTTGGCCGAGGGGAGGGGAGATGGAAACTTTTCCCGTGATGGGAGGGCCGGGGGAACGGATTTCTTTCCTGGATATGGGGAATGGGGAGTGGTGTGGAGTGGTGGGAGGGGCTCGAGGGAACGCCAGAAGGCCAGCCAGCAGAAGTGTGGGAGTGGCATAAGGAATTTTCGGAAGGAAGGCGCTAGGTGTGCGAGGATTGTGTGACACTAGAAATATTTAGATTTTTGGATAGCTGTCGTGCACACATATGCTTTCAATACGCACTGCAGACTTAACGTTATTACATTCCACGCATACGTGACTTCCTTTCTATTGTCATCCATCTCTCATAAATAAGCTCCATGGATGTAAATATTATATACGATAGAAAGTGAATGATTGTGAAATTTAAGTCAAGTTATCAATTATTATTAGGTAATCTACGGGTTAAGGTAGGTTTTGGATGGACACAACTATCAAATAAACATTTTGTAACTCCAAACAAGACCCAATCCAGCAACCTAATCTACATCAGGTCCCTCTTCATCTCCGTGTACTTCTTTCCTCCCTTCATCCCGTCCAACATCCCTATCCTATTCCTGCCCTTTCCTCGCTTGCCCAACATTCTCCCCTCTATTACCCTATTCAACATTCACCTACCGCTCAATACGCCTTTCATCCATTTTTCCTGCTTCCATAAGTTATCAATATTAACTTATAACTTGGAAATTCTACATTAAATCATGTACGTGATTGTCATTTGATGGGACATGAGCATGAATAAATAGGCTTCGTAGAGTTAAGTACCCTAAAAACAAGTTACAAAATTATTTCGTTCAATTGTATCCAAATAATTATGATTTGTTGTGGTCTAGTTTTGACCGGCACCCCAAGCTGGGAGAGTACTGAAAAAAACTTAGTTGATAAAAAAACTGCAAATTTTAAAAGTGTCAAACATTTAGTGATAGTTAAAAGAGTCCCAGCATCCGCGTTCTACAGAAAGTATATTAAATGATCTACTTGTTTAACCATATTAAATTAGAACGTTACAACTTGGTTAAACTAGTTCATTTTAAATACATTTTTTTTATGGAAAGCAATAGTTGGTTTTCATCAAAATGGAATTCCACAGTTTAGGCTACGACGAACCCTAAAATTAAAATAAATGCACACACATTTGCTTTTAATATCATTAAGTCGCATTGCGCTCCTCGATGCGTTGCATGAAAACAGACAATGGAGGAACCCAATCGGACAAGAGTTTTGTTGATTGAGATTACATTTCCATAATTTGAACCAATCCAACCGCTTCCAAAATGCATGATTTTCCTTCTCCCCTATGAAAACAAATCGTCCGCCAAGGATACCTCTCGTGGCTGTCGTATCAAAGCAGATGAACGATGTGGACGGGGAGAGATGGTGCGTGAGAGAGAGGTGACAAGGGGTGGGAAGTCGACTCGGCGTACGTATGTACCTTGGGGGGTGTGGAAAGGTGGGCGTCAGGGGAGATATGCCCGGAACGCCGGAATTCTTTCGCGGCGGGAGCGGGGGAATGAATGGGGGAATGCCGTCCGTCCAAATGGATAGTGGGACGGGAGGAGGAAGGGAGACGGAAGGAGGATGGGCGGGGGCGGGTAGGGGGTGGTGGGTGTCAGGCGCACCGGGATTTATGGCATTTGTCCCCGAGACCACCCCTCTAGTCCCTGAGCCTCGAAACATTTTTTCGGGAGACAAAAATATTATCAGCATTCCATTTTACGATTACTCTCTCACCGGGGGAGATCGGATTGACGGGTTATAGATCGTAACTAGCCTCCCATTCTGAGATCCTTCTCCTCATTCCTGATGCTCGTGAGACTTATTTATGTAGACATATGCCAAAGATGTGCTGGAAGGTACGACCGGAAGGTAAACGTATCAAAACCGAAGTTTTACGAGGAGTAAGTTAAGAAAGCGATGTGCGGAGAGCATTATAAACAGGAAGGATCAATCCAGAAGCTGAAACTGAAGTTGCGTTACTTCGATGATCATTGCAGTGAATAATTACTCAAAGAATCACAAGAAAACAGCCGTTATTGTATATCGATTCGAACAGGTGGCTAACAAGTTGGAAAAATTCATCTTACGCACAGTGATTATTGGGTTTTCAAAGATCAACGAAAGGAGCGCTTCAAGGATAAGTTTATGCCATTGAGAAGTCCGAGAGTGGAAAAGTGATGAGAAAAGTCAAGAAAATAAAGCTTAGAACGGAATCATGCAGTAGAGAAGTTAGTGGAGAACTGAAACAATTCAATCCACACTCACGTTGGCAGATATTTAATTGGTATCATGGGGAAAATATTAAAAAATTAGGTAAAACACACGGTCAACCAGATGGGCAATTGATCTGTGGTCCCTCTGGAACCCTCTTAATTAAGAGTGGCGTAATCCTAACTCCTGTCATTCTCCATCCTTCCCCCTCATCTCTCCCATTTCGAAATATTCAACCCAGTGCTGTTTGACAAACGCGCAGCTGACCATCAATCGTCGACTGCGTTTCCGCTAAGGGTTATGCACTTTGGCAGTGCACATATTTTCAGAAAAAAAAACCATCGTCCTTGGAATACTCTTAAATTGGAAGAATTGATGTCTGTAGATTTCCGCAAGATTGAAAATTTTCATTCTCTACTAATTTCGATGACATTTGTTAACTTTAAAAAGGTATTCGCCAAACCGCATTATTAATACCATAGATAAGCAGTCAATTGTGAATGAAATAGTTAATATCATGAAATCTCTATAGGTGAGAGTTGTAAAATGTAAAATGGGGAATATAATATTTCTTCCAAGAAGAGTCACGATGAGAATCGGAATGAAAGACATCCACAATTTACAAAAAGAAACACATTCAAGTCTCTTTTATCTTTCTTATTATTGATACTATTGGATATTAGAGGGTACACTCCTTTCTAACATAACATTATATAATTTTACTAAAAAATGGGGGGAAATTATTTTGAACCGAGTACTACACCATTTTAGATTTACTGGGTTTCTTTTTATAATTATATTTGACAATAAATTTCCAACTAAAGTGGCCGCGATATTAATGTGGAAAGTATTTGTATATGGATTTGAAATCAAGACAAACTTTATTGATAATGTTGAGATATAGAACAACAAAAAATGAAATTGCAAATGCATATTTTCGAAATTACCGATGGGATTATTTCAACTCAAATATTCGCCAACTCTCGGCATTGCGCACCTTAAGCACGCCATGCAAAGCATACATGTTAAAATTCGGTGTCTTTATCACAGGGGGATTTAAATCCTAGGGTTTTTAGCAATCCCACTAAGACAGAGATGTTCGAATTACTGCAGCTAAAATCTTGCCCTTAAAAAGCATCCTTTGGGATAATAGTATGCCAGCAAATCATATGATATTCAAAAGATGTTGATTGTTATCCTGTCCCAACAAATACAGAAGGGGAAGAAAAGTCAATTACTAATGGCACGTGCCGGAGTTTACGCTGAAATCATTACGCAGTCCACCAACACCCCTGAAAGCACTAATGCCAGCCCATAGCGCAAAAAGTTAGGGCACCAGTACGAGTGATTCATTGGGTGAATATACCAACATTTCTCAGAAAAAGAGGAAGTAGCGTAAATCAAGACGAATTAACCTCACATCCTCCCCCTCGTGGCTCTTCACCCTTGGGGCAGCGCGAACCAGATGTCGAGGTGGGTGACCTTTCGGGCAACTGGACGTGATGCGAAGTCAGAGATACATCTGGTTGGTGGGGAAGACTGATAAAAAGTTCGTTTGCCAATGTAGTAGATTTGAGAGTTGACTCCAGTCCTAATATTTTAATTCATCTAAAACAGTATTTATGATCTCTTCTTTCGTACGGGTGACAGCTTTATGTTCTTCTAACGAAAAGCACAGTTGAGGCATCGAGTGCTTTCAGCGTCGAATATTTTTCCATAAATTTAATAATGTTGAGTACAAAATAATGACACTGACGCATTCTCTCCCTCGTTATACTTTGTCTCTATTCTCATTGTTTAAGTATTTTTGAATGCCCTGCAATTCCCCAATAGAGTTTGTGGCAGGGAGGGAATACACACCAGACTTTTTTGGGAAAAGAATAATTCCCTCCCTTATAGTTACAAAGTGAAACAAACCAAAATCGCGAGGGTAGATTCCTTTAAATACTTGGGTGTAACAATTACTCACGATCTGTCCTGGGGAAAACACATACGAGAAATATGCGGTCGTGCTAATAAAAAATTGGGATTTGTGAAAAGAGTGCTAGGTAAATGCGACGAAAAGGTGAAAGAACGATGTTTCCTTGCCTTGGTCAGGCCCCACCTAGAGTATGCTGCCAGTATATGGGATCCTCAAAATATAAATTTGGTTTCGGAATTAGATTGAGTTCAGCGGAGGGGGGCTAGATTTGTCAAACATTGTTATGACCAACTCAACAGCGTATCCACTTTGCTAGACAATTTAGGTTGGGATTCTCTTATACAGCGGCGTTTCCAATATAGATTAAACTTATTAAAAACATTTAAAAATGGGCCCTTTTCCGATGACATCAACGATATCATACGAACCCCAATGTATTACGGTCGAAGGGATCACGAATATAAGACTAGAGAGATTGACTGCAAGACTGACAGGTTTAAAATGTCATTTTTTCCAAGAATGATAAGAGGCCAGAATGCTTGTAGCCGAAATTCCCCAGGACTTAGTTCATTACAATAAGTATTAACGTACAGGTTAGGGAATTCGCGAGGATGTGTATACATGTGTGTGTGTATGTATGTATATATATGTATGTGTATATATGTGTAAATATATATATATATATATGGAAATATATATATATATTTTTTTCTTACAGGTTCCCCCCACCTTTCCTCACCTAACCCCCAACCCCCTCAACCCTTACCCTTCCCTCATGGTGCTACACCCCCTGCCACACACCTTTTTGGTGGCTCGCAGGGTATTTATGTAGATGTAGACTATTTCTGACCCGAATATATTTTTCCCCAGCGCGGTCGGACAAACGTTATTTTATTCTGATCCCTTATTGTTCATGGGAAAAATGACTTCTAACATCTGCTCTGCTTTTAAATACAGATGCAGCCTAGAGTCAACAAGCTATCCTTGATGTAGAAGACGATTATAACATTCGATCACATTGCCTGAAAATTATATACCATGAGTTTACACGTTTTGGCAAAATAAAGGCAACGTCCTTGCAATTTAAGGCGTACAAGCACATTTAATATGGATTTCACCATGGGCCTCCTTACACAAAAAGAAGACACTATGAGGTTACTACGCACTTGGGGGCAAAACGAGAATTTAAATATATTCTTCCTCGCACAAACACACTTGGGCACGTATTTATAATTGTCTTCTATATTCAGCGATTATTTTTTTCGTTTACTACGTCCAGAAACGCATGGTATAGAAATTGATGTTGGAGCCTCAGAAGAGAACCTCGATAGATGGAAGGAGACTGCTAATACGGGCCTTAAGATTCCTGTAGTGGATTCAAAAACGGCATGTCACGAAGCGAGGATATCACCAACACTCCTACCACCGAAGTCCACCAGATGCTCGTTGGCCGGAGAGCAGGAAAAACCTCATCAGGAATCATTCCCACACACGAGCCAGCACTACCGAAGAGGAGGACATGGGGAGGGGGAGGAGGAACCTCCGTCGTTGGGGGAGGTACGAAGTCGGATCCGGAAGTCTTTGACCGTGAGGCGTTCCCCCCACATGAAACGGCACGGAACCTCCCCACCCACCCCCGACCTGAGCCCACCATATCCACCCCCCAGGAAGCGTGCGACGACGTCGTGTGTTCCTACCCTTCCTCCAACACCTCAGTCCCCGCCCCACCACCCTCCGCTCCTCCCGGGGGCCCTTTCGACGCGATCGCGGTGCACGTGTAAAGACAAAGGGGTGACAAGTGTGAACGGACGGAACGGGGTGGCGTGGAGGGAGGGAGATTGGAAGGGAAGGGAGGAGGGTGAAACTCACAGTGCGGAGGGGAGACCGCTCCCGACCGCAGAGTCCCGAGAGCGCCTCTGTCGGTGGGGAAACCATTGAACGCTCACGATTCACAATCACCCGAGGCCATTCGAGGGAGAGAGGGACGGAAGAAAGAGATGCGTGCGGAGGGGAGCGAGCACTCCACACCCTCCCTTGCTATGCCACGCACGCATCCATTGTGGAGGAGTGGGGGAAGGGAAGAGGGGCTCGTCGAGAGGCGGCAGTGATGATGATAGGCGTGGCGGTGGATCCTCGCGGAAGGCCAAGCATGATTGCTGGAAGAATTTTTATGACGTTACGACGATAGAAGTGGCTTGCGTAAGAGAGGGATTAGTGAGATAAATTCACATTCGCCCACTCCGTCAACGGCAATATCAGTTTTACTGTGGTAACTTAGGGGTAAAAACAACAAAACTTTCGCCTTAATATCGGCGGATTAAATTATGCAAATGTAATTAATTCTGCCTTATTAGGGCGGAAAAAAGATGCTCCACAAAAGGTCTTTCATATATTTTTAATATTATCTGCAATTTATATTTATTGTGCATCGTGGGAAACCTAAAAACTCCAATTCCACAAGTTCCAATGGTTAATGTAATTTATACAGTTCGACAAGACTCAGGTCAAAGTAAAGACGTCTTCCAAAAACTGTTAGAGAGGGCGTACAGAAATCGGAAAACTCTGCCGTCTCTGAATATTAATGTGCGTTGGGTAGCAAATCAACTTTAAGTTCTGCATAAATTCTTCTCGGGTCTTCTCCCAATAGGCCAGGTTTTCCATTTCTGCCGACGTTTTGATGAACGACTCGGTCATTGCTTTCAGGGCTGCCTGTGTACGAGATAATATATATCTGTATACATCCAATATCAAAAATATCATAGACAGGAAGCTCAGAAGACGATGACCGAGGCGTTCATCGAAATGTCGATAGAGGAGAACTTGCTCCAGCAGAAGACACAAGAAGAATTCATTCAGAAAATACGTGGGAAAGCCCTGGAACTTTACACTACCGTTTAGTAGCTTAAAATTGCATTGATTGATCTATGGCTATAATCATGTCAATGAACCAATCAAATACAATTTATATTTAATCTCTAGCCTTCTCCAGAGGTCTGATAATAACTAGGAAATCTGGGGTATGTTAGATGAATTTCACATTCATTTCACTACGATGCACAACCATACCCACAGGAATATAAGGGGTTTGAATATAGTCATTATTAATTTTTCCGTTAGAATTTCACCATTATGTTACTATTTTTTATCAAGCCAAATGCGCAATTTATAATTTTTTAGCCGCTATTTTAATCTCCATTTTTAATGTATATTTAAAATCGTAAAACAAAGAGGAAGTACTGGAAATGGTGGGTGAGGAGAGGGGTTTGTTGAGAGAAATCCTATGGAGGCAGGAAAAATAGATGAAAGGCGTATTGAGCGGCAGTGGAATGTTGAAGAAGGTAATAGAGGGGAGAATGTTGGGCAAGCGAGGTAAGGGCAGGAACAGGATAGGGATGTTGGACGGTATGAAGGGAGGAAAGAAGTACACGGAGATGAAGAGGGACCTGATGTAGATTAGGTTGCTGGATTGGGTTTTGTTTGGAGTTACAAAATGTTTATTTAATAGTTGTGTCCATCCAAAAAAACCTACCTTTACCGGTAGATTACCTAATAATAATTTAAAATCGTAACGGTTTGATATTAGAGTACTTTTCTTACTCTAAATAAAAATTTCAAGAAGACTTTAAACTCTATCACAAAGAACGAGAATGCTTGTCCAATACGCCCACCGTTAAATCGTCACATTACTAAATGTATACTATTGCCTAGTCGGATTCATAAAAATAATGAAGAGCTTCATTTAAATGAACTCTGAAAAGAAAGTGTCTCTAAAGTGTGGTAACCTTCAGTTACGGTCTACGACGAAAGAACCTGCCTTTAATTATACCATTAATTACACTTTCACTTTATTTACTTAAGCTCCAACTCAGTACCTCCGTGGGCTACAATTCGTTACTTCCACGGGATGGGCAACCTGCCATCGTGAGTTATTAAAGAGAAGGCCGAGCGACACGCTCCATCGCTGGTGAGAAATTCTGCGTGTCGAAAATAACATGGGTCGAAACGCGAGATAATTGAATAAAAACATCAATTAAAAAAATACACCCTCAAACGCGACGGGTTGCACATCTCCAAGACTAATTATTTGCCAGCGCTCAGAAAGTTGCGCATCGTCCCTCCCATCATATGAAATACGCCGCGTGAAAAAATGATTAATGCCCCTCTGAATATTGCCTCGAGAGGTTAACCGTTAATTTACTACTCTTGCTTTTGTTTGGAGCGCGTCTGTTGATTAGTGGGGAACGGGGGGGGGGGAGGATGGAAACGCGGAGAGCATTTGCTAAAATTGATACCCAATTCACAACCGACCGTCAACTTTCCCTTTTTTTCTCCCAAAAATATAACGAACGGTTGACGGGAGGAGTTGGCGTTATTAACTCGGCCCCTCTTTCACTCTTCCTCCCCTCGCGCCCCCGCCCAACGTTCACGTGCGACGGCTTTTGTCACTCTCGCTTCAGATTAAGGAACCCCCTCGGGATGGCCATTCATTCGGGAACCCGATCGCTCAAAGGGGCTCTGCGGACTGAATGTATCGTAATCGCACGGCGATGGGCACGCACTCCATGCCGTCGGCTGCGACTCAATTTGACTAATAAGCCTTTCACGAGAGTTAGGTCGACGATCGAGATTCCCAGCCGAGTCAAACGAATTCAAAAGGACCGTGAGAAACGCATACGCAGATGCATGTCCTTCACGGTGTTCCCTTTCGGGATGAGCAAAGTTATAAAACAAGAACCCTCATTTTTGGTCATTTTAATGGACTTTATCCCTTTCACTAATTTATTCCACGATACATAATCCCCGCATACATTTTCGCCACCGCCATATTCATACATGCTCATCTGATCTTGAGATACACATACTAGACGAATCATGGGTTTATGGTTAAGACGTGGAAACTAAAGCTCAATAATCCCAATGGAAGCTGCAGCACGAGCCTAGACCGAGAAAAGCGCGTCAAGTTTGGACGAATGTGAAAGTTACAGTTTTCTTCGATTGCAGGGGCGTCGTGAATCATGAGTTATTCCCACAGGGTTTCGCGGTAAATAAAGAATATTACCTGGAAGTTATGCGAAATTTGCGCGAAGAAACCCGGCACAAACGCCCGAATTTGTGAAACGGCAAAAATTGAATTTTGCACCATGGCAACGCCCCTGCTCACACATAGTTACTTGTGCGCGAATATTTGGCCAAATACAACACACTAATGACGCCGCAGCCACCGTATTCCCCAGATCTGGCCCCAAGTGACTTTTTCTAGTTCCCGAAACTGAAGAGGCGCATGAAAGGAAGACGCTACACTTCTATTGACGATATAAAGAATACATCGGAGGAGCTGCACAAGATCACAAAAAATGATTTTTTGAAGTGCTTCGAGGATTGGAAAAAACGTTTGCACAAGTGTATAATATCTAATGGGGATTACTTTGAAGGGAACAAAATAAATATTCATGAATAAATAAATGTTTTTTGAAAAAAACATTAAAGGCGCGATACTTTTTGAACAGACCTCGCATTCCTTGTCTTGAGTGTATTTTCACATATTATCTTGAGAGCCATATTCACGTAAACTCTTTCGGTGCAGCAATCACGTCCTCTCCCACCATTTTCTCATCTCTCGTGCATTTTTTGTTCCGTGATTCAATTTTTATCCGTTCTCTACCTATAACCAAATCAGCAAAGGACACTCCAATCTTAGTCATGCATCATAGTATACGTACATCTGAACCACCTTTTTTCATGACCGCCTCTTTCGACTTCAACCCCCCCTATTTTTCCCACGGACACTCCTGAAGTCCCACAGACACGCTGACTTTATCCGGAATGTATGCTTACCTTACTCGCTTCCATACAATTCTGTTGGCGAGGAGTACTCTTTAATAAGAAGCCATTTCTTCTGTGTGGACGAACATTTAAATGAAGTGACCCACATTCCACCAACCAATTTAGAGAGTGCAACAAAGTGCACTTCTCCTATCCATCTCATCTACACTATCGCCATCGTTGACAACCGTCCAATATCTACAAAAGCATCAACATGATAATGCTCGGAAATCTCACTTTAAGCTAAAAACGAAAATGACACAATATTCGCAAACTGTAAACGTGACTTACGCACATTAGGCCACGAGAAATCATTCATAAAACCGGCGGTTCGCAATGCATGCCACACCGATAGGGAGCACCAACTTACGTAACCGCTGAATCCTGAAGGTTTCCGACTGGGGAAGGAAAATATATTTTATCAGGGGTGAAGTCGATGAACGATAAACTAATGGAGACAACGGTACACATAAATGTAGATCAACCTTCCACGGGGGACACGTGAAACAGAGGATTAAGTGGACTCGACTTAATGAATTTTGGCTTCATTGAACGAATGCTGTGTAAATATAATTAAAAAAATAAAAAAAGCTGTCATTTCCTGTTAGTTGGGCTATATTAAAAAAAACGGAAAGTGTTTGGCAGCCGATGGGAAAACATTAATTAAGGAATTTAATGAATTTGGAAGATCTGCTAGACTTGTCAACGATGCCACGAGCATTGTTACAGTGTCGTTGTCTTAGATGAATTTATTGGTGAAGAAAAGCGTGGAAAATGGTCGCTTCTGTTACTCAGGAGGAAAACTTCATCAGCCAATTAAAAAACTCGGATAACATTAGGAATATTAACTATCACACGCATACAGAATCTGCAAAAGATCATATATTTTAATGCAACTTTAAATCATTACGTGGACCTTAGTTTGGACACAAAAATCATCATGAGCAATTTATGAGGATATATTTCTTTTGATTCTGTTCTGGACAAACTCCATCAAGTACCTTTGTGCAAATGGTTTATTCTCTCACATCGCTAGAGTTGGATGCTCACTTTTCACCACAAATATATAAATAAGATGAATAATTAGTAACTAGTAATAGATAAGATAGTAATTAGATACATAATATTCGCTGCACACTACGATCACATTCCCATATGTCAACCCGCTGAATAATGTTATGGTACCAGTCCATGTTTCTTGCATGCAGGCCGTTGGAGGTGAACTACCTGTGCCGACCCTGGAGGCTCGGGAGGGTTGACTTTCCGTTCCTTCGACCGCTGGACAGAACGTAAGTGAACGCATGTTTAAAACATTGATTTTCGAGCAGCTCTTCGAACGGGTTTACTCCGTACGCAAACGGCTGGAATGATAACATTCGTCATCTACATCGTTAAACAACGCGAACAAAGGGCGGAAAGGCTAATGTGAGCATGAGGAAAGCCACGAATCACTCTCACTACTCTCCTGGCTTTCCCTTTCACCCATGGGCATCGCTATTTCGAACATTCTGGGCTACGAAGGGGTTTGCTAATAAATAATTCACGCGTGGACTTTATTAAGCATGCTAAAGATAAGTCACGGTGTGTGCTAAATGATGGAATTCGTGACCCCGACAATGTTTACACAAAGATATCATCGAAACTTCTGGCATCTCTGCGTATTTAAGCTTGAAGATGCATTCGGTGGATGCATAAGGTACGTTTTCTCTCTCATTTCACTTTGTTTACGAACAGATGGTGGAATAATTGAGGTGTAATATGCTGTTTAAGACTTCAGAACCTTTTGATTTGGACAGAACCACGAATTTTTCTCATTTTCAAATAGGTGTGTAATAATGTACAGAATATGACTTCGGTAGATTTGCTGGTTTAGTTATAGTAACAAGTAGCCGTAGCGAAAACTCACAAAAATGTAGAAAATCTCAATATTTCATCTACTGATATTCAATAATTATAAAAAACGTTCATTTTTTAGTGCTACGGTATTATCATAATGCTAAGGTGCTTATTTTTATTTAAAATAAATCTGCAGCACCCTATCGAAAATCGGTAATTGACTTCAACTGATAACAAGCAAAAACAGAAGAGTACCGAGGAAAAAATAAGAATAGCTGCAAACTAAGGATTCCTCTGTTTTTAACGCAAATATATGAGTATATTAAGATGGAAATGCACCCCCAATGCATGAAATTATTAGTGGAGAGAGAGAGTTGAACAATAGATAACCTGTAAAAGCATGGAAAAACACACATGCTGATTCTACCGAGTTATTTGGAGACTGAAAATATGCCTATACCTTATACACTATACATTTAAACTTTCGACGTAAGTGAAATCGGAAATCAAAGTTATGTGATTACACAGCAAGAACCATCTGCTTTTTAGGAGGACTTTAACAAACCCAATCACACCGCTGAAGTTCCAAATGTAATTATTGTACTAAAATAAATTCCGCGAAGTACGCATACCGGAATTTGTAAAATGAACAAGCATTTGATCGTGAAACCTTACGAAACCCCCAGAGTAGAAATACAGCCACTTAAAGAAGCGAGGGTGAAATACGGAACATACCTCAGGGGTGTGTTCAGGAGACTCTCCATCCCCCAGTACCCTTTAAATAACGTACCCCGAGCACGGACGGGTTCGGTCCGAAAATCCTCGGCGAGGGAATAACAATATTTCCCGGGGAACGCGAATTGGACCCGTGTCGATCCCCCTCCACGAGCTCAAGTTGACCCATCCTCTCCCCCACCCCCGTCTCACGCCCTCCCCCGAAACGTGCCGCAAGTACACAAGAGCACACTCGGAAGCGGATTAAAACTCATCCGACTCATAGACTCGGAATAATAATTTCGAACGCCCCTCCCCCCCCACCACCACCTCCTCCCCTTCCCTCCGACCCGAGCCCGCGTATTCCCAAAGCCGCTGTTCAGTCCTCCCCCGTCAGAAAATGAAGAAAAGGCGACGGAGTGGGGGGGTGGGGGGAGGCCGTATCAGAAGGGGTAGCGGAAGGGTGTGGGGAAAAAGTAGGAGGGGGACGCGGGAGGGAGGAAAACATGGCCCCCCCCCCCTATCCTCCCCCGAAATTTGATTTCCTTAAATTATGAAACGCTTCGGGAAGAATAGAAATGTGGTAATTACGAGGGCGGGAGAATGGGCGGTGGGGGGGGGGGTGTGGGAACGGAGGCGAGAGCGGTAAAAAGGGGGAAGAAGGTGCGAGAGAGGAAGATGAACGACGCGGAGTGGGGGAGAGGTGAGGCGAGGGAGGATTTGGGTGGGCGAGGACGAAGGGAGGGGGACGGAGTGGGAGGGCGGGCCAGAGAGGAGGTGTGGCCGCGACTGTTACGGGAGCGGACATGAGCATGAAAATGACGTGGGAAGTTGGGTTGATGAGGGTTGCTTTTTTCCCGAGTTTCTTTTCTCCGGGTGAGATCCACTAAAAGGAGCTGTAAAAGACTCGGAAGTTTCATCCGAGACGGTGGAGAGAGAGAGGGGAGAGCAAATGGGTGGTAGCATTTACAATCAGGGCTGCAGCAACGGAAACGTTATCAATGAGTCACCCCGGTGAACATTTTTTCAATTAAATATTCTTAAAATGACGGTCAAAGTTGAAAAAAACAGCATTCGAACATCAAAATATAAGTGGTGTTTCATGTTTCTTATAAACATACCCAAGGAGCTCAACTCATTAAGAAATAAAATCATTGCAATTTGAAGGCAAACGACAGACTGCATTTTTGTAATCGACATTTCAGCTTTCACACAATTTGAGTTGTAACGCCTTCTATGACCGATTTATACCAGTTGAATTATGTGAAAACTTTCATGGTCTATAATCTTAACCTAGAAATAAGTACGAAAGTCTTGGAAATGGTGAAGGGAGCCTAAACATCTATGTCTCTCTCTCTCTCTCAAAGGCATTAACCTCCCCTGCGTATCCTATAAATTATCTTAGGCTCAAAATGACCGAAAAATTATAAATCGCTCGCTCGGATAACACCCACCAAAATTTCTTCGTGGATGTTCGGAGTGGTCGGCACGTACAGACATTGCATATGGGATCAGAGTAACCTAACCACTAGACTACCACATCACTATTCCGATGCATGCACGAGAAATAAATGGTTGTCGTGGTAAACACGTAAACTTTTTCGGCAGTAAGGTAAAATTTGACTTGTTCCCTTAATTTGAAAACTCTTGAATTCTGTTGGCTTAGAGTGAACGCAGTGTCATATGCGAAAATATATGCAGAGATTTTGGATTTGATTGTGACACCAGGGAAATTATTAAGTCCCAAAGACACTTTAGGCACAATGGTTGGATTGAATCATCATGTAAAATGAGAATACAATACCAGCAATGACATATTGAAATAATCTTTCTCCCCTCACCTAATCCGCGATCACAGCTGAAAAATAGGACGAGAAACCCAACAATTGTATTTAAACGTTATTTCCATTCGTCATTCTCTTTGCGTAAAATTGACATTCAACCCACAATCACCTCATTAGAGGCGAGAGTCGCAACACCCCACATCCAACTCCCTCGTGAGCGGCTCGCAGTGTACGAAGTGGATTTAGACATTAGCGTCGATGCGAACGTCTAGAAAAATTGTACACGAGTCGGTCACAAATTAGTGGACCAAGCACTCACTACGTTCAGAAGTTTCGGTCTTCCCTCCTGCCCAGCGGATGTACCAAGCGAGGTTGGGGCAGAAGAGGAATATCCTCCCTCGAATAACAGCGTGCGAGACATATGGGACAGGGAGAAAAAAGATGGAGATCGAGGGGAATGAAGAGATACAGAAAGAGCCAAGAGAAGAGAGAGGGATGGTCGGAATGGAGGGGGTTTAGATTTCGGCTGCCGGGAGTTTGGACCGAAGGAGGGCGAATTGTCTGGAAGGGAAGGGGGGGGAACTCGAGTCGCGTCACCGTGGGACACGGGTCCTTAGGAGTGAGAGTAAGAAGTAGAGGGAGGGCGACGGCATTCTTTTTTACCGAATGGGACGAAACATAGAGGTGGGGTCGGAGTGGGGTGGGTTAGAGGTCGGAGGTTTTTTTTTACCGAACGGGGGAGGAAGAGGGTGGATTAGTGTAAACGGGAGTGGCAAGAGAGGAGGGATGAAGTGAGCGAGGGAGAGATGGGGCTGGAGAGATAGTGGCGTAGGGAAGGCGGGAGGATTTAGCACGCTGGCATGGAGAGAGAGAGAGAGAGGGTGTTTGCGCGCGGGGAGGGGATGGACGTATCAAGGGGGCTGGGAGAGACAGATGCCGGGACAATAATGGACTTTCCGTGCCGCGTCGCACGGGAAATTAAAAGAGGCGGCGGGAGTGGGGGGGGGAGATTCCGGGTCGGAAAAGGGGTGAGGGAAGAGATGGGTTGCTGGAGGGAGAGGGAAACCCAGGGGGGGGAAAGGGAAGAGATACGCGCGCGGAGAGGATTTTCGGGGAGGAGGCGGAGGTGTTGGTTTTAACTGGAATGGCTCAAGGGACCCGCATGGGTTTACAGCGCTGCTTGAGAAACCCCAGACGTGGTCGTTTAAAGAGCGCACGAACTATTTGGGTAACCAAAATGGATAATCCCGCCCTCGTGTGCAACACACACACACACTAGTTAACGGCGCGATTGTGTTATAGTGCACATCTACTGTAGTATACCGCAGTCGCGACGGGGTCATGGATTTTGAACAGCTGGCGGATCGGAATGACACGCGGAACATGAGTGCAGTGTTCGAACAACATAATTTTCGAATGTGTTTAATTTTTACAGAACAATCTTTTAAGAGTCGCGGATTTTAATATCTAGACAAAAATTTTCCGCTTTGGATTCGTTCTCGAATTCGATTGGCAATCGCAAATGTTGAGGCACTTATTTTTGTAACTGCAAAGTGGCTAGGTTGCTTTTCCTCCACTCTTTACGTCGCAATTTAGTTTCATTTGACCCACGTGTTACGTGCTCGTGTTTACGATGACGAATCAGAGAAGTTGAAGGAGATCACTGTGAGTTGAATACGCGATTTTTCGGAAGCAACGCCGCGTTTCGTGGCCCTTTGGAGACTCTGATGAGTGGGTGACCTTCACACGTTTTCCAAAAAAAAACAAATATTTATAATTGCCGCCAAATTTGTTTCAAGTATTCCTTTGGACTTATTCTTGATTTATCCCACTCCCTCCTCGCACCGTGACTGATCAAAAATCAAATCCTACATTCTTTGCCCAAATTACGTCAAACGCACATATTTAAGAGGAAATGAAAAATGCACTGCGAAGAACTTAAAGGAAAGCACAGTCTACCAAAGAATACAAAGCCCCCGTGCAATGCACAAAAAATTTCAACGACTGAAAATTAGAAACATTAATTAATTAAAGTATGCTGGCTGAGATATTAACGGAAGTGAGACACCAGCCCACCGATTGGTTACCGCCCACAGCCTAAGTCTTATGTTTCGCAATAGAAATAACAGTCGATAATATGAGAAAGATTATGATCATTTATCCTCCATCCACCACCCGCTCGTTTCGTTCAGCAGCCCGTATAGTGGTGCAGACTGACCCGTTCAAGTACAGAACACCACGAATCTAGAACACAAGCTAAATCATTTATTAAATTGATTTCAAGGAAGAAATTACCAGTTTGCTTCAAACTCTCCGCATATTTCGGAGAACAAAATTTTTTAAGTGAAATTTCCTGTCAAGGAGACTTATCGAAGTGAAATTTTTTTCTGTGATGCTCTCATTAACTGAGTCCTAACGGCTCTATCGTTACACTAGATCACTGCATTGAATACGAATTTTGTAACACAGGGCCGCGCGCTGTTTTTGCCTTCTACAAAGCCAGTCATGAAACTTCCACTTAGTAATCAACGGATCAACGGTTATTTTCTTCGGAATTGCATAAAAAAATCGCAAGGCTGGAGTTACTTTAATGAATTCCCCCTACTTTTCCGGTTGCACATGAGAAATATTTAATTTCCTCGACTTTTCCAGGTTTTTTTTTCATTATTTCCATGCTCGTAGCAAACCATGATATTTCCCCACCTCGAATGAGGTTAAGAGTAATGGATAAAGGGGGAGGAGAGCGAGTGAGATAGAGAGGGAGAGAGACAGAGAAAAATGAGACAGAGAGGGGGAAGATGGAACAAGGGGGATGGAAGTGATGGTTGTTTGCGCGGGGGTGGGAAGGGCGCGCGGGCCGGATGGATGGTGGAGGGAGGGGGAAGAAGGCGTGGATCAAGAGGGGAAGAAACACCCGTCGCACAGTTGCGTCCTGGGGTGGGAATTCGCACGCGGCGCCAACGGATGCCGTGGGCTTAGGAGCGCCGAAGGTGGCGAATGGTGGCGTGGGTCGGGGGGGGGTTGGTGGGGATGGGAGTGGAGAGAGGAGGTTTGTAGCTTTGTGCGTGTGCATCATGCGATGGGTCGTGTGTGCGTACTTGTGGGGGAGGGGTGGGTGGGGATGGATTGTTTTGATGCTGGGGCGGTAGAAAGGATGAGAGGACGAGAGAGAAGGATAGAATCGGGGGAGGGGCGATGCCCCACGATCCACGAGATACCTCCTCGCCCAGTACGTACATCTACATCATATCCTGAAGCGCCGCCACGTGGGAATTTGGCATGGAATGTTACATCACGAGATATTAGTGCAATTGGTAATTATTTGTATTCGGTATTATTTGAGGAGACTTGACAGTCCTGTGGGTAAAGCGCTGGGCTACTGAGCGGAGGCTCTGGGTTGATTCCCGGTGACGCCTCTGGACGCCGTCAGCTTCTCTCAAGCAGTGTGGTTTGGAGGCACCAGATCTCCCTGGGAAACCACAGGCGGCACGGAAGAGAACTGGTCCCACTATCCTGATGGGTCGTGATTTCACACGCTGCCGAAGCCGGCTCGCCGTTGGACTTCGTGTGAGTTGAGATCTACTCCCGCCAATCAAACAAACCTTCGTTTTGGTTGGACTATTTTAATTTAATCTAATAAGAATTGAATTCGAATGAGAATTCATGCTTTTATTCTCACAATTTTACCACTTGGAGTCACCTCTCTTTCACGAAGTCTTTTGGGACATTTGATTATGGTCACGACTAAACTGCGACTAAAACCTTTTTGTGAATCAGGTAAACATTAGGAGAGAGGTAATGGATGCTTTTTTCATCAGCCATGAGGCTTCCTGCACAAGCTTTATTCGATCGGAATCACTAAATCAATCGCGTCAGGTTTCTCTCTCAAACAAGGTGGCGCTACCTAGTACCTCAGGTCAACGGAAGTTCGTGGTCACTGAGAACGTAAACAATTACACGGCTGAGAGAAATTGTCTCAGGTACGATTTCAATGCTCGGGGGAAGAGCCCTGACCACCAAACGCGGTGTAAACTAACGAGCACGAAACCAACCTCTACGAACTAAGCTAGAATAAGTAGCTACATCAAGGATACAGCCCCTAGTTTTGGGATGAAAACTGAATCAATGTTTATCCAAACACATTTAGCTGAACCTAAACTTCTCCAATATCATAACAATTACCATGCGTCGAAATTGAGCAACGATGTTATGATTGATGAAAAGATAACATATGTGAACTCGTATAGTAGATCGCTAAAGCGTAGGAGGTAACTCACTTTATGGCTGACTTATATGGCACTGGTTCGCGTTCCACGGAGGGAATGCATTGTGTTTCCTGAGTCTGACTTTTCCTTTCGGAACAATTTACGCGAAGATTAACCACCTTCCTTAGTTAATTCATACTGTAATATCGCTCAATGCGAGCTGGACTAGGACTTTCCCACCACTCGATATGTGGCCGAAAAGTTTGAATAAAGCGATGCAAGAATTGGGGGAGTGGAAGCCATTTCCCAAACTATCTTAGGGCAGTGGGAAATGTACGAGTATTCATACTCGTATTTCATTCATGCTATGAAATTTTAAGAATAATATAAGTCAATTCATTAAATAACGTCGTAAAAGGGAAGTCCAAAACCATTAGAATACCATTAACAAATTTACTATCCAAATAATAAAATAAATAGTTAATTCATTACTGTAGGGCGAGGGCACGAATTTAATTGTAAAGATTAAACAAATGCACATTACGAGGGAGCTAATGGGTGCTTTTTCTGTAGTCCTAAGGAGTTAGTTCACTTGCTTGATTCGATAGTAATCACTGAATTAGGCGTGATATATCAAAGAAGTAAAATACCTGGATTAATTTCTAGATAATGCCATTTCCAAGTCGCATCAATTATTGTCAGCAGAAATATTAATGCATGAAATAATGCTAAGTATTCCATTTGCAATAAATGTATAGCTTTCAAAAGATGAATGAAAATCATCTGAAAATAAGAAAATTTACTTCAGGATTTAGTTTAAGCAAACCTTTACGGAATGAATGAAAAAAAAATGTGTTTTGAGTTGTCCACCAAATTTTCTCATAAATTCCACCAGATTGATTGATAAGCGTGCGAGCCACCCCTCCGTTTTGTCGTACTTCTCCGCTTATTTTGTTGCCCCTCATCCATCTCAAGAAATATTCAGTTTTAATTCCTTGCCTTTGTTATCAAACGGCGTGAAAGGAGCGAATTATATGACTCAAGTATTTCTGCGCAAATTCCATCCTTTGACGCGAATGTATTTAAAACTAAGCGTCAAAGAACCACCTACGCGTATCAATTATGTTCTTAAAATGTGGGCACCAAGGGCACAAAACTTGGTTCGTTAAGGAAGAATTCATCGACAGATTGGAGAAGGATAAAAAAAATTCAACCGTAAACTGCTCATTACGTTCCGAATAAACGGTAAAAAGGAGTCATCTCCAAGGGGAGAGCCCAGGATTTTTAACAGGCGACAGCGATCGCGTTGAATTTCATTCTTCACTTGTGGAGTCCCTTTTTGATGCCTCGCCTCTCGATTGAATTCCCTCCGGGGACTGCCGACTCTCGTACGCGGAATCCCTTTCGCGGGTTGCGAATCGTTGGAAGTCCGAAAATTAGCCCTGCGAATCACAATCACACCCCACTCTTCTCCTTTTTCCTTCAGCTACCGAGGGACTCGGTAGCACACAGGAGCGCTCATTCTCCGAGGGAGCGAGGGACTGGGGGTATCTTCTGGGAACACGTCTTCCCTCGTCTTGTAAAGAAGAGTCAGAGGGAAAAGAGAAGGGACTGTGTGAGAGAGAGAGAGAGGGCGGTAGGAGGATGCTCTACGGATTGGTTGGGGAGTCGGGGGGGGGGGAGAAGTGTTCCGAGGGCTGGAAATGGGAATAGGAGGGTATTATTCCAGTCTAAGGAGTGTGAGCGCGAGTGGGAGGGAAAGGGGGAAAGAGGGAGAGGAGGGGACGCAGAGATTAAAGGAACTACACACGTTAAAGGGGGTGGGGGATAGCGGGAAAACTTTTGCATGGGATGGAGAGGTAGCCGTGGGGGGGAGGAGGGGGGTGGATGATGGGACGTTTTGGTGGGGTTGGGAGCGATGGAAATAGAAAAGGGAGGAAGACAGACAGACAGTGAGTGAGAGAGAGAGATAGGTAGAGAGGGGAAGGGGATCTGAAACAGAGATGGAAAAAGACACGTTAAAAAAAACTCGGCAAAGAAGACTGGCGGAAGTAATGTGAAGGCTCATATCGATCCTCCCCCACTCGCCGATCGGCCCAACGACTCGTCTCCCTTTGACGAGAAGGAGTGGAATATATTAAGCCTTGGGATAACAAAATGAAATAAAACCGGGAGGACAGATCGGAAACGGAGAGAGAGAGAGAGAGCGGCGGGGAAGGTAAAGGTAAAGGAATTTGGAAAGACGAGGTATAGAAGAAACACGAATGGAAGAGAGAGCGAGAGAAGAGGGGAGAGAAGAGGCTTGCTCGAGAGAAACCGAACTTGAGGCGAGGGGTAAGACATTTCTTTTTCCTCCCTCTCGCTTCTTCTACTCGTAAAAGCGGGGGCGAAAATGTATTCACGAGGAATTGAGGCCTCTGAAAGGCGTGAAATCAGTCGGAGAGGGAGGGGCGAGGAGGAGGAAAAATCTCGAACTCGAAACATTAACCAAAATGCCATTTAGTCAAATTCTCCCCATGAGGTGCCGTTTCGAGACCTTCTCGAAGGCAATCAGCATCCATAAAGATGGAGTGAAAGAGAAGAGAGGGAGGGGAGCGTGGAAATATCTCCGAATTTTTGTCGAGTTAATGCTCCTTTATGGGCTGGAACACCAGTCAGTCGGCCGGAATGAGTGCCGTCCTGAGAGTGATACGGCGGACGTACGGAGTACGTAAAAAATAAATAGAAGTCGTAAACATTTACCAATCTCGAGTCGGGGAGAACGAGATGAAGAACGGTGTGAAAACTCGCATTTATAAGCGTGGGCATGAGTACAAATGCTACTGGAGAATGATCTCGCCTGAGACGGTCGTTAAGTAAATAGGTGGGAGGGAGGGAAGGTGGTCGGACGGTTTTAGCTTCTCGGAGAAAAATACTCGAGGAGAAAGGCTAAGTCCCGAAACGAATCAAGATGGGAACGGCGGAGAGGAATAAAAATTCCTGGCGATTACCCAAACTGTTTTCCCGATAAAATTAAATTAATTCCGCCCTCTTTTCCTCCAACGCTCAGCGATCCAAAGCCTCGCTTTAATATTTGGGTTTCGTGGATTATCCAAATTTTTCAAGCATTTCGGCATCCGAACCCTCCCGTGGCATTTCCGTTCATTAAGGGCGTGGGGACGTTTCCCTGGGAACTCATTTCTACCTAAATGCGGAGAAGTTTGAGTGGGGCAGTAGCCATTTGACCGATGTCATTTGCAGAATTCATTACTTATCCATTCTCGAGCATGCTTCAAGAAGGTATCGAAATCAATTTAACTACGAAAGAAACAATGAAAAATACCCATAAAGCTTTAAACAAAATAAAAATCGCAGATTAGAAAGTTGGAAAATGGCTCAGAAAAAGAAATCGTCGGCTTTTAAGTATGTTAACATAAATCACTCTCTAATTAAGCAAACATAGGATTCTGATGATTGATTTTCACTGAATGTGCTTCCTCCCCTAAAACCTAGTCATTCGACGCCGATCCGGGAACGTAGCGAGGATTTTATTTTCAGGAATTAAAATGGTCGCAAAGAGCGGTGGACTGACAGCGAACTCCATTAAAAATTTCCTAAAAAGTACCTTTAGGAAAAATTCTGGTGCAATTTATTTGGGTGCGAGAACATTTTCCTCCCATGAAGCGACGTACTAGGAGCATGTATATGTACTTGCCATATTATATAGCACGCGTAACATCGTCATATTATCAAGAACATATTTTTTCAGAGAACTACAGTAAAATTTATCCTTCAATACCAATAGCACAAGTGAAGACAAACCACATACTATAGTACCACAGTTATCACCATTCACATGACCGTTGAGGAATTTCGCCAACGGCGACCTCGCGATCACATCCGGTCTTGATTCCTGGATTCGGGACGACGAAAGAATAAAGAGTTGGAAAAATGCAGAAATCGGGGAGAGAGACGGATGGAAAGGACCGGGAATGAACACTTCCCTCGCGGACTGAGACCGCGAGGAGCGGACGGGCAGCCGTGATTAGTGGAAGGAGAAAAATGACGGCGGGTGGAGACTTTGTGTGCATGACCGCGTTTGGAGGCTACTCCATAACGGGAATAAATAGGAGCCAGGTTCCAACTGTACGGACCCGTGCGGAAATGGACCGAAAACGTGACTTTTTTTGAAAAACAAAGAAGCGGCGGGGGAAGGAAAAACAATGTGGGGAGAGGAAAATGAATGGAGAAGAAAGGAGATAATGTAAAGGAAGACAAAAATGACACGTCGGAGGGGGGTCGGAAAGAGAGAGGGGCAGAGAGAGAGAGAGAGAGAGCAAAAGAAACAGGAGGGCAGGGGATTAATTGGAGCAGTTAAAATAAATACTTAAAAATAAAAGGAATGTTTCCCACGTCTCCGTGTTTGTGGATTTGCGGAAGGGGAGAGAATAGATGATGGGGATGGGAAGAGAGAGAGACAGGGAGAGAGAGATAAAAAGGGAGTGGAAAGAATGGAGAGGAGATGCCCGTGGGTGTGGTTAAAGAAGGGAAACGGGGTGCGGAGATGCGGTCACGTCTTAAAACCCACGGAGCAGGCCGCTTTAATGCAGAGGGGAAGTGGGGGGGGTTGAACGGGATGGGAAGAGTGAGAGGGGGAGGGAGCCATATGACATCTGTCTCGTTTCTCGTGCTTTCGACGGAATGGGGGGAGTGGAGGGGAGGGCGAGGGGAGGGGAAACTGTAAAAGGGAGGAACGCACAAGCGGGCGGACGGAAATTTAATCTCAGAGCCACGCTCCGGAGAAACGCACGCTGTGAATTATTTGGGAAGGCTAAGTAACAAATAAATGCGAAACTCTCTCTCTCTCTCTCTCTTGCTGTGGCCGAAACAAATTAGTCACCAAGCAGTACATTCCGCCCGCCTCATGATCATTTCTCTTTTTACTCAAACGGGAAGAATGGCAGTGACTTTGTTCGCAGCAAGATATTAGGAGTTATGCGCACGCATTTAAAATTTTGCGATCTGATTATAAACAAATCACCAAAGAGTTCAACGTTTGAATGTATTAAATTATTGACACTGAGAGAATTTCAACTTATTCCCTAAATGAAAATGTAGGATATTCACGTATTCAATTATTTAACAATATTGGCAAGGTAAGGGGGACGCGCAAACTTTTGTTGATTCGATACATCAAAAGGCCTCACCTATTACGAATATTTAATGCATGTTGGCTGAATGATAAATACGAAGGAAATTGTGCATACATCTATGGAGTGCGTACATAGAAAATGATCACTAGTGTCAATATAACAGAAAAGTGGTAAAAACATATTCATGGAACATTGAAAATCTGTATTTTTTGCACTTTATATTCATAAATTTTCTTTAATGATACTATTGGCAGGGTTTAGTATATTTAATAACTCAAGAAATTATAAATAAATCGCATTATACTTGAGCGAACAAGCTTCCAATGGTGCTCGTCAAGACCAACCAAACCACAGTTAAATAAAACGTTCGTGACCGCTGATCGTTGGCCAGCTTCCCTTGCTTCCAACCTCGGTTTGATAAAACAAAGGGTCAGAGGTACCCGTGATTGGAGGACCGGAATGTTCCATTCACATGAGACAAAGGGATGTACGATCCAAATATAACTGACATGAGAAACAGCGGTAAATCTTTCGAATTCCTTTAAATCACGCATGCTTGCGTTCAATGCTTTTACATTGGAAACTCTTGAAAATCCCTCATCACCCTCCGATTCCCTCAATCTTCTTTTTGAAATACAAAGAAAACATTAACATCCGAGTAGTCTTATTCTCTTCTTCTTTGTCTCTTTATATTCATTTTTGACTAATTTAAATATTTGCCTACGCTTCAAACCAGAATTTGATGGTCCGCGGGTCACGTGTCTTTGGGCTAGAAAATGAATATACAAAAGCATTGCTTCATATGTTCCAATCTCGAAACCGGTATTTACTTTAAATTTTAATTTAATTCCGGCATTAATTACGAGTAGAAAAGTCAACTACCTGTACCTGTATCTTTGCAAGGCTTGCATACTCCATTGGCATACTCCCGCTCATGCCACAGAGCTTTTTGGTAGATCACTGGGTATTCGCACATAATGCAGAAGCATCTTGCACTTGCGACTACAAGGAAGGTTCATGACTTAAAGCCATTAAAATGGATACCATGTTTATTGATTTTCTTACACGCAAGTGGAGTTGCCAGATACGCCTGTTGTTATCGAGAGCATAGTTTTAACACGAGCAAGGATTTTGTATCCAAGGAATCCTACGAACCTGCGCTTCTTTGAAGTCTCTGCCATTAAAAGGACTCTTAGGTCAGCCGAGCTGGAACAAAAACGCTTTATGCGAAATTAACCACTTAGTGTCGAACCTTCACTGCCTAAGCGGGCGGCAGACGTGAAATATTTTCCACAGAATGCCTCAGCAAGAGTAAAAGACTAGATAGACGCAAAGGTTTCAATGGGATCATTTTTACAAGTGACTATTACGTTCAAACTACATTCAGAGTCCCGCAGAATGCTATGAGAAGGAGTTACATTTCCACCAGACTACATATACGTATTTCCCCAATGTACGATAGCCCGGATACTTTTTTTTCTACCTTCAAAGCAATGAAGTCGCACGAGGGGAAAAGACTTGAGAAAGAATGAGAGAGGGTAAGGCAATGTAAAGATGTTGGAAGGCTTGTACGAGGGCATTTGGAAATTAATTGGCAGGAGGGAGAGAGAGAGAGGAAGGGAGGGAGGTGATGGAAACGTGGAGAGGACGGAGAGTCGGTCGGCCACACTTCCCACGCGAGCAATCCTCAGGGAGAACGTACAAATGGGAATGAAGTCGGGATGAGGCGGAGGGCAAGGCGTGCTGGGGGAGAAGGAGTGTGACGGGGACGAACGATGAGGTGTTCCATTAATAACGAATTACGGGGACAACGAACACCGACGTCCGCGGCCGTTCCCCCAGCGACCAGGGAAATCCGGGCGCGGTTTAAATTGTCGAGCGGTCCAACCGAACTGTAATTAATGCGATGTCGCCGTTACGTTTTTCACAAGAAGAAAAGACGCTTCTACTCGAGAGCTTCCTCATGGGGAATGGCGAATTTGAATGGAAAGAGGGGGAAGAGACAAAATTATCCGGGAATCTATGTCTTGTATTCTTGTAAATTCGTTCTGGCCTCTAAGGATCCGGGCTCCGAGCGTGCCGCAAATTTCCACTCTCATATCTCTGTCTTCTGTTGACACGGTGTCGAGATTTTCAAAACTCTCGGTTAATATGAAGTGCAATAACCTCATCAGATGATCACTCATCTCTCTAGTAGCAACATTTTGGTTTCAAATGGGAACTTGATCTGTAAACTGTCTGTAAACAGAGGAATAATTCTTCGAAAGGGCCGCACTCATGGGAGCCGTTGAAAGCGGTTCAATAAGGTCTATCATACGTAAAAAATAAATGCTCATACTACCAATTAATTTAGAATAGAACTGAACAGTGCAAATAGACTAAACTTAATATTGAGTTGAAACTTCTTAATAGGGAATAAAAACTTTTCATCGATGCTATTTCCTCCTTATTACTGAAATAAAATATACTAGGAAAACTAATATAAGCTTAGAGTATTAAGGGCATTCGTCATAATTTAAATGCAACTTCAAAGTAAGCCTTATCATAATTAATGAGATAGATGAATAAGAGATTCTTTAAATCGTGAAATGAAGGAGCCATGAATTATTCATGAATTACGGTAGTGGCCAAAAAGAAATTTCTTCCCTCAAGTGTCATGTAAAATAAAATTCCAATTGACCTTCAAATGCCCATTGCAGATGTTATTTGATTCGCATGCTGTGGATTTATCTTTCTATTAGAAACTATCTCCGTACAAAGGAGTACTTTACCTTCAATTATAAGGCTAAATGTTTATTTTAAAGTATATTACTTGCTTTCACGAGCAAATTTCCCTCATCACAGTTGGCATTATTCAAGAAATATACTAAAAATATCATAACATAATTCATAATTTAATTATGATTTCATATCATACGAAGTGATATAAATATTATCGAACCAAAGGCCACACGGCAGAGAAAACTATAATTATTAAGTACATGGCATAAATCATTATTTGGCGTAAATCTGATGCCTACATGTTTTTCCGACGTCAATGGGTAATTATGGGGATTATCGGTTTCAATCACCTCTAGCATATTATTCGCTTGCATTAAATTATCAAATTAAAATCCTTTGACATTCGAATTGACTGCTGTCGTCAGTGAACGAATAAAAATTATGACCTAATTACGTGACAAGAGAACACATTTTCGAATAGATAATTTATGTGCTGGCGAGAGCAGGCTTCATGTGGCATTATTTTCCTGAATATGTGAAATACGAGTTCAGATATTCAAAGAGGGAAGGAGTATTCTGTTGACTCGGCCACATCCTTCCCAGAAAGGCGTGGCACAGAGAAAGTCACGCATCGTGCATGGACAGAAGGCATCATCCATGTTTGAACCCTTCGAAAAGCAGCAGAACTCAATGGCCTACCTTCGTAACCAACTCATCAAAATGTCACCGGAAGTGGGCGAAACTAAAAAAAGAATGATGCGGAAGGCCATCATGCATTCTGAATGTCCTAAATTATGAGCTAAAAAGGCCAACAGATGGGTCGAGCTGATGGATACGTGTAATAAACTTCCTCCATCAAGAGGAATGGAATAAATTAATGATTACGTTTTCAAATCGCATTTGAATCCCTGATCAAAAGAAACGGGGCGTCGGTGATCGACCCGGTCGGCACGCGGCAAGCCGGTGGAAATTTAAATCATTCTCATTGAAGACGGCCGACCGAACACCTACTTTCAATAACAACACGTCCCGACGCGAAAATTCCGCCCGCGATGCACGGCCCTTCTGAGGGAAATTAAACATTAATTCCCGACCCAGTGCACGCTTTTAGGCCTCTGGCCCGAGACGGAGGGAGGGAGCGAGCGATAGAGGCAGAGGGAGATGATAACACGAGGGACGAGCGGGCAGATGAGCGCGCCGAGCGAAAATGTCGGCGGCGATGAATAATTGAGCATCGCCAGCCGCTCCACGCGAATGCACCAATGCATGGTGGATACACAAGGAGTGTGTGACAAAGGGAGAGAGAGAAGAGGAAAGAGGGAACCGGTGAAAGATAGAGAGAGAGAGAGAGCGACGAACGGCCTCGATAAAGATATATCGTGCAGCGGAAACGAGCCTAGAGGTGGTTGTCACTTCGGGAAACCCCCTGCATCCTTGGTGACTTCATGCATTCTGAATCTCCTTAGGATTTAGCACACGCATATACACGGACACGCAAATGTACATTCACGTAGGTAGGCAATGGCCATCTTTAATGGGAGTCCTTCCCGTCACGAAATAACACAACCCAGGCCTGCATAACTCGTTTCTGAAGGCACAGGCAGGGTACTCGAAATCGCTTCTGGTACCAAAGAGGACTTGATTGAGACAGAAAAACATCGGCAGATTGGACCACTTGAGGAAAATAAGCTGTAAAAAAACACTCCCGGCCCGCGAACACAACAAAGCCAAGTAAACTTGAAACAATTTTGACAGAATGTCACCGTTATCCTCTGCCTTTCCTTTTACGGAGCAATTCATGAAACAAGCTCGCAATTTGTTGCGACCGCACAACTGGAGGCTGCCTACCCAGCATTCTCTTGAGGTACACAAATTTGACAGACCACCACATGCGATGCAGACGAAGTTCCAGCGCTAAAACTGAAGAGTGAGAGAAAAATGGCACTGCCATGGAATTTCAATGAGAAAATTTTGTTTGTGCAGTTTTTGAAATTGTGAACGAGGTGAATCTCATTTACCTTTGAATTTCTATTTTTGATAAAGGATTCACTGGAAGTGTAAACAGGCATTCCGGAACCCACCGGCAAGCTAGGGCAAAATTGACTGAATTGATGACGTCACTTTTCCGCCATGAATCCCCTCCGTGGCGTCGTGCAATATGCCGGCAGATTTGGGTCTCCAATTGTTCAGAGCTAAGGGCAACGCCCGTGTCGCGTTCGCTCAATTGCGACTTTAAGCTTGGAAATACAGTGTGCAGCTGGATTGAATACGAGGATGGTACGACATCCATGACATTTTTATGAATGATAAAGGCTTATATGTGGTGCGCAGTAACTTTTCACCCATATACTTGTATCTTGAGTACTGTCTAAAATGGAGAAGTTGGCCGCTTTCAAGAAGCTTATGTATGAAATGAGGAATTAAGTATCGAAGATATTTTTTTGAGTTAGGTATTTTCTGTACGTGCCATTGGAATTAAATGTAAAAAAAATGAGAATAATGTTGCCATGCATTGGAAACATTGGAACCACATAACCCCAAATTTTATGTTAAATGAATATTTTAATTCGCTAAGAAAGCAATATTTACATATTACCGAGTCTTAGTTGTTCTTTGTCTCTGGGACTCTATATAATTACTAGACTCCTCAAAATTAAATCCCAGTGTAAATGATTAATTTAACATACGTTATACCCATGCATAGGTGATATGATACAATTCTCAATAATGGGTTGTTTTTATTCTTTATCCTGTTTTATTCTCTGTGCAACATAAATAATAGCTTATTAATACACAGGTGTATGTCTTTACCCCTGGGATAAATCATTTGGAAAATGAAACTGATCTACGGAGTGGAGTTTAATTGTTATTTATTATAACAACTGGTAATCAACCCTAGGCATGGTTTGACACGACTATTCATTAAAATCTCCTGTCGGACGAGACGTGATGGAATTGTGAGAATAATGGAGAGTAAATTAGAGGAGAAGATAAGATAAGGATTATCAAGGGATGGGTACTGATGTAGAGGGATGAATGAAGAACGATCAAAGTCGTAGAACTGAAGGCACAGGACAGGAGAGAATAAAAGAGAGCTGTAGCGAAACAATCTACAGTTTGAAAGACGCATAGGAATGAATGTGATGACAATATCAATGTATACAGGATATCCTAATAATTTAAGAATTAATTTGCTTGTTTGGGGACACATCATGCCAAGAAGGTACGGAGTAAGGACTTATAATTGTTTGCATACACAGAATACAAATTTCAAAAGTAACATAGGTCACGCCCGATTTCGATACACTTTTTCGGAAATTTTTAAGGACGAGAAAAACCAGTTTGTGAAAAACCAATTTATTTTGAAATATTTCTATCAGGAGCTAAAGTTAATCTACCGTATCCCTTATCTAGCTCGTATTTTATCATTCACAAACACATATTATGATTTATGTTGGGATACAGCTGGGAAGATACTTCGTACATTGTAAAGTACCGCTACAAATTCGATAGTCTCGAATTATTACTTTAAAAGTTCGTCTTCCCTCTGTTTGGCGGCGTTTGAATATGCTCTATGGACGTCGATCAACAATGGGAACGTTGAAGAAATATAGTTAAAATAGCTGGGACAAGACCCCTTGAGCCTAGCTACATATTTGGATAATAAATTAATCACGAACCTAATTCAGCAATTTTAGAATTTACTTACTGCCATGAACACCGCCGCCACTTTGGCAGTTATTTCCCATTACACGTTCAAAAAGTGGATATTGCTGAAATAGGCGATGAGATAAATAAGGTTAAGGATCCTCTGTCTAACGTTAAACATATTAATACACGTTTGATATGGAGAAAGACGTTAAGCGGTTTAAGATGTGATTAGACCACATGCCAAAACTTAATATATTTATACTGTCAGGCCAAAAAATTAAGCGAAACTGTTTATCACAATCTAATAAATACACACGTTATGAGCATAAATACTCTAAACGGTACGCTGTAAAACTCGAACTTGTTACCACAAATGATAGACCGCAACTATGATAAGCCCTTCTCTAGAGGTTCGAATACCAGTTTATGGATCCACCAATGAATTCCAAGTAACTGTAAATCTCAATTTAAAAACCAAACCGGAAGTAGCACACCTTAATGAAAACGTGCTCCGTCTTCAATGGGTGAGGAGATGTTCATCGTCTAAGGGCGAATTCATATCGCAATAACAGAAAATTGAAAGCGATGTTGATACTACCATAATGTCGTACTTGGCTTGATAAAATGATAAAATTTCCCAGTTAAGCGTCTCGATCCAAAGCCATAAATCTGATGATTGGGTGAAAACCATGTTGTACTACCGCTCGTAAAATTAGCACGTTCTGTGTTGGATGACTAGATCCTCTTTCTTCGACTTCCGCTGCTTAACGGAAATTTGTGCCAGAAAACCAAACATTTTAGTACCAGTGGTGGGTATCCGAAACTACCACCCGGATTTGTACCAAAGAAACTTCGCGTAGCAGGTGAACGCTGAATCGATCATGTCATCACAAAATATGGTATTCAACTAGAAGGTCGGTTTGGTTGGCGAGGGTAGATCCCACCTCGAACTTATCCCTACGGCGTGTGAAATACACAACAGGGTGTTGGGAGTCCGTTCTTTTATCTGGGCCGCCTGTCGTTTCCCAGGAAACTCTGGTACTCCAAATCACACAGCACAATATGGGCGAAGCTGGGGGGAGGGGGTGTCCCAAGACAGCTGGAATCTAGCTAGGGCACTTCGATCGGTATCCAAACGCTCTATCCACTGGACTTCCAAGCTCCTTCTAACTCAAATTTTGAGGACCAATAACAGAATTAGGTTCCCAGTAAATCCAATAGGAAAATCAAACGCGAGCTTCAATGAAAAATCGAAAATTCGATGTAAGGTAGGTGAATTTAAAATACTAGCACGATGCAACAGTGCATGCGATTTTATTGAAAATATTGTGCCCGCGACTGCAAATTGGATTTTTGAAACTTCCCAGGTCGCCTGCGAAAAAGTTTTCCGATTCGATAATACTGCCGCTGCTTCAAAAGAGGGCCGAACCACCAAATGGTTAAAAAATGGGAAACCACCACCACCGAGGGGGGGAAAAAATTCTCACGAATCCCTCGGGGCAGAAATGACGATAAGGGCCACGATGGAAAATATTCCCTGCCCCTCCCGGAGATTCACATTGTGCCCGTGCAATTGATGTGCCGCCGTCATCACCAACGGGGCGTCGGGGGAGACGCCTCTCGTCGTCCAACATATGGGTGGAATGGAAAATTGGGTATTGCAAAAATAAATTCTCGCGTATATGCCGCCGAAGTTGCCTCTGAGAGAGGCAGGCAATCGAACGGATTCGTGCAATGACAAATTCAACCTACCAGTTCCTTATAAAGAGTTAGTTTGTAACAGGAAGACATGAAACATTTGGCGATTGATTGACTCGTATTACTGAATGATTCTTAGACTAGGAACGAATTAGCAAATGGCGTCACGAGGTTTTGTTTTCAAAATAAAGATAAGGGTAACGTAGAATAAAGCTCCTAAAAGAGCTTCGTTGTAGGATTCAATTGTAATCGTCGATTTTCAGCATGAATGAAAACCAACAAAGAAGACTGTTGTAGATTGATATCGAAACCTTTATTGCATTTAATGCCAATATTCCTCAAACATGAGCAAAACATTCAAAAGTATTCTAAGAAAAACACAGAATGGAAACAAGATGATAAGACAAAAATTAAAAAGTCAAATGGCTCCGCGAATATAAATCCACAAATAGGAAATACCCGCAATTGAATATGGTGAGGATTAACATCACACCAGCCAGGAAGAATTCGGAGAGATTGAATGAATTGTTTCTTATATTTGTTTCATTGTCATGAATTGTACCTGAAAGTCTCGAAACCCTGACCATCAATCCACTCCAGAGTTCATCTCTTGAATGTTATCTCTAAGAGGAAGGGACCATTTGCTCTCAATTTCGTCCAAACTAAGAACTCATATCTATCTATCCCTACTGCCGGGGACCAGCCAATGAAATATGTGAGACGATGATTTCCTCGAAGTCGTTAGGAAAATTGCACGATGATAGCTACGCAAAACGTTTTATCAACCTTCGAATCCATCCTACCATTTCCGTTCAATCCAATTAATTAGTCATAATAGAAGTGGGAGGAGAGAGAAGTTTGTGGAAGTCTTACGAAGAAACCTAATTGGACACATCATACGGCACTTATATGTAGTAAAGGAAGCAATGGAAGGGACCATGAAGGGAGGATAACCATTTGGAATAGGAGTGTAGGAAATTAAGGGGGAACAGAAGAGGCGAACCATGGGAAAAGTTCAAGGAGAATTAAGGGATGAAGAGACGGATTTGGTCATACTGTATGGAATGCTACAAACCAACTCTAGATTTGCTGATCATTATGAATACACGACTGCCGGATGACGACGATGAAAATAATTTAAGACAAGCTTGAGCAAATGATTAATGGAACGGAAAAATTTAAGACGAAAGAAAGTACGAATAATGTGAAGAGAAAATGAGAGTAATCAAGTAGAATATTATGAAGAAATTTCAACCTTGGCGACGAAAAAAGAGTACCATTTCTGAAATATTTAATACCGTCATAAACCATGAAAAAACAGTCCTAACATTTATGCTCCACAATCGTAATTGTATAATGTGTTTTCGAATTACACATAAAGCAGCTTATTAAACTTTGAATTTTTATGAAAAATTATACTTTTTCGGAATGATCAAATGTGTATTTTTTTAAGGGATGGATCCTCGGATTATTCAAAAGTAAATATTACGCGTAAAGACCCTCCGAATGTCCCGATTGTCAACATCCGAAAAATGACTAATAAAGGGATATTTAGTTAAAGAAGTTCAAATCAAAGACAATGAAGGCTATAACTCACCAGTTGTAGTCAAAGCAGCTGAACAAGTATCTCGACGGGGGAAATATTAAAATTCTATTTTTCGATTAGAAACGTGGCGGTTAAACTGGAGAAAGCAGCCGACGTAGCGACGCAAAGACGACGGGGAAGGAAGGGATTTGCGATGGGGAGGCTAAAAGAGAGGAGGAGGAAGAGAATGAGGAGTCATAACTCAAGGCGCCGGCGGTGGAACGCCTATCCCCCTCCCATTCTGCCGTGAAGATTCTTCCTTCCCTCCCGACGGGGGCTAACCAACCCGTAACCTCTACCCCTCCCTCAACCACCCCACAATCTTATTCTCTCTACTCTCAAATGATAATACAAAAAAAAGAATAAAAGAGGGAGAAATGATCCTACCACCCCTTCTTCCACTCGCACTCACCCCCTCCCCATCGTCTCATTTCACCAAACCAATACTTTGGCGCAACTTTGGGGCGGCCGGGGGTTGGGGACCCTGGGGATGGTTGGGGGCGCGGGGATCCGGGTGAATCCGGGGGAAGGAGTTGTCGTGGAGCGAGAGAGAGGGTGGGGGATTGGTTGGAAGAGGGTTTTGGGTTGGGGTGGGAAGGGGGAAAGGAGGAGACAGGGTGGGAAGAGCAGGCGGAATTTTGTGGGAGTTGGAACGAGAGGAAGGGATGTGTCTAGGGAGCAGCGGGTGGAGCATGATGGAGGAGGGCGTGGACGAGGAGGAAGGCGTGCTGGGGAGGAGGGCGGGCGTGGAAGAGGAAGGGCGTAAGGCGGTCTTCATCGATCGATTCTAGGGAAGCCCTTTCACGCTCCGATGAATTATCAATTTTTGAAATACTGCACTCCCGTCCTACGTCACCCCACCTTGCTTCCTTCTCTCCCCCGGAGACCACGTCGTCCTCCACCACGCCAATCTCTCCCCCTCCCACGATTCGGATGTGTCCCTGGAGGAGTTGGGTGGGCGGTCGCTGGGTGGTGGTATAAAAATGCCCTCGCGAAAAGTGGGCTGGCGAATAATTTTCGCTAAAGCCCGTGCTCCACATTTATCGCACGATCAGTTAACGCCGAATTCATATGGGAAGGAACTGATACCAATTACAGAATGTGTTCACCTTTCACGGGGACACTTAACCAAACAACTTAAAAAGATCCTGGATTCGATTTCTTCTGCTCGGGCTCCATGACGAAATTTGACTATTTCAGCATAAAATACTATATATGAGATGAGCTCTTTGGACGAAACGAAATTCCTCGCTTCGATTATCCGGAACGTCTACCGTGTAAGAGAAATGGAGGAAGTAAAGTAACTAATAACTCTCGCTCTCATTTAAGTATTTTTTTAAATTATAGATTGCTGGTGACGACTCGAGTGAACTGAAAGCTATAGCCACAACGACATGCAACAGGAGCATCACCTACTGAAGCAATTATTCATTTTCTCGAAAAAAATAAAATTTCACTTCATCGAATCACCTCCAAACATTTATCGAAGAAATAATGTTTCTATTACAGAACCCGGTTTGTAGGTATTCCAATTTCACTATTTTTCCATGTTTCCAGTAAAATAATTAAATATTTTGTTGCAATTACCTACACTACGCATTAAGGGCATTACAAAATAAACTTTATCCGGTGAAATCCAGTACAATAGTTTTATGATGAAATAAATTAAAAACGTAATTTAATATTTCCGCATTCATTTATCCTCCACGACGAAGGTTTCATCGACATACTAAACCATCAGTTGGACCCTTTTAACTACTCCCCTCCGTCTAACTCCTTCGCTCCTCCAACCGACAAAACTCTATCTCTTCTCGAAATATAAAACCAGGCGGCGCCTGTACGAAACGAATGATGTTCAACGCCAAAGGAGCCGAGATCATGCTGAATAAATTCATGTAGAAGGACGCACTTGTCGTAACACTAAGTTTAATTTATTTAATCGTAATGAACTCGAGAATTTTCGGAATCGTTAAAATAATAATTAGAGGTCTCAAAAGGAAGGTAATTAACTGTATAACATTAAGATGAGAAAGCAATTAACTAGGTCGCATTCCAAAAATGTAATCCTTGGGTTGCATGACAAAATGCCCGGATCGCACACAATTGGATGGGGAAGGGAATCACCCAATCCCCTCTCTCCCCCCCCGTCCCTTGCCCTCCTACGAGTCCCGCCCTCGCCACTTCCCGCCCTCCTCCGCACGAGGGGCGGAGGAGAGCGAAGGAGAAAGAGAGGGGAGACGGGGAAGGAGGAAAGGAACTTCGCTACACCATTCCGTCCCCGGAAAATCATCACCCACCCACTCCCTTCCAAACCCACCTGAATCCCTACTTCATTGCTGAATGACCCCGGGTTATTCCTCTCTAGTGCTTCGGAGGGCTCCTCCGCCACCTACTGGACAATCTAAGAGCCAGTGGCACCAAGGGGTGCTAAAGGGTTCGGGAGGGGTGAAGTGGTGGTAGGTCGGCGGGGTAGAGGAGAAGAGATTAACGGTAGGGATTCACTATGTTCCGAAGTACACGCAATATTACATTTCTATGAACATTTTATATCACATCCCCATGCATGCTGAATCTAAATTCAAGGTTTAGATGCTATAAGATTTTTGCGAGGTTCTTTTTCAAGTGCGGAGTTTATTTATGAAAAAAAGTTGACATAAGTATGACAAAGAGTGTAGTTATAATACTAATTGAATACAATCTTAATTTGATGGAAGGATTACCGCATTCCAATACCTACTGACAACAGCAATGATATTTGATCCTAATGGGGTCAACTTTGCCAGATAGTTTGAAGGGAAGGTGCCAGACAAAATACAGTTCCCTCAGTGCCTCGTTAATCGAAGACACTTGCAAAGTTGTCTGGCTGCTGGAGTGGGCGCACGACAGTGTGACCTTAAAATAACTATCGATGAAGGCAGCGGGAAACTGCAATTATTTTCCTCTCGGCAATAATATCCTGCATTCCCATATTGATAGGCATCGTGCATCTGGATCGAGAGTCCATGAGCACATCAGCACGCCACATAAACGTCATCGAATCGTAGTGCTTTACGGTAAATGCGATTTCGCGTTGCGAAAACGAGAGGCGGCGACGTGAATGCGACGCCGTCCGTTTACGTTGGGACAACGATTTATCGAAATTGGCGATGCTCAATTCGCGCAGCTCAAATTCGAGCGCAGTGCAGTGCTCAAAATCGAGCATCGCGGGCGGAGGAGAGGGAGGGAAGGGGAGGGAGGGAGAGAGAGAGAGAGAGAGAGAGAGAGAGAGAGAGAGAGAGAGAGAGAGAGGGGAAAGAAAGGAGATGATGAAGAGGCGTTGTCGTGGTGGCGGCGACAGAGTGAAAGAGGAGTGAGAGAGGGAGAGAGGGGGTGACGCTCCCCTTCCTCTCACGAGAGAGATGGAGGAAAGCCGGCGCGGCGCCTCCGAAGGACGAAGGGAGACGGGGGGGGGGAAGAGGGTGGTTGGGAGGAAGGAAAGGAAAGGAGTCCGTTCCCCTCGTAAATGTGTATCGGGGCGAAATTCATGACACAACTCCGCTTCGCGTAGTGGTTCGGGGATCTTGGAGACGAGCAGCGGGCGAAATGGGAGGTGGGGGATAAACTAGTGTGAACGGAGGAAAAAACCTCACTTTTCCAGATTAATGAGGCGAGAACACCCCCCGCTTTTCGAGACCATCCTCCCTTCCCCTGCCACCCACCCCCACCTCCTCCCTTGATCCCCAGTTTCAACCCCCCCCTCCTCCCCCTTTCCTGGCCATCCTTCTTCGGAGACGTTTTCGGAATCTCGGAGAGAGTGGGAGAGAGTTGTCTTCCCACTTGATTTCCGTCGGATCCTAACCCCCTGGAAGGGACAACAGGCCACGTTCGGGTACAATGATAGCGTCGCGCCCCGAATATCGGGAATTTCGTCGAATTTTCCCGCCGGTGACCCACGCGTAATGATTTCATTTCGTCGGTCAGTTTGCGGAGACAAGACGAAGTGACACGAGTCTGTCTGTGATCTCATCACCCCGTTCTCACAACCCTCGACGGAAATGCGATACAGGCGGAGTCATCAGCGCCCGACTGATGACAGCCAAATGATGATACTCCGAGGAGTCGTTGAAGTCAGATCGTGGTGCTTGATTCCTCCTCGACTGATGCATTAGATGGTTGACCGCGTTCCATTATCATTCAACTCTCGAAAAAAAATGCCTTCAAAGTTATTCAATATTACCATAATCAATGATCAACACGAACATTTTTATCTAGAAATTAGACCCATAAAAACCGTTATTTAAAAAAAAAATTTCAGGAGTCCAACCCACGTATCATAAATTAGATTCGCGCTTACTGATGCATAGGATTTTCATCGAAAGACAGAGACTGCATTATATTGCGAGATATGCCTAATTTAATTAGAACGTCATTACCACTGAATTTGGAGAAAATTTCGACCTCGATAAAGGGTGGCAGGTGAAAAACAAGGATAGCCCTGCTTATAATGCGGTACAGCCGTAAATTACTCTTGAAATAGCATTGAAAAAATATTGGAGGCTAACATTCCCTCACGCGACACGCATCAATGGATTTGCCATCGAGTTGAAAGCGCCTGGACAAATTTAATTATTCTTCCCGTTTAATTTTCTAAAATTTCTTTTCTGATGTTTATGGCGGACGTCACTGCAATCAGGGAGCAAAAACAAATTCTCGCCAAGTAGGAAATCATTTTAATTAATCGAAAGGCATGTATTCCAGTCGTTTAGAGGGCGAGGAGAGAGCGGCTTGGTGGGGACGGGAAGGGATCCCGGCATTTGCTGATTTAGAGTTTCGCAGGAATGCCGGCGGGCTATTTTTTCCGCTCCGCTCCGGATACCCTGCGCGAAAAATAAAACCATACCCGAGCGTTTATCGTTTATGACCCCGTCAGAGGGTGCCCCGAAAAACTGATGAGCGCAAGCACACGCGTGTGGATGATCCGAATGGACTCTATTTTTTTCTTTTTAAGTGGGGCGATGACCAAACCAAAACGACGGAGAGATGAAAGGGAGACCAAGAGGATGAGGAAGTGAAAGATTTTTTTTCCGAGCACGGCGAGATGAAAATAAAAAAAAGCATAACCTCGTCGGGTTCGATGCGAGGCAATGAAAAAGTGACCAAAATGCGGGTGTCGGGGCGGTTTTATCGACCGATCGGCGTAGAGCGGAGCACCAATCGGTCGGTCGGTCGGCCGGCCGGCCGGCAGCGTTCGATGTATCCGGGACCACAGAGCGCGATTGTCCGAGGGGAGAGTGCGGGGGAATGCGGCGGGAGAAGGGAGTATCGCGGAGGGTACGGAGGAGTCGACTCCTTCCCGTGGACCCAGAGCGGACGATGCCGATCAAATCACTGCCGAACTCTGGCCGTCGCCGCGTGCGAGATCCCGCGCACAAAAGAGTTCGCCCGGAATAATTGAGAGAGGAGGGTGAATCCCACGGTCGCCAAGGGCGCCGATCGAATATCGGATGGGGATTGGTGGACGGAACGGGGGCAATGGTTAGGGGCTTGGGTGGGGAGGGCGGTCGGAGGAAATTAACGCGTCGCTAATGCCCTCCCGATTGTTTCATCAGAGTGACTGCGTGAAACGTTCCCACACTGCGGCCCTGGACTGCGAAAGGGTGATGAGAGGAAAGAGGAGGGGCGGAGGTGGGCGGGGAGTCCCACTCCCTCCCCCCAAATGGGACCCGCTAACTAACACCCGAGTTCCGACGACGAAAGGAAATGAAACAAAAGAGGACTATCTACGGAACGATCCCGACGAAGCGGATTCGCTCCATGGAATCCGAACGTGTCGCGGTTAGGTCGTGCTTCACATAGATATATACTCACCATTGGAATGAATTTATTTTCCAGTGACTAACCGTTTCCACCCCCATCCCCCACCCCCCAATTCCTACCCAATTCTTCTTCATGCTCAGGAAGTTTGAATTATTCGGTGTTTTGGTTCCGCAAACGATCTTTTAATTGAAATGGCACGGGTTTAAGACCCAATCATCAATTGACCTTTATACCTATAGTTAAACATTTAAATGGAAGCGCGTGAAAGGAAGCAAACGGAAAAGTTTCCCGGTTGTAATATGAACGAAAAACGTCTCAATAATGAGTAATTAGTGGGATTATGTTATAATTATAAGAACTTACAATACAGATGAGTGCTGTCATGAATTCTGTGGAAATTAGATGAGGAAATATCTTGAAATGGAGCAATGCGATGATATGGTTCGGGATATTTTTCTTTGAGGACAGAGAGAGATCGAGGAGGTATTTAAGGGAATTAGATTAGTGGAAAGCACACAAATGCATGCATGGAAAAGCAATAAAAAAGTCAAAATTATTCTTGGGTAAGATGGTGGTTTTGGTTAAAATTCGAAGTGTATAGAAAATATAGAGGAAATACTGAGACGAACTGGGATGATGTGGTTGCGGTAGAATGGAGATTGTTCGAAAAGGGAGAGAGGAATGGAACAGAATTTTTTGACAGCATGAATGGGGATTGATAGGAGGAGGGGCAAACAAAGAGAAGGGCGTAGGGAAAAATGTCTTCAGAAGTACGTCGGAATTATTCGACGACGAGTGATCATTTTTAAGTACCATGTAAACGGGTCACTACCTATGATGGCAAGATCTAAGATTATGCATCACAGTAATTAGAGAATATCCATGGTAGAGTTTTATTCAAAGAAATTATACAGTTTAACTAGAAAAAGAGGATTACAAGACTTATACGTATATAAACTCTTGAATCCAAATTACTACAAGAATCGCTGATTACATAATAGAATTCTCACATAATTGCGAAAACCCACGCAAAAATACTGTAAGCAACTTATTAACGTAATACTTTTTGTAAAACTGCTCGTCGGTCTCAACAAATCCAGGATTGACGTTAAACGTTTTGAGCATCTAATCATGTTGCATGATTTATGGCCGTGCGGTAAGCTATATCGCTATCAGAAAACTAAGATGCTCATATTTCATATATGATCCCGAGGTCCAGGAATGACAGAACAACGAGGAAAGACATTTTTTCATGGTCATTTGCTTTATTGATAAAATTAGGCAGCGAAGTCTCTATATAGATATTTAAGGAATATAAATCTCCATACATAACATTCGCAAATAGTCGTTGGTGTTAACTGAAAATATTTGTACTTAAATTCAAAATTTGTTTTGTTTTTCGTTAAAGGCTAAAATAAACCGCTTCTTCAGCGTTTATAATCCTCTTAAAAGAGGAAAAAGGATAAACTGCAGTGCTTTGCAAGCATCAAAGCCAGTCAATATGAGCACTTGGATAAAAAGTTCACAATGGAGTCGCATATTTCTGTGCACAATCGGGACGGAAAGGCCGCTGGTAATTATCAAAATCAGGAACAGGGAGGAGAATGGAACAACAAAACGGCCATTTGACCCAGGTCCTTCCCCAAATGTTAGTCTTTCGCATAAAAATTATGCATTTTTTATGACTTTCAGAGTGGATTTGGGCCCCACTTTTGTGTCGGATCCGGATTCCATCCCTACTCCCTCAGTCCCTGAGGGCGATCTGAAGTGTTTCATGCTCAGGTCAGGATCCTCGGAAAAACAACCCAACCTCGAACCCTTGGGTTGCGTAAACGGAAGACGGAAAGCACATTTTCTCCTGGAGACACAAATCCTTATCTCTTTAACCTCCATTTTGCCCTGCGTCTCAGACTTTAACGTTGACACCATGATAAATCAGAGGTCATAAAAAGACAGCGGTAGTGGAAGAACGAACCTAATGCAATGCGTAATAACCTTTAGTTTACTTATCTAGCGTACAATAACCGTGCCCGACGTTACAAAGAGATAGTCACAGAAGTAAAAACTGCTCGCTCGCTCCGCAAAGTCGCCGGTGCGTTTCCCTAGTAAAAATACAATGAAAGAACACTGTGAAAGATCTATGGCTCTTATTTATTGCCACAAACCAGGGCCAGTTCTGATATTAAATCAAGCTTTCTCTGCCATATGACGATGATTTAAGTCTCCCCACCTGACGTGCTCTATGGCGATAAATTTAAACCGTAGAAATTTCACGATCCTCCCTTATACGCTTCGAGAGAATTTAAATGATTCCCAAAAGATATTGTTCAACCGAAGCCATTTAGGTCCCCAAGATGATCTGGATTTGGTAGAAATAACAAATTATCAAAGAATCGATCATGTTCCAAAAATAGTCGCCTATGCACACAAGTACACGATTAATCGTGTCACGCCGAAATAGTTTCCATGATGAGCTTTTAGGGATTTTCTTACTCAGATTAAAATTTATGATTTCCTTTGGATTATAATTTCTTTGAGCTAATGGAGAAAAGGCTTTTAGATATATATATATACATATATACATATATATATATATATATATATATATATATATATATATATATATATATATATATATATATATATATATATATATATATAGATGATTTCTTCGAAGTAACACGGAAGTGTTGAATAAAAACCTTAGACAGTAACACAGCACGAGAACACATAAAAAGAACACTCACAATATTATCTTGATAATTTCGACGGACTTGAGCTCCGTCTTCTTCGGAAGATAAGATATGACACATATATATATATATATATAATTAGTAATTTTTTAAAGAAATATCCGAAATATTTGGATAAAATATATGCTGCACATAAATAGATCCCTATGTACAGAATATGGTAAATTACAGCTGTTAATGATGATTTGTTTTGTTTCATCAAGTCATAATGTAAAGTAACTCGCAGTACGGAGAAGATAAGAGGCTCGCAATGTGATTATGTTCCTTCATTTGAAAGGTTACGGTGCCCGAGAACTCTATGATAAAATGATGGCTGTTAATGGGAATGATAGCTCGTCATACTACTATTTTTGAGATAAAAAAGGAATTTTCAAACTGGCCACATGTCCCTCACAGACGATCCAAGAAGACGATGATAATCACTCACGGACGACGCTACCACGGTGAAGGATTGGAGAACTTTATCCTATAAGACTAAAGAGTAACCATCCATATGGTCAGGAATGAGATTGATCTTAGTCACGGCAGTGGGTGGCAAATTACTGTATTCATGAAGGATTTCACAACTGCATATGTCAAAGGGGTAAGTACTCTGGGCTCCACAACTGCCGACTTTTCAGAAGCAAACACGGCGCGATCTACAATCAAAGTGATTTGGTTTTGAAATTTTGACACATATCAACCCTATTTTCCCAATCTTGCCCCAAGAGACTTTTTTCTTATTCCCAGAACTCAAAAAACCATTGTGGGGTCGGAGGTTAGACAACACAAATGACGTCATTAAGGAAGTGGAACAATAGTTTTCGACGCAATCCACTGAGTTCTACAATGAGAGCCTTCGAAAGATAAAGAAACGCAGGGATAAATTTAGAGAAACCTTAAGAAAAATATAAAAAAATTAAATGTCCATCTCGATTACTTTTTTAGTGACAATTAAAAGATTACGATAACCCCTCGTAGAGTTAACCTGTACAAACAAACAATTACAATCATGTGAATATATAATATAGTACAATTACTACCATTTATATGATTCTATGAAAACATAAATTATATCCCTATTAGAGGGATATATTTATAGGTCTGCATTTTTCTTCGCCAATGACTCAGGGTTAAAACTCTTGTGATAGGAAGTATCAGGAATTCATTCCAGTGTACTCATGAATGACGCATGGAAAACACCTTTTCATAGAGCATTGAAACGAGATTCCATTAGAAAATTTCAAAAAATTAACTTCTTGGTGTTTTATTGATGCTTTTTCCTGACAAGTTTTCACAAAGGCTTAAATCCATAAACGGGTTCACCGAGTAAGCGGGGTTTAGCACTTGGAACTCCAGACTTTGACGGGGTAACTACCACGGGCTAAAGCGCTTCGTTTGCGGGAAATGTTTATGGACATTTCTTGCTTTTCCTCATTTCAGGTAAGATTTCATTGCTCACTTCCACACAAAACGAGTGCATGAGTGGAACCCAAAAAGGTTTAGACCGGTACATACGGGAGAAGTTAGCTCACAAAAAAAATAAATACCAAATCCATAGTCACGTAGCCGGAGAAATGAAGACAGTATTTATTTTGCACGGTTGAGTTGGCTTAAAGTATCCCGACCTTTTTTTCGCGTAATATGTCCAGATGTATAAGAAATTTCGAAAGACTTTAATTAAAATAACAATAATAAAATATACTTTTCTAAAAGAGAGACTTTCCATTACAACGAAAAAAAGGCGACGAATAATGAGGATAAAGAAACGGAATATAAAGAGTAATATGTTGATATGGAGAAATTCCAGAGACGGAAAAAAGAGGGAGCGATGTACGTAAAAGAACCTGAAAGAAATACCAGGATATAAAAAAGGAGATACGACACCAACTTTATGAGATAAGAGAGGAATTTCATTAATCTAACCGAAACAGAATCAGGGATGTGGAAATAATACGGCTACGACGCTAGTAAACGTATTGGGTCACTACACTTAGAAATAGGTGAATGTGACGTGAATAACTTCATCGAAGGAAATGAAATAAAACGATAATAAAAAGCTCTCACTACATCTACCCAATGACGCGTGAACCGCCGCAAGGTTCACTACAGGAAATGAAGACGAACAGAGAAGTTTAAATAGACAACATCCCACCAGAAGTGCTCAAGGCTTGAGGGAAAAATGAAAAGGTTTTTATGTATTAGAATTTACGAGGAAGGATTTTGGCCGTGGGCGACCTTAATATGCATGTCAAACAGAATAAAGAAGTCAGATGTGAGGAGTTTACCTTAAAGAGCAAACAGTGTTTTAGAGACGTGTGCAGGGGAACGTTTGTGTGGAAATTATTTGGAATAAGAAATGGGAGTTTGACATACGGGGATTTAATGATAAAACTTAGAGAACATTGCCGTATCAAAACGGGAATTTTTGTAATAACATTTTGAGAAGGGCGTTCAACAGAGCGCAACGGGCAAAGTTACATGGTTCAAACATAATAGTTTAAATAGATTTAATTGGTGTTTTATTTGAAACGTACATGAATCGGACGTGGCGAGCGTTCCGCTGTTAACAGGGTTACGCGTTTCGAATCAGGTCATTTCTTTGGACAACCATAGCTAAACCCAATGTGTGTATCTTTCTCGGAAACCGTAAATGGTTTATTAAACGGAACGGGCTCTCCTACCCAGAAGGGGCAATTATCTCGCGTTGTAATACCAAGTGTGTGCGCTCCATCGTCACCTTTCAAACCGATTCTGGAGTTGAAGATCGTGGTTTCCACGCCCATGACGATCAAATCGACATTTGGGCTTCCATAAAAGTGTCATTTTTTTAGTTAGCTACCTAGTACGCAATTCAAAGATTGTATCACATTGGATAACATTTTATGATAACTAACAATGCCAAGACTTGGCACCGGTTTCGAGGATACACAAAAAAAAACCTGGATGCTGCATCGGAGTCGAAAAATTTGCTTTCCGGCTCGAAGACCCTTTTCAGGGCCAAAATGAAATGAGACGGTCCGGGCTTAAATCAAACTCTGTGGACTTTTATCGCGACCGAAAGTTTCAGAAGGTCGCCTCCGATCGTGGTTTACGACTTCCCGATATGTTGGTTCTTCGATCCCGGTGAAGAAGGCGCCACACACCTGACAACTGCACTCATATCCTCCCATCCCAATTGTGCTTCCGGTCTTTATGCCCTCTCCTCGAGTTTCCGCGCCCCCCCCCCCCCGCGCCCTTCATCCCCCACTCGAAAAAGTGGTAGACGTTCCTTTCCCCCACCCCCGCACCCGTCTAATCGTCCTCTACCCACGTCTCCTCCAGTCTTTCGCCCTCGACTCCTACCCTTCTCTTTTTCCACCTCCTGGAGTTTCGTACCGCCCTCCCTCGCGGCAGCCGTCGCGCACCTAAATCACTCGGCAAAGGCAGCGTCGGACGACCGCGCAGTGATTTGTAGGCTCCGCTCCCGGGACGTGCTTGCTCCCCCGCAGGGGAAAAATGGAACATCGTTCCATTTCAGAGTCCATTTGTGCCACGCCGATCGCGGAGGACTCCGAACCCCGGCGATGGTGGGGACGCTGCGGGACCCTTGTCTTGTTCACCCGCGACCGGCTTCCTCGCGCCGGTCGGTGTTCGCGACTCGTGTGAGTTACGACCAAGGGTGTCGTCCGGGCCGTATTACGCGGTCGCGATGGAAACGGGTTTCTTTTTTTTTCCGGGCTGAAAATATTGCGAGTGTCCCTCGATTTACGGGACTCGTGCGAAATCAGATATCTCCACGGCAATCGAAAAGGCGTAACTCGAAAATATCCTGCCGAAACAATTTGACGGGCGTTATTTATTTGCTCGCAGGTTACTTACTGAAAGAGAGACTGATTGCCCTTGGCAATCTACCTCACTTCCGAAACACAGCAGTTCTCGACAGAAAGGCCATAATTCGCCGGAAAAAACGAGGAAATATATTTAATTGAACTCCCTTTTTGGTGATGTCAATATCATTAAAAAAAGCCACCAAATAGGCACCCAGTACTAAAATGAAAGGAAATGTTAACCAAATGGATAACAAAATCGTATTCCGCATTGGGTAGCATTTAACTCTTCATATGTAGCATCTGACAGAATGCTGAGTTTATTTTCTTTTGTTCTTATTTACTGGTAAGGAACTCAAGAGTGGAGAAAGAATACTAAGGCAACTGTCAGTTTCCCAGTTATTTAATGCGCCAAAATTCCATTCAGCCGGCAGTCTTCATTTCGAGTTTTAATAGCATATTTCTCTTTAGGAGTGAAATGGAATTGTTTGACTGAAGTCATTTTCTGAGTTCAAAATTATGCTGAAGGGAACACATGCTCTATCAATTGCGATTGTGTAACCAAAGTAACCCCCTAAAAGAAAAAACGCACAGATATATAAGGTGATCCAAACTAAAGATATTTTACGGAATTCCATTTCACATAAAATTATTTTATGCAGTTTTATGTTAAATATTTTTCCTTTATTTGGAACACGACCTGAAGGAATAACGATTTTTAACTGTGGACTCAATTCGCACAATTAAAATGATTGCTATAAGCACCTAAAAATATCAGTAAAACCAAATATTACTGGGCGCTAATGCATAAGAGACAATTTAAAAAGTGCTTAAAATACATATAGACATCGCGAAAATTATATCTTGTCATATTTTGCGTAAGAATATTGCAACAAAATGTTCTGCGCTGAAAATGACAATTGGAAATTGCTTCATAATCCTTGGATGTACTTTTCAGCGTTGCCCTGTGAAATAGTTTAAGCGCTATAATCATCAAGATAGTAAATATCCTATTGCAGGATGATTAATTGATTGCAATCGCAAATTTATCAATCCCGGCTGTTGACTTCAAAAGCTAAGTAAAGTCAACCAGTCAAATTTAACTACTGATTACTCTAATTAGTTTAATTTCAATTAGCAAAGCGAACAGGAGACGACTGAGTGAAAGAAGAAAAACTTCTTTTGAGTACTGACAGAGGGAGAAGACACAAATTTGGCCCTCCAAGATAACAAACATTGTGATGAATAAAACGAAATGGAAGATGCGAGATGAAAAAATTGACGATCGTGAAGAAAATATTTCCATGACGATGAATAGCGATGCCAACAACGTAGGCTACAGAGATCTCAAAAGAATTGAAACTGAATTCATCCGTCTGATTATATAAAAGATATCAGAGCCATTAAAAAGCCGGGAAAGACTAGATAGATCCCGCATATTCTGCCTTCCACTTAATCTCAACTCGTTAACTCGCATATTTTTTTTCCGAGACAAGTCAAGTACGTTGTCTCCGGGGGATTGTAGGGTATTCGGAGCTATTGCGGACTTTTTGCATCCCACTTCGTGAGAACACTTCAAAACGACGCCCTGATGTGAGGGGAAAATTCAGGAAGTTTGGATAGAGGAGAGATTCCATCGAATAAACCACCGGTTATTTCCCCCTTGCCGCACGGATCACCCTTTGATGTCTGCTGCGCACCACCCCGCCCCGTACACACAATTAAAGAGAGAAGTTCGAAGCAAAAACCAACACATACACGCACGCACACACACAGGGGCCAAAGGAGGTCAAAGGACTAGGGAGGGAGATCTTTTCCCTCTACGGCAATCGGTTAAGGAGTCCCTCCTCGTCTACCTCAACTCCCTTTTCATCTCCCTCCCTCCAACTTAAGTTTGAAAATGAGTTATTTTCCCAACGAGCACGCCCGCCGTTCGGGCATATCGCTCGGCAGCTTTCGCGCAAACAAGGGTCCTCGGGAGATGAGTGGGCAGAGAGCCTTTTGATGGGACGGAAAGTTTCAATTGGGTATTGGCCACAGGCTTCACGAGGGCTGAGGAGACCTCGATTCTGCGAAGCGTTCCCAAGATTCGACGCTGCGCGCTCACTAACGATAGACCGCAAAGCAATAGGACACGTCTGGGATAGTAGCGAGGGGGTTTGTTTTGGAGGCACGATGCAATTAGTCATTGGTGCTGAATTCTCAGTAAAAGTCTCCAAGCTAAGGGCTAAGTCATGAATTAAATACGGAACGGGATCTAGAAGTAGAAGAGGATGAATGAATGAATGAAATATGCAATGTCTCAAACGATTATCGTCAACGGCTCGAGAACCTCTCTCTCCGTCTTTGCAACTTTGGATCATTTACGTTTAAATCTTAAAATTACTTCGCAATCACTGAAATTTTCCAGGCACACACGTTCTTCTTCTGTGGTAAAAATTTAGTACAAAAATGATTTTCATCAAATGTTCATCACCACAGCAATAAACCTGAAAATTTAGTTGACATACGACGGTAGATCGCACCTCATAGATAATAATCTCGATGGAGCGGGAAATCCATACATCCATGGAAGGGGGTGGGGCAGTCCCATGCCCTATGCCGGCTTCAGTTTCCCAAAAAGATCTGGTAACCGAAATATCACACTGCTTGACTGAAGATTGAGAGTGCCCAAAGGCGTCACCCAGAATATCAGGTCCACCTGTTAGTAGTCCATCGCTTTACTGCGCCACTAATTAGATACTAATTATGATTTATTACCCGTCTCTATGCCAATGATTGTGAGGTAATATTTTCAACCATCTGCAATAATCTTAATTTAACATCTCCTGAATCTCATTACGACGATGACGATTGACGTTTTACAACACTGGCATTGGAAGAGCAGCGTAAAACATTTTCTAGTTGCGGTCATTTATTTATCTAGCCGTCTCCAGCAGACAGAGATGTAGAATTTCACCGGTTTTTGAGATAATTTTTCGCACTTCCATTGATCACTCTTCTATTTTTCCGTATATGACGGAATGGTACATCTCCGCATGACGAGAATCTCGCACCAACGCCGGTTGATCCATCTCAGGGGTACCCTTCCAGCGGCGTTACGAATCTCGCGCGCGTGCGGGTACTGCTTCACGGGTCATTTGCAAACTTAACGCTGTTCCTGACGCAAAGTACCGATCCATCCTTTCACATCTCACGGAATCCTAAACAACACTAATCTCCCACCTTTCCCCAAAAGGCATCATGGAGATCGGCCATCTCGCGCAGTCATGAATAACGACTAACTACCGCTAATCGAGAACCCTTGACGCACATATTGAAAATTATGACGGGTAGTAAGGCAGCTAAAGTGTTCCATTTAATGCAGGCATTCCACACGGAGCGCGTATAAACCGGCTCTCATGCGCCCTTCTCGACTCCACTGTTCGACCCATCCCCGCCAATGAAACAACTCCTTTGAGGATCAATCTCTCTCTCTCTCTGATGATGAGATGAACAAAAGGTGGAAGACCGCAGTCGGCTCGTCGCCGCTGTTCATTTCAGGTCGAACCCGCTCTCGACACTTGCTCATTCACTTACCTTTCAATTTGGATGACTCGCTCAAGATTCTCCCCATCACTCCGATGAGATACTCATAAATTAAATAGGATGAGGAGGAGAAGGGAGGATGATGAAGCTAATTGAGATAACATTTCACTTACCCCCTTTCACTTTCACCCGCGTCGCATTTGATTAAACCTAGCTCCGCTCGTTCGCCGCGGGCCTCGCAAGTGCCCTACCGGTGCATCGATCCACGAGGCGGAATAATGGCTATTACGACGAAGGAGGGAGGCGATGGTTGTAGAAGGACCCTTGACATGTCGGGGAGTTAAATTAGCTTCCGAGCCTTCCTCTATTTTTTTTTCACTCTCTACCTCCGCGGGTGAGTGGCGCGATTCCGGCGTCTCTAATAAGACGTCGGGCATCGACACGCCTCCGGGTTTCGAGTGTAACCTTGTCGAAGAGATGATGACTGAATATGAAAGAGGAGGTGAAGCACACGGGGTTGGTTACGCCAATGCTGACATCAGCGTATCCTGTGAACCCCCCGCGGCTTCCGTCCTGTCGCGACCTCCCGTGAAAAAATTATCGCCGGACCCTCTTCTTTTTCTCTACTCGTTATCCGGGAGGTTGATCACGTGCAGAGAGGCCATTACACTTGACTCTTTTCAGTGAATGGCCCCGACGTAGCATACACACAATCGGAATTTCTGTGTTTGTGAAATCATAACGCTAACCATATTCGGGGCTAAGGATCTTTCTGGAAATTCCGCCAACTTCAGTTACTAATGAAATTATTGAACATTGGCAGCGAAAGTTGGCACTAGTATTTATTTCTCTTACCAATTGAGAGTTATTTAAAAAAATTAATTCGTGGATAATCGGTGACGATTTTTCAATCAAGCCAAAAAAAGCCTACGTTCCGGTTTTGGTTGAAATCAGAGTAAACTTATTCCACTATGTTGCACGTTTGTTTACAATGTTCTGGAAAAACAAATAAACCATGGATATAGTTATTAGAAGTTAAGGTGGAGAGAAAAATTAACAATAATATCTTGTATATTATTAGTCGGCAAACATAAGTAGGAGACAATAAAGATGTGAATATATGCGAGTATATGGTAGGCCATTTGGGCGAAGCAATGGATGGGCACATCAAACATTGAGTGTTCAAATACCTACCAGGATATAAACGACATAAATTTCTCTTATAAAAACTGCCTCTTCCCTAGTTTTCTTACAGGATGCGCAAATACTTGGGGCCGAATCAAGAATGTGATTTTAGCATGATTCTAAGAATATCATTATGCAAAATATTCCTCCAATTAAATTATTTAAAATTTGTAAAAATATAAGGATCTCCCTCAACTTCAAAGAAACGAAAGCTGATACCCAACATTAGGCTAATCGCGATCGTTACACTCAAAAGGATGTTGCACCGTTCACACACGGAGAGAAATTAGAAAATGCGGTCTCCTGGGATTCCCACGAAACCCAAATTGGACGGACGGCCTTTCATCCGGCCGTCTAGTTAAGTGACGAGTGAATTTTATTTTCAAGTCTGCAGGAACACTTGACACCTCTGGGCCGTCTACGCCCACGGTGCCATTCGGCGAAGTTTTGAGGAAACCTCCGACCCACCCCCGACTCCACCCACCCCCCCCCTCACAAAACCCACCCGACGCGACGGGTTTTCACCGAAACACTCCGGGGAGGAGGGATGAAGCGGAGGGTGGGGAGGGAATGCGCGAGGGGTCGAAAAGTTTGTGGAGTTCGCACGTCATTTCCGGAAACATCGCCCCGCGTGCTTTGCTTGCAATATCGAGAACACGAGGGTGGGGGTGGGAGAGGGTGAGCAGCCGTAAACAGGGGGAGGGAGGAGGTGGCAGGAGGAGACGAGAGCGCTCGTCGGTCGGTTGCTAAGCGCGTTACCTGTCCCCGAGGCCCCCCTCCGTGGGCCCTCAATGTGCTCGGAGCCGCAGCAGCCCTTTACCCTCTCCCGCTCTCCCCGCCACGGCTCTCACTTCGCAGAACTTGGTCCGATGGAAGGGCGAAGGGAGGGATATAGTATATGAGCATGTCGTTGTTCCAGTGCATTACTTTCGAGTGCACCCGAAACCACGTGGAACTTCTGCTCTCTTCGGGATTTCCGAGAACGGACTCGAGAGACTTGTTACTTTAAGCTGCCAAGGGCAATCTCACCACTACGGCTAATATTTTATATTTATGTACGTGTGTGTGTGTGTGTGTGTGAATACGTATAAGCGAGATGACTCGAGGACAGAAAAAGGAACGTGAACGAGGAGAAGATCAACAGGATGAATGAACTCTTACGACTTAGGTGTTTTCTAAAAGAGTGAAACCTAGATCCGTAAAAATATAAACATTGGGGACGATAAAATAAACACACAAGTGTCAAAATTGATTAAAAAAGGGATGGTTCCTTTCTGGCTGGTGCTTTACGGGAATATTAATCCCGCGCCAGGGATCAACTCACGTAAGTCAAGCCATTTATTTTTTTATTCAACACGGTTAAGTTAGGTAAAAAAACAACTCATTCCCACTAAATAGATTTATTCCAACGACCCGGATTTAAACAAAAAATTGACAACTTTGCATGGAAATATTTAGTGGAAACAAATGGCACCTACGTAGATACTTCTGCCTGAAGAACCTTATTTCCACAATTTTACGACCGAATATGTCGACGTTTTGATGGGTCAAAATTTTATGACTATTAAAAGTTCCCAGCACTATTAAAGAAAAAAAATTAAAAGAACTTTCATGGCAGATTTATTTTTCGACGCCTATCCCTCATATTAAGCAACTGAGATGTTACCGGTTGATTTTTGTGTGCGTTTGTTTACATATATGATTACATAAATTTTTATGTTCATTTATCTACTTGTAAAACTACGTATATGTGTGCATATATCAATTAAATTCACCCTAAATCAATTTCTTGAAGAAAGTTCAACTGCTCTTCATTAGTCAGTAGCACATTGAAGGATCGCATAAAGGTTAATTACGCTCTTTGGCACTAAGTAATATATTTTTTTAGCAATATGATAACTGACTAATCCACCGTTATTCAAATATCAATTTCCCTCACTTATTAAAAAAGTAATTTTCCTTACCCGGGGCTATTTTAATTCGCAGGAGCAAGTTCTCGTCACGGAAATAAAATCGTAAAAGCTCTTCAATTACATCAAAATGCGTACTTATATAAGTTATACATATTTAGAATATAAGCCATATAACAACCAGGACGTATTTGCCTGTTTCGTAGATTTCAAAAAGCGTTTGATAGAGTCAGTTGGGAAAAACTATTGCGCGTATTGCAGAAAATAGGAATGGGTTGGAGGGACAGCAGACTGATCCGCAACCTGTACATGTCTCAGACTGCTCAGGTGCGAATGGGGAACGGAGAGTCCGGATGGGCAGTGTTAGGAAGAGGTATAAGGCAGGGTTGCCCATTGTCACCGGTGCTGTTCAACATATATGTGGAGGAAATGATTAAAGAGGAATGGGAAGAACTGGAGGTGGGAATGAAAGTCGGAGGGGAATTGGTAAAATCGGTTAGGTTTGCTGATGACCAAGCATTAGTTGCTCAGTCAGCCAATGGGTTGCAAGCATTGTTGAGTGAATTGGAGGTTCAGTGCGATAAATATGGGATGAGAATCAATATTAATAAAACAAAGGTTATGCGATTTTCCAGAAAGAAAAAGGCTAAGCTAAATATTAAAATAGGCGGGGAAAAAATAGAGCAGGTAGAACAGTTTACATATCTCGGAAGTGTTTTGGACCAATACGGTCAAAGTGGTAGGGACGTAAGGAGAAGAATTGCGCTAGGCAAGGAGGCTTTCTCAAGGAGGAGGGAGTTGATGACGGGGACGTTGAGTAGGGATGTTAAGACAAGACTCGTAAAAACTCTGATATGGAGCGTAGCTATGTACGGCGCGGAAACGTGGTCACTGTAGCAGGAGGATAGACGTAGATTGGAGGCTTTTGAAATGTGGGTGTGGAAAAGAATGGAGAAGGAGAAATGGATCGAAAGGAAAACAAATGAGGAAGTACTAGAGATGGTGGGTGAGGAGAGGGGTTTGTTGAAAGAAATCCTATGGAGGCAGGAAAAATGGATGAAAGGCGTATTGAGCGGAAGTGGGATGTTGAAGAAGGTAATAAGAATGTTAGGCAAACGATAAAAGGGCTAGAACAGGATAGGGATGTTGGATGGGATGAAGGGAGGAAAGAAGTACACAGAGATGAAGAGAGACCTGATGTAGAGTAGGTTGCTGGATTGGGTTTTGTTTGGAGTTACAAAATATTTATAATAATATATGTAAAAGTATACAAGTATACATGTGTATATATTCACACGTTATTTCTCATTGTTGCACCACATTTCTTGAAGAGAAAGTTGCCAATATTCCCTAGAAATTCACTCATAATTACGTAAGTAATATATAAAAACATCTGACTTGGACGAGTGAACATATCTCTAATATCTCGACAACTTATGACTTTATAAAACTAGTACCAGTTTTACAACAATCTGAATGTAAATGGACGAAAATATAGCAGTATATGCAATGTCCAATGGAGAGTCACATACGTGAATGATTCGAAGTTCTACTTTAAACTCGTAGGATAAAATGTACGAACAAAATAGCCACATCTCTTTGTTGATAAGGTCTAAGTGCTATACATATACCCCCCGAAGGATTTCATACTACCAAGATTCATGCGGTGCATTTTGCTCATTCAAACTTTTGTTTAATTATGATTCCCTAGTTCTTTAGCTATGTGAATCAGCTGGTATTTTTTCACAGATTTATATGAATATAAATACACACACACGGAATAATGAAATATCAGCAATTAAATGAAACTAAAATCATAAGGTTCTTGAAAATATATTTGCGGGGAAAGGAAATAAAGCAAGCTTCCATGGGGCTACGTGTCCCCATCAATAGAGCTTCCGCATAATACTCATATTTATTTCAACCATATTCTTATTGATCTATAATGACTGCATACCATTTTCATAGCAATCGCCAGAATTACAAAAGATGGATAATGTTTTCATTGTCCTAGGATTACAAAAAGGATTTATGTTACAGTATTTCCAAATCCACATTTTATAGCACACGGCCAATGGAGGGTTAAATTTTGTTCACACTCGAGTGATTATCATTATGCAAGATTGAAAATTAATAGTTCATGTATTACTATATTCAGGAAAAGGAACTGATACATCAAACTCATTCGCAAGATTACCGGAACATTTTATTCACTTTGAGGAAGTGAAAATCGGGTTAATTTGGACACATTTTAATAATTAATTTAATAACATACTTAATTTGACATAATACACATAATTAATTTGACAACATTTTTCTCAAAACACAATCTACGAGTAGGGTCACCGTTTCCGCAGGCAACATGTTCCAAAATCTATAACTACAGGGTGCGGCAACATAACTTCCTCTTTTTCAAACGCAAAACGCATTCAACAAAGGAAGTTATGTTGCCGCACCCTTTATTTGAATCCTCAAAATACCTACAGTTAACTATAATGCCCGATCTTTATGTGGTAAACATAACATTACACACAGAAAAAATTTGGATAGCGAACTTTTTATCCACCAAAAGTCAACGACGCGGTGAATCTCTGAAATATTGTGCCTATCTAATATTATGCATAACAGTAATACGTCATTAGAACTGCTAAATACTATTTTACGCCATTAGATAAAGTGTAATAAAACAGAGTGAGTTTTACTCAAGGTGTGTAATTTTCAAGCAGAAAATCTTGCAGGAAAACTGCATATGCCAAAGGGCAATGAAAACGCTCCAACTCTAATGGATGTAATTCGCACCCGAAGGGCTTAAGACCTCCACCCTATCAACTATCAAAGGTCAATCTTATGGTTGATCACTATGGGCGTGACTAGAATATATTGTTGATTTACTGGACATATTTTCCCCTTGACTCAATCAATCGTATTTAATTTTATTTTCCGACTTTTCGGCCCGTGGTGAACCGCGGATTACTGAAATCGCTACCGAGCACTGATTTTACAGATAAGAGGGGACAACTGTATCTTGAACACCGAGCATAATATGCTCGGCATAAAGCGAAGCTACACGCGATTGCATCACCCACTCACACCCTGCTCCCCATCCCCACGCCCCAAACTAGCACTGTGATCCCTCCGCCTATCTTCCCTTTCACCTGACATGGAGACCGATGGGGGTGAGAGGGGGGGGGCGAAAGGAAGCCTAGGGCGGAGGGCGTCAGGGTCGTGGCAGTGAAGGAGGAGTAAACCCTTTCCCTATCCGCGGAGCCATCCTATCCTACCCCCCTAAACACACACGTACCCACACACACTCACTCTCTCCCCCCGACAATCTCGAAACAAACGACGCGGAGCGGGACGATTTGCAGGACCAATCACACAATCGATGGGACGGTTCCCCATCGCGTGCGCGTGCGTGCGTGGGCGAGCGCCTCGTAAGCCGCCGTGCGTGCTCTTCCTCCCCCAAACCATCCCCATCCACCCCCAACCACCCCCAGCCACCACCACCACTCCCGATAACGGGATCGCGGTATGCGGGGAGGGTGGGAGGGACGTGGCGGCAACAGGACTGCAAAGCGACGGTTGCGGTGCATCCAGCCACCCCACCTTTACACCCCCGCTCAAGCCCTTTGTCTCCTTCACCACTCCTCTCCCTTCGACATCTCTCTCCGCTCCCATCTTACGCCGCAACACCCAACCGCCTCTCCGTTCCCGAACACCCCACCTCAAACAAGAACCCTCCCTGACGAGCGACGGCGCATATAAAACGCGAGGGGAAACTTTGATTTGGGATGCACTCAAAAATTCGACTCTGATCTTGCTTCGTGGCACAACTCCCAGGGATACATTTTATTCCAGCGGAGACGAATCGTAGACTCAAAATTTCGACTTGAAAGACACTCTCACATTCTGAAATGGCTTATTGAAATCGAGACGGGTGATCGAAACATTTTTCAGTGGATCATCAAGGAGATCTTGGTTTGACGGGTTAGGGTGAAACTGACCTCGAACTAAACCCCTTTGATGAATGTACTGCACACATCCGAGGAAGGTGAGGGCGTGGGAGGACTATGCCTCTCCCTATGCCGCCCGTGATATCCATCGAAGTTCTGGTTACAAAAAATTCGCAAAGTTTGTATTCGAGATGGTGTTGTTCCAAGGCAGCATCCTGGATTTGAACCTGGAACAGTCTGGTCGAAGGTCAAAGCACCAGCAGGATAACACGCCTTAAAAATTTCTGACTTTCAATAAGCACGAGCTGACGAAGGGTGGGAGGGAGACGTCAAAAGAAATTTCATCTATCACCTGTATCTTTTCTTCCCCGCCCCGTATTCATTTTAATGGGAATCAACTTTCTTCGGGACATAAGTTAATAGTTCAAGTCGTTGGATGAAAAAAAAATCACAGCGGATTTGATATTCAAGAGAGCAGCAAAAATACCCATGCGACATGGTTCCCTTTCCCTCCTCCATGCGCACGAGCCATCCCTGCGTCTCGTGACGAAATTGAGGAAGTGATGCACATTTTGGAAAGTGCAGCAGATCAAAATTTTATCGGCATTTTTACTGTTTTACTTTGGTTCTAAATGATCTCAATCGCGCCACAACAGTGCAATGTGACCTTTACCTGCCGTCGGTATTCAAATACTGCCGCTTTGATTGCCAATGAACCGGAATCCGGACCAGAATTATTTAAACCAGATCCTCCTTTCTTCAAGTCTGTACTTGTGAATCGATCATGACCGGTTGTGTCTAAATAAATAGACGGCGGGAAACTGAATTATTGGTTTAAGGAAATGATATTTCATTGATTAAAATAATGCAATAAATAATTCGGTTCTCCCCCTGAATATGAGATGCAACACTTCATTTACAGGTTTATAATCTGTTTTATTTCAAGAGAATCACATGAAATCGCATATTTTACTGTATCTAAACGTTTGGAGAACATTATTATCCTAATTTATTCGCGGGGTATATATAAAAATATCAAATAATTTAACTGAATTCTTTACCTTAGAACCCGTCTTCAGCCCCAAGTTCACGTAAAGATACAACATTGAATTCGATACGTATCAATTTGCTCTCATTCACCCCTAATACTATTTAAATTATGCGTCATAAGTAAGCAATCGATCTCAGCAGTGGATATTTAATTGTTTCTTACTTAGGGAGGACACTTCAGTCTTTTTAGACAAGTTGTGCCCCTTGGGCTGTTGAAGAGTCAGGTGGAACGAGGGGGAAGGAGAAAGACGCAATATCGCGACTACTTCACCCCACTGTTAAATACCAAGGTACCACGGGATTCACTTTAAACTGTACCACATTGGGGGACTGAAAACCTGCCACTTAGACGGACCGTGCAGCGCGCGTTTGAAGTGTGTTCTACTTGCGCAGCAGCCAATTAACTATTGCAAGAAATATCCTTAATTGCTGGGATGAGAACGCAGACCCTGGTCGCGAGGAGCCATTACCCACCACTAACCAAGAGCCATCAGCTCGATCAGATTTACGCGAACACCCATCAGAAATTCTTGAGAATCGATGTTAAAGACGCGATTCTCAGGGAAATCAACGGATTGATTCCAAGTGCCGGTATTCAAACAGGGACCATCCCCATCACCACACTCCACGCTGATTACCAAGCCGATCCGACCCTAGATCACAGTCGCGACCGCTCCTAGGGGCCCATCGATTTGGGTGACACGATTTCGTACAAACCTCACCTGATCTATTCGAACCGCAGACGTTCGAGATCGAATCTTTCGCATATGAACACGGACCGTCGCTATTTCAGATCCAAAACAGCGATCGGATCTCTTAGAAGGATTCCTAGGTCGTTCCTGGATTCGTGTCTATCCGAGAGACGCGATCCGCATATCGAAATCACAAGATCGATTCGAACCCCGTGCCTCCGCTGTCCACTTCCTCCTCACGGAGGTCCCCATCGCCAGACTCGGTGGGGAATGGGAGAGGTCTCCCTACGGGCGGCGTCGACGGCGGTCGGCGGTTTCGCGCGGGTTGGAACGTTTGGTCGACGGCCACAACCCACATTCCCCCCTCCTCGCCCTCTCGACCCCGGCACTGATTAACGAGCTCGTTAATGTCGGGCGGTTGAGCGCGGGTGGGAGGAAAGGGCGGAGGAGTGAAGAGGAAGAGGAGGACCGGGCCCGGGGGGAATGGGGCGATAGGGGCGGGCTGACGGGTGGAGTAGGCATAATGACAAGTCAAAACGAACGGATGAGGACAATGGCACCTTTGGGGGGCTGCTGATAGTTGGTAGGGCGGATCGGGGTGAAAACTCCCTATTCACCACCTCCCCTCCCACATCCTCTCAACCACTCTACTCCGCCGCCCACCGCAGTGGGTGGGGAGAGAGAGGTGCGAAATGTTTCCTGGATAGGCGTCTAATGCGAGTACAAGTCCCCAGATGACGTGGAGATGGGGAGGGCTAACTATCCTCCCCAACCCGCCCAACCAACAGTTCCATCCCCAGATCTCTCTCTCTCTCTCTTCCGTGTGTACCGCTATATCACCCGCACCCTCCATCAACCCCCGATCTTTCTGCTGGTGTCAGTGGCTCACCCAGGAATTTAGTGAATGGCCGGGGTAGAGTTTGGAGGGAGGGAGTCGGTTTGGAAAGAGATTGAAGGATTCAAAAAATGTATCTCCACCGCCATACAATAACTCACTGGATCGAACGCTCTCTCCTAGATTAAGGATTTTCAAAAACAAGCGTGAGCAACCAAGCGCCTTCGACATGTTACGCGGAGAGAGAAGTAAAATCAGCTCCATGCTCGTTCCTCCAAGTATCCTCCTTTTGATGACGATCCGACGATAGGACTCTCTCTCTCGAATTGGTCGGATTGAAGAAGCTCGATTCGAGCAAGAATCGACTGAACTCGATTTCTCCAAGGACACATCTTTTTCCAAGCTTGCTTAAAATTCTCTCCGTATGTCCTTGTCTTTGGTTTCAATCTATCATCGAATGTTGCAATAACATTCCGACTAAATTCAATACAAGCAAATATAAAAATAGGTAATGTACTCATTTTGGAATAGGTAATGAAAATATATTGTTTTTAATCAATAACTTCCATATTATTACTAACATTTTCGGAGGTAAACCAATTCAACAACTAAAAAAACATCAATTCAACGGTTCACTTTTACTCAAAACCAATAAATAAAATTTGGGCAACAACGCCAATGCAAAATAACAATTAATTTTATAAATTTAAATTATAAAATCAAAATATTCATTAATGTCCGCAATAACACCAACCAAACAAGAGTAGTGATCGTATTATCGTCACATAAAAAGCACAACTTATTTTTAATCAAGTTGGAGAGCCAAAGAAACAGATAAAGTAGCACTTTCTCTCTAGTACTCCATTCAATTACTTCATCTTTTTCTGCTAGTTCTCCGTGACCGAGTTCATAATCCAAAATAGGTTGCATAAAGTTAGCGTTAACATCGACTGCAACACCCGTTTTCACAATCATTGAGCCTTGCTTCTAGTGTTTTCCACTAACTTTGCTATCTAGTAACAATATGTGACAGTTTTTTTTTGGATATATCTATCATTGGAAAATTGATGCCGTTTCTTTAATTTTTACCACGTTCAGCCTTTTTATCTTATAGATTATTCAACTTTTTCAGCACATTCCATCATTAAAATTGGTGCCGTACGAACAGTGTGAGCATAAATGAAACTGTTTTCCGTAATGTAAAAATTATATAACTAGCAATACATCGTCCAATCAATCAAACCAAGTAACTTGATCATGACTACTGACTCCGATGAAGGATCGATTGGACACGGACCAGGAATTCGATGCACTGATAACACTTACGTAGATAACGGTGTTTATTTTTTAATGGAAACATCCATATAGTATGTATTTACACAAAATGTATCGACGAAATTTTTTAAGGGCCAGAGATTACATGTCATGAAATTATGCCGTTTCATGGTCAAAGGTCATAAAATAATAAGCTTCGCACAGCGTGGAGTTTATGTAATAATAATATCCATTTTCCTCCGCAATTCTCCTGCCTGATGTTTCACTTCACATTTTTTTAATGTTTCTACGTAAAATGCCCGTGTTTTTTTTAAAATTACGATGTCCACATTTATGTCGAAGGAACGACGAGAAGGAAATTAACACCCTATTTAAAATCCGCAGTGAAATTTTCCCAGCTTGTAACAAATTAAATAAAAATTAAAACGAAAAAAAAACAGTATATACTCTTACAATAGGAAATCAATACGTTTTCCAGCAACAGAAAATAACAATTTCGGCTGCGATCTTTATTCTAATTGCACTCTTATCAGCTCTAAGGGCTGACCTTTAGAGAGAACCGGAAAAGTGCCCAGTTAATTTAAATACAAGCTACTAATGAAAATACGAGGAGTTAACACATGCGAAAATATAATTGACCATATACAGGTATTTTGTATTGTATTCTGTATTTTGCACGAAACAGTTTCTCTGAGCATTGCATGTTTCCAATGACTGCTTTCCGGTGGCTAACCTAGAGGATAGACGTTATGTAAAGAAACCTTGTCGAAAGAGTAAACCATGCTGGGTCGCACTCGCGAATTAGTCAAGTGTGATGATCCGCGAGATAAGTGATTAAGTTTGAAATATTACGTTTACGCAAGCACGGATATAAAAATTACGAGGATCAGAGGACGGGGGAATTGCTTCGGAAATTTGGGAAGATCTGCTCGAGGTGTTCTGACGGTTACAACCTGGGGAAGACTAATGAACGTGGGGTGGAAAACGCCAGGCCATTCCACAACTGATCCAAGGCCCCCAACAGCAAAAACATTAATCATCCGGATTGTCAGAAATTTCTGTAAACGTAAGTATGACCTTATATGAGTGTTAGAAGACCTAAGCAGTGTTATAGTCTGATTGATTGGTATGCGTACGTCCTTCCCTTATCTCGTCATTTCTTCTACTCTATTTTCCCCCATCATTATAATATGTACAGCACTCGAAACTCACTGTTCGTCTAATTAGTAAAAGAGAGCCAACTTAACAACTGTGGGACACATACCATAAAAATCATGCAATGTGAATAAACTATCATATGTTCACGGACATTATAAGTATCACATAAAGATACCAACAATAAGTTGTACTTTAAAGGTAATAAAAAGGCAAAGAATGTGCCTATGAAAGGGTCTAGGCAATTTTTAACCTATTAAGTGCAGCCAGAATAATGCTTAACTCACGGAATTCTCCAAATAAAAAAAAGAAAATTAAAATTATTTAGAATCCAATTTAATCTTAACCCGTAAAGAAGTCATATAATCTTCACAAAACGTAAGTCAATAGGATCAGCGTTATTTAAAATTATTTGTTACAGGAATCACACAACAAAACGTACTGCTATTTTGTTGACGTAAATACCGTTCGTCCGTTTGATTCCCGCATGGTGAGGGCTTTTGCTGTTCACGTGATCAAACGAACGACCAATTCACGATCATTAAACAGCATCGATCCTGAAAGTGCCTAGAACTCTCATACTAGTAACATATGCAAAAAAAGATTACGTATTTCCTGCGATGGCATACCCTTTGACATTCATGACTCGTACTTACACATAATCGGGCAAATATACAAGTATTACTGGTAACATTTAAGTAAAATTCATGTGCAAAGAGGGGATTACGTTCCATTACCTGTATGTTCTCAAGTATACAGAAAGCCAATTAAGTAAATATAGTACTTTATCCACAGATAGAATCAATTTAAAAAAATATATATAACGTAAGTATTGTATTTAGGTGGTCATTGTCAATTTTTTCGGCATAAAAATAACAACACACATATAATTTCCACCGTAGGGTGCAACTCAGCAATAAACAGCCAGAAGACGACGCGGTATACTCGAAGGTAAGGTGGGAGGAGGAACTATTATGTTTACGAAGAGAGCATGGAAGAGATTTTTACTTTCCATGGAATCCAGAAACACCAGAATTAAAGAAGAGCAGCTTCGTAAGAGATAATAATTTGGGAATTTCGAGTGAGAATTTTTTAATTCAAGTAGACTAATCGCACTATAGAGCGGACACTATCTACAAGATGTCAATTAAGGTAGCACAATAGCAGTTAACATTCCAACGTAGATTCGCGCACAGGATTTAGATAAATTCACTGAACGGAAGCCAGAAATCGAGAGAATTCAGTAAATCACAGGGGTTTTACGGGGATGGACGAGGCGGTTTTTTTTGGAAGGGGTGGGATAGCTCGAATTTTCCCCCAGCCGTTTCCCCAGGGTGCGGGGGTCTCCGCACACCAACGGACGCCACTGCCGGCAGCAAATGACAGGCGGGTTGCGCTTTTTATTTTAACGCCCCCTCCCCCGCGTCCTCCGGTCCGACCCCTAATCCCTCGAACTTTCCGACGACCCCCACTTCCCCACCACCCCCTTCTCCCATCTATCTATCTCTCCGGCCAATATCTACATTTTGTTTTACGCTGACCCCCAAAAATAACTCGCGTCACTTTTCGACAACTCGGGTCGTACGGACACAATACGCTTCTTAAAAGAAGGATAGACGAACAGATCTACTCGCACGTTTCTACGGACTTCAGAACGATTGCTGTGCTGACTGACCCTCGAGTAGATACGTTCTAACGAATGAGGTGCCGCCTGGACGAAGCAAGGCAAAAAAATGTGTTTGGAATTTGGAAACACGATGCTATGTAAAAAAAAATGCTCGTGGTCGGAAAATATAGCCTTGAAAAAGTGAAAGAAAACTCTTGTTTCTCGCTGGACTACTCGAGCAAGCGGCGAACATTTGGACCCATCCCAAAAAACATCGATCCAAGAGAGGAACGTAATGCAGAGGAGAGCTTCCAGATTTGTGAAAAACTGCTGAAAAAGAAACAAATGCCGTCGCGAAATCACTACGAAATCTTTGGGACCATATGTTTATGATGGGAGCTATGGAGACACGCAGACACAAAACAACTAGACTAAACCTACGACAGAGATATCATTAGAGAGAGACCTTGAATAATCCAAGTTCCGCAGTTCAGACATCAATCAATAGATCTATTAGAGCATGAAATTCACCGAGGTCGTGACTTGATGACACTCCATTTCGAATTGATTGAATACGTGTAACGATATTTGTCGAAACCGGCCGTCTTCTTTTCAAGAGTTTATTTATTATTGTGGAAACAACACGAAACATTTAAAGTCAATGTTTCATTATTTCTATTTCAGATAAAACAAAAAAACTCAACCACTCTTTTCATTATTTCTATGAGAGAGATAAAGTGTCGAAGGGAGAAATCCAACGTTTCGTGTTCTCCTCGCAAAATCAACGCCCGTAACACAAACATGGGAAATGACAAATGCGTGTTTCCCTTTACAGCATTCTTTCTCTACATGGATGAATCCCTAACATCCTCTACCACACGCCCTCGCGACAGCTTGCAGGGTATTTTGACGATGAAAATGAGCATATACAACCGAATAAGTATGCAACTGTAAACAATTCGACATATAGACCCGGATATGTAAATTTAAACGAAGAACGTGTCCTTTGTGAACGCAATGATTTTATAGGAGGCCGAACACAAAAGACCTACCAGCGGTTGTCTCTTAATTCCTTAGAAGGAGGTGAACAGGATATAAGGGATACACAGATGCGTAGAGAGACAGGTTGGAATGAAAGGCTTAGTCAAGAGAAACTCCACGAAACTTACGCAATGTACATATTCGTTCTTGGATGAGTTGAACATACCATGACCCTGTACCCTAGGATGAATCCAATGCTCATATCGGGGTTCACTATAATGTCACTATAAATGTATCAAAATGTATTACACCGCATTATATTACATTAATCCAATATGTTGTACTCATAAGTAATCAACCCGGCATTGACCTGGGCTTAGCGCAAGACGTTGCTTAAACGACATGATATCTTGGACGTAGAATTTACCTGTTGCACTGAAAAATTGAAGAAAGACAATAGATCAACGACATGAGTCAAATTCAGCTCCTTGGATTGAACTGATATTAAATCAGCTGCTGTACCAGTAACCACACTGATAACTCGTCATTTGAAATGAATTTTCCCAAGAGAGAACACATAATGCAATGGCAACATACTATATTTAAAATTCTGGCGTTATATTAAAGTAGAAGCAGCCATTCCTGACGGTAAAATGCTGATAAAAATATTGACCCACTTTTACGAATTGCATATCGATGTAGTGTAATTGCCTGTAATTACCCAAAACATAAATATAATAGCTTATATGATCAATTCTGATGTGATTATCACTATATTTTCCATCATTCCCTTTCGAGCGACAAAAATGCGCCAAAGAGGAGTACTTATTTTTAGTATTATAATCCTACACTTGCAGCACGATTAGGAGTCGATATCATTATCCCCTCAAAATCCCACTTTGATTTCGAACAGCGTTTAACCATCTACTTCAAGGGCATTTAAAAATAAGTGCCCGATGACATTTTGAAAGTGAGTTAACGAGAGGTAGTTTTCATTACTTAAGCGTACTAAAACAACGGTAGTTTTTGCGACAAAAAACTATAATAACAAAAACATGTAATTTTATATTAAATTGGATACATAAAAAGAATGCACACGTAGTATGTTTGAGCCAACTTTAGAAGGTTACGAGATTTTAGGGGAGGTACAGTTGGAGACCTCCGGACACGAACCTACTAAGACATTATTAAAGGGGGATTGAGCAGCAGTGGCCTGTAAAATTTCAAAACTCAAATGTGAATAATATTACCTATTTTGATCGTGAGCTTGTTTGCTACCAAGCGGTGTCAACGGTGATACAATTATGTGGGTAGATTTACGGAAATCAGCACACATTATTTCGTGAATACTGACAATGACTGCTGAATAAAGACCTTACTAGACAATATTCCCCACATTGCATTTAAATCTTTCAGCGTTCTAGAAAACATTGAAAAAGACAGACTTAACAAGGGTTACTACAAATAAACTTACTACTAAGTAGACAGAGGAAAAGCTGAAGGAATTATTAGGCCCCATTCTGAACAAACGATGATAGGTAAACGGAATAGGGGCAGGAAGACTTTTCAGAATGCATGGAGGCAGGCACAAGTTAAAAAGAACTAGGAGGGAATAATTAAGGGCAAACAAGGAGACGTTCTCGCCATGCGTAGAAGATAATAGTCGCTAGGGGCAGTCCTCAATCTAGATTCAATAGATAGAATAGCTTAGATGAATGAATAATCTACGGGCATATTATTTGGCCCCCACAAAATGCGTAGAATGGACTACCACCCCATAGATTTCATTACCTACTCGATTATTACTCGCACAATCCTCGGCCGCGATGGAACTCTGGCTACACGTTAAGCTTACGTAATTCATGGACCACGTTGTCAGCTGCTTCTCCTTACATGAATTAACGAAGTACATACATCAGTGTATTCTGGTGTGCAATCGAAGAACTCAAAAGGTGTCGTGTTCGAATCCCATCTTGGACATAGACATAGGCATTGAGTACGAGCGCTCGTAAAATCCCTGGTGACTCGAGCAAAGGAAAGCAGATGACGACCCTAGGGCTACTCATCGGAATCCCCAGGACTCACGGGCTGCCAGAGACTCCTCGAATGGAGAGCAATAAAAGTATAAATGAACAGTTCCCTAAGCGTGAGCAATTACCGGTCGGGCGGGGGAGGGGGGGGGCGCATACGACTGTTCGAGATGGCGTGACGGGAAACATTCCCACGAATTAGTTCGATGCACGCCCGAAGCTAAATAATTCCGCGCCTCGTGGTTTCCTTCATTTTAATCACTGCTCTGGGTGCGGCGTATAGACGGTGTCATGCGCCGACAGCCGACCGAAGCTGACCCTCGGGAGCATTTTAAGTTTTCGGGATCCCGGAGGGCGCCTTGAAATTTCCGAAACAGTGCACGCACGTGCGGCGAGGGCGTTCGAACGATCGTCATTTGTTATTCAATGAAGACGGCGGGGTGGGAGGTGGGGGAGGGGTAGAAGAACGGCCGAGGGGGAAGGAGGAGCGGGTGCTTTCCAAAGGGTGACACAATAAAATACCTCCCCCGACCACCCCCCCCCCCGTTTACCCCACCGCCACCAATCCTCTCCCGGTCATAACCCTATCCTCCCCCTTCCGATAATTTATTGCCTCGGAATCGCCCCTGCCGACTATTTTGCCGGCTCCACTGCCGCTGCTGCGTCGCCAGTAATCTCCCCACTCAACTCCCCCGCCCTCCCTCCCTCTCCCACTCGGAGCGACTAACTACGCGAGCACTTAGCTCTCGCACCTCCCCCTCACACGCTCCCCCGACCCCCTTCCGCGCCCCCTCTCGTAATCCGAAAACGGCTCTCCTTGGGAAATTAAATTGATTGATCTACCAATGAATTAATTGAGTCGTTAATTTCGGGGATTCGAGTGTGGCTACGTGGGGGGGGGAGGGAAGGGGTCGGAGGGGATCCTCTAACGCAAGGGCATCGTCTATTTCGGGGAGAAGCGATGCTGCGGCCGGCTCACCCCAAGCACCAACGATAAGTGATAAAAAGAGAGGAATAGAACGTAGGTACCGGCCGCGGACCCTGGTTTAAAAAAATAAACTACAGTAAAACTGCACTGTTTTGGTCGGAAATAAGTCACTCAGAAATATTCCACACTTTGATTGTGATGCATCGACCGTGTTCGACGTGGAAACATCATTTCAAAAGAGAATACTGTTAACGCGTGACAAACCAACGACGTAAATTTCCCAGCAATCATCTTAATGCATGTTGTGCCTTACCCGTGATTAATTCACTGCACATGAATCCAAACTTCCGATGCAAAATGTCAACCAATAGAGCGTCACCTCCACTTAAATGAAAGCCGTGATTCCGATACTTATCAACGTTAGCCGCTTATGATTCTGTTCTAACGCTTAATGTAATATCACTCCGCTGGGAGTATCTCTCTCGCAATACCAACTCAGAGCTCGCCGATTCGAATCCCACATCGAGCATAGGACATCGGCTTCTACTCGAATGGCTCAATCCCTGGTAAGCCTGGTGATAACTGAGGGATTATGAGGAACAAGGTCTACGCGGACCATCACTGGCGACACTAAAACAAAAAAGAAAGAAATAATTTACCACCATTAAATATCGTTTTAAAAAAGCCATGACCGATGGTTACAGAATCTGCCAGGGGAAACCATTTTTTGAAATTGCCATCCGCGCTCCAAAGCCCTCGTGAGAAATGTTGATGGGAAATTGACCGCGCGCCCGTTTTGCTCTCGCCTTTTTCACATCCCAACGTCCAAGTGAGCAGACAGGACGAATTCATTCGACCACGTCGTGCACGAAATGCCCACCTAAGTGACTCCATGAAACGACTCTCATTTTCAGCATGCATACAATATTTAACCCACATAAGTAATTTGTGACGCTAAGAGAGCTATTCGGAGCAAATATCTTGAGATGAAACCAATTGTACCGTCCCATTCCACCGCGTATTTAATCTTTGGAGGAAACATGGACTTATCAATTGGGAAAAAGAATTGGAACATAGCATATCCATTACAAAAGACTTTTACCCAAATATTTATTCAAAAGTGAATTAAAAGACGTCCAATATTTATGAAATTAAGAGGCGGCAGAGTCGTTACCATCTCCGCACTACCGAAAAGAGGGGTCGAATTTCTTTCTCCGAGCATTAAATCCCATCCCATGAGACCTAAAAACTCTCCTTTTCCCCTCGCAAAACGCAAATGGGACAAGGTTTAAAGTTAACGCGCTTGTCATAAAACGTCCGAAACGCCATTTTTGAGATATTAAGGCTCAAAAGTGTTCCCATATAACTTTGAAAGCGACAGTGGCCATTATTCTTTCCGAGTGCAAAATTTAACAGTGAGACACGGGCATAACTTTGATGACCGCGGAGGATTTTGATGGAAGAGGAAGGATTTACATGAAAGGCTTCAACGGTTTGAATAATCGAAGGGACGTGCGTAAACGCGGAATTTCGGATGCTTAAAAGCCTCGAGAATTTCTAGGTGAGACAAGAGGGTCCACCGGGATGCGAGGCGGCAGTCCTATGGACTCGACTCTCCTGAATTTAAATTAGCTCCGGGCGTGAAGGGATTCTTCGAGTGAAAAATGTGGAAGGACAATCACGTAGGTGCTTCAAGCTGAGAACTTCAGGAGCACGCAGCACGTATTTTAAGTCGCAGACTCATATAGCCATGGCAATTAACCCTTCACGACGTCACACCAGAGATATATTTCCTCTGAGATAATGGATACTCCCAACCCTTGATCTCTTGCGCTGTTCCGGACCCAGCCTCATGAAATTTCTTTATGTTCTTCGACGGGAGAGAATGAAAAACATCTGTACAGAAGGTGCATCTGCAGTAATTATTTTGAATCCAGAACCGCTCTATAAGAAGAAATGTGGCCCTGAATATTCGGAGAGAAGGCCTGGAAATATTCAGGGCAGCTAGTGAAAGTTCTCCGATAAAAGCCAAGAAAACTTATTCACACCTTTTAATGGCATATCTCATCGTGCAATTTTTCTTTCGTCACGATCAAAATTCAATGAATGGATGGAGCAATCCTATCGCGTCCATTTGAGAGCGCCACTGTCGAATGAGGAATGATAAAAATATATGTGTGATAAGTCGTTTATTTAATCTTTTCAATATCATTTCTTTCACCAATAGGATGCTGTTATGTTCCGTTTGGCATCGCGCTGAATTATTTTTACTCCTATCAACACCGCGCCCTGACAGCTTATAAAAAAAAGTGTACCAACCGGGGAGATAATATTATTATTATTCATATATAGGATTTCGTCACCGATTATAATATCTATTTTCTGTAACTATCTGGTTATTTAACTAAAATCATCAATGTGCCGTCAAGAGCGATATCAATTTGGATAAAAACTACGAAAAAGCAAAAACTTGCATTCAAATTTGTATTAAATCTCTTCATCAAATACAAATGGCGTTCCTCGTAAAACAAAAAATGAAAAGAAAAAATGATATGCTATTTTATTATCTGTCGTCGCATGCCCTTATCTGTAACGTAGAAAAATTAGTAATTAATTTCACCTATTGTAATAAAAAATTAATTTTCATCTAAAATTTATTAGGATGACATAATTATGTTTCAACTCACTTCTTTCTAGATGATTTTTAAAATGTTACCCGGAAAAATAGTGGCTATCCACCAAATCAGACGTTACCTCGCTCATAAAATGCCATATAAACACAACATCACTGCCCATACATGTATATTTGTGGTATTTCGCCCTTTTCGGTGGAGTTCCTCCAGCGTGAATACAAGTAGATTTCCTTTTCTAAGACGTTGACAATGCATCAGATTTTTCGCAAAGGAAAACGAATCAGAAATTGTCCGAGTAGTCGCACAGGAACACCTTGGTTCGTTATTTCTGATCGAACTAAAAATCAGTAGCGTATGAAGGGTAATTTTTTGAAACAGATACTTCTATCTTTTGAATTATGAACTTACAACAACCTCAAAATAATATTCTGCATGCATCGCGTGCGCGTGGTATGGAGTTGTCACCAACTAGAATACCTTAAGAGAGAGAACCATGTGAACGTACTCATATCATGGGCCCGATTATGACAAAATGCGTCGAAATGTAAGGAAAATGAACCTCACGGAGAACGTGACGGAGAAAGAAAGAATTTATAGTGGATATTTAGTGTGCCGATTCCGAAACACCGAAGTACCAAAGCATCCCCAAGAATATTCACTGAGGACGGAAAACTCAGATATTACGAAGGTGATTCAAGGTAAGCGTTCGCAAATCCCCTTCCAAATCAACCGTTTGGAGGAGGACTGGACATCTCACGCAATGATGAGCGTTTGGTCCCAAGCTCATAATTCAAATAATGGCGAAGAAAAGAGCGTCATCCAAGGTGGAGTGGGACTTCGGCCGAAAAGCCTTTAACCATTAAGGTTACGTGAGGGAGAAAAGTTCCGACGCCTCCTCCCAAGATCTCTGTCGTTTCTCGCGTCGCTCAGTCGTCTGGAGTGAGGCGGATGTGCCGTTTAAAGCGGAGGGAGAGAGTGGCGCGGTAATAGGGCGATGAAGTGCACTCCTGGGGGGTAAAGTGGGGCCGGGGGTTCTAGGGCGATGATGACCCCCATCAATTATTTCTTCCAGTTGCCGCCGCCGCCTATGTGAACGGGGGAGGAGAGGTTGACCGCCGGCGTGGTGGAAGGGGTTATTCGTCCGGGGAAACTACGACAGCAAATTGAATCGAGGCGCAAAAAACGACCACGTCAAGTGTGATGTTGTTGAACCCGTCGTCCGTAGAATCGTGACGCGGGTCCTTTAAAAGGCAAGTCGACGTGGGAGGTGTGGGGTGGAGTTGAGGAGGGCGAGCGCGACCACCCGCTGGTCGCACGGGTTCACCCGGCTTGGGAGTCGCATCGCGGAGGTAGCGTATGTCTACTTCTACGTCATTGCTGGTGTGCATCGACAGGGGGTCTTATCTCCTGCCACCGGGACACGAATCTTCGTTATCAAATTGTGAAGATATAATATCGAGGGATCCGGGTTCGAATCCCGAATAAGGCGAATGATTTTTACACTCAGATATCGTTGCCCTGAAATAAATATTAGCGGATATAAAAGTTACTGTTGCTGCATCTACTACAGTTTCGTAGAACTTGCCGAAGGTAAACACAGCGTAAGGTTTAAAAATTGGCTTTAACCCAGTGGACTGTGGTGCGTCGCGCGCGACTACGAATATCTGAGACATTGTGTTTATGGTATTTCGTTACAACATCTCGTTCTGTTAAATCCGCTAAATTTCGGAGTATAATAGGACGCCTCGATAAGTAAGCTGGCTAAAGCACTCGGCCGGGGGTTCGTCATTCGTCTTAACCGAGATCCGGGTTCCAATCCTGGTCAAGACGAATGATTTTTACACTCTGAAATAGTTGTATTGAAATGCAACGGATTAGTGGTTAAATGTTACTGTTGCGGCATCTCCTGCAGTTTCTTACAATTTCAGATTATGTTAGATTATTAATATATTTTTTTTAATTTCCGCACCAATAGTACGATACCTTTTGGTTTTAAGACGACTGAATGTACGACGGAGAAAATAAACGCTTGTGGCATCTTTATGAATCCAGCTCTCCGCGTTCGAACATTTAAGATCAACAACAAAAAAATTGGTAAACTTCCATAAACAATTTGTGCCACTTTTTAAGCCATAAAAATTTCCAATCATACATTGTCTTGTAAACAAAAAAATACCGGGACCGTAAACTTAATTGGCACTAAGTGATAAGAAAGAAAGAATAGAAAAAAAAACACAAAAGTCAAAATAAATAATATAAATAATAAATAATAAAACAAACTTACAACCACTCGATCACTAGGGTGTGTTACGAAATAACTTTCACTCTCGTGAATCACATTCAAACACACACACTCAGGGTTTACAAGGATCCCTTCTATGCCAGTGACTCGTCAATAACACAAATAAATGAAAATTATAAATTTTTTGTTTACATTGATTCACGATCGTACCTACGTTCGTTGTATATTTAAAGTACATTGTCTTATTTATTCCTGTTTTATTCGACATTTGTTTCATTAATTGGCGAAGATTTCATATCTTCTTAAGGCTGCTATCTCGTAAAACTCAAGGAATTAATCGCCGTTTTACAATTCTAATTATAGTTGATGCCTGGTTATTCGCAACTAATTTCAGAAGATAATTTCCTATTACATCCACGTACAAACCAGATTAAGAATCTCAGATGCATCAGCTGCATATCCATTGGTTTCAATCCCATTTGATACGGTAAGTTAGACAAAAATGAATTACTCTATTAATAACGAAACCATAACTTCCACTAATAAACTTCTGGCTTTCTGTTAATTTTATGAGTTCATCTAGCTTTCCGATGTATTATTCATATGCTCAGTACGTTCGTTCGTTCACTGCCATCCTGCTGTCAAGCTCGTCATCCTACGGAAACATTCCACGCTCGTCGGGGGAAGCCTTCGGCGAAATTGTTCAGGAATCCTGAAATGTAGAAGCATCGGCCAGATCGTCTCGCGCCGAAGGCGTCGAACCGAAACCGTCTAATGGGTTTTTGGTGTCGAACGAACCGAGGTGACGGAAGCAGCAGGCGCCTACTTGCGATGGACACTTGAAAATTTTGATGCCGCTCATCCCCCGTCACTCCCCACTCGATGACACGCACGAAACATTTATCAAACTCCACTCCTGTTTGGAAAGGACTCGAAACTGCTGGTAGTTGATAATTTCTTGCACGGAGGGCCTAAAGAGCTATTTGCAGAGATCGCATACTTTTAGTTTACTATCTCTCGAATAGGTGCAATTGTTTCATATAATTTCACGCGGTTAAAACAATTTTGGTTCCACAGTCAGGATGAATATATGCGTATACACACGTACCTGTCTAGTTATCTATTCGTTCATTTTAGCTTTTCCAGAATTTTTGCAAGTTATGCATATGCAAAACCAAAACCCAAGACCGCTAGAGCATAGCCTCCAAAATGCGAGGGCGACGCGTAATTTTGATCAATGGGCTTGATTTTTAAAAAAATATTGAATGAAATTAGATTCACCAGTCTTTCCGTAAATATTTATCACCAGTAATAACAAATCCATGAGGTGAGTTCATAACCCCTACTGAACTCGATCCAAAGAAGTGAACAAGCAACTAGCGAGCACATGGGAGAGATCGCTAGGAATAAATAATCACGATCGAAAGATTTGTGGATTTATGTTAGCCTTTGCTAAGTCGGAGGAAATTCGTTTCATCTTTAGAGATTCTTATCTACAGATTCAATCCCAATTAAATTATTCTCATCCCGATAGTGTGCCTCATTTTTACTGGACGTTCGGGATGCTGCCCTTTCTATTAATGTGCTGCGACCTTGAGTCTTACAAGGTCTATTTAGTCTTCCAATCTCCTATACATATTTATCAATTCTTCACAGCCACGTAAAAAAATGTACCTCTATACTTTGCTCGTCCTATTGCCTCAAAAACCACGCGTTGCGTTCGTTTTTCAACTTTTTGCAACATTAAAGAATCAAAATTCAACCATCAGGCATATCAACACGGCTCACCTTTTTCTATTAATTACGAACCACGTATGTGCCTATGAACTAGGGTCTTTCCCCTCTGCCAAAAGGACGATTTTAAGCATGTTATTTTCGAGTGAACAGTACCATCGATAGCTCAAAGAACATTCGTGACGATTTACTGTAAACATCTCTAAGACTAACGTAAACAGCATGCTCACGAAATTTCCACTGATTTTTTAAATCTCATTTACCGCGCCGAACTATCGCTGTAACTGCGAATAGTACGTATCCCGGAGAATGTCCCGATTCTCGCTCCGGGCGGACTGGGGCTCCAAAGCGTCACGAGACCGCTCCGTTTCTGCGTCATCGCTTCGAAGCGCGCGCTTTGACCGCCACAGAGCCCTCGGGCCGGGACGCATGGCGCGGAGACACATGCTCGCTGCGGGACCTCGTCACTGGCGCCACAAAGCGCGTTGACGCGAGAATCGGGGGGCGACCAAGCGCTTCCCACGCGCACTCCAAGCGACAATAGGAACGTACCGATGCAGCATCCGATCCACCGATTTGAAACGACAGGGGAGACTTTCAATTCACCCACAGCCATTGGAGATAGATAGAGAGAGAGACAGAGGTAGTGTTATGAACGATGATCGACCAGTCTTGGAAATGACAGTCGATTTGCAAAAATTTAAAAGAAAATAAACGGTCGAGCTAAAGAAATAACCTCAAGGCCTTACTCTTTCGGGACATAGGGCGGTGGAGAAAGTGGAATTTAACAACAAATATTTTTTTAAATTAAAAGGAGGAAAGTTTAGCCTAATGACACACCCACACACGTATATTCTCACTGAGGTTTGTGATAACATTGGGGATATTTATTCAAATTTTTTTAACGATCACAGATGAGTACGTTCTTCCCTCATTTGAAAAAAATGATCCTTTACAAATCCATGACTCAATTCACGGTTCATGCCTCTTAATCACTCTTATATGTTCGTCCGTTCACTCATTATATTCAATTTCGATGGGGAGAGGGTCGGTTAGTCAGCGGAGCGCGCTATCTCTGAGGTTTGCTATGTATGCTACCGCCACCCCCAACTTTAAACCATTAAAATAGCATCTTTCCAGTGCGCCCGCTTTCATCCATCATTTTCCGCAGTTATTGCCGCCGCAAAAGTTAGCAAGCCCGTAGAGCCCGGGGAAGGGCGGCGTATCTTTTCTTTTCAGGAAAAGGGGTGCTCCATAAACAAACTCAGTCCCCCCCCCCCACAAACTAGGCTTAAACACAGGACCGCACTTCGTATGTACCTCAAGTTTCATTTCCATATCTTCTTCATTTCATCCTCCCGCAGGCGATAATTATACCCGAACAGTCCCCGGCCGTGTCGCGCACTTCAGGTCCAGCGCCATGAATATTTATCTTGCGCGCTCTAGGAGCAGTACGCACATTCTCCCTTTAGTGAGAACAGTATAATCAACCACCCGCTTTTCGAGTCTGTCTGTCCCAGTAATGGAGAAAGTTCCGAGGAAAAAGTGGACAAAAAACTCGCGTAAACGGCGACAATTACGGAAGGAATTCCTTTTAAGGCGACTCCACTCGTTATGCTCAATGAGAGAACCCGCATGCTTGAAAACAAACAAATTACCTCAAGTAGATGCCTAAGCTCGGCATCTGTACGCTCGTTTCTCCGGTGACAAGGGGTTGAAATTCACCCCAGCGGGAAATTAGTGAGGGGGGGTAGGGGATGAATAATCCTTCGACATTACTCCATCCAATTGATTACATGATGCCAATCAACATGCATGACCGGATAGACCTTTTTAAGCCGAGTCTCTCTTTTTTTTTTGAATAACTCCAGTAAGGGAAGGCTAATCTTTGTCATCCGGGAGGATTTTATTGGCGATTTCCCATGGCTGACCGGTAAAGGGATAAATCGGTGTTTAACGCCATGGGGAAAAAAAACGGTAAAGCGTCAGCCCATTGTGCATATGCATCGCGCGGCGCATTCATTTGAATAACGAATCGAAAAGATGATTTTTCACGGTCGGCGGGCTAAAACGCAGATTTCGAGGGCGATTATGCAAATTCGAATGCGGAAGAAAGCAAAGTTGGGCGAGTGGAGCAAATGCATTGATTTATTAAGCCGCGGATCCGAGCAAAATTCATCAGCGCCGTCATGGGAGAGCGGTCGAGGTGTGAGGAGGATGGGAGACAAGAGAGAGAGAGAGAGAGTCAACTCCTAGCCTATGCCAACGTAAGCTAATCAAGTGATGATTATGGCATCGTATTTTCATACGTGGGACTCGGGGAATGAAAAAAATGAAAACGATAAACACACACACCCCTAACTATCAACCGACTAGATTAGATTAGCAGCCAACCCGACGAAAAAGAAACATGCAGATAAATTACTTCCAACAAATGGCACGAGCCCCGCGCACAATCCATAAAAAATTTCAAAATGATCAAAAAAAATAATGCATTAGAATGAAACTCTGAAACAAAGGGAGGAAACACCTTCGACGGTAAATACTTTTGACATCGAAAGCGGAAAATTGACATCCAGCGGTTTTACTTTTGGAAGCATGTGCCACAAATTCCAATTCCAACAACCAATCTCTTAGAAAACGGATCCTTCGCTTTTCGGTCGAGCACTTAACCAGTTGTTACTGCTTCCTCTTTTTTCATTAATATCAATTCCTTTCCAGGGGTATCACAAGAGCTAAATGTTCTGACAAATTATCGCACTTCAACGCCAATTTGTAGTCGCAGCTGTACGCACAACGCCACCATCCACGACGCGAAATACAGTATTAACACATAGCCGAGTGTTTGTCCTTGAATACTTTGGACAACTCTGCAAAACGACGGGTCCTAATCTGTGAGCACGGTCATTTATAGGAAAACAATGCCATGCCACACCGGTATTAGCGCGTAACAAAAAATAAGTTCACTTTACTTCGCAAAATCATTACGAATGACTAGAACACCTCAACTGGGTTTCAAATTTGAAAAAACAAGAGTTTTATTCTTAGCTTTAATGTTTTTGACCTTGCCCGACTCTAAATTGATTGCAATCAAACAATTCTGAAATAATCTGATTAGCATATTATCAACGCAGATCCGTAAAGAAAATTGATCGATTGAGTCGATGCCATCCGTGGCAGAGATCCATCCGTCTGTCTGTCCGTGGACAGGGTACGATACACCCACAGGCCGCTGTGTCTCAATGGTCACCCTCGCGGTACGACCCGCGTGTCTGCGCCGTCGCCCATGCATCCATCCACACGCCGCGCTGAGGACTAATTGCATAAATGTTGCCGCCGGCTCAAAGGCGGGAGAGAGGGGGTGTGTGGCGTGTTAGGGTCGATGCGGGAGACAGGCGGAATGAGAGAATAGAGGAATAGGGCAGTGTATACATACAGATGGACGGTCAGCCTCAAGAGTGTCACCTGTGCGGCGGTGGAGTAGGCATCTCCAGGAAATAGGGCAAGCCCTCAAGGAATCGCTCGAGTGAGCATTCGAAAGCACAATTCCGCCTCTGTAAATGCATGCACATGAGCATGTGAGCAAGAAATTAATAAGTATGAGCGCATGAGTCCACAGAGTGACAATGAGAAGGCACAGTTTCGTTGAGCACGCTGTTTCGCCACTGCTTGCTTAGTTCCTCGAACTGAATACAACTACAAAAAAACTATTTTTCAATCAGCAATTCGCTTCCTGGAACACGAATTATTGCTAATATTCAAAGAAAAACATGAATCCTTTTATCGCAACCTGAACGTGTCCCCCTCCAATTCAACTTATTCATAATAAACTAACCGGTGGCATTACATCTGTATTGCGTATATTTCATAGACAGTGAATATGACCTCATCTTGAAAAAAGCTAGCTGATTGTGGAAAATTTAACAGTTTTATGAACATGAAAATAATCGCAAACTTACGATAAACATGTCTCGCATGAGTTCAATAAATAAAATGACACCATCATTTGAATGCTCGAAGAAAAAAATTTGTACCTGATTAGAATGGACAATAAAAGTGTTGTGAAAAAATTATGTCCGTCACTACACTATTTAATATCCTACCAAATTAACGATATAAGGTAGGTGGAAGGGAGATAATTTTAGGCAAAATAACATAAATCAAATGGAGCTGATATAGAACTGGGCACGGTAATATGTAGACATACCATCATGAATATGTTATGAACAATACCATTAAATTTACTTTAAGAAAACATCTTAAAATAAATTTATGTCCAAAGGACTGTTTGAACCGTTTAAATTCGGATTCTAAAATGGCTAGGTAATATTCTTTATTGTGTTATCAAAAAGTACATTGCAGTCAGGAAGAGACTGCAAACGAGTAGTGATTTAGACTCCAGTGTCTCACATTAAAAGCTAGCAATTCGTCTCATTGTGACGATGATGATTTTTTCAAGGATATAAACATAATCAATTAAGAAGTTTATACGAGACACATACGAGACACTCGTACACATGCATTCTAGCTGGTAGTTTGTAAATGACGACAAACTCAGAGATCCCAAAAGGTGGCAAAATAGGCTGGTCAAAGCGTAAAACGTGAGAAGAGAGCGGAAAAACTCTAGACGAATTCCAACTGTGCTCAATACAGAGAGAGAAGATCTGACGTACCGTGACATGGTGAATGAGGATTCTGGGAAGACGAGAGGAGAAGTAAAAAAAAAAGTTTCAATTTTATTAGTTAATATTATAAAGACTAGAAAATTCGGGTTTTAAGAGACACTGAGAAGGATCAGGATGCCTGACGCGATAGCCGTGGAAGAAAGAGGAAAATCAAGCAATAAAACGGAAGAGAATCAACTTTTGGACAACATGAAGGTGATAATGAGCTGCAAGGAGCAAAAGAAGGAAATAATTTCGTATTTATTGCACAGCGATAAATGGTGTTCGCGTTGTAATCTATTACAATGATAAACGTACACATTCCTTGTTCCAATGGAGTACTAAATGCGTACATTTACTGTTTAAACCAAGTTTCTGGTTGCATTGAAAGGCAGGTTTCAATTAAGAGTTCAGAGATAAAAAAAACCTCTAAGTGATCCCAAAAGAAAACAATCAGCGCCAGCTTTTGTCTATTCTATTCAGAGTGGAGAGGGAGAGAATGAATACCGCTCGTGCTTGCTCATGCAAAATCAATAGCATCACTCCCGAGAGGAGTTCAGTCTCCCTCTCTCTCCCTCCCTCTCTCTCATTCTATCTCTATAACCTCCCACTGCCTGAGTTGGCTAGTTGCATTAAATTTAAACGTAGGCACGTATTTTGAAAACGCTGCGCTGTATTTAAATATTTGATTCAGCATGTAATCACGATTGACCTCGTTGATACTCGAGCGTCCGGAGGGAAAATAAAAACAAGACGAGGAGAACACCACGCGATGGAAAAAGAGGAATGCTACTTAAAAAAAAAGAAAGAATCCAATGAGCCATGGAACGTCAAACAGCGATTCCACAGCAACAAATTTCGGTCACAATAATTAACCACCCACGCCATTATATACTGTCCTGAGGGATGCGATGTCCTGCTTAGCCAAGCCTACGAGTCAATTTGAGGGACGAGAAGTCTTCTTTGATGTACAGTGATCTCTTTATCTCCCTGGATTTTCAATTCGTTACCGGATTCATGAAAGGGGGGCGGTTACGTGATCGTAAAACGGTAATTGAGTCATGATGCCACGGATCTTTTTATTTCTCGCAAAATTAGCTCCTGGCGCATTTTCCAGTGCTCCTTGATTGGTCCATCAGGCTTTGGCCATACTACTGCTTATGCTATTTTGAGCTTTGATCGAAAAAGATTCTGATTTTTATGAGCTAGGAACTACGTATCTGCACATGTCAGCTTAATATTAATAGCTTGCTCCTGAGTCATAAATGTTAAATCGACCTTCAATATTAAATGATAATAATTATAGAAATGACAAAATTTTAAGAACAAAGGAAGACAAAACAGCATACGCAGGTAAACTATACTCGTACATACTTTTCAGACAGTGAAAAGGGTGAATGCGTTACAGCTTATATTTATTCTAAAACAAAATAATGAATGTAACGAAACAATTTTGCTATTTAATGAAGCGTTAGTACTGGTTAAATTATTAAAATACGTACTTATAATTATATCTGTTCTAGATGAAGCCATAAATTAGTGAGCATTGATTAAAAAATAATTAAAAAGAACTCCTTAGCGTACGTGACTCAGTAAACGGTCGGAATAAAGTTACTGATATTGATAAAATCAATTTTGAAGTATTTCCGAAAATCAAAACAACGGAAATTACGTACTTGGGTATTTCTCTTCGCTGATGATTAGTATTTTTCGGTACTTCACCGCGTCGAAGGTTTCCTGCGTCATTTTCCGGTGATTAAACAATACGGAATCCTACACGTAGTCTCATTATATTATCATTCAGAAATATGGCCTATAAAGAAGTTAATTAGGATAAATTTTACCAATTGGATTTTCTAGTTCCACAGATGTGAACAATCATGATTTATGGGTATCAGGGAGAATGAAAAAAAGATTATTGTACAAAGATAGTTAGACCGTTGAACCAGAAAATTTGGTGCATGACATAATTACGATAGCAGAGTTTCCCAGTCGTAATATTTATATTAAAACTGCCAGACACTAGTCCTAACCGCGGTTGAAAGCTTACGGTGGGGCAAAAAAAATAAACAGATTCGGCAAAATGAGTGCTCGCTGCAGGTGTTATTTTCAAGCAGACAGACGATGCGACTGTGAATGTAAGGATGCGACAATGCGCCCCGAGGAGCGCGAATTGGTACGTGCCGCGAAATGTCGCCGTCATCATTTTCCGGACGGAGCCGACTCCAAGAGGGTGCACCATTCACCAGTTAGCTCTGTGCACGCAATCAGAAATGCTAACAAGCGCCATGCAGAGAAGTCAGCGCCCAAAATGATACATTATTTCGCCGTCAACGACCTGCCTGGCTAGCAGAAACTAGGTGCGAGTACGTCAATAAATACTGACGTAGGCACTCACATCGTCTAGTTCATCGACTAATTTCGTTCTTTGGTTGCGAGGGAAAATTGAGAGAAAATTCATGAAAAAAACGCTCGTTTAACCCAAGGTCGAATTGATCCCCATCTTTTATCCTGGCGATTAGGTAGAATTTTAAAACCATGCCGTACGATTGGTTACAATTCAAAGCCTCAAGAGTTCAAGCTCACAACACTATTTTTGGCAGGGACAGTGGAATTCAAAATCCCAAAGAGAAGTCGAACGGCATCAGTATCGTTCATTTGTGTGACCGTTTATCTTGCTGCACCATTCCTGGAAATATTTTTTGAGTAGAACTAGACGCAGGACGCGTCTTTCACAATTTCTGCAAGTATGAGTGCGTTTGCGTCATCAAGATTTATTTATGAATCACCGGGACATATTTTCTTTTACATCTTTGCATGATTTCTCAATGCTATCTTTTTCTTAGTTCCAGCCTCCGTGTGAACTCCTACGCTTTCAGAATTTCAACGAACTCTTTCGAAACTTGGGACTTTATCGCACGGGACCTACTTGGCTTCCACTACGCCCGCCGTTCATTCGTCACAAAAGGCGTTTGACTTTTGCTTGAATACGATTCGGGCGTTTTGGCGACGGTCAAAGTTGAGTACGAGGAAAATTTGAAAAGTACATGAAAAAGTCAGCATTTATCATTCCCCGGAGCATTTTCACTTAACATTTTCCTAGTTGCTACTCTAATTTTCGATGCGTTTCAATAAAAACCCTCTCGAAACGTAACCGTGCGTTTTTAGTATGCCTACCAAGAAAATATGTTAATATTTGACGAGTTACTAAGTCCTTGTCTTTCATGATGTGGGTGCAGAGATAAATGTAAAAATTACAATAAATAAAAAAATAGACGTAAGGGACAACAAATGGCTAAGTTCTAAGCATGGTAGGGAGAGAGAGAGAGAAGGTTATTAGGAGGAATTCGAATAAGACAAGCGAATGCAGGAGATACTTGGAGGCAATAAGATGCTGAATACTATGTGGAAGAATGCTGGGAGAGTGAGGTCAAGGGAGGAAAAGAGTGGGTATTATGGATTTAATTAAGGAGGGTAGGGAAGTATGAAGTGTTAAATAATGAGTCATTGCTATATGCTCTATAAAATCAATGGATACTGTGTATCATTCTACGCCTATGAAAAAAAGATAACCGAGCCCAATCTACTTCTAATAATATATCCTTTCATTGTCACATATTGTCACATATCCGCACAGCAATACAGAAATTCGTAAGAACACGGGCAAATATGAATTCCGAAACATATGAATAGGAGAGGCAAATTGAAACAATCCCCACATGCATTCCTATCTAAATAGTTTAGTGTACCTATATCTAGTATACTAATGTCTAGCTATTTCATGGCTAGGCTTGGTATTTGATCAATATAGGTAATGCATGGGTTCAATCGAGGAAAAAAATGACAGTTACCTACAGATACAACAACTTTTGCAACAAAAGGAATTGATCTAAATTCCTTCATTTAATATTCACATGCAAATCGATTATTATGTCTTTTGTGGCATAAGAAGCGAAGAAATGTAGTGACCGAATAAAAAGAAGATTCTCCCGCAGAGATAATACTCCTCTCGATCTATCTGCTTTCTTTTGACTCCCACTGCACAATAGTGAAATGATTGCGGAGGTACGAAACAGAAGGAAGAAAACTCAAAACCAAATGGGAAATGAAACGGTCTCGATGGAACCCTACTAAAACCAGAGGATTGAAGCTACTACGACACACTCTTTCATTCTATTGTGTAAAATATCAGTATTTAATGGAAAACCATTACGGATCACTGCTCCCGTCCAGCAAGCATGCACCTCCGTTTGGCGCATGCAGAGTACAGGATCCAATGACAAATGACACGGTAAAAATGAAACAAAAACGAGTGCCAAAATGTGTGCACGAAGAAGCCACCAGGCTAGGCGGAAGACCGATAAATCCGAGGCGGACACGCATTCACCGACCGGCCATCATAAATACGTCGGATTGCCCCGCGGAAAAAAAAACCAGGAACGAGGAAAACCATAGTCGAGAAGCCAAGAGGTCGATACAGAAGTGAGGGATTCTGGTGCGCATGTAAACGTATCGCGCCGGATTTGAACGTTTCCCGCCCGACCATTAACACGTTAGAGAGCCGAGGGTGGGAAAGTTATTGGGAGGAGTAAGCGAAAATTAAAACAAATCGCGGAATTGAAAGAAAAAAAAGCAATGACGACGGGGCGAACAAAAAACTACATCGAAGCAGAGGCTTACGCTTATGCGAATTGCAGCGCGGGGACGGGCAGTAACATTAAATGGTGCGAATTTGGACTGTCTCGCCTCCACACACACACACACAAACTCTCTCACTCTCGAGCGTCTGTTTAAAGGAGATCCAATTGTGGCTGTGGGACCGGAGAGTAGAAGAGAAAATACACGTTGCACCTCCAACGGTCGAATGGGGCGAACCTGAGAGCAGGAGGAGCGGAGAAAGTTAAAAGAGCAGCTACCGGTCGGCCCGGCGGAGGGAGAAGAACGAGTGAGGGAACGGGCGGAGGGCCGAGGAGAAGACCAGACGATAGGGTAGGGATGTGCGAAATGTTCATGGCATTTGTGTATGTTTGATGTCTCTCTGAGCATATGTATTTGATACCGAGTGTGTGTCTAAATAAATAAATAAATATATATATATATACACTATATATATATATATACACTATATATATATATATACACTATATATATATAACATATATATGTATATATATACATTTATATTAAACCATAAACACGGTAATCAACCCGAAGGTCGGTTTGGTGGATGATGGTAGAGCTCACCCATGTACCAAGCCCGACGGCGTGTGAATATTCACACATCAGGGTAGGGGGGCCAGTTCCTTTCCCTGTGCCGGTTATGGTTTCCAGGAAGATCTGGTACCCGAAAAATCAACTAGCTTGGGTGGAGCTGCAGGTGCCCATAGTGCCTTACCCGGGAATCGAACCCGGGACCCTCCGGTCAGCAGTCCAACGCTCTACTCGCTAGACCACCGCGACCCGCATATATATATATATATATATATATATATATATATATATATATACATATATATATATATATCGATGATGCGGCAGTACTCACGAGAGCAATTATGACCTAAAGAAGGCCTCGGAGTAGGCCGAAAGCTCAAATCATCTACAGTGTGAGTGTCCTTTTACGTGTTATCTGTTTTATTCTGTGTTCTATTGTGCCGTCCAAAAGTTATATATATATATATATATATATATATATATATATATATATATATATATATATATATATATATATATATATATATATATATGCACACACACACATTTACATTCAAACACGAAATCCCGCCATACGGCGAACAAATATTAGAACGAATATCTATTTCTATGTGAATGAATACATAAAAAGATACACAAAAATATAATACATATAATGATACTAGATCCTGAAGCGGTCTTCCCGTCGAAACGTCAAATATGTTTATTCGCGAGTATCCTTTCTATCTTTGCGTTTTTGCATCCAGATAAGATTTTAATCAAAGTTTACAATAATCCTAATAGTCATTAAATCTGAAAATAATTTTTTTTTTGGGGGACCCATCGCGCCAAGACTTTATGCCCGTTTTCTCACTCTACTTTTACAAAAGGCAAAGAAAGCAACCTTGTAGAAATAAGATACTTGGCACATTCCTAAATTTTACTTAGGCGGCATGACGCATATGACCACACTGTGGTATACCACCAGCACCATTAATGTGTATGTCCTGCGATATAATATGTTTTAATAATGAAATGTAGCCATGAATTCTACAAACGAATAATTCTTGAGCATTTACTATTAGTGTTATCGAAATCCATTCTGTAACGGAGAACTCGCAAAAAAATTGGGTATTATGGTACTTGATTACAGCAAACAATCGATAATATTGAGTAAATGTATTAAATTTTCGCATCGCCATCTCTCGATATATCGATAAAGTCGTATCGGTAATTTCGATTCAGCTGCTCATCCCTGGGAGAGGGTGTGTGCGGGACGGAAAGCGGCGTCTCGACGGGCAGAGAGGCGGGAGTTCGACGGGGGGAAGGGGGGGAAGACTATACGGGGGGTGATGAAAGAGAGAGGGAGAAGGGGGGGGGTCGTCGGCTGGAAGAGCTGCGGACGGCGCGGCGTGGGAGTGGACAGATGCGAGCGAGGAAGAGACGGGCCCCCGGGAGAGAGAGAGAGGAGGGGAGTAGAGACAAGGTGACGAGGAGCGGCGATGCGCGGATGACAGCCGCAGCCAACAGAATGGCATGGCCGGACCGGCGGTGTGGCGAAGGCGGTGTCCCCTTGACCCTTCCGCCCTCCCTTCCTCTCGAAATCCCCGAAACCTGGTCGGCTGGCCCCCCGAGGACGACCAATTACCGCCCTCCCAATTTTCCTCACAACCATGTCACCCTCCCTCGGTACTTTCCTCCTCGCTCTTTCGACGGTACTCCGGCTTGGTACCGGCTGGGGAATACCATCCGGCACATTCTGAAACACTACGGTTATTTTTTAACCTTATTACCGCCATAAACGTCTAAGTTATAAGCTAATCCTCAAACACCAATGGAGCATATTAAGCACATACCCGTGAGCAATGCTAAAGTAATCAAAACATGTACCATCTTTCAAAATATCAATATTATACGAAAATGGAACATACGCAAGGGAGCATATGTACTCCAAGACACGCAGACACTAGAACCACAAAAAAAAGGGATTAATTGACTCCCACCAAGTCCTGGCGTTGAAAGTACCTTACGGATGAAAGTTATCACCGAAAAAGAGAAATTTCCATTTGATTTATTTTCCAAATTTTCTTATGATTTGCGTCTACACGTGCATTGCCAATCGTAGACGCTCACTTTGAACGCGAGAAAGCAAAAAAAATCGATTTCGACCGTGTTAATCGTCATCGCGCAACAAAAACATTTACAAGCGTCTTTGGTTGAAGGTGAAAACTGCTATTCGTAATATACCGAGGTTAACAGAATAATCAAAGCACATAAGTAGCAATCTCCATCATAGTGAATCTCTTTTGATAAGAAAGACAATAGTCCAAACCAAGCAGCAATAAGCTACTTTTTTTAATGCGTGCACGGTTTCCATAGTTCATAAACATTCATTTAACTTAATATTAAAAATCATAATTATAGCGAGGTGAATAATTAATCATAGAAAAACTTACAAAAATTAACGGTTACATTTCATAGAGTCCACTTAGATATTTAAAGAAACAAAATACGTGCCACGCTACCTAATTGTTTCCTTCCCTTTAAGATTTAATTTAAATATTGACGAGATCAGCTATGATACACGGCGAAAAAATACGGATTTTCTGAAGGAGAATGAATGAACTAAAAATAAGAAAAGTTATTGGTCATTAGGATTATTATGCAATTATTAATGGCCATCGGCTTTAATTAGGTGACGATCAAAAGCTAGCCAATTATTGAAACGATTCCCTATTTCCTCGCTCCTAGGAAATACGGCCCTTCTACTTCTAAGAACGTTAATCGAGCACGCCAACATAGAGCTTGGGGATCGACAACAGAATCTGAGGGATATATGCGAGAGATCAAAGGGCCAGGAAAGCCGTTGTTAAACCTGAGCGCTTGTGACTCTTCAGATTACACAAAAGTCCAAAGGATCTGCTTCAATGGAAGTGAGAGGCTGATGAACCGATCGTGTATCGCAAAAGCTATAGTGATTACATCGTCTTCACAGAATTAGTTTAAGATCCTCTTAAAACAATTCAGCTTGTAAAAACGATCCCACATTTTCCAGAAATGTATTCCCGGATCCAACTGCTTCAACGACTTCAATGGCGACGACCCCTACGTCAATTCAGCGAGAAAAATACCGGAGAAATGTAAAATTAAGTTTGGTCCCTATCTTCCGGCGAATGAAGAGTATTCGCTGCCCCTTTGGTTCGTCCCCACCGTTCCTCCAATTAAAGAGTCGAAGGGAGGGGCTACGTAAAGCGTCTCGCTCCCTGTCGAGATTCCATCATCGCTTGGCGTAAAAAAAATGACGGGGGTGACACGAAGTAAAAAGAGAGGGCGCGACTTTTTACCCGTTATCACCAACTTTCACGCTCCCTGCTCCGCTGAAAAACGTCACCACAATCTGGCGGACGCAAGAGCGTCTTCCCCGAGAGGAAAAAATATAATAAATTGAAAGCGAATCCAATATGTCGCGGATGATGAGATGGGGGCGGAGAGCACGAGGTTTGACAAATTCGGCTCATTGTTAAAAAAGCACGGGGCCCGAAGAGAATTTTCGCTTTCTTAATGTCCCGGAAAATGACATCACGTTATCGTCGGTGTCACTCCGTTCTCTTGTCGCCGGCTGTCACAAAATCTCCGAGCGCCGTCCCTTCGCCCATTAAGCGCTACGCCGATGAATATTGATGCCGCCTTAGAGCCAAACCGTGGACTCCCTGCTGGGATGTCGAGCACAAGCCTGTTTCGGGGAAACCAACCTACGACATCTAAGGGTTTGGGGATCCTCTAAACAGGTTCACCGGGCAGGTGGGTGTACCCGACAAGTTAATTCAAGAATTCTTAAAAGAGCTCCTTGCTGCGTGCTTGTATACATATATTAGAGCGATGCCGCCTACCTGGTGGTCCTCGGTTACCCTCCACCGTCAACGCGATACGGTTGAACTACAGGGCGTGATGAATTCCATGTAATGCACTTACGCTCCGACAGATTGATTACGGAACACTTCATTAGATCGATAAAGTGTACGTGCAGAACGCGCGGGCACACAATACGCATTTACAAAAAAATGTGCTAATATTTAAATAAATTCAACTCCATTTACACACACTGTGTTTAGATCTTATTATTAAGATATTATAAATAGATATCATAACGCTCTTAATATCGCACCAGGGTTTCCATGGCATAGGCTAATACGTCATTCCATGTTATCCTCCTGTACATAACCTTGCGAAAATCCTGAGCTGAATTTGAATATTTGTCATTTGTGACTTTTTCTGCTGAGGAAGCAAGATCATATGCTATTTTTTGCCACGTCATTCAGCTTCAAGATCGACTTCGTATTTTTAACAGACTTAACGTGAGATTGAAAGCAAGCATCGGTTAGATTTTAAATAACTGGAGTGATGAAATATTTCGTTTCGAAATTTGAAGTTCTTCCGGGAATCATTAAGTTAAACTTCTGCGCAAGTATAGTTAAGCGTAAGCTGAGTCCTCCTGAAAAGGGTTTAAACGGAAAACATGCAATATAAGCACGCTAATTCTCGTCGCCCTTTCCTCTCTCTCGAGCTCCCACAAGGACTCCCGAAGGACGTAACAAACGGCATGTTCGGTAACACAATTCTCGTCTTCCTTTCTCCTCTCTTAGCTAACGCTCTATGGAACAGGGGTTAAACGTGCAGACGGTTTGGTTTACAGGGCGGATATGACACTTCACATAACGGCGAGGTTTCAACGCACACTTTTCACTCTCAGATCTAATTTTCGCGTTCCGCGACGATGTCGGCTGAAACTGACTCTTCCGGTAATCGGTAACCCAATATTAAGTCCGTGTAAATTATCGTCATATTGAACCCTAGTTTGACATTCAAGTAACGCCGAGACTGTCTCCTAGCACATAGTGCTTCAATCGTGCATTGCGTTGGAATGCGTGTTTTAGTAACTCGCACGCGTGCCTTGTATGAGAGAATGGTTCATTTTGTGCGAATATAATTATGTACGTTACAATTGCCAACTGGATTTTCACGAGCTTGATTTTCCTTACGAAGGAATATAGTAGTCTAAACCATGGGATGCGATGGAGTCATTAAAAAAAATCTGCAAACAAATAGTATAGAAGAGCTCTAGAGCCCTACAACCCTCTTTCCCAGATAGCTTCAATATCTACCAGCCGAACTTTTCCGCAAAAACGGTCTCTCGGAGAAGGCGCGTTTAATTAAACACGCGACTTGTTTAGCGCCTACACCTTCCCTCCTGAGTTACGGCTCTTCATATAACCTCGAGAGCGTGACGGGTTGAGGGTGAATTTTGTAGGGGCGGGATGGGGTCCGGGGCCCCCCCGTAAAATCCCTTTGAGCGGCGTGCGAGCACCCCGGGCCGCGGTGCTGCCGACACAACGGCGCTCCCAGACGCAAGGGACACACTTTAAAATCTCACCTGCCCCCCCCCTCCTCCCGCCCTTTTTTGCTCCCTCCCAAAAACAAATCCCTCGCGCGCCCACGCACGACACACAATTTCAACCAACCCCATGGCAGCGTCCCACCCTATCACCCCACCATCGCCCCCTCCATCCCCCATCAGCCTGACGAAAACACACAGCACACGAACACACTCACAAATACTCTCTTTCCCCGACCGCCCCGGGGCGGGCCAAACACACACACAACTCCACACATCCCACGGGGCGGCCGTTCGCCGCAGAGGTCGCGCGGCATGGCGCTGCTTTTGTCGGCTGGAGTAGGGAAGAGCGGAGAATGGGGTGGGGAGAGAGCGATAAAGGATAAAGTGAAGAGTTCGTTGCCTGCGATGGGAGAAGGGGACCGGGAGCGACCTGCAGATGAAGCGTTGGGGCGACGAGATCAATGAGACGGCCTCCTCCTCCACTGGACGCACACCCACACGCCGCATATGTACCTACATCCCATTCCCACCTCGCCGCAGGGCCCCCCTCGTACTCGTGGCGTGCCGCCTTGTTATCGCCGATGCTCGCGTTTACCTTATCCCGCCTCCCGCGCACAGTCCAAGCCCCGCGGAACCTCTAACACAAACACGGACAAGGAGGGTACTCATATCGTTATGACCATGAATTTATCAATAAGGGCTTGAAGCGTGGCGAGATGGTGCTTCGGCCATACGGGAATGCAGATTTAAATTAATAATATGTTTTTATTGTCTATCATAAGACTTAATTTATGAGAGTAATTTCTGCACCATTTCATGATTCTCCAGCAAATGACCTAATTTTTTAGTCGTTCAAATTCAGTGAAGATCCTCATATTCACGCGATATCCCCGAAACGTACATGATTGTTGATTTATTTTTTAAACATTCCTCAGAGATTACATAAGGCGAATGTAGTATTTTGTTCCGACGTTTTTTTTATATTCCAAGCATCAGTCGAAAGTGGAATTAGGGAGAGATTAACGGTGTAATCGTCGAGGACCACGCGCTACTTGGGGCCATGATGTTGCAAAATGTAAAAGGTCTACGTATTAATATCCCTGAATAATTAAAAATCTGCTCCCATATTTTATTCATGTGAATGCAAACCTTTAATCCGAAAGCCTAACGAGTCAAGGGCTTGTCTGGCACACGACCCAGCAACTTGGTAGTTACGAACTTATGTATGAAGGAAAGAATTTAAAATTCTCCAAGGACTTAAAAAAAAAGCGGCTGTGCAAGCCACACTTGGAAACAACCACCACGCTAAAATTCCGGGCATCAGATACCTACGGTAATATAAAGTTAGCTCAGCTTTAACGCCGTCCTAACTTCAATCATTCCTCTGCTATCCTAAACCACCTCTTCCAAAGCATCTTAGAGAAGAACCCCTCCGCAACCAATACGACCGACCAACACCATCCATCCTGCCCGCCCCTAATGGGAGGAGGGATGGACGTGAGCTGCCCGGTGCCCCACCCCCATCCTTCCACACCCTTTCTGCTGTTCTGGCCCTAAGGCGAAAGGGCAAGCGGAAGTGCCGGGCGCGAACTTCGGCTTGGCCCTCAACCCCTTGCTCTATTCCTCCCACTCCCCGAAAAACCCTGACGAAGCTCCTTTCCTTCCGACGACCTCCTTCAAAACCCCTTTTCCAACCCTCGACTCATCTCACCCTCCCCTCTTAGCAGTTCACAAACGCGGTCAAAGTTTTCCCCTGGGCCTCCGGATCCCGGCCACCCGCGTCTTCCAAAACACATCACCACCACCACCACCAGTGCACCAAAGCACGCACCCGTCCGAGGGAAACCCGCAATCCCCTAAACTTTCCACGCCCCGAGACCCCGAACCCTGGTCCGGACACCCTCTCCCTTCTTCCTCATTCGCCACCTCCTTCCGTCAATTCACCCCCCTCCCCAGTCGAAAACGTGCAGGGAGCTCAAAACCTCCACTCCCCCAACGAAAGCGTAGGGAAATGGCGTTTACCAAACTCTGAAGTAGAGCCGTCCGTGTAAACGAACGGACGGATTTGGCGAATCGGGACGTGGACGGAGAGGACGGCGGCGATCGGAACACTTGGAAGTGGTAGCTCCCGGGATCCGTCTCCCGCGTGATTTCACAGGGAAAGACGCACAAACTATGGCGAGCGGGGAGGAAAACCAACGATGAAGTGATGAATGTGTGTGGGGACGAATGAAAAAGTTTGCGGCAGGAGAAATTCAACGGAGGCACGAAGTCATAAGATATGGCTGTCCGTTGGAGGCTGAGTGGAGGCGAACTGAAGAAGGAGAACGTTACATGAAAAATAATTTTGTCTGATCCTCATTTCCGCAAGTAGGTACTTCACTGTACACGTACTTAGCTATCAACGTGGTAACAATGGAGCCTTTTATCATGTGAAGAACTCAGTGAATTCTTCTTCATTCAGAGACTGCCTCAAAAGTCACCGCTGCAAGCAAGCGTAACTAAGTATGATGATAAAAACAAGGATTACGACAGATGGTATGAATCTATAGGAGCAGCTTATAGATTATCAGTAAAAATCGAATACTAAAACGTCTCTTCCTACGTAAAACGTTACGGGAAGCCCAGCTGAGATGCACGTGTTTCGTCCAGTTGATCGCAAAGAGACGATACTAACATGCACTGCCGCAGTTAGCAGTAAGTACTGCTAATAAATAATTGATAAATAATTTAAGGTGCCTTCACTGAAACGGAATAAAGCATTTTCTTCCTCCAAAAAGGAAAATTGCGACTTACACCGCCAAATCGAATAAATTAATGCGTACAGAAAGTAAATAAATTGCGTGTGAGCCTTTCTACTCTTTATCGGAGGAAGCGCGCAAGACCCTGTTGTTGTTCTTCAAGTGAAGTGTATGGAGATAAACTATCGATCGCATTCCCTGGCTCGGCAATTTAACTTTTATATTTTTCAATCTCCGAACGTTATCTCCTGAAAAATTCTCTTGATTGAGGAAGTGAACTAGGATTTGTATTCTTTCAGGTCGTTGGCCTTTTTTAATTTGCAAGATAGCAATTTTGTAGATCCCGTAAAAAAAATCGTAGGCCTCATACACTTAGGACGTTATTTCGAAAAAAAACATCTTCCCTTTTTTTACCAGGTCGAAAATCCATTTCGCTCGATGACATGAACTCAGATAGATCCGGAATACTTACACTGCACGGGAGAAATCGGCCCGACAAATGTAAAAACTTCATCCGTTTTCTTTCCGCCTGTCTCCGAAAGGGATAGCATTACCAATCGATTGGAGTAACTTGCATTTCTTTGGAATGGCGACATACAGGAGAGGCAAGTAAGGTGTACAAGAGAAATCCACTCAATCGCCTCCTGTCACATTCGGAGACCTACACTTCCACGAGTTCGGTGGATCACCAGCTTCAACGCTTCCACTCTCAGCGTCCCCGATGGACTTTTCATTCACCAGAAGGCCCTTCAGAAGGCAGTCGATCGCCCAGAAAATCACGGAGTAGGGCGTGGAGTAGTCGGGTATTCGACGATTGGATTTACCACGACCATATATATTTTTTTGACCAGTGGTCTCACGGAGTCCCACACTATGATGGATGAAAGGAAAACTACACAACCAAAACTCAAAATGCATGCTTTACAATACCATCTGTCTGTATTTATTGAATAAGTCAATCCATCGATGTCCCTTAGGCGGTTATTCATCCAGGAAATAAAAGTGGAAAACATTTGTTAAACACATTAACTCAATAAAATTGATCTCATTGCCGAAATACATTGTTATAATACGAAAAAAACTTAAACAACAACATCAATGGTAATAAAATTTTAATAGGGCTTGGGGAACGCCATCTTATGACATAGCGTAAGTTACCTATGCAGAGTGTAATATGTACATGCAGTCAGTAATTGCGGGTCGCAGTAGTCCAGGGGGTAGAGCGTTGGACTACTGACCGGAGGGTCCCGGGTTCGATTGCCGGGCAAGGCACTCTGGGCACCTACAGCTCCACCCAAGCTAGTTGGTTTTTCGGGTACCAGATCTTCCTGGGAAAGCATAACCGGCACAGGGAAAGGAACTGGCCCCCCTACCCTGATGTGTAAATATTCACACGCCGTCGGGCTTAGTACATGGGTGAGCTCTACCATCGCCTACTAAACCCGACCTTCGGGTTGATTCCTGTGTTTATGGTTTTTTAATCAGTAATTATAATAGACTAAGCATCATAACTAAAAACGAACGACGAATAAACGCAACTCCTTGGGTAAAATAATCACGCAAAATGGTAAACTCTCAAATTTAATTTGCTACAGCACACACGTTTAATACAAGAATAAATCAACGAACCCTAACAAGAAACATCAAGCATTATATCGCCAGTTTGAATGAGATCATTAGAAGAGAAAATTGAATTTTTAGCGATTGGTTGTGTAAAAATATTTCAATAAGAACGAATAAGATAAATATTCGGGGAAAATAAGTCAGTGTATTCATACTGAAATTACGAACCCTTGTTCGAGTTTTCAGCGTCAGCACGTTGGAAAGACGAACGGTATTCTTAATTGGCAGAATGTTCTACACTATGTGAAGAATTTATCTGCATTTTGACCTTGACCGCGTACTGTTTCCCGGAGAACATTTCGGACAACATTGATTCACTATCAGCGCACTAAGAAAAAAAATCAAATAAAGGCGAGGGAGTAAATATAAATGCTGAAATATAACGAGCGGAAACGCTTGCGATGCGATGTAATTAAAAAATAACAGCGGTTGACAACGACGTCATCCCAAATTAATGGAAATAAGTTGGGCCAAGTAGGTAGGAAAACACGAGGGCGGACTCTCACTTCCGTATTGTTTACCTAGTTTGCCTCCTCGCCACACGCTCTTCCCCGCTCACGCAATTACAATTCGGGCAGTGAGAGGCCTCTCATACTCCCATCGCTCTCCAACCCCCCTCCACCGAGTGAGAAGGGGGACCCCCCACGTGCTATTACCGCGCGCCAAACCCAATGCCGGCAACAACGGGCACACCACCCGCCTTACTCTTGTCCCCGCGCGCCCTCTTCCCCTCGCGACACTTCACGACCCGCCGGTATGGGTCGAGGTGTTATGAACAACAACGGATACTAAGAGCGCTGTCGATTCGTATTCGGTGTAAAGAGGAAATCATTTTTGTATATTTCGCGAAATTCTGGTCGGTTTTAAACGATATGAGGGAAATTAATACAATGATCCTGACTCAATGGTCATGGCGGCGGGCTGACGCCATCGCCTACCGATTCGGAGGTAGCGGATTTAAATCCGTCTAAATGGGTTTTTCTCCATCCAGGGCTTGGAGGTTTGCTATTATCCACATCGTTCTTTCATATTTAAAAACTTTATTAAAACGAAAATAATCGGGTTTGTATCTGTGTACATTAAATAAAACATCAATATTTATTTATTTCGTTACGTGATTTTATTCAACCACTAATGCCAAACATACAAATTTGGCCTTTGGATTATTGAATCACCATAACAAGGACAAAAATAAACACCGAAGTCGTAAGTGGGGAAAACTCATCTCGGTGGGAATCTCCTGTAACCCGACACCTACGATTTAGGAGGAGAGGATGTGCCCCGCCACCAGTGAGTACAAATATTTCGAGTTTATATTTCGCTCCACATTAAAATATAAATGTGCTGCTAAACTCACCCACGTCCACCGCTCAGGAGCGTTGCGCTCCCCTTTCCTGCCCCTCCTCATTCCCTCTTCACCTCCCCCATCTCGCAGGCGGTAGCCCGCCCTGCCATCCCGCCTTAGGTAAATGTTAATACGTTACATACAAGCGACGCACTCGTCAGGGGCAAAAGAACTTGACCCCCTCACCTCGTCTCCCTCACGGCTGAGCCCGGTAAGGTCTCTCAAAACGTCAATGGGCCGAATCCTTAGGGAGAGGAGCAAGAAACGTCCGCTCTCCCCCTCTTTCTCTCGTACACTTGCTCCCCTCGCCCAGATCACCAAACCGTGGGTCGATTTTTTCGTGGGCCGCGGAATATATTTTTAAAACATTTGCCGAGAGGTGTGAGTGAAATGGAAGTGACTCAGCAAAAGCAACAAACTTTGTAAATAGTGGCTGTTATTTATATATCTTTGCATAATGTCTCTTGCTTGACATTATTAAACACAGGTACGTAAGCAAAAGGAATTTCCCATTCAAAGTAACTCTTGTGCGCTACCGATGTCTAGATAGGCGAATTTATTTTGTGTGGTTTGAACTCAATACTTTATTCCATGTTCTAAAGTGATAAATTAGTCACCCCTTAAAGTATTAAGATCATTATTAACTAATCTACAGGAGGAAAAATCAAATATCCGTGGTCTAGGACAGATTCAAGACAGTGATATTCGGGTAGAGAAGCGACGCCTTGACCCTGAATGTGACAAGGCTAATTAAATTCGGTATTCCTCTTACTTACGATTGTTCCATTAATGAAAATCCAAATCAGCCAAGTGGTACATCTTATCACTTCATGGCAGAACAGATTTGATGATTTCCGAGTGAAGAAAGTGTGATTGGTGAGAGGTTTCGTCGGGTCCGGAGCTTCTAATGCAACCATATTGGCAACTTTAACAGGTGGCCTAACACCTCCCGCCACACGCCCTTGCGGCGGCTTGTGGGGTATTATGTAGATGTAGATGTAGGCTTTCTTTTAATATTCTTGTACGAAATACGTTTTCCCATAATATCTGAAAGCTAAAGTACCCAACAAAGGGGGTAGATGTCCATTAATCATTCTTCCTGGAGAATTGAATAATGGTGGAAAATATTAAATTCATACTCGGTGAAAAATCGTAGCTTTCAAAGCTTTAGCTATGGGAGTGGAGGTGTTTCGACTGGATGACTCTCCTTTTCGGTGCCTGCTTGTAATATCGGGTGGTGATCGAACATACAACTGCAAGGACCTGACTTGAAGGACACCCAAACAAAATGAACATACATCTGTGACCCTGATTGACTCTAGTCCATTTACCTCGGCACGCGTGATACAGAAGATTGATGGGCTAAACAGTAAACACGGAAAATTAAAAACATTTTAAGGACACACTCCCCTCAAAGTCTTTCAAACAAACCGAGTTTCAGTCAAATGAGTGATTTAACAGCTGTAAAAATTGTCTACCTGCCACCTGCTGAAACTGAAAACACATTCTTTTTTTTTTAAACGTTACCAATGCGAATAAATTGGAGCAACTTTTTTTCCGCGGTTAGCACAGCCGACCGACCAGTTACTCATTTTTAGGAACTTACCCACCACAGCACAAACGCGCCCGGACACACAAACGCAATCTTCCTATTCCACCCTCGAGCGCGGTACCCGACGAGTTTATGTTGTTAATTTTTTCAACAGCCCTTTCTCCTCTCAACCCCGACTACGCAAGCAATATCCAAGGCCATAAGTTTTAACTTTTTCCCTTGCTCCCATCTCCGGACTAGTTTGTCACTTGCCGTCCGAAGCAGAGGAGAGAATGGTCCCGCGAGCTTAACTCTGCTGTCGGGCAGAAAAAAAAAGATGAGTATTTTAACAACACGAGCTGACTAAACAGCTTGTGAATGCGCATACCACCTCACGAACCCTCGCTCCATCCCCCCGGGATGGAACGATGAGGGGAGAAGAGATAATGGGAAAGAGAAAGGAGAGAAGGATGGGGTACCCGTGGCAAGAGAGAGCGAGGCGATGGGATTGTGCGGTGCTTAAATTTGAACATCGATACACTATGCTATTTCAATGCAATATCATTATTACATTAATTAAATAACATGCACATAATTTCCCACAATAGTGTCTAGGCATCCATGACGCGTCCCATATCATTACGGCTCATTATAATAAAAGGTTTGACATATTTCATTCAGTATCCACATGTCTTCTTGGCGCTGTTCAACGAAAATAATATTAAAACCCTTCGACTACTTCCACCTCGATGAATACGGGCATTACATACATTACAGCCTGAAATGCCCAATTTAGCGCTTTTAAATCAATGAAAACAGTCACAGCGTTTAGTAAAACACTGAAAAATATGGAAAGGCTTTTATTTTGACAGATAATCGTAACCTGCGCAAGCATACTTCAGAAAATACCAAGTTTACTATGGCCTAAATGAAGAAGACTTTTTCAATTGATTATATAGGACATTGCTCTTTTACACCGAGAGCTCAAGCTGCAATTTAATACCTGACGTATCCCACTTCGTTTCAGCAACTTAGCTTCAATATATAGGGCTCATTATTCCCCATGATTACGGGACGATGTCGAAGCCATCCCAAAAAGGCGAAATCAAATTTATATATGCATTAGGAATCATATGCACCCATAGTATAGTTCCCTGTGGTCATCAACAAAACATAGAGGAATTTTTGTTCTATACCTTTGTTTTTATTTTTTGTGACCGCAGCGTTGTTTAAAATGAGAGCTTTTCAATTACTCTTGGAGGTTATACAACCGAAATAAAAAAAACATTACTCGTGATTAAGTAAATTTGTCTCTTCATTTTTTGCTACAAAAGGTCCATGTCTTCCACACTAATTCCATGTCCTATCTCCCGCACGACACTTAACGATTCATCGTCCAGCCCAGGATCGCTGCAGGAAGAAATGCCAACCGAAATCAAAAATCATCTCTTATCACATCTTCTGAAGACAAAAATAGCTCTGTTAAAATAATTAAGAAAGCTAACTGCAAGAAGAACTCTTAAAAGACAAAGGGGTGAAGGGTGAGGGTAAGGGTGAAGTGAAGACTAACCAAATGTTTGGCTGGATCTAATCTGAATAGACGCATTCTTACACGATTTTTCTTCATTATCAATACATTTAATTTTTTTTAAAGGGCACCAGTAATTAGGAAGAGCTAAGAACACGCTACAAGTGCATTGGCAATTGCTATCACAGGTTCATTAACCAGGGCCATAGGGCTGTCCATTTATTTAAATCACTACAATTTACGCAGACCTATTGGCTATTAGTGAGTATTGGGAATTCTGATGCCGTGTTCCAATGGAAAGAGGGGCGCTTCCCCTAAACTAACTAAAACATTCCAAAACTATCCATGGCATGATTCATTTTTCAAACTGGAAAGATCTTTGACGAAGATTTAAGGGCCAACCCGATCAGTGGAATGTTTTCCTATCAATGTTTACACGAACACACCCAGAAGTTATGAGCGAGATGGGACGCCAACTCAAATATTCGGAAATACGTCCTCGACCGACAGACACTTCAATGGGCCATCAACACCCGGCGCATCGAACGCTAGGGAGGATTAGTGCACGTCGGGGAGCACGGAGACGACCCAGGGGGGAAGTAAGAGTAAGCGTTGGGAGTGGGAAGAAAGACAGACGGGTGGAGAGAGAGAGAGAGAGGAGGGGATGGAGAGAAAATACGCCAACTTACACAGTAAATACGCACGGAGGGAGGCACATGGGTGGAAGCATTTTCAGTCTCACGTAGGTCATAAAAGTCGTTCCCGCCCTTACCCCCACGGCTCCGCGAACGGACGGGTTTTCTTTCTTTTTTCCTCTCTCCACCCTTCTTTTAAAGGTTTTTACGACATCTCTCCGTGGACCTATGTGTGTGTGTGTCTGAGTTCGGATGAAGGAGAGCGAGGGCCCGGTTGAGTGCGGGGGGGATGGAAGGGGGCGAGCGGGCGTTGAGGCGGGACGTGGAGGCCACCACGGGCCGGCCATTCGCAGTTATCGGGGGAGAAATTTACGCCCCGACGAGAGGGCCGCGCGGGACGAGAACGATGGAGGGAAGAGAAAGAAGAAGAGGAGGATGGGAATTGAGGGAAGAGCGGGAGGTTGAAAGGAGACGGTCATATCGGTGGGCTGGCGGGGAAACCGATCAGGATGATCGAACCACCGGGATTGGCCATCGGGAGGTGGAAGGCGAGTGGAAGGGGAGCGGTGCCATGGAGCGGAGGCAATGCGGGAGACTGCATTGGGACAAAGAGGGAGGAAAAGATTCGTTTGGGAGTGGTAGAGGGAAAGCTCTGGAACCCTCACGGCTCACGCGGAATCGTTCGCCCCCGAGGCCGGCGACGACGGCCATTACGTGCGCATGCACTGATGAACTGATCCTCCCGGAATGGAAGTGGCACTCGGATTGACGCCAGAACCGACTCTGGCCAAAGTCTTTGGAAGCGTAATGTCAAACTGATCGAAATCGCTTACGGAGTGCATCCGTTTCTTTGGGTCATTAAATGATGCTTAGAGACGCGGCAGAGTGAACTGACATTTTATGTCAATTCACTTTGCGTAAATTAAGTAAGATAATTAAAACATTGCGTGGACAATCATGAATAATTTATGTCCTTTGTTTTTCAAAACGTGTATTTCACATTTCCCTAGAGGCTTTTGAATCTTTTATTTTTTACCGACTCGGTGATGATGGGGTGAAGTCCTCACCTGCTTATTATGAGGCCGCGGATTCGAGTCCCGCCTAGTCGGGTTCTCTTCAGCCAACTAGGGTTTGAGTATTTGTGTTCGTATATGTTGTTATTTCATGTCGCCATTCAACATATTCAGGTGATTGACAAAGAGAATCGTTTATAAATGACAGCAAAGTCAAACTCCGAAAGAGATCAATTGAAACAGCAAATTTTATTACAATGGATCGGCCAGCGCTGTCAGAAAAAGAAATGGAGGCCAAGAGTGTGATGAGTAAGAGGCAAGGGGCAGTCGCCAAAGCCACATGCCCCATTGGGTAGGGGTCTGAAAGCAGATATGTGTTTCCGGCATTTTATGATTAATGAAGTCAATTTTCTAGTTAAAATCGATCAAATGAAAACCCAGTAAAAACACTTTCTCCAAACCTACTCGTACTGGAACCCTCAAAAAACCGTCTTCGAACCGTAAGCTACACATCACCATCAACCAAGCCGTAAGGAGTTTACCATATTGCGATACAATTTTTAATGATAAATAATCTTTGAAGACTGGCATTCACTTCATAGTCAGTTCCAACGAATAGCCATGTTAATGGATTATGACATACAAAAGACAGTCCTGAGTTCTAGTTATTCGCATGCCATTTTTACATGAAATAGTGAAAAACTTGTAAAGGAATATATATATTGAAACATTTTTAAACCATAAACACAGTAACCAACCCGAAGGTCGGTTTAGTAGGTGATGGCAGAGCTCACCCATGTACTAAGCCAGACGGCGTGTGAATATTCACACATCAGGGTAGGGGGGCCAGTTCCTTTCCCTGTGCCGGTTATGGTTTCCCAGAAAGATCTGGTACCCGAAAAAACCATAGCTTGGGTGGCGCAGCAGGTGCCCAGAGGGCCTTGCCCGGGAATCGAACCGGGGACCCTTCGGTCAGCTGTCCAATTCTATCCCCTGGACTACCGCGACTCATAGAAAAAGTGTTATCATTTTTTATAATTTAACTGGTAGCTAGTTTTCAAACGTGTGTATGAATGATGCACGCTCTACATTACCGCGTATCATTCAAGTGTCCGTATGCTTATTCAAGATCCGTATGGTGAGAATATCAGGTCCAAACCCTGGAAAATGTCTCCAAATTTCAGATTGAAATGTAATTATCCAGATGTCAACTTCGCAAAAAAACAAGAGATGCTCTTTGGAAATTGCAGTTATTTAATGAATGAAATGAATACCATAATTATTAAAATAGATATTTCATCTAGGACCTTCGAGTAAAAATTAACGGATCTTAAGGGATTCTACATCGAAGAGCCACTTACCGAAGAGCATCATCCTACAGTATGGAATGAACCGATAATAATCAATTCCTAATTGGGCTACTCATTGCCGGGTAGCGATATCGAAAGCCTGTCAACACGAGCTAGCGGATGATTTATTATGGACTCGTGCCACCTTGAGTTCCAAACTGAGTTCCACCCTGGAGCGTTATTACAACATTTTGAACATGCTTTATGAAACTCTCGCAACAGGACAATATTTCCGTGGCTTTATGTCTTCCTCTCTAACACAGCAGAATCTCGAAAACGATGTCTCGCGCTTAGGCAGGTCGAAGGCACTTCGATAAAGGAAAATAATTGTATCCACATCACTATAGACCACGACGGCGTTTTGTTACAGTCCATGCACTCTTGTTTTATGACAATAATAACGGTTTTCACAACATATTGCCAGACTGATTTTGCGACTCTTTACAATTGCAGTCAAGAGATCAGTGAATGAAAATGCGACACTTATTTCAGAAGAAATCGATAGATTTTATGTGTTTTCAACTCCATTTATTCCATCATTGCCCACTCAAGGCTATCAATGTAGCTATACGTCTGCCAGATGCTCTTATTATCATTTTCTCGTACCAATGGAAATCCATTTCACCACGACCATTATTGAATATTCTTGCTCTTCTCTTTCACCCAGCAATTCTCCACCACTTCAAGTTCTCGAGAGTTACATTTTCTCATTGAACAACTTGTTTTTGTTAGCCTTTTCCATGTACACATTTATACAGCCTCGAATTTATTTCTCTCCTACCTCTCGATCTTCCGTCTACATATACCAAACAACCATTCGTACAAATAAATTCCTCTCGTTTAGTCTAACATGATTGTTGGTCATTAGTTTCATTTTATGAAAGGTTTACAAGAAATGATTACAAGCGGGGCGGTTGTTAGAGGCATTCGTTGAACGAATGGAAAATTTTACTGTAAAAACTCAGCACGAGCACGGTACCTGTAGCTCAAGAAGAAACAGAATGCAAGTCGACGATCATTTTTCCGGATATTGAAGGATGCATTTTCAAGTTTAATATTTCTCAAAAGAATACAGGAGGAATTTCATCGTTGGAGCACCTCGTTTGATGTTTGCCCAAGCGTCTCACCTTTCGCACTCTTTGCGCACTCAGACCTAATCTCTTTGACACCGGCTCGAGTTTCCGACCGAAACCTGAATGATGAGCATGCCGCTCCACTGAGCGAATATTCCTGCTCGCCTCGTCAGTATGTGAGTAAATCGGACGGCACGGTAACTCGATCATCACCTTGTATGGACGTTGAGCATCGGGAGCCAATAGTTGGCCTGTACTAAACAAGCAGACATTTATGTTCATATAAGTGGAGTGCTCACTTCGATAGGAGTCCGGGGAGATGAAATAGGTGTTTTTTTCAAGGCCCTTGGAAATTCGTCAGTAACCATTAGTGCTTTGAAATCGGAGGAAAACTGGTTAAGAATTCCAAGAAGTATAATGAAAAAAACCTCGGCAATTGCTCGTTACATAATTTTTTTCGGAAGAAAAAGGGCCCTTGGGGCACCGCCGGATTCCACCTTATTATTTTTTTTCTTTCCATCCTCCCTCGTTCCTCCCTCCCCCCCCACCGATCTACGTAACTGCCCACCCTCCCCCGTTTTCTGTAAGTGGTTCGCTGTCTCATATTCAGAAATTCCCTCTTGGATCAGTAGACTTTTAATATGCGACCCTCGACACATCTGGGGAAGTCTGGATTCGTTATGCCTGCAGTCTGATTTGCATCGCAAAAGGAATGCGAGAATCTCAAACTTTGACAGGAAGTCGAGGTGAGGGAAGGGGAGACGAGCGTTTCCACGAATCTCGTTCATTCCAACTAATTTTTAACACGGAGACTTCCACCGAAGTCACGGAAGCAGAGAATTTGCGAAGGAGGATCCTATTGTGAAATGTGCGTTGAATATGTCTACCCTGTAGTGCTCTCCCATGACTTTACTACTGGCCATTCTTCATATTAGCAACACCTCTGTTTCACTCAATAACACGATACAGATAACGACAGTTTACCGAGAAGCTGACTTTTGGCACGAGGTCAGGTATCGATTATTTTGTATCTAACTATGCTGTTATAAGTCAAGCGTGATATTAGAGCATATTGGTGAAGTAAACTAATGTTGCCTTCAACTCAAAGATTGGCTTGAGCTCAGATCGTAAAAATGTACAGATAGTGAAACTCGCACATTCCGCACATGGGACTCGATCCTTCCCTTTATCCGTTCCACGTTTTTTTTCAGAAACAAACAATACTCGAACAATTACACGACTTGTTTTGCCAATGGTTATCCTTAGAGTTCACTCGGCTTTCCGACAGAAAATGAATTCAGTCAGTGAGTGATTCATCCACTAGAATACCACGCAGCCCATGTACAACGGAATGTAAAGATGTGACACTCAAGTCACGGAGTTGAAATCAAATTCAAATTAAAAAGACAAGATATCAATTTCCTGATGACACGATTAAAAAAGAATTTATTAGAGAAAGGGTCACTTCTCACCTTTATCCAAGCTGCTTTACTGAACTTGACAACTCCATCCATGCGGAATAGAGCGTATACGTATGTAAATATAAATGCGCACGTAATATGTTGTAAAAATTTATATGCTCCGTACTCGTAGTACTCTTCTGAACCCTAGACGTACAAAAACTCTGCGTCCTTTCTTCAATCTTGAGTGAGCTCTAAGTACAATTAGTGGATATATATTGTCTACAACTCCATAGGACTAATAGGTGCCATGGACGAGAACTTTGTGAGTTACGAATGGAAAAACACAGCAGAAATATCATGCCAAGAGAAAAATTGAAGAATCCGTGCTCTTGGTAGGATTGGGGACATACTAGTATACCCGACCAGTCTGAAGTTCACTCTGAATAATAAATATTTAAATCACATTCCGTTTTCGTTCATGGGTAAGAAATAAAATAAACGATTGATATTCCTTATGATATTTCAGGTTCGGATATATTTCGGAACATTTCAAAGAAGCGTTTGCTAAATAAGTTAATATAAACAATTTTGAGCCCAGTTTGGTCGTTAAAATATACTCATTCGACTCGCGCAAACATAAACGATCTCATTCCTGCCCCATTTATGCCTCAAAGGAACAGGAGTAGAACTCATCTCCACACCCAAGGTGACACGTGAAAACTCGACCTTTGTGAAGCGAGCTACCGAAGCGAAACCTTTCCCGCACGACGGAATCGACCAAGGCTTGTCGTTGCGGAAAAGAAGAGAAGGAAATGGATCCGTAAACGCAATGAGAAGCCGTTTAAGTCTTCATTAGCGGCCGCAAAAACAACTCGCGAAACGGGAGACGTCAGGAGATGCGCCGCTATATCGTGTTCCTTTTTCCACGGTATTTTCCACGCCGCCTACGTCTGAATTCTGCACATTGGAGATCGTCGGCGGTTTTCCTTTGAAGACTTGCCCAAGTTCACCGCCCACGTCACTCCTCTCCCTCCCACAACTCCCGGGAGACACCGTAGAATTGCTGCCATGTGCCCAATTCGATGCGAAAGTGGGGGAATGACAAAGGTGCCGATGAGGAAAAGCGTGAGAGAGAGAGAGAGAGAGAAGGCCCAAGGAGCGGATACACGACTGAAGACACACTTAAAACATGACTAAGTTTGCCAGAGGATTGGCGTCGAAGAAGGAGTTGATGACACAAGAACTTATTAGGGTTCCGGGCAAACATCGCAGCGTTAGATACACCGATAGAGGCAAAGTGGAAATCGCCGACGGCGATAATGCCTTTAAATTTCACCCAACCGATACGGTTGATAGCAGTGGCGGGCCCCTCAGACTAGAACCAACGAATAATCCCACTTCATCCGTGTATTCTTTCTTTTCCAATTGTGGGGTAAATGGAGATGACATCATTTTTCTACAAGTTAATGTGGCATTACACCAATTTAATTAACTAACCAAGGAAGGGTTGGGTGGAACTACGAGTGCAGACGTAAAGAATTGGAGCAAGCTGACGTGGCATCACGTGATTCTGAAACCGTCCCTTAAGGATAGAGATTGAGCGTAGACTGGAGGATTTTGTAATGTGGGGAAGGAAGAATAAGGATGTTGAAATTAAGGTAAAGGAGAAAAAGGAATTATTCATTTAATTTGAGGAAAATGGTAGGTTTATTTTTAATTTCATAAATTCACTGGTCCCAAAAACGTCAAATTGTTGACCTTTCAAATTGATCCATCAAAGAAGGAATATCGATAATTGAAATCACAAACACATAGAATCAAGAATCAAACCCAATGCCTCTAAAGCGGATGGGGAAGTTACCCTGACGCCATAGAGGCCAGAAAAAGCCGGAGGGTGATTCCAAAGAAGGCAGGAAAAGTGAAAGGAAAATATATTGAGCGGCAGTGGGTATCGAAGACTGCGTGCAGAGGAAGATGGGTGGGTCAACGGGGAAAAGAGAGGAAGTAAACAGATGTTTTGTATGGAATGAATGGGGTCGAAGCTAGTTGGACCAACGAAGCCAACAGTATCGTATGTCAACAGTAAGAGAAGATGTATTTACCATAGACAGAATTATTTCTTTAAGTCCCAAGAGTTCGTAGATGATTCTTTTCGGGGACTGACGGAAACCTACCAATACAAGGTAGCAAATATCATGAGACATGTTATATTACAGAAAAAATATAATCATTTATCTCCATTTTCAATCACCCTGAAAGAGTCCATCGATACAGCGTGAGGCCTTGATAATTCTCTCGATGTTAAGAACTGAGCTCGAGTGTCATATTTTTCAAGTACTAACTTACTCGTAATCTCTTATTGACCGAAAGGGGACTTATTGATCCGAAGTTTTCTTCCCATTAAATTCTATAAATTTGGTATCCGCTATACTAACATGGATAGACATGCAATACTAGCGCATATACAATTATGTAGAAGGAATTACAAATCATTTAACTGGTTAAAGGAACACACATGACGTGCATTTACAGTGATCCGTCTCGTGCATTCGGATTCATGAATTGACTTCTTCAAACCAAAATTTCCGTGAAGAGGCCGAGAATCGTTGTGGAAATTTGGCGATCCTACCACTCTTGCTGACGCCGGACCACTTTTTAGGTGAAATATACGTGGTATCTTGAATACTATTTCGAGGCACGTTAAAATATTAGCCTCGTTATGAGCTTAACAATCTTAACGAATCTTACAGATGATTCATCATACCTTTTAATTGAATTACGTCAACTTAATAATAATGATAATATAGTATAGCATAGTGTAGTTAAGATAATATAGTGTCAATAATATTGGAAGTCGTTCATTAGTACAATTTCATTTAAATTACTATAATTATTAAATTAAACGGTACATTATGGCACATCGTACGCATACAAATTCCACAGTTACTAAATATGAAAACAAATTCTTAATTTTCGGAAATCGATGAATGCTTAGGATACTTAAGATCAGGCTTCAAATTCCCATAATTTATTTAATTTTTTCTATTTATTCCGTCCAATTGTTAACTTTCCCAAATAAATATTAAGTATCTGCGATATGCTAAGGTTTCGCAATATACAATGTTTTAATGAGATGTTTTACGCTTTGTGTTAAGTCTTTCCGACTCAAACGCAAATTTTGACCACGGAAGAGAAAACGTCACTTAGCTTAGCGTCTTTTAAAGATGGTACTCGTGAAGGTCGAGGTACGCTAAGGTTCGAAGAAGAGGCCAAAGAGATTCGGCTTCAGCAAACAAGAGGCTAATGGCATCATGGTCCCCACGTTGAGTCACATTCCGGGCTGCTAAAGAGGACGGGGAGAAGGCTGACTGGAAAAGACGAGTGCGGCCGTTTTGGAGAAGAAAATGGGAAAAATGGAGGACAAAAGGAAGAAGAAGAGAAGGAGAGAATGGCGAAAAGAAAGAGTAGATGATAGGGGGAGAGAGCCGTTTCTTTCGCCAGCAGAAACTGTTATTTCCTCGACGGGATGTGAGACGACACTCAACTACAGTCATCAACAAGGGGAAAGACTGTTAAGCCTCGAGGAGGAAAGTGAATGGACGTCGCTCGTCCTTCCTTCGAAGGGGCAAAGATGTTATTGATAAAATTGCCCGGTTCAATCGAAGCGTCTTCAAGGATCTCGGCAAGTAATTAGCCGTAAGGTCGAGAGCCACATCAAAGCTTGACACTCGACCACTTATCCCTTTGACGTTTAGGAAAATCAATAACTTCTGATTTGTCTGCTATAGCATCATTTTGAAAGGCAACTTATAGCAGCATTAGGGCAAAGAGTGATTCAATTTATCGCCGCATGCTGTAACAAAAAAAACCTTATCACATGATTGACTTTTTCCAAGAGTTATAGCGTCACCAAATATTAGAGCGTGTTTTGCAAAAGAAATTGAAAAAACTTTTAAATTTTATTCGCAATGCTCATTTCACGATGGTTTTGTCTTTCGCTCGAGCAAACGAAGGAGATCTGACCCTCTTCAGTCACTACCCAGAATTCACCCTCTAACGTTTGCAACGAAAACATTGCATAGATAAATAATGATGATAAGAATAATAATGATGAAAAGAATAAATGTACACATATGCTCAGTAATGGTACACGAGGTGAAGGAGGAGGGATAAAGATGAAGTTTTATCTTTTAATCCATCTTTCTTTATGCGTTCCATTACTGAGTGTACGAGGCTATTATGACGAATGCGGTTGGAGTATTTTTCTGAAAATGATTATTTATATGGTACATTTTCTACACAATATAAATATTTTCAAGGATTTAAATAAACAACCTTCCAGAAAACAGAATATCGGATTTCCGAATAAAAAAGGAAAATAATAAATTAATTAATGGACTGAATATTAGTTAATTAATTTCATTCGTTGAGTGAATAGTCTCGTCTACAAATAACGTCATAAGCTAATCCAATGAAAGCGGCTGAATGGATCCCAGGAGGCAATTTCATGGCTACCCTTCACATAAATGTCGACAATAATCAATTCAAGGAGATAGGCACAAACGTTCCAATTACTAATTTAATATAACATCAACAAACTGTGTTCCGTATTCCATAATAAAATTCCCCTAAAGGCAAATTCCATTAGAACCCCCTCATACAACAACCCGCCAGATAACATGAAGATACGAACATTTTTGCTGGATTTTTTTCTCCCTACTTTTCGTTAAGTCATCTTCATTGGTGCATAAGTTTATTTTTTCCTCGTAGTAGTTAGTTTACATACCCAATAATATGGAAAAGTATACCTTGAAGATTTACTCTTAACAACCTTACCTTCTCATTACATCCACCCTTGTATTTCAATCAAAGACAGGTTGTACCTTAAATGCTTAAACGCTCCATAACTCGATTTATCGTCAATTACGACAGTAATAAATTCAAGTGGCATTCTTTTATCTCTTTGATCAAACTGTACACAACCCTAAACATTACCTTCAACTTCAATACTTGATCGACGTACTAAGTCTCTTTCCACATCTCGTAACTCGAAGTATAATTATTAGTTCCTTCTCTCCCCTCTATCTCTCTCTCTCTTAGTATCGTTACTACGTATTTTCCCGCCGTATCTCTGACAGCGATATTTTTCGTACACTCGCTCCGTTCTTTCCGACATTTAATTCGTCGATTTCGTTTGGTCGACGGTTTTCGTTTTCTTTTAATGAATATTTTTTTATTCCAACTTTTCCTGCAATCCACAGCTAGATACTCAGGTCCTGTTAAAGTTTCTTTTACAGTTTTCGTTGAGAATTTAAGATCGTCACAACCTCCATCTATTGTCCCAACTTACGGTTTGTATCAAATTATTTCTGGCAATTCTTACTTTTTGTTCCGGTAAAAGGTTCTACCTTCACTTTTGTAATATCTTCCGCTTTTTTATAATTGTACTGAATCCTACTCGAAACTTTTAAAATCATTAAATGAGAGCTCAAGATCCGATTGGAGGCTACTGCGCCACAATTTGAACGATATTTTCATGTATCTCCAGTTAATTTTAATATATCCTTGTGGCTGTCATGGTTTTTGAACAAGACGTCAGTTATTATTAAACATTTGGTATTTCAAAACTATACTTTTTTCCCCACGGTCATTCTTTGTTCTTAAACTCTCTCTTTTCTCCGTCCCATGCCTCATTATGCTGTCGACTACCTTCCAATCCCCCAGAATTATCAAATGTATAATTTTCATTTCAATTTCTCATTTTCTCATCTCATTCATCTCATTCAATTCTCAATTTCTTCGTCTGTTCGACCTTGCACGGTATCTAACTTCTCCTCTCAATCACTACTTTTCTTCTTCTACCTTCTCCTTAAGCTAAATTGCAATTATATTTTTTGGGTCCGCTCATATCACCATCAATATTATTCAATCGTTAGCATAATCTTTATTCACTTCTCTTCTTCCTAATTTTTGTTTAATTGTTAATATAGTCTGGTGAAAGCACTCGTGTTACAATGGTCTTAGAAGCGTAGCATTACTTAGTCCCTTAATCCATGAAAAACTTACCTTGATCGGTATTCTACTCTTAATCTTGCTAAATCGCTCCAATAATAGAGCTCCTCTTTCCATCTCACTTCGCACAGCCATTATGCGCCCGTTTTCCAACTCGGCTTCTCTTGCTTAATGTTTTCTTACATTCCTCTACACATAAAACAGAAATATGTATACAACGATAGCTGAATATGAGGTTTTAGACACCTGGTACTAGTTGCCCGTGTGCATAACACTGAAAATTCCTTGACGACGAGAGTAATAAGAAATTTACGAAGGAAGTGAAGTACGTTACCATCGTCTCAAGTTGTGGGCCGTAATCAGAATAGTGCCCTTGATGAATATTAATGATTCTCCAACGAAAGAGCGATCTAGAGGGAAAAGTTCCTTAAAGCCGTTTAAATGCTTTACGAATTCATTTAAAAAGGGTCTTTCCATTAAGCCTGGCCTTTAAATATTAAACAGCATTAAAACTGATAATATAATTTACCACTAAATTACACAGATGGAACGAATAACCACGTGTAAAAAGTTCATTTATCACCTTTTTTAAGTTCCAAAATTCCGTTATCCCCATACACTTTTACGTTTAAACTAAATGAGGAACAACGAAGACCCCTTTGCTCCCCCCCCTTGCCATTAATCCCTGAATAAGGAGATTGAATGTAAGGTTTTGATTAGTTTCGAGCGTTTATTTAGCTGTTTAATAATTAATATTTAAAGGTGATCACCAGAATCATATGCATGTAATTATCAGGTCTACTATATACTCGAGTGAGTAGGGCATAACTTACATCCCCCGTATTCATTGCTGGCAATTCGCCATACCCCAATTTGTGAAAGGGAGAAAAAATTGTCTACCCCCACGTCGATAATCAATCCCCGACATTCTGTGAGAAAGCGGGTGCTAGGAAATAGTTACCGGCGCCGACATGGTCATCAATTAATGGGAATAAAGATACGCACACCGACCAAATAGTTAACGGTTCCCAATTAGTCCGCGGCGGTCACCTCGTCTCCCACGCTGCGCCGGTGGGATATTAATCCAACGGTCTAAAAACCTCCTCCCCGCCACCCCTTCGGCGAGTGAATGTGTGGTGGTGAGAGAGAGAGAGAGAGAGAGGGCGGGGAGAGAGGAGACAGACGAACAGACAAATAATTGAGCGACCCCTTTCGGCGAGCCGTGATTAACAAACGAACCGACTCCCGCGGACATGTAAATAAATAAACGAATGAATGAAAATGCATTCGCCAATCCCCTTTCTGTCCGCGACCTCTTGACCACCAAGCGAGACGAAAACGACGGCGGAGTCCGTGTTTTTGTTTTGGGAGGATGGGGGTGGTTTGTTGTCGTGGGCGGGGTTTGGGAAGGAGGGAGGAAGGGGGTCACTCGCCTGGGCGTCTCCCGGGGAAGTCCCACAAGCCGCGGAATAATCCCCCGGCCGTGGGGGGGGGGGGGAGGGAGGAGAAATGCGTGTGTGTGTACGTTCCCGGCGAAGGAAGCGGAGACGGCGAAGGGACGAGGAGGAGCCGAGGCGGGAAGGCGCGCGGGGTCACGGGAGTGGAGTGGGTGAGCGATCGATCAAGCGACACGATCAAGGAGAAAGAGAAACAAACAGGGCTTTAAAAGCTGGGGGAAGAATGAATATAGGGAGGGGCGCTCTCGTGCAAAGCATTCCTCCGCCGTTGAATATTGGACACCGAGGCGGGTAACCAGAGGGAGCCGAGGGACTGCTGCCGTGATTTCCGTCATTTGTGGCAAGCTGCGTGGTTCCGGTCTCACCTCGGGACACGGATGACACCCATCCCGTGTTAAATTTTGGCTATGACGGAAAATTATGTCGGAATACTGTCGACATTTTTCTTCGGCGTGTTGAAAGATAAATTATAACTAGATAAATATTATATGTTTTATATAGATAAAAAATAAAAAGATAAATTATTTAACTACCCACAACATTGAAGCGATGCATGCAAAAAAATGCACCGCTTTAATTTTCAGTGTTAACCATAATTCGATTAGCACGGCTTGAAGTAAAACACCATGCCCCAAACAGTAACGTTTAACGGAATTGATCATAATACACAAAGGTACTCGAGCACTCGTTGAAGCTTGGATATCATTGAAATTTTAAAGAAATCAGCAGTGTCACTGTCGGGCAAAACATTGAAGGACGACGGAAATCTCACCTGAATTTACGCCGAGGAACTAACTCTCATGTGACTAATGAGGTAAGAAAATAGTATCAGATGACTCATAATACCAGCATATTTCAAGGGATTTATTAAAATTTATTTTATTTATTATTATTTTTTATTTACTATTAATTTATACAAAAAAATATATATATATATTTTAGAGAGAGTTCAGTGAAATGAATCCAAAAATTTCAAGTTTTTGAATATACCCCAAAAACCCTGCTCACTATCAATAGCTATCGTCATCCATAAATCACAATATATACTAAATTCAATACAGCGAACTTGGTTGTACGGTAATCCTGAGGATATACTTATTAAAATCTCAGCATTTCTTACGAACTACCAATGAAATAGGCTAGCTTCAAGGCTGGATAATTTTGAAGACATCGGTACTTTTTTCTGTCTTCGCTAACCCTAAAAAGACATTTTGGTGTTCCAATCAGGAAGTTTTTGGAAATCGAATTTAAAATATGATGGGAAAAAATGAGCAGAGAAAAACCAAACGCCCAGTATGAGCCCTCTACGTTCCCTCGTGTGAACTCCCCCGATCCGACGGACAGTTGTCAACGCTGGTCGCCTGACGACATCAAAACAGACATCCGATGATTCCATAAATCCGGGAATTAAACCAAAGTACTCGAGGAAGCCTCTACACTCGCAGAAGCAACATTTGAGTCAAAACTATATATATTCATCATGCGAAAAGTGAGTTTTTCTCGCCTGAAAAAAACATTCTGGAAGCCCTCGGCTCAAAATCGTAAACGAATGGATATGAATGAGTCAAGCGAAAAAAGATTACAGCATTGCGTTAACTTACAAGACTTGCAGTAAATAGCTAAACTTATTACATTTGATTTTGCGAACTAATAAATTAATGTTATGGAAAACCCTCCCCGGAATATTTTCTTTTTCATTCAGTTTTAAACAAGGATTAGGGAATGAAATCAATTTAATTTCATATTGGTAACACTAGTTATGCTTAATGTGAAGAGTTTAGCTTAAATAACAGACACATTTAGAGCAAACAACTTTATTGCTAAGCAATATGGCCGCAAAAAGCAACCGCCAGGCCCTGCGCTAATCGGAAACAATTCTTAGGATAAGAGTATTTATTAACCACTCGGATTATATCTCTGAAATGTTGTCCTTCGATGTTTCCGGAAATTCCGCAGATTCAAGAGGAAAACAAAGACCGGAGAAGAGCGTGTGTTTAAGTCAAACAGGAGCAAAATTCATACATTGCCTTGGGGACACTTTTTTTTGCAAATGTGTCTGAATCTGCCATCTCCCGAAGGAAAGAAACATTTTAAAGATTAGTGGAAGGAAAAGATAAGGCAGAGATGAGAAGAATGACGGAGAACGAACGAAGACAATCCGAGACGGGGTTGAGTCAACTATGGAGAAATAAAAGAGTAGGTAACAATAAAAAATCCAATAGGAAAATGATGAGAAATATAAACAAAGAAGTAAGCAATATAAACGGGAAACTTGGCTCACGCATGCAATCATCTCACATAGCAACAAAAGAAAATGGAAATACATGTGAGGAAATACCTAGGAAATAGTACTATTATTCCCATTGACATGTAGGAATTCCTATTAGAATTTCTACACATCGAGTGCTTCCTATATATATATATATATATATATATATATATATATATATATATATATATATATATTGGCTATAATTTTAGCAAATCTCAAAATCCATAAAAAGGACAAAAAAATTAAACTTCAAATGCAATAATAACTTATTGCTCAGAAGAACAATGTTCTCCCGAGTGAACGGAGATATATAGAGGCACCATCTCGAAATAGAACGCTGAAGGAATGTGTTTTCCTTAACATGTATCGTATTTCCTAAATATTATCTTTTATCATACTTTACGGAAACAAAGAAACCACCGGAAAAGTTTGGCGGCTGAATTGTCGAGAAAACCAACGTAGGCTGGCAAAGTTCACGTTACCATTGACCCTCCGATGCGGAAAAATACGAATCAAGCGAATCCAAAAGTAAGCCAATACGTCATTCGGAACTCCCATTACGCGGGGATATTAGACCACGAAGAAGGAATGAAAGAGAGATAGCCGGAGGAGAGAAAACTCAGGTGTTCCTACACGTCGAGGTGGCCCTAAAGTACATGGAAACCGCACAGTTGAACGCTGGTATCGGCAGGGAGAGCATGTAGTTTTTTCACAGAGGAGAGATAATGGCGCAGTCGATGTTCTTTTTTTCCGGATTATACAACCCTCCTGAGATTCAGGATCTTCCGAGAAAAGGTCATTGGATGTGCAGGGGCCGAGTGAGCCGTCGAGATGGCCGGAACACCCGACTCCGATACTTTTTCACTCCTAAACAGAAGTTGCTGCGGTTTCGAAGAGCACCTGCAATCTGGTCGTGAGGTTGAAAAGACTCCTTACGGGGTCGACAACCTCTCGGAGGATAAAATACTTCTTCTGTTACGACTGCGACACACCAATTTTGGGATTGCGGCACTACATAACCTTTGGATGCTCTGCGGATGCTATAACCATTTGGTATAATTTTCCACAGGGAGAAATTACACTCGATCGCTGCATCATTCGGTGAAAATATTGTAAGGAATGTATGCAAATGATTTTTACAGATTATTCGAGAAGATAAAATATTGTTCAAAGGGAGCACCTACAGCCCCAATTCAATGGTTACAGGAAGAAGTCCCTAGACCGTAACACGGGGTTGTCGCCAGACGAGATGAAACTCAATAACATTTTCAATTTGTTCTAAGGGGAACACATTCACGCACACATGCACGAAAATAGCTCCCAACGTGAGAATCAAATGAGAAAATCACTCTAATATGCAGTTTTCGGTTTAGGTGCTAAATTATCATGCGACTTAAAACAATGAAACAATCAAAGGATTTATTGTTTTGCGTAAGAAATGCAATGTTTAGCCACTGAATGGTATGCTAATTAATTATACGTTAATTGTATTCGTATTTAATGATTATTCATTACTCTGGGGAACATTTATAACAATGAAAATTTACGCTATAACAGAAAGAGACCCTAAATTGTTTCGTCCTTTACTACTTACGAATAAGTAAAAATGATGAGAACCTTCGAAGCGTTTCAAAAACCTTGACCAATAAATGTTTTTACTTTGAAATCCTTAACAGAGATTGACACATAAATTAAAAGGTGATTGCTTATACTTATTGACACACTTTCTCAAATATATTAGAATAAAAGGGGGCCTTTAAGAAAATCTTAGAAAAGGACCTTTAAGAAAAATAGAAGGGGGCCTTAGAATTAGGAAGAATTAAGAAGAATTAGAAGGGGGCCTTTAAGAAAAATATTAGAATAAAAGGGGGAATTTTTTCAAGATACATTTGATGGCAGGTTATACGTGGTATTTTAAAAATATATTGATTTTGCCCTCTCCAGAGAACCACTTGGAGGACAATCAGGTAAGAATATACATAATTATGGCATTTTAAAGAAGTTTGATTTACTCAAATAATTGGCTTAATTTCGGGATCAAAACAAATAGGCCCAGGAGAAGAATTCGAAATGTTCTTACATTGATCGCTCCAACTACCGCGTAACGTTTTGTGTACCATTTCTAAAAACAAAGAGCCCGATGACATCGCTCATCGTAATAATCCTCTCAATAATCTTCGAATGCGATTGTAAAGAGTCCCTGTTTTACTATTTTAGTCAAAACAAACCTTGGTCATGATTCAATGGGAGAAAGAGCATCTACTCACGAATTTCAAGAAACTGAGGGAGATGCCGCAACAGTAACTTTTAACGGAGTCATCCGCTAACATGCATTTCAATGCAACAATTTCAGAGTGTAAAAATCATTCGCCTTGACCGGGAATCGAACCCGGATCCCTCGTTGGATCGGACATCGACGGATCCGGGTTCGAATCCCAGTCAAAGCGAATGATTTTTACACTCTGAAATTGTTGCATTGATCTACTCACGATATTATCGATCAATAGTTACAAAAGCTAAATTATACAGAAATATATTATAAATATTATGTATATATTATAATATTATATTATAAATAAAAGCAAACAGCAATAAACAAAATTCAAGAATGCTGCAGGCTATGAATTAGATGGCAATTATTCCGGATTCAAATCGGTATCGAATTCTGGTTAATGTCACACTGAATAGCCTTTTTGTATTCATTGATTATTGAATTAATAATAAACCAAAACACATAAAATGGAAATCTCGGAAAAAGATTTAGTGCGCTGATATCTTTTTCCGATGGAATATTTTTTGGTGGTCTACTGTTAAAGGTATGAACACAAACTTAACACCCCCACATTTCTTTGCCTCTCCCAACAAAAACCCAATCGGACATCCGACACTACAATAAACTCTTCCTCAATTCCGCAAACTTCCTTTCTCCCTTCATTCCGTCCAACATGCCCATTCTTTTCCGAATCCTTCCTTGTTTGCCCAACGTTCCCCCGTCTATCACGTCTTCAACATCCCATCGGCAATCAAAATCCTCTGATTCGACTCTACTTTCTCCTTCTTTGGAATTCTCCCAACAATACTCTCTCCTCCCCGGCCACACATCCACATATATATCGCCCGCGTATAATCAAAGTTTCTCCATGACCGTCGTCCCTTAGCCATTCAAAGAGCTATTGAGGTAGCAGATGCCAATTCACACACACGTCTTAAAAAATGAACTCAAGTTCTTTTATCAAACACTTTTGTTGGTTTAAATGACCACAGAGACGAAAAACATTATGCGTACCGGAGCGTCCGAGAAAAGTCAACACACATTAATATTCACAAGTGAAATTGTCCGCGACTTGCGTCTTAGACTAATAAAACCTTAATTCACGGAACACTACGAAAAAAACTTGAGTAGATCCAGCAGTGGGCCTTTCACTAGCCTTTCACTTCGCGGACGAATTTTTGATTTTTTTCGAAACGATATTAAAGCACCTACCTCTGTGACCGTTGAATTTGAAATATTTCTTTCAATTTGTGAGCTTACAACAATACCGCACAGATTTCCTTTCGTGGTGATATACCTAACCAAGCCCTAATCATTGAAATGCTTGCATGATTTGCACTTTCGTGCCAGAGGGGGGTTTGCGAAGACGACTGCGAAGTTTTCGACGCAACCTCCGAAAGTATTAATTGAGCACATCGCACGTCGGGATGTTTACATCAAAATAATTTCCGCAACGAATTCTTTAACCGCCACCGCTGACTAAGATTCTGAAACATGTAAGCAAGAACCTCATGCTCTTCTTTCTCAGCGATCCCAAGAAGCGAAAAGGAAGAACAATGCGGGACAAGGAAAAATATTACGAAGCCAGGGCTTTTTTTTCCTGAAAAAGTGAGGAAGGGATGAGGAATTATTCGCGATGGAAAAAAATAAAAGAGGGAAGGGAACATCAGAAAAATTACTGCGGGAATTCTTGCGAGGGAGCGTAGGGGGCCGGGAAGTTCGGGAGCAGTAAAACTGAGAGAGGGTGAGGGAGGTGGTGTCGGCGTGGATTGGAGGGGTGGGAGTGGATGGGCGCCCCTGTCCTATGACGCAATGATTCTCGGGAAGCAGTGGTGGGAATGACGGGGGGAGGGCAGATGCGGCACGGCCGGGGAGGAACCTCTCTTCTTCCAGCGACCGGATAACAAACGCGAAGAACATGCCAGTCGCCCCCAGCTTCTCAAAACCAGTCATTCCACAGATATCGTCGCTATTCCTAATAAGGATATTTTCAAAGATCCAAAGATTAACCACAATCCTGCTACTTCCTGACAAAACCGATTCCAAAACTATCTATTGATAGCGCACGTACGCTGATACGTAAATACTTGATTTTCATTCGTCTCGTATTCATAGAACGGATTAATATTTCGAAAAAAATTTCAAATGTAAATTTTTTAATGCCGATATCGCTCTTCATGGCATTAACAGGCATGAACTTAAACCCAGGAGTAGATATTAATAGGTCCCAGCGTTTGAAGAATTTAACGGTTCCACTTTAGGAGCCAATCTGAAGATGCCCTCCGCGAAATCTGAAGATCCATAAAATACACCATGCGAAGCGAGTCTCAGGGCTACTTTGGCATGGGCAGTGGATCGCCACGAAAGAGCAAGCATTTCGCGGCGGACGTCGCAAACATCCGATTCGTGCGCCTCTATGCCCCGTCGCACCTTACTATTTCCGAACACGGAGAGGGGGCATTGAAATTTTGCAGGTCATACAAATGAAAACGTAGAACCCACTCGCATCGATGCATCGGCATACCCCGACGGCCCCGTTTGGGTGATGACGTCAGTAGAACGTGAGAGGGGGGAAGGGTGGAGGAGGGAAAGGCACGGTGCTGACCCTCCTGGCCTTTAAGGATTTCCTCGGGTAGGGAACATGGAGAGGGGAGTGGAGGAAAGCGAGGGAGGGTTGGACGCTGGATTGCGGAGCGGGGGAGGTGCGTGCGAGGAGGGCCGCGGACGGACGCCGCGGGGGATCGCGGGCGGATTCGATCGCGCCCTCGGAGGGGAGGTGACGACGCCCTCGCTGGGATTTCGCGGAGAGGAGCGCTTGAAGTCGTAACGTCTGGAGGGAATGAGTCGTTCGTTCACCTTGTCGCTTGGGAAGTCCACACTGACACTCTCCCGGTGTTGGTACGGTCCTTAAACCATTGCGGACATGAGCCATCTTGACTTGACCACGCGCCTGCCCTCCTTTGAATTCGCCCCTTAACGATTTTATTTTTATCTCCCCTTCATTCTTCATTAGCTTTTATTCGACAGTTGATACACTTACCTGCCCTGTCGCTTCATTCACTGCCTTTTTCATTGCCTTTTTTTGCGGGAACAATTACTTAGTTACCTTTTTTTTATTTTTCCATAAATTATACTGGCTAATTTAGCCACTCTTCAAAATAATTCCCTATTGTTTTACTCTGGGAAATCCATCTATAGAATTTCCACAGGTTTCATATTTTCTATTCCTGCGGGTATATTTTGGGACTATCATGACCCATACGCCTTTGGGCCTGAACTATTATTGTTTTCCAGTTTTTATTTAACTATTTTGGTTAAATATATGTTTCATGTAGGCGTTTATATCCATTGCTTTAATCTATTTTATAACCGGAACGCATATTAAATTTTACAATTTTATAAAAATGAAATGGACGGGTGCAATGTTCCAATTTCGCTCAAATAATTGTGTTTCTTAATATATTTCACCCTTAGCGCTTACAATATCACGGAAGAATTCCAATGGTGTTCTCCAAAAACGCAAGAAAAGAAAGGTTCGGGGTGGTGAAGACATTAATTTTTCTCACGTGGTTCTCTCGCGACGTCCTAACCATGCAGTACCTTGAGATTAAAAAATACCTTCAATGAAAGTGACATTTTTTTGAACGGAATTCTGAAAGGCAACCCACCGCAATCGTGACCGTTTCCAAGGGCGCTTTTAAGTAGGTGGTAAATTAGACCTTAAAGAGGTCCGAATTCTGAGAAAAAATGCATACTTGTCTGTTTTCGTGATGCGTGCTGGAAAAACGGATACATGCGATAATTGCAATGGATGCCCTTAGCAGTGGCCGGGTACCGCAGAGTAACCACAGTAATCAATCCTAAGGTTAGTTAGATAGGCGAGAGAAGAACCTATCTCTCACGAAACCCTACGGCGTGGAAAATTCACTCACTCACGGTACGGAGGCCGATTCCTTCCCCCATTATATCATACGATTTCTCACTAAGATTTCATTCCCGAATAGCGACATAGCAAGTGCGAATTTTGAGTGTTTCCAGAGTCATCGGGAATCGAACCTAGGCCATTCGGTCAGCAGGCGAACGCTCTATATCTCCATGGGCTACCAAGACCGTGTATCGTACGATAAGAGCCATTATACCACAGAAGTAAGGGTATCATCATCATGTCACATGACGACTGGACCGAATCACAACGGGAACGTAGAATTCGTATTGATCCTGCGATTAAGGTTTATGGAGTGTTGACGTGGAACTGTGAGAGAATGCTGGAACAAATCCTTCTCACACGCCTGATGAACCAAGATCTATATCCCTCGATACACACTTCCCATTTCTCTTCAGCCCCGCAGAATTACTTCAGAATAGCACACACGCCCCTCATTTCCCGACCGGCGGCGACCCTAGCGCCCGGGAGCGCGGAAGGTTTTTTTTTCGTACTCGGACCTCTGGAAAATTCCCAGTTTCCGAGGAATCCTTTCAATTTCTACCTCGACGAAGTTTCCACCTGCTTCTCCTCTCCCTGGTGAGCTTAATGACACTGCATCGGAGGAATCATAAACGCACGACGCCGAAACACGTGAAATGAAGAATGCCGGCCGGTCCCCTCCCCCCCCCCCCCCGCCGCTTAATACCCTCGACCCCCCATCCCCCGAATCCTACTCGCTATCTTCGGTGTACCTAGCCCGTGGGCACACGGGACCAATTACTCGCGTGTTTGGTTTCAATTCGCTCGGAACCGCCTTCAAACAATCCCTCGGGGGGACTTCCACTTGCTTCATCGGATGGGTGTACCTACGCGCAACGTTCTCACAGACGGTGAACCGCTCTCGAAAATTGTCGGGACGGCTAGATCCGCAACCTAAGTAAATGCGGAAAACTTACGTCTTTACCGCGGCGGTTGTTGCGTCAGCCAGTTAACCGGACTGCTCTTGGTCCGACGTAGTCCTCGGACATATCCACACATTTCGTGCTTATAATTAGATAGGCTTAATCATATTTTTTTATTAGTGCAAGTTAGTTCGACGCCACCGGGACCGATTGCAATTTAAATAAAAATAGACAGAGGAAAACGGATTATTCCGACATTCTTATCTGAACGATAGACAAAAACGTAATTCCACTTCAGACTTTTTCACACATTTGAAGATAGGAATTATACAGGGATAAAACACGTAGGAACGGACGTTGATTGAAAGTTTGGCTGACATAATTTCGGAAAGGGTCCCGCCATGTTAATATAAATTTATCACGCAAGCCACCAAGATTCCGATTAGATGCCACAGTCTTTCTACGTAAACAAATAATCAGTGAATCCCAGACCGTGGAATTAACCGAGGGCGTGGAGATTTTTTAATGGCATTTGAAACTGATGCAATTTAGCCAACAGCGAGAGCTTGACATAAAAGGTCGCTTTGTCTCGCACGCCTGGTATGGACCAGCACTATAATCATATTATGCACATTTATCCAATCACATGCATACATTAAACTGAGATGGTAAAAATTAACTTGATATTGAAGGACTTTCTGCCACAAGGTTTCGATCTTTTTTGAATTTGGGACTCCCTCAAACCTAACTCAGTTTCTCCGAAAATGTCAAAATGGATGTTACCGAGCCGAAACATTGAAAAGGTATTTGCGAGAAAAGTCGAAATGGTTTTTTTTTTCTTAAATCCTAAAACACAAACATACTTGAATTATGATTTCATTTTAATGCTCTTCGCCACGCCGGGGACTGACACATTTAAATTAGATCTGAAATTAAAACCTGCATTCGATTTAACTGAACCACATCATTTGATTAACCTTCGGTTTCAAAGACCCCAATATAATGAATATCATCAGGTATTGTTAATGTTCACTCATTTGAGAGGCCTCACTGTTAATTAAATTTAGTGGCATACAAAAAGGATTCACCAACATACCGCTTTTTTTACGTTAGAGACTTTTCCACTGCTGGAATTCGATTACTTTTGTTTTCGACTGTGGCGTTACATTAACGCAATTCTTGTCCGATCAAAGGTCGAAGAAACATGTAATAAAATTAAATTTTCTCGCATTGAATAGACAAAGATAAGTCCTTTTATCACCGTTTCAAGCTTCCTTGCTGTCGACTTATTTCACGATGATTTGAACGACCCTAAATTTCACCTTCATAGATCGAATAAGATTAATTTTCATACAGTAGCTACCGGCATTGCAACGGCGCGAACAACCTATATATGTACATGAATGTATAATATGGAGAAGGTGGCCACAGCAACGCCGACTGCAAAATTGAAAAAAAGGAAGGGGACACCCTAGGGAGCAATTCGCCCAACGCGGGCGATGGGGCGCGAGGGCTTTGCTCCATCTGGATTGGTTTATTCGGTCAGTGCCGGCCGGCTCTCCCCCGGCGCGTAATCCGGGACTTCGAGGTCCGCGCGCACCTGGTGCTGTGGGAACGGAAGTCACACGGCGTCGGGGACCTCTTACGAAGGTCCGGAGGCCACGCTTATCGGAATTTTGCCAGCGACGAACAGGCCCACGCTCGTTGAGGATGACCCCCCCCCCCACCATCTACCCCATCCCGGCAGCTCCGCGAGCATATTTAATCCCCATGGGGAACACTTTCTGCTTCCGATCAACTGCGCTGAAAAATCATCCCCCCTCACTGCGATGCGAGGCGGTTTCATCGTTCCACGCCTCGGGAGCGACAGCGGTGATTCCTCGCGGACGATTTGCTATGCTCCCGTGACGGTTCTTCGGAGGCCGCGTACGTTACAATTACGACGCCTTACGAGACACCCGGTGAGCACGACGGCGATCATTCCAGCCACTCCGGCTCTCCGGTGATCGTACCCCCGTGGGGTGAGATCATCACACCGCTATGACTCTCTAAAGCGCAGTTGGCCACCCTAAAGGATCTCGTAACGATCACTTCTCATGGCGCATCGGTAAAAAGTAGAGAATTTCGATGAAACATCTGTTAATTCAAAAAACAATTATTATTGCCTCACAGTTTTTCCATGCTACGTCAGTGAGAAAGTCATAGTGTGATGTCATAGTGAGAAAGCCACACCTCACGGTTGATATAAAAATAATTTTCTTTATTTAGTAATTCAGGGTAAAAGGATTTTCTGTACGTGGATTACGTATTTCTCTAATAGTTTTCAGTCCGCTGAGAGGTCCCTTTCCATGCGGGGATTTTTTTCATTAACTGTAACTTATTCAAAATATGCTTGCAATTGAGCTCGTAAGTGCATTTATATCCACTTTGATATCATTTACTCCAGAGGAGGCAATAGGTACGCATTTATTTCCTCTCGTAGTTACTGAGATGACGTGGCTTATCGATCATTTTGGTGCCGTTAAACTTTTCTGCATTGTCTAATGCAACATGATATGCCTGAAAAATACGCTTGATATTTGAAAATGATCATACTGCTCTGAAATTTACAACTTCCCTTTTTGTGAGCGGCCTTAGATCTTAATATTGAAATACATTCCAATTAAATCAATACCGCCTGCAAACTGCGCCAAGGGGGTGAAGAATTCAGTGCTATTCAAAGTAGGAAGAGCAGCGAATGGTTTCCAGTTTTACAGGCCAGCTAAACTTTTACGGCCTCTTGTGTATTACTGGCATCTTTCCAAAAGTCCTGACCAATTCATAATCGAAAATTTCGCCTTTTCCAGTTTTAGGGATTATCATTCCCTTAATCCGAGAATGAAAACTTCTCGAACACCAATTCAGATAGCATGGAACGCCACTGTGAAATATGCGAAAGGGAAGCAGAACTCTTGGTAATCACCCAGAGCCACAAAACGTAGTTCCAACTTGCGTCGGGAAAACTGTATCGACCCGCAATGCCTGTGGGCACACTGCGTAGGTAATCGGACACAACCTTTCTGATAGCGAAATAATTAGATTTCAAGGAAGATTTTTCCTTTGAACTCCGGCCTTCAAAATTCAAAATCAAGTCAACGGGATGGCTTATAAAATAGAAAACACATACCATACATCTTATTTAAATTAATACCACACATTAATACCACACGACCATAACGTTCTGACGATACGAGAAATATATCATGAATTACATCTGTAATGATATTTCATATCATTTTAAAACAATTATATGAAATTAAACATGGTGGGAAGCTTGTAAGCATGTATTTCTGCCGCATAAGAGGGGGAATGATTTGGTGAGATAAAGTGCTGACTTTTGCCAACTCTTAATTTGATCCGTCTTTGCGCCAAAGCTGATTTCCACAGTCATCGGGAGATTTAATTTAACTGATATCACTTCCAAACGAAGAAATTGTGAGAAATTAACTACAATAAGAATCCATCAGACATGACGTCGGGACCCGGTCTTTCGGGGTGGGTGGCCAATACGGTTCGTCTACCGAGCCGACGGCGGCCAAGGACAAACGCCCACATTCACGATGCGTCCTAGCTTCCACGCAATTCGATATTCCACCCGAATCCTAATGATATAGACTCTCTTTCCCTCAGGTTTAAGTCCTGAAGGTTACTACTACCGCTAAGTAACCACGTTATTTAAATTCAAAGTGAACATTTCCCGCAGACACGGGAGACCGTTCCGCCACATTATCACTTCTTTTTAAATTTTTCCCCACTGTCAGGTTCACCACGGGACGTAATTTACCGGGCACAAAAGAATTTTTTTTTTAAATAAGCCGGCTAAAATTTAGAGTGCATGTTCTAGAAAAGAAAGAAAATATCAAGCATTCATTCCCAGCCGGTCGGTAAATTTATTTACGAGTGCGGAGCCATTCGTATCCCTTCTCGCGGGCGGGCATGTGGGGGAAAGCAGAGGGGTCATGCATAATGCAACTCTCTTGAAAAATTCCGACGAAAAATATTTTCTCAAAATATTCTCGGTATGGTTCGCTCAGGGACAGAGTCCCCGTTCCCCTTTGCCATCCACGATGACAATACTTCTCTTATTCATTCCACGAATGCACACTCCTGTCTTATCTTCCGTAGCAAATATTCTACACCGTCGAAACAACACTAGAACTCAATATCCGCGCCAATATTTTGCTTTAAATGTTATGCAATGAGAAATATTTATATGGAATGCCGGTCTCCCTAATCTCTTCGCTCGAACAAAAATTATTTTGCGGCGTGAATCCCTACCTTAGCATGGACCTTCTGTCGTGATTGATCAAAAATCAAATTGACGGACTGATCTTAGTATTTCAAGCTGTCGTGATCCGAAAGAATGCAATAACCAACGTCTCCGATCGAGGGAATTAAATCAATCTAATTAAACGAACTGCGGGAGACGACAAGACAGTTACTTTAAGGGAGTCATCCGCTGATATGCACCGAAATTTAGCAATTTCACGATGTATAAAAAATTCAATCGACTTGGCCGGGATCCGAACCCGGATCCCTTATGGGCGGTTACTTTTAATCAATTAACCCACCGATCGTCCTCTTGGAAATATAAACAGCAATTCGCGCAGTATAAAGAGGAGCCGCGGTAGCTTAATTGGTTAAAGCACTTGGCCGTAAAGCGATCGGTCCGGATTCAAAACCCATTTAGGACAAATGATTTTTACATGCTAAAATTTCTGGATTTCAATAAATCTACTTGCAACACTGTACCTTCAATGAAACAAAACTACTACAATTCAAGTCCCTTCAGGCAAAGTAATCAATCAGTAGGTTTGTTTGATTGGTTAGGATAGAGCTCACCTAGCACTAAGCCTAAAAGCCTAAGGGGGTCCGTTCCATTCACTGTACCGCCTGTGGTTTCCCAGGAAGATCTATTACTCGAAAAGTCACAGCTAGGCACAAACAGCTTGGGTGGCCAAAGGCGTCATCCCAAATCGAACCCTGGACCTCCGGGCAGTACCCCAGCGCTCAACCCGCTGGACTAACAAGTCCGCTCAAGTCTCTTCATATTACGTTATCTAACCCCCCCGATCGACAGTGTGATGGATTAGGATTCTGAGTGGGTGCATAGTCACCCGCAAGATTAAACGAGAAAGTAGTCCTACTACCGGCGAAAATCAATCACTTTGGCTCATTGAAAACTGAAATAGACCCTCCAACCATCTCCTCTCAAGTAGGTAGGTCACTTTAAAACTGGAATAGGTGTTAAAATGCGTCATCATTGACATCAGAGAATAAATATTTCGACTGCGTCTCATTTTTCATGCATTGTCGACTGACTCGATTCAAATAATTCCAAATCAATCGTGGGAATCGCAAAAACTTTAGCCTACTTCGTCTGATTTTCGGGTTTTCTCTCCGTATGACCCAAAGATTTTAGGCATCACCGAATTCCAAACAAAGAGAAAAAAAATCTCGCATTCTACATCGGCGGTGATAAAATCAGCTCGAATCCAACCACAGACACCAGCTCCCGTCAATTTACTTTGATTGTCCCGATCCCCGTCGCAGTCCACTCGAATGGACGGGATGAGGAACTCTTCCGAAGCCCCTTGAAGTCGTCGTCTTCCCTTATCCCTTAAGATTTCCCGATCAAGCCCTCGACGCAAACAGCCCTTCTCCCACGGAGTCGATCCCATTCCCTCCGATTCGGTGCAGACCTCCTGCGAGAATCCCCTCCTCCCGCCTCCCCTCCCACCACGCCGTGCATCGCACACAGGAAATTCGAAGAATCCGCGCCGCTTTTTGAGGTTGGGAAATGAGAATAAAAATCGAGCCCGTAATTCACGTGCTCACCGGCACCGCGTATCGGAAGGGAGATTGGACCGCGGAACCCTTCTTGGGAGGAGAAAAATGGGGGTCGAAGGGCCAGCCGCATTTGGGGAGAGCCCGGTACAAAATTAACATAAAAAAACATTACTCCGTGATCTTCAAGACCAGTCAGTGGCTACGGTACAGTATAACCTCTCTGGCTAAAATATTAAAAATGCCTTCGGTGAAAGTGAGCGAAAATTTAATGGCCTCTTCCGGATAACTCACAAGCAAGCTCATGTAAAGGGACGTGACTAACAATCCCACTTCATTCAAGTCCTAGTTCCTGCCTTTGTATGAATGTGTCTGGTGCATTTTGATAAAATATCAACTGTAATATCCCAAATTGTCTTTATCTCACGAAATCTAACATACTTAACAAAGAAATAAACTGCATACATCCCAAATGATCCATTCGCAATGAGGAGCAGACCCTTATGAAGGCAAAGATGACAAAGAAGACTAGCATAATAAATTATTATTATTATTATAGGGTATGCTACCGGTTAAGGTAGGTTTCGGATGGACACAGCTACCAAATAAATATTTCGTAACTTCAAACAAAACACAACCCAGGAACCCACTCTACATCAAGTCCTTCTTCATCTCTGAGAACTTCCTTCCTCCATTCATCCCGTCCAACAGCCCTATCCTGTTCCTGCCCTTTCCTCGGAAGCATAATAAATATGAACTAACAAATTCCTCTAAGGAATCATTCATGGAAGCGAGTGGTAGGACTGACCTTTCTAAAAGGGCAGCCTTCACAGTCCATTTGTGGCCCGGGTTGCAGAGTTCCTGGGCCGGGCCTAGTGATCTCACATCATACTGAACCGCTGGTGGAAGAGGAAACCCAATGGAAGCGCACGAGGACTATTTAAATTTTTTCGCCGAGAAAAAAATATCAATACTGAGTCAACACTTTTAAAAATTGCTGTTATCCTAAATTTTGAAAAAATAATGGAAATTATGATGCAAACTTTCATTTTCACAATTTCAATTCCCTCTCATTCAAACTGTAAAGTAAAATATTATCCAATTGTTTTCATAAATGTAAATCGATGTAGACCTAATATCCACGGCGACATGCCCTCTGGAGATGACTGGGGCATGACCTTTGCCCGGCGATTACCGGGACATGACGCTTAGCGAACGGACTCCTCACGTTTCAACACACAATTTCGTATTCTTAAATGCGTTGCACGGATGCACAGGGCGGTATGCATTCATCATCAGCTCGACGAAGCTCGAAAACCACTCATGTGGCATTCATCAGTGATACGTTGATCGATTGGCACAAATTTTATTGCCATCGGGTGCTCCCACTCTTAAAGGACGAGCACTTTAATTTTTTTCCTTCGCCCCAGGGCCGTTGTATCGACTGCTCTGCAAACTCCGACCGTAAACCGCGGAAAAATACGAGTTTAGTAAACTACATTCTCCCACCTCGTCGGGCGACCGCAAGGGACCTTCATCCTCGCAGTCAACCCGCCAGGGATTCTTATCGGGAGGCGAAAGGGTTGAATGGGCGAGGCGGGAGGAGAGGGGAAGAGCTCGAGGGCCCGGCGGCAGGGTTCGACCCAGGCGGCAACCCTCACGAGCTCATTTCACGGCAGATCGACCGGGAGGGAAAAAGAAGGGTGGGACCAGGGAAAGAAGGTGCATTATAAACCGTTCTAGGTTATCCCTGCTCTTGGCAAAGGATTCAAATGGCAACTCACGAAAGGTTACATTTGCGTTACTGCAAATTATCTCGAGTCCTTTCGCATGTAAAAAATGACTGTGGAAATATCCCTGTTCAAAAATACACGTTGTCGTAGACTGAAGAGACACCCCCCTCCCCCTGATTGTGCTGCAGTGTAAAAATCTGTTGATGGTGACAGAGAGAAAGAGAGAAGGGAAAATGGAATTGAATGAAGACGCGTAACCGGTTGTAGGTATTACTGGTATCACACCCGGCAGCCAGATGCGAAATTCGATTATAATCAAGCCAAGCGTGATTTTTCAATTCAGAAAGTCTAAGTGATTATTGTAGGCTCCTCTTTCGTGATTGTGACAGTGTAAAACGACCATTTTTACAGTTAAAGCGGAATCGATGTTAAGTCGCACGAACAGTAACCGTTCGTGATGTGCCCCGTTGATAAAAGGCAGACGAAGAAAATGCTTGGACTAAATAGCTTGCAAACAAATTCCCAACTCAATCACGGCTCCAAAGTTACTAATTTTGGACCGTTACTCCTCGGGGTAGCAGCGGGGCGTCTATCATGTTACTTTCAGTGCGGCAGATGTCGACGAAACGGCGTCCATTGCTTTCGAATTTCTCCTCCGTGCACACCAGAATTATGTTCCACAAGCCAAAGTTCACGAAGTAGAAGTTCATGGAAGTAGACGCACAGTGATAAAAGCTACCGAGACATCACTGTGCGCCTTATCACACGAAAGTTTTTAGACCGGAAAAAAAATCCTGCAACATACCACCACCCGGCAGGGTCGAAAATGTTTCACCACGCCATTATAACACCATTGCTCGGCACGATTCCCGAACAAGTATGAAGGAATTCCCAAGTCTGCACCAAAACGTATCGGTCGAGAAGTCAACTGAACCGAAAACCAGAGGCGAAGTCTGGGAAGCGGAAACAAGGGACGAGATTCCCACCGGGAGTGTTGGGGGGGGGGGTGGGGGGCTGGGGACGGGGAGTAAGGGTTCGAAGATAAGAACCTAGTGGGGGTGCGCGGAAGGAGATGGCCCTCCGTCTTGACCCGAAAGCCGTCTCACGCAAAATTCTCCACCCTCGCGGGGAACCGAGCAAGAGAAGGTAGAGGAAAAGGAGGTGGCGGAGAAATGAGGAAGGTGGAGACCAGACTTGGCTGATGCTGGAGGGAGAGAATGGGTAGATTCGAAATCGGCTGGATTTGGAAAGGAGAGAGAGAGAGAGAGAAAGGTTGGGGAATGGTGTGGGGCAACGAGACAAGAGGGACGGAGAGAACGAGAGAGAGAGAACCAATGGAACTACGAAATGACTGGAGTGGGGATGTGTGCCGGTGCGTGTATAAAAAAAAAGACGGGGGTGTAGGGAAATGATGGCGGAGTTGGAGAGGTCGGGAGGATGTGAGGAGAAGGGTGCGAAGAGGGGGGTTGCTGGTGGAGGTGGGGCGGGCTTATACCCTCGCGTGCGTGGGGGCGGAGCAGGGTCGTAGGAACGAGAGGAGCGAATGTGGGAGGGGGAAGTGCAGAGAATGGTAAGCCTCGAAGTGTGGGTGTGCGAGCCGGGGTCCGTATTGATTAGGAGTTGAAGGTGGAGCAGCCTAGAGTGTCGGGAGGAGGTGGGGGAAAGAAGAATATTGCGGGAATGGGGACTGGGGATAGTCTAACGATGCCGGTATTCGGTTAATACTGGGTAATATATTTATGATTTATAATATATAGTATACATATAAATCGGAAATTCCTTAGTTACCAGTAGTAAAACTAACGATCTCGAAGGAGCGTCGAAGCGTATTCTTCAACTCTAAGCTACAATGCAACACTACATTTACACTCAGAGTTTCCAAACTTATATATCTACTTTACAATTTATTACTTTCTACTAAAAACATTGAAAATCATACTTCATACTTTATGTAGGAATAAAATTTGAATTTTACTACACCCTTATGTTATTCATTTGTAAACTATTTATCACCAAAGTATAACATTGTGTTCAAAATATTATGCATTCACTACAATGACGCCAACTAAGAAAAGCATTATATGATAATCAATTTCAAATAAAATATTGGTAAAAGGTTTTAAGGTAGATCGTTACGAATGTGCCCGCATTTTTTACTCCAAAATGCTAAACCGAAAAAATCAAAAATAATATTAGATACCTAAAAGCTCACATATTTATTGAGAGATAGAATAGGTGTGCAATGCTGCTGCAAATTAATGGACATGGGCTTATCTATTTTTGCGCACACTGACAGGATTAAATCTGAATTCCTAACAAAAATTTACAACAAATGCAGGCAAATACTTGACCGAAAATCTAACCGCGTATCCCTAAGGCAGGAACACGGAACCAGTAATATTATTGATTTTGAATCAGAAACCGACAACTCTTTTATGTGCCGCTGCCCATTCCCGATTACGGATATCCCCATCCCAACCCGTCAAAAGCCCTAAAACCCGTCGCAGCGCTGGGGAAGTCCGCGAGTGGAGAGAGGGACGGGGGTGGGAAGAAGGCGTGGGGTGGTGGTTTAGCCCAGACCTTGAGAGGACCGTACGCCGCCGAGGACGGGGCGCATGGAATGGGAGGGGGAGGAGAGAGAGAGAATAAGGGAGGAGAGGGCGTGGAGGGGAGGGGTCCAACGGAACGGAAAAGGGGGTGAGGAGCGCTCGGGGGTGGGGGGTAAAGTGGGTCGCGCCGTCTTTCGGGAGGAGGGGGCCGATAAAGGTGTCCACGGAAAGGGCGTGGGGGGAAAGTGTGAGGAGGAGGAGGTGAGGATGGTTGGTATGGGTTAATCTGGTTGGGGGAGAGGAAGGGGGGGTGGCGGCGAGATTGGGTGGGGGGAGAGATACGGACACTATATTCTACGGCCGAACAAATTAACCATTTCGGGGAAGAAGTCCCGCGAGAGAACGTTAACCCAACGCTCGATTACAATAGAATCAACATTTCCACGACTTCAAAAGCGATCCTATCAAAATAGACGTTATTAAATATGGAGGGGATGCGAGCTCTCAAAGGCAGCCGAGATAATGCCTCCGGGATGAAATCATTTCGACGCTGGCGCGGAAACCTTATTTTGACGCTATTTCACTTTAAAGGCACGCGAATAAAGGTGTACTCATATTTTGAGGAGTGGAGGGGGGGGGGCCTTCCGAGAAGAAAATGATGGCTTGGAAAAATTATATTCTGCTCTTTTGTATAAAATCACTTTGCCTACCGTAGGTAGCATATTAAGTTTCCTTTCCATGGAAAAAAATGAAGTTAAATAAGCAAATATTACGATTGCATTTTCACCAAACAAAGCCCATTCTAATCAATTGAGGGCGAGGGACCAGGAAAGGAGAGAGATGAAAAAGTAATTACTTTTATTCCTGGCGAAAGTACAAGAAAATATTGATTTCATGCGTGAAATAACTAACGTTTGAGATGAAAATTATTTCATATAAAGAATAGCCTAAAGCGAGCTCAATAACTTGCGAGCCAAGTCTCGGCTCATCGGCTGGGACAGAAGAAATTATTAAAATAATACGACTAAATTCAGATTTGTGCATCTGGCCATTTATGAAATGAGATCATCTTCCACCACCATATCTAAGCGTTTATATTTTAAATCCAAGATAAACCTGGCCACGGCAGGATTTTATTTCCTAACATCCCCGAGCCAACTCAACGCCAACTAGAAAGTACTGAGAGGGTCAGAGGATACTAGGACATGAGACGGGTGACACAATATTAACGCGGTCATGAGCAGTTTAGAAAATTCAATTAAACTCGAGAACGACGTGAGCCACCGGACGAACTTGAGCACATTAAACATAAATGAAATGAAAAAAAAATGAAAGCGAAAGTGCGGAGTAGTTAAGGGAGGCACTTGGGGAAAGTTTGCGGACGTGAAACAACTTTGAGCATTAGGCACACAATTTTCGTCCTGTTTGAAATGAGATATTCCACCTTATGCCCCCTCGTAAAATGCGGAAGTTGGCGGTGTGTGCGGCTAAAAGTTACGTATGCCACACACCATGTACGTGCGCTTTACACCAACAATGGAACTCAAATTTCCCACGAATCAAAACAAAAACTTTTTCGATGGTACACAACGGCACGAAGATTGACTGTCCCATATCCCTCCAAAGTAGTCTTTACAAAGGGGAATAGGGGAGAAAAGAGAAAGAGAGCGAGAGGATAAGGCAGTATGTGCATGTTCGATATAAGGTTCCACTCCGTAAATTGTCAATATTACAGTTTGCGGACCAATTTTTAAAAAATATCGTGAAATAAAATTCCTAAGCATGAGATGCGCTGAAATGTGAGCAATAAATCATTTTATGGAGTGAGTTGCATAGTAACTACGTATTTCCTTGACCTTACGCCGATGTAAGTATAGTAAAATTAATGTGGCCAAGTATATTCAAACAATAGGATATCATAATGTGATGAGAATCCAGAAAAAGAATTCAAACCCTTTACTTCCAAAATATATCTCTTTGAGCTAAGGTGAATGAAACTATTCTGATTGAATAGGACCAAACCCTACTTCGATAGGAGGGACCTACTACCTAGAATGAGTATGCTTATAATTAATAAGAAATTAATCTTCTTGCTATTATTTAATTAAGTCAATATCTGTTCTGTGGAATCTTACTGAACAATTTTTTCCAAAATGTAGCACTCAGATTTGCTACGTCTCACTTAAATAAAATGGTAAGTTATTATATAATAAAATAATTATTATAAATATGTATCATTTTATAAATAGGTGTTTATACATAAAAATACATATAAACACACACAATCATACATATGCATTCATAGACACATATTTAAATATTACACTCCTGTGAGAAGTTCATATATTGTAATTCCTCGTGGTAAATAAGTAGTAGAAAATCAAAACCAATTTCACATTTAATCCCTACTTAATTCGTACATCTGTATTACTGTTTTCAAGGCAAAATACTATAAAAGGGAAATTTCAATTTAAAAAACCAATTGAAACTGCTGTTATGCAATTTACCTGCGCGTAAAAAAAACAGCTGTCGCGTGCACTATTTCTGCTTCTCTGTTCTTTGCCGCTGTCTTCTCTGTTTTTCATAAATGTCATGCAGTTGGCTAAATATAAAAATTAAGTAAAGATAGTTAATAATTAATAAAAAACTGCAGTTCACGAGGAAATATTATGACAGAAGCAGACGCAACGCGAACAAGCATTGTTTAATATCTCTCTTTAAAGTCCTTTTCGCACCATTTTTGATTATTCTTAAAAGTTACATATTTTTCTCTACAAGGGAAACATTTGAGGCGAGAGCAAACGGATTATGAGTTACTTTTAAAAATGATTTCAAACATTCACGTTAAAAATGTGCCCTCAGTCAAACACAGAGTGTTCATAAATTTTTATTAGCTTACTTGGTTACTGCTATCTTTTGCTCAACTATTGCCTTTAGGTCTTACTTCCATGAACGAAGCAAACACAAAAAAGGAGTAGACTTCCTATATGCTGTAATGTATTTCCTCGCCTGCATGATATGTATACAAGCAGTGATATATTAAAATATCTTGGAATTTACCGGAACCAAGAGACCATCGAGTAATGAACGAATAGGTCAGCGCAGAAAGGGAAGTGGCTGTGCATGTAGGTAGGAGGTAGTGTGACAGCAGGCAAGAGGAATGTGGGGAGATAAGAAAAAGAAAGATTTTTAGATAGGACGAGGTTACGGAAGTTACGGAACACCTCTCTCCCACTGGTGCGGCACGGGCACTTATAAAACGATAGGGGATCGAATGGAAATTAGGAATCGGCTCATTGACCCCGATTAATACCCCGGGGTGTGAGAATGGAGAGACAGGCCGCTCGATTGCCTGGGATATGGGATCCTCAGCCCTTTATGCCCCGGCAAAATTACCGCGGACGAAATTACAGTTCAAGCAGGCGCTCCCGGGGTCGGGAGGCCAGACACCGGGCGTGCTATCTAACTGAGCTTTCCTGAAAACAATTAGGGATCGGCGGAAGCTGGGACGGAAGGAAAGATGGCGGAAAATAAATCTCAAAACTGAAACGCACACAAGTTAATTACTGTGCAGTATGCAACATGCGAAACCTTCGTCGTTTTAAAAAAAAAACAAAGACCGGGCCTACATGGCTTTTCACCAGCGGCTGTCTATCTTAACCACAATCAATTTCACAATTAATCATATCATTTCATCAGCAGTTAGAAACACTAAAATTGACTCCATAACATATTCCCTCTCCTCTCGCGGCCACCACATGCGTAATAACGCTCCCTCCCACCAAAAATGCGAAGAAGGACTCTCACCACACTCTTTGTAAACGCGGGTTACCCGTCAAAAAACTCAATAACAACATTTTACCCTTTGCCTGATAAATTCCTTGGGCCAAAACACGCCGCCTGGATAGCCTCAAACGCATCACCACTTCTTTCCCCGGAACTCAAAAAATCCGTCAGATTCTAAATGAAATTTAACCCAATATTAAATATTAAGTATCAAAATTACTCCTCCTTCCAACATTCACGCCCTTCCGCCTCCTTCAAAGATTTCGCAAATTCGCGCGACATATTAAATTTCACGAGACCACCCCACTGCGGCCAGGCACACAACAAACGCTCACCTCCGCATTCATGTCTTTGCAACAGCCAAAGGTGTATTGTATATGTCCCACAGTTTCCCTTCCTAAACAAATCTGAAGAGCTACTTGCACTTATAAAAATGAAATATGCAACCTCTTGTAAATTTTGTTCCCTATTTTTATATGGTTAATGCATCATCACGCTTTCCATCCAAATTAATAATAACCGCACCTCCACAAAAAGCGCCCACATTCATCAATCACCCCATTCTAAGCAAAGAAGATTTGTATAAAAAGTATCGGTAATAATTTTTTCCTGGCGTGTGCGTGAGTTGTTGAATTCAGACCGTCGGTTAAATGTTCGTATGGTTGCAGATCGTACTTGTATTGATAAGACGACAGTGAACAGCATTATCATTGAAAATTTGGCGATGCGAAAGATCTGCACAAAAACTTGTCCAAAAGGTCTTGACGGACGACCAAGAGCAGAGTCGAGAGTCTGCTTCCGAAGACCTGCAACACGACCCAATTCTCAATGGTCAACATTCCCTCCCCGCAACCATCGTCACATCCCCCCTCCATATATCCCCTTGTAACCCTTTCCATCCTGAACTGCTCCATCTCACCATCCCCTAGAACGATATTCTTCTGACGAAATCTAAAAATTTTCTGTCATTATATCCATACGAGTAAATGTAAATGAGTGTGGGTATGAATATGCATACAATATATATGTGTGCGTGTATACATGTGTATGTATATATATATATATATAATTTATTATTACTTATTATATATTCCATTTATTATTATCAAAGTAACAAACGTAACACTACATATCGTATATTTCCATTTAAACACAAAAACCCGCAAAATGGCGAACGTACATTCATTCACATGGATATATATATATATATATATATATATATGCTCCTACAGGATAAAATCTACCGCTCCACCCGACCACACACACCACAGAATAACAACCCCACTTCTGATGCAGGGATCAACCTTTGCACAACCTATTTCCCCGGATCCCACAGACTGAAAACCCTTCTTAAAGAACTATATCCTATTTTCCACGACAATGACGCGACCTCATCCTTACTGCCCCAATGCCCCTCTGTCGCTTACAGACGACCAGCCAATCTCAGAAACCTTATGAGATTCACCAACCCTTTGGCAACCCGCCCTGACAAATTTCCTCATTTTCCCCAACTTGCAATCACCCCCGATGTAAAACATGTCTGCTGATCAGATCTGCTCCCCTCTCCCCACATCCCCTCATTGTCCCTTCATCCTACCATTGTACCCTCGCGAACTGCCTCTCGAAAAATTTTATCTATCTTTTGTCGTGCAAACAATGCACTTCATTCTACATAGGCGAATGAATTACCCCCTTATCCATTCGAATGAACAATCCCCGCTATTCCTGTGATTCTGCTTCACTCTCTTCTCTTCCTATCCCTTAACGCACAATTTCACACAACCTATCATTCTACGAATGCTTTTCCCTAACAATTCTAGAAGAATCCCTACTCGATTCAGCCACCAACATAGAGGTGAGAACTCGCGAATCCGCATACATCCTATATTTCCGATCATTTAAAATTCCCACCCTTAACCATCATCTTTTATTCCCTTCCCAGCAGCCCCTAAACCTTCCGCCCCCCTTCCCTCCCCAGACACTCTCCCCTCAAGACCTCTCAGTCTGACCTGAAGAAGGACTTTTGAAGGCCTCTCAAGGCCTCCTCAAAAGTTTGACAGGAGAGCGTGGTATTGTACTGCGCCGAAACATAGATATTGAAGTAAAATTATGGGTAAAAATTTGGAGGCTTTTGAAATGTGAGAGTGGAGAAGGTGAAGTAGATAGAAAGGAAACTAAACGATTAAATGCTAGGCATGGTGAGGGAGACAAGGGGATTTTATGGGAGAAATCCAACGGAGAGAGGAAGAATGAATGCGGAGAATTTTTATTGGCAATGGAATGTTAAAGTCCGTGATTAATAGAGGAACGTTAGGAAAACGAGGAGGAAGAAGCAGGAAAAGGATAAGCATGTTGTGAGAGAACTAATGGAGGCAGATAGTGTGCGGAATTGAAGGTATTACTGTAGGTTCGGATGTCAGGTTGTGCTTTTTACTTGGAGAGGCAAGTGACTGCATCGTTATGAAGTCGCGTAGGCTTTTTCTTTTCGAAACCTTGATTAACCGGTAGGATACCAAAAATTAACAATATGTATACATTTTTATAAAATATATGGGGGTCGTGAGGGGTTGGGAAGGCAAGAATGCTGTTCGTAATTTTACAATCGGGAAGGAAGGAGTGAAATAAAGAGAGGAGGGAGATTTGGTTTTCGCAGGTTGATCAAACTTTTAACTCCCCTTAACTCCTTTTAAAGTAAAAAGAAAGGAGGGTCCTAAAGGTGCATCATAACACACAAACACAGCATTAAAACCATAGCGTGACGTATATTTACATGAAAACCATACTTCGCATGAAAGATAAGAAAATGTATCGCTCGGCGAATTAAGGCACGAAATGCACAACAATTATTGTCTGGTGAATAAAAAAGAGGAATGCTAAACTGAAGTATCGTTGTTAATTTGCCCCTCATTTTTGCGAATCGCGTAGCTCAAGGAGAAGAGAGAATTTTCCATTCGGATGGAGATGGCCTAGATGAAGGGGTGCGACCTGACACGGCTTTTTGATCGAAAAAAGTAATGGGAGTGCAGGATGCGAGTGAAGTAGTTGAGACGTTGTATGCGAAAGGATGAAGGGAGACGGAATACTATATTAAATACATCAACGAGTGTGAACGAGGTGCCTTGTCTAAAACGAACAAAAACAAACAATTTTCCATTATCATTTCGATGAAGTATTTAAAAATAAACACGAAATTTCAAACGAATCAGAAAAACATTAGCATCATTCCAACAGTGGATAAAATGCCTCGAAATTAATTACTGTAAATAACACGTACACGCAGCTCTTCTTTCAACATCGCAGTCCTAAATGTGAATTAAATGAACGCATCGTATGGCTCAATTATTTATTTGTAATAAAAGAGACGTCAAAACCCGTATTACATTCTAAAAATAACTGGCCAATAAAATTTGCATTCAATTAATATACATGCATATCAATTTACATAAATTTAATAAGAAGCACACACATATTTTTTTTCAAATACAAAACATATATACAGACTCTAGCGTAAAAATATGATAAAAATATATCATTATTTATTACAACACTCACACAAGACTTACGTTTCGGTGGTCCCAGCAACCTTCATCAGAGTACAAGGAGCAACAGTTACTCCTTGTGCTCTTATGAGGTTTGGTGGAACCCCAAAAACATTTAAGTCTTAACTTAATTTATATTGAATTTTTTATTGTGCTCTTTTATAATTTATATTAATCTTTTTATTGTATTTTTTTACACTAGAATCAAGGTGCCATGCATTGATTTTCCATCCTATAGTTTGAGAAAAACCATAGACAAACACCATCCTGAGGTGAGATAATTTAATCGATTAACCATTAATGTGAAATATAGCGTCATTAGTACCTTCCTGGCCATATGTGGCTCATGGTTGCTGGGTAATCCCTTTCTGTAGGAAAATCATAAATATTACTGTGTATAGCTGGTACCATTTTGGTGTTCAAATGAAAATGCACATCCTAGAAACTTCTTTGCAGCTACTGCATGAACCCATTTGTGCCTTGATATATTTTTGCACATAGGTATATCAGTAAAAATATATCGAACTGACTCCTCCCATATAATGTTCAATATATGTTATCCCTGGATTAAAAAATTCTACTCCGACGGGGAAAAAATAGAGCAGGTAGAGCAGTTTACATATCTCGGAAGTGTTTTGGACCAATACGGTCAAAGTGGTAGGGACGTAAGGAGAAGAATTTCGCTAGGCAAAAAGGCTTTCTCAAGGAGGAGGGAGTTGATGACGGGAACGTTGAGTAGGGATGTTAAGACAAGACTCGTAAAAACTCTGATATGGAGCGTAGCTATGTACGACGCGAAAACGTGTTCACTGAAGCAGGAGGATAGACGTAGATTGGAGGCTTTTGAAATGTGGGTGTGGAGAAGAATGGAGAAGGTGAAATGGACCGAAAGGAAAACAAATGAGGAAGTACTAGAAATGGTGGGTGAGGAGAGGGGTTTGTTGAGAGAAATCCCATGGAGGCAGGAAAAATGGATGAAAGGCGGATTGAGCGGCAATGAAATGTTGAAGAAGGTAATAGAGGGGAGAATGTTGGGCAAGCGAGGAAAGAGCAGGACGAGGATAGGGATGTTGGACGGGATGAAGGGAGGAAAGAAGTACAGGTACACAGAGATGAAGAGGGACCTGATGTAGAGTAGGTTGCTGGATTGGGTTTTGTTTGGAGTTACAAAATGTTTATTTGATAGTTGTGTCCATCCAAAACCTACCTTTACCGGTAGATTACCTAATGATAAACAATAATATGTCGCTGTTCCTTCACGCCGCTCATAATATATTAAAACCATATGGTCTCTTCAAAAGTCCTTATTTAAGCATGCGTGAAAAGTTCTGGAATGAGAATTGGCGAAGAGAAAAACCCACGCTTGTAGTGATATGGTGGGCCTACGTGTATTGATGGTTCTATGGCCAGAACGCATAATGCCCTTCATAGAAGATTCTTGCGATTGACGGAGAAAGAGCGGCTCTTCAAGAGCAAATCCAATCCTTCAGTTTGAACGCCGGGGAACATCATCAACCATATTTGGAATAGGACATGAAACCAAGTGCTATAAGCGTGCAATGTAGTCAAAGGCCAGTCGCCATAGGTTCGATTCCTTGGGCTCTTTTTCATTCTATTTTTCACTAATATAACATCAAAAACATTTTTCAGTGATTTCTATAATCCGAGTGCCTCAGAGAAGGCATAAGGGACGCATAGAATGACTTTCTGTAATGCTCAAATTTCACTCCATTTTTTCTACAATTTCTGCCACTCGACGTGCTCAGAATCAAATAAACGGGGATACCCGTGCCCTCAATAAATCCGAAAACATGATACGTTAATCACTAGCTTCCACTTCAGTTAAATGATGAAACAAAACACTAGTCCGCTGATGATAACACGTTTTAGACACGAAATAATTACATGCAATTAAATCGAGGGGAAACAAGAGATGAGGAGCGCAGCAAAATAAAAATCGCGTAGATGCGTATTCGTGTTTACACTGAGTTCCTGCGGAAAGTGGTGGTTTTGCAGTTGGGAATTTATTCATAATGGAAGGGGTACTTTTTCATCCTTCCCAAAGACTCCAGCATTTCCCAATGGATTCCTCCGACCCTCGAGAAAGAGAAACTACTGGAGATTATCCCGCGCAGAAAAAGGAATTTAACGAAATTCAATGCCGCAGATAGAAACGCATGGGCCGCCAGGTGTTCACCAATGATCAGAAGGGAAGGTGATGAAGAACGACCCCTAAATAGTAGTAATATATATATATATATATATGTATATATATTTATAGGTTCCCCTCACCTTCCTCCATCTATTTGAAAAATCCCAACCCCCTCATCCCTTACCCTTTCCTCCTGGTTCTATACCCCCTGCCACACACCTTTTTTGGTGGCTCGCAAGGGTATTTTGTAGATGCAGTAATTATAATGAATTAACAAAATGGGGACGCTCAAACACACACACTAAGTCGTGCCGGCCCCGGTGGCGGCGGGGTAACGTCCTCGTCTACCAACTGAGAGGTCACGGGTTCGATTCCCGTCTGGGTGGATTTTCCTCCATCCAGGGCTTGGCTGTATGTAATTGGCTTCAATGTAATGTATGTAATGTAAGGGTTAGGTGGAAGAAGGGACTATTTAGTCTCAACCTCGCCCAATTAAGTCGATAATGGGTTAAATGGAAGAGGGGACCTGAAGGTCTCAATTTCGCCCAGAATAAAGACCTTTATCTATCTATCTATCTATAATAAATAAATAAATAAATAAGTAAGCGGAATACGTCCAGCGGGCGTGCCATTGCATTTCCCCTACTATAAGTTTTCAACGGGGAAGAAAGGGAAAGAAGCATTTTATTTTTTATGACCCCACTCCTAGTGGTCTTAAAATATATATATATATATATATATATATATATATATATATATATATATACACACACACATACATACATACACACACACAGACACTCATACACACACCCCGCAAAGAGCATATAACTCCCTCCGGTAATTCGGACACTATAAAATGCCTACTCACATTTACACCTACACCCACCAGCCAGCCGCGGGAGTTGATTCGCAAAATACACGCCTGAATGGAATATCGAACGACTGGAGTGGCGGAATCACTCGTATAAAGACAGGGAATGCGGAATGACGGAGTGGGGTCGGAATGGATAGGTTACGGAGGATGAGGGGCCGATGGTGGGAGGGGGAGGAAGCAGGACTGCGGGGGAAGGGGGAATGGGGTGGTAGGAGAGTAGATGACGGACGGGATAGCGCCTTGGCAATGAGGGATTTTCGGGGCGGGGAATCCGGCGAGGGCTCTCGCGGCGGCGTACGGTGAGCGGGAGAAAATGGAAAACAGGTAAATCGGGGTGATTGGGGGTGGGTGGGAGTTAGCAGAGGAGGGCCCTGGGGGTCGGAAGAAGTGGTTGGGAATTGGATGAATGGTAAGAACGAATCTCTAGTAAACTGGAGTACGGGGAATGGCTGCCGATTTAATATTGATCCCGGATCGGAAACCCTTATCGTATCAACTCGAACGAAACGTCAAAAGGGAAAACAAACGCCGGTCGAATACCAAATTTCGGAATACACGGGATGCGTTCGAACTGAGAGACATCTCCGCCTTTCAAAAGATGAAAGTAATAGCAGAACCTGATTTTGAAATGATTCCATCTCTCCCTTCAAAAGCGAAATCATACTCGCAATTAACAGTCCATATTTGGTACTGGATTCAACTCTTCTTGTACTTCAGTTTTGTGAATAGTAATCAAATAATCATAAAGTTTGACTTGGACGTAACCACCATTTATCCTATTCGTCCTTCGGACATTTTTAACCGCAACAACGCCAAGCTTCATTTTTATTTAAAAGTACTCATACTCGAACGATATATTCTGTACGCATCAACTAAAATCAATACCATTGCGCACAATTTAGTTTTAGGGGATCCATATTATTGCTCGCGTTTGAAGTTACCGGGAAGGTAACTAAAAACTACTTTTAAACGAAGAGTTTAAAAAGGATACACGGAATATCCAAGTGCGACATTGGCGGTCCTGAGGAATTGAGTTCCTAAACGTACTTACCCCTGTCGTGAATTATCATGCTTTCCCCTATTTTCAAGGAGGAACTCGCCACGATTAAATTAGAACGCTTCGGTAAATACCAAGTATTTCTTTTCAAGTTCCATCAAGTTAATAACGAGCATATTTTCAGATAGTATCTACCATTTTGAAAGAATCAGATGAGGGATACCGGGGATTATTGAAGTGACAGTTACAGAGTAATACATAATGTAGGGGCGGAGAGTCAATGTGGGATAGCCGTCATACTGGATAGGCAACTTGAAGGAAAGCCAATAAACGTGAAACAGGTAAACGGCAGAATATTATTAGTAGAAATGAGAGCAGACCCGGCCAATCTCGTCGTAAACCATTGTACATGTCGACGAAGAGCGACAGGGTGGAAGGCATACGAGTATATGGTATAGTATGGTGTTCACGATTACACAAAAAAACTACTTGAATACACCTAGAAGAAAACAATTAACAATAATGGTGGATTGGAATACAAGATAGAAAAATGGGAGTGAGATAGGAGACTACAGTTCAGTAGACAGGAATGACCGCGGAGAGTACACTATGGTGTTGCGAAAGAAATAGCATAATTATAGCTAAAACCTGGATTAGACACCACAATAGACGTAAGCACATATTAAATACTCCGGGGGATATAGCGAGGAATCGATTGCATTATATCACAGTTAGTCATACATAATGAAATAGTGTGATCAACTCAAGCAGTTCTCTTGGTGCAGATGGGGATTCGGATCGCAATTTAGAGCTCTTAAGGGGCAATTTTAAATTTAAAAGAACGAGAAAAGAAAGGAGATTCAGAAGGCGGTTGATAAAGTTCTGAGGACGGGGGTGGTAGACGAAAGATGGGAATATCTCTCAAAAGATTAAAGAAAGCGAAGAATGAATTAGGAAAGGCAAACAGAAGAAAAGCTACGAATTCATCGATTACACAAGAGACGGTTGGGAAAACGAGAAAAGGGAAAAAGAGTGCGAACACAAATTAGCGAGATGAATGAACAAAGAGCTGAATACTAAACTCAGGCGATGAAATCTCAGACATAAGAAAGGCAATTCAGTTTACAATATTAGAGATTCGACGAATTTCAATCAATATTAATCGAAGAAGAAGAGTTACAAAGGAAAAATGCATAAAGAATCTGTTTCATAAAGATAATACGCTAGGTAGTTTGGATATATGAAGAAAAATATGATTCCCATATCTTATGATTATGAATACTTGACTGAGAGGGAAAGGAAAATCACTATGGGATAGGAAAATAAAAAGATGGTTAGGGGAATAGAACCCTGTAGAATTAATCACGGATTTAGAAAAATGAGGAAGGATAAGTTGTCACGGGGTTGTTCTTAGCATTTTATGAGGGAGGAATTCGGCTGGAAGGCCCCTTATTGGATTAGTATTTGACACTTCTTCATCAAAAAATGAAAAGCAGCAGCATGTGAGACTAAGGCACTGCAAGTTTCAATTTAATCGCGGAAGAGGTATTATTTAGAATCATGAACAAAAGAAAGAATGGAAAAGAGCGCAATTGAGTATTTCATGGAAGAATAGTTATGGATTTAGCAGGGAAAAGGGTGCGTTGAATGTCTTAGCAATTATGAACCACTTTTGTTGAGAGGAAATCCTATGGAGGCAGGAAAAATGGATGAAAGGCGTATTGAGCGGTAGTGGAATGTTGAAGAAGGTAATGAGGGGAGAATGTTGGGGAAGCGAGGAAAGGGTAGGAACAGGATAGGGATGTTGGATGGGATGAAGGGAGGAAAGAAGTACGCAGAGATGAAGAGGGGACCTGATGTAGATTAGGTTGCTCGATTGGGTTTTGTTTGGAATTACAAAATGTTTTATTTGATAGTTGTGTCCCATCCCAAAAACCTACCTTAACCGGTAGATTACCTAATAATAATAGAGAGGAACACATAATACAACTAAAATTTGTTTGTTCTTAGACCTTAATAGGTGTTCCACACGGTGAATATGAATAGATATTTATGAATGCGTTGCAGAAAATAGAAGTAGATTGAGGAATAGGAGATTTATATTATATTATGTACATGTCACAGACTGCATAGGTGAAAATAACGATTGGTGAGTCGGAATTGGCCTTTCTATGTAGAAGAGTCAGACAGGGATGTCTATTACCACCTGCTCTTTTCAAAATATACGTATGCGGAGGAAGTGGTTAAAAGGCGCCTGAGCAGGGCTTGAGGATGTAGTGAAGGTGAGGAACCCTTCAAATCAGTTAGATTCGCGGATGATCCGCCGTTGGTTAGCCAGTAAGCCAAAAACCTCATTACTTAGCGCTGCGTAGAATCAGCGTAATAAGTATGGGATGAGAAATTCATCTTAAGTAAACGAAGGGAATGAAAGTCTCAATAAAAAGGAGGGGCTAAGGTGAACATTAAAGTTGGAGGACATATGCTATAACCAAGTAGAAAAATCACGCCTATTTATATGAAGTGTTTTAGAGGGAGGTGGGCAGATGTAGTGGGGACATTACAAGAAGAATTGCGTTTAAGCAAAGAAGCGTTTTTTCCTATGAAAGTAGACGGGAAATCTTATGTGGGATGCGACTTTTTTCTGACCTTAGACTTAGGAAACTCCAACCCCAGGAAAATTCAGAGGATAAGATACATCTGGGCAAAGAGTGATGCAATTTATGTTCTCACTGTCAGTAAAACTGATTTTCATATTAATTTAATAAACTTGAGCAGCTACTTGTGAGAGTAGGTGTTAACGTGATGAACGATTTATTTGCAACATATATATAGCAAATATATTAGTGAACAAATACACAAATTAATAGTGGTTAAATGGAGCAATGCTGACACTATACAGCATAAGATAGTGGAAATACCGAGATGGCATAAATAATTATTCAAATATTTAATGTTAATTTTGAGCTTAGAATTCTAAATATTATTTCAGACTTGTGAAATATACAAAATCTTACATTAAAATCACACATTACCGTACATCTGGAACTTTTTTTTCTGGGGCTTACTTGTTAAAAAAAGAGGCTGACTGTAAGTGTAGAACTTTTCCACTTACCTGCAAGGAAAGAGAACAATTAATTATTTTCAGTCATTTAGAAAGCAGTATACCACAAAAATAAATCAATTATTTAACATTTCGTAAATATATCCATATTTATTAAAATTTTAATGCCATATAAACTCCATCAAATCATTGAACACCATGTTTTGAGATCATTATCCTCAATGGAATATGCTTACTAAAACACTTTTTTTAACATACGGTAGTTATTTTCACACCTTATGTTCAAGTACAGATCATAAAATAGAGATTTGACCTTTAATGAGAGAAAGGACATAACTTCACTGCCGATATATCATGCATTTTCTCCACCTTACCACTGATAATATTCTCCGACAATCCTCACCTAGAAGCCAAACGGCGAGATAATGTGAATTAGCAATAAACATTCATGTGAGATGTCGATGGGGATTCGGCACGGTGCGGTGGCCAACGTAACAGCTTCCCCACTCAGAGGGTTCGAATCCCGGAGGCGGCCGATATTTTTCAGTGGTATCCCGACCACTTGAAGATGGTGCTTTGAGGAGGACACTTAGAGTTAGTACGCCGTCCGTAGGATGGGAGGTTAAGTCTCAGACCCCTTGGCACCTTTTGTTAAGAGTAGGCTAATGCTGACGCCGGGTTTCCTCTCCTCCATTCATCGTTTCCCATTCATTCACTATGGTGCAAATGACCTCAAGCTGTCGGTCGCCTCCCCTAAATTACAACTACTTACGTATTCGATACCCATGGTGGCCAGAGAAACGGTGGAACAATGGCAGTAGCCAACGCACTAACGCACTCGAAAGTGTCCTTTGCATGAATCTAATCCCTTATCCCTCCATCAGCGTGTGGGAAGGCGTGTCTGCTCAACATTTCTGCAGCTCCCGGAACCCGAGCATTATTTTGCCAAACCCTACAACAACTCATATGAAACCTCTCGGAACGACGAAGATATCCCGACGGGATGTGATAGGAATCGCTTCGACTTTGGCGAACAATGCGATGTCACAGTCCCTGTCACGTGCCCCCTGAAGCCTCGCGCGCAATCTGAATCTCAGCGGAAGACATTTCCCCCCGAAGCAGAAGGAAACGCCCCGCATCCACACTCACTCGCACCCGCGGCACACGCCACCTGAGCCCCCTGCATTATCGTTCACCCTCTCCCCTGCATACCACATCTCTTGCATTCCGCTGTTAAGCGAAAGCTAGATTGATCAGCATCTGTTTCTGGAAAGCCGTCAAGCCGACACATCAAATGAAAGCTTAAACACCCCGCAAGATCACATGGAGAATTTATTACAGACTAGGCTTATTTATACACTAGCATACTCAGGCAAATAAGTGTATGTGTTAGCGTGAATACCTGCATGCGCATGCAGGTATTCACGCTAACGCATTTTCAAATAGTTAAGAATGGAGGGAGAAAGGGATAGATGAAACGTCGGAAAAGGAGGCCTAATGGAGAATAAGCAATGCTAAAATAAGGGCTTAGAAAAGAAATAAGGGCTAATAAGAAATGCTTAAGTTGGAGTAGGAGAGTGGAAACAGGTGAGAAATCAAGAAGATGAGGAGATGCCGCAGAGGAGGACGGGAGAAGCGATACAGTATCCAATATATACGGGCCTAGGCATCCTCTAAGAGGGCATTAATAGACTGTGAACGGATGGACGAAACGTGAATATGAAAAGAGGGTAGGGAACTCTTTTGCCGGCTATTATTAAATTGAGATAAACCTTATAATAGTTGTAGATAATCAGCAGCTTTTTATCCCTGAGTAAACTTTAGCCTACTTCTGGGTACAAAGATTAGACGATTACCCTTAAGCTACGATAGGTTTATCTATTTCCCAATCATAATTCACAATACCCCTAACTTTCATTCTCGTTTCCCTTATCCTCTGCTTCAACAAGCTACATCTATGCTTTCTGCCTAATGGGGCGTATTCATATGCTACGATGGGGCAAGAATAGCAGTGGCATCCCAAACGTAAAATGGTCTATGTTTCCATGTGTCCGAATTATTCCCTTCATCGATGGGACATATAATTCATCAAAAATTCGCACGACTTTTCTTCTAGGAATTCATTACTTTTGATGCTGAAATACTTAAAACAATTTGCGCGAAAGAATCAGAGATGCTTTTGTTGCGGAGGACGAGTATGCGGTGGGAGGGGATGATGGTAGGGAAGGCTCACGAACCGGAGCTGTGAACCGAGGGGATCATGAAGCACACTCGTTTCTTTTTTTTTTGGTTATTCGCCCCAAAGAGCCGGGAATTTTGCGACAAAATAGCGAGAGGCAAACGAGAATGTGAGAGAGGAAAGGGGGTTCAGTCGCAGAGAGAGTGCGAGAGAGAATCACTCCGGGGTAAATGAGAAGAGAAGCGCGTAGACCGATGCAGTTGGTGGGGGATAGGAAGAAATCCCATCGAGGTTCGGGGGAAATGATACCGCAGGGCCCCGCGTTTTTGAGACTTCCCCCGGGATACTCGCGCTTTTGATGCGAACCGTAAACACGTTGCTCTGCCGCAGTTACTCGCGACTGACCCATTGGATATTCCTTTTGAGCAGGAAATCGACTCATGACCCGTCCTCTGGATGTGAAGCCCGTTCAAATTGGGATCCTAGCGATGAAAACATGAGTGGATTCTGGTAGCAAACAGACGTCACGTACGTTTTGTATCCCAAGATGCAACGAGAAGCGTTTATGTGGCCCACGCCGACATTGCAGTGCCCAACGAATAACTAATACGTGACACTTGAACCAATATTTAGAAATTGTATAGAGTTATGAAATTTTAAAGCAAGTGTTGTCATTATGAATACTCTAAAATTATCTATATCGAGTTATGCACATTGGTTACGGGTATAACTTACTCTAGCTCCTAGAACTAGGGCCTTCCCTATGAAATTCCATCATTAATTTATTTTATCGTTCCGATTCTGACCCCGGAAAACCAACATGCAAGGTAAATAAGACTACCGGGACCCCAGTGAGAGGAATTTATCTCCAAGACTATAGTTTTTCGTATTAAAAGAGAAGTGACCTCAAAGAAAACTTTTATGCCTACATTGAACGCTTTTTAGCGGAAGAAATCGTTGCAAGCTTTACTTTGAGGGAGTTACCATTCAAGGAAGAAATAAAATAACTTGGGTTAATTCAAATGCATTTTTATTTTCACGACGTAGGTTTCGACACTTTCGTAGGTGTGATCTTCAGGTGAGGAAAACAAATATCTTTAGATTTTTACACTTCCCACCAGGAAATGATACTACGCGTCGAAACTTTGCCTTTGAACAAAACCTAGGGTTTGAAAATAAATAAACAGCGGAATTAACCAAAGTTGTATCATTTCTCCCGTAAACTCCTTTTATTTCTATTAAATTCTCAAAGAAAATATGCTCTAACTTACCACTTTGTGAATTTCATATAACTGTCCAGTATGGTTCAACATCCATATCTTAGTTAATGCTACCAAATATACCTTGAACATCATTCTTAATGTAAAACAGATATGGATGGCTGTGTGGCTGGATGGATGGCGTGCGTTTCAATGGCACCATTCAGCCCGATCAATCAGAAAAGTGGAGAGCCGCTACCAGCCGTCAATGTTGGATGGGACGACATTCTCTAAATACCACCATATATTCGTTGGTAATTCACTATTCGCATACATACGAGTATTCTTCTCAGGCAATTCTTTCCCAACGCCAACATCTCGGTTGAGGCCGTTGTTCGAAGGACGATGAAATGATGCATAACACATCGTCTAAATATCGCGAGTCGATAATGGAAATTGAACGCCACGCGGCCTCCCCGTCCGGGAGCAAAGGGTCGAATGGGAGCGGACCAACAGAAATCAAGTGTCATGATGAAGGGGTGAAGGGAAAGAGCGGGGAAGGATAACGAGGTGAGGAAGTGGTCGAGGGGAACCGGAGAGGACGGCCACGCACATCAAAGGAGGGATAAAAAAAATGGAACGGCAATAGAGGAAACGATCGGGGGGGAGATAGGTCCTACGTGTAAGTACGAACGGTTAATAGTCGCGAGAGGGAACAGGAGTGGGTACTTGTGATGCAGTTGAGAGGGAGGAGGTGTGGCGTATTTGTACGATAGGTGTGGGGCGGGGTGAGGGAGGAGTGGGCCGCAAGGTGGGGGGGGTGTGGATGGAGAGGCACTTAAATATGAGTGCGCCGCAGAGGACAAACAACCCTCGACCAACAAACCATAAATACGTGGGGGGAGGATGGGAGAATTTCTAATGGGGGAGGAAAAGGTGAGAGGAGGGAACGGCGAGGGTGTGGTGCCCGGAACACCACGCACAAACCGAAAGGAGTTGGGGTCGAATCCGGGGAGAATGAAGAAGGGAAAGGGATGGGGGGAGGGGGCGTTTTGAGTGTAACCGGACGATAATAAATCAGCGAACGTCGCGTGTTCTCGGTCCGAAGGTTTTTTTTTGTGTGAACGATGGGAGGAAGAGAAAGAGAGGGTGGAAGGAGACGGGGGTTTGAGTTTGAATGAGTAATAGCAGTCGTGGAGGTAGGTGGGTGGGCGGTCGGGAAGGGGGACTGTGAGATTGAGGCGATAAGGCAGGGATATCGGCCGCGGTGGGATAGGAAATGGGTATTGGGGGTGTTAGGAGAAAAAAGTCGCGGGAAAAAAATACGCCCAGATTTCCGAAAGATTCCCGGGAAACGTTTCTGGGGACGGGAGGGAAGGAGGAGAGGAAGAGGATCGAGCGCAGGGAAAGGATGCGAGTTCCTCGCGCTGCTTATCTTTCAAGTAAATCCAGAGACGACTCTCGCGCAGACTCGAAAACCAGGGAAGGTGTATGCTGCGGATTAACTTTTATCCAGAGTAAATCGAAAATATAAATAGACGAATATGCCGAGTGCCAGAGAAAAAGACTGATTCGAATTCGCTTATCCACACATCAGGACGACCGTTTTTAAGCCAGGAGAACTTCCAAAAGAGGCACACTTTTGTTAATTGAAAAAAAAACATAATTTTGCAGAGTTATCATCGCTGAATTTTTACTTAATAACATCCGTTGCTGCAAAAGAGGACATGCCAATAAGTGAAAATAATGATGCCCTAAAACAGCTCTTCGCCGAAGCATTTTTAGCAGTGTAAAATAAGGTTTGCTGTCCTCAAGAAAGAACCTTCGCATATCGTGCCAAACAATGACTATTAAAGCAGAAATAACGGTGTAAGTATTTTTGTTCTTCGCCAATAAAGTTTTATGGCAGAGTATCATCACCCTAAATGCCAAATAAAAGAAAAGACGTCTGAAATAAATCTGAAAATATTTATGCGACGCGTTTTATTTTTTAAAGAGTGGAGACTGGAGAGATTTTTCATACGATTACGCCGGTTTCAATTCGCCAAAGCGCACTTGATCCCCTGATATTTCATTGTTAATACGAAACAAATGTCTGAAGCAAACAGTCAGAGAGCATTAGAGGGGAAAATAAAACTCATTTTTTCAAACCTCACTCGCGACGCTGAGTTTTTTTCCATTTCTAGCTTAATTTGACCTTTAGAATCCAAATTTTTATCAGTACAGAACCAATTTTGACCACTGCAAACTATAGCCATCAAGACGAAAGCCAATTGATTGCAGCCTTTTATTCTTCCCTATTCAATGCTAATTTCTTCACGCTCTGATTAAGCTCGTCTTTCTCAATGCCTTCTTTATTTTATTTACAATTTAGACCTTTTTCCACCTCGATTAAGCAAACATTGCATCGCATTCTTAACAAATCCATCGTGTCAACACTGAAACCGTGGACTTTTACAATGCAAGCAAAGCATAGCATCGCAAATTTTGATTCTTGGAAGACAAAATATCTATAGTTGCGACGAAGGATATGATATCAACGTATCAATCAATGATAAACAGATTTCTGTGAATTGATGCCCCACATAGGTTGTCACCGATTGGAAAATACATACTGGCAACCTCATCTCGGGGATATATAAAACGATTAATACATTGTTTGCTCTGTAAATTTATGTCTCACGACAAGGTAAAATTGATTGTAATGGTGTCAATGGGAAAGGTAGCTGTCGATGTGGAGACCAACCGAGAGTTTATGGGGAGGTGGGGAGAGTGTGGAGGGTAATATGGTGTTGTAGCTGGAGCGGCTTGGAGCACTGGTGTGCTGAACATAGTGGGAATTAAGCGGCTTTAATCCCCACAATCGACCTGTTTTGAAATTGACTGCTGCACCAATAGAAGGACTTCGATACTCTGACCAATTTGTGAGCCAGAAATCCTATTACCAATTTACACTAACCAAGGCGCGCGACGAGAGGAAGGAAATCCTATAGCACATAAACTCCATATGCAATGGAATGGAACACAAAACACAATTATATTACTTAGATAGATTACTCCCGCAGCACAAAAATAAATTGTTGTATTGAGTTGAAAGCTGGAAATATTTTACCAATCTTCGCTTAACAATTCATTCGTTGGCAATGGCTTTGTGGTAAGAATTGAGTCGATGCGAGGTTATACTGTGACCAAGTCTAGTTGGTTAATGGGTGGTGTATGGGGCTGCACCTTATGAGGTTATTTTCGGTGAGATGACTAATTTATGGGGGAGAAGAGAGGTGGGGAGAAATCCTTTACCGGCACACTCGTCACTAAGGTGGCCATAATTTAGTACATCATCCATGGACGACGTGCAGATTCGAGCATTCTTCACACGACATCATTCAAGGGACCCGAATATTACAGGGTCATATCTCACATGAATAACAGAGTATCGATTCTTTCAGGTACTGGCTCCTCGACAGTGAGGATGCCAGTAATTTAGTGCCAAACCAATCATAAACTCGGATACTTTAGAGACGAGGATTCAGTATCCGAATGGCGATTATAATTTTCTCGAGAAGATGGATTCACACGCTTTGAAAGTGACAAGAATTGAGCTGGGTGATAATTTATCTTATGCCCAAAGGGCGATTATTCGATTATTATAGGCGCTCGGTCCCAACTAGCAATTTCAAAAGGCAGCGAGTAATATAGAATCACCACGCATTTCGAATGTCTTGGATTGCGAGAACTCCACCGCAGATTAATTTTTGACATCAAAGATAATATGATCTCCATTACGAAGTAGAATGTTTAACCGCGGACTGGTAGTCAGGGTGATATTATATGCAATAGTTAAATATATTAATAAGGAAAACTAATAGACGTCTAGCAATTAATTTCATTCCAATTAAATTAAATATTAACACCACGCATTTTTCATTGAGCTTGATTAATGATGAAAATTCCCCATCCCCTATTTCTGTAACCAATGGAAATCAACCATTCCAACTCCCACGTAAAGAGTTTGACCCACCTAACTTTTACGTATTCCCGCGGGAGGTCTTTGAGTGGAAGATCATAATCGCTTTAATGAGAAATCATCTGGATAGAGATAGATTCTAGACGGTCCTGGTAAACTAACACACTTACTTCCCACGGGACCCTTTGGCCACTTATGCCCAGTACGAACAACCTTGGCCCCATACTAATGACTTATTCAGTGGTACCAGCAGTAATTGAGTTTAAAGGTCCTCCGACGGCTGAGTTATTATCGTACCCTTGAGTCATTCGCAGAAAATCTGTTACATGGCATCACAACGCCCATGCCCTGAGCCACATTCGAATCATTCGACCACCGAGAACAGCGACCGCGTTACTCACCTAACTAACCAGATTTGCGCCTTATTCATCGCCTCACAGCTTCAACCCCCTTCACACCGTCCAAAATGTATGTTCTCTTCTTCCATCGTCCTTCGACCTCCCTTTGCTAAACTTCATCCCTTGTCCGACATATATCGAATTCCGCTGCCATTCGATTATTCCTCCGTATTCTTCACCTGCCTTCCATTCAAATTCTTCCATCTAATTTATCTCATCTCTCAGAGTATTTCTTCGATTGAATTCCTTTTCATCCATTCTTTTCACCCTCCTCCATGAGTGCAATGACCTGTGCGCTTCCACTTGTCTAGAAGTTTATTGAAAAATCACTAACTATTTCAAACAAATAATCAGTCAATAACTACTGTGTAAAACATTTAAAAGATTCAGGCGAGATATAGTGGAAGTTCGTTATTTTGAGAAAAACAATAAAACGAGGTTGAAATTCACCTCTCTTTGCCCATAAATATTTTACATTAAAAATAAATTTAACAAGACATTTTGGCACTATTTTTTTAACCTTTTAGATAATGTTCTTACTCCATCCTTAACTTTACATATTGTTTTTTGTTTAACACCAATCGTGTTCAAAACAAATGAAAATCTACTCTTTCTAGTAATAGATTAATATACTGTAGATAAACTGCGTTTTGTTCACTTATATAATAAAAAGAGAACAGCACGCGAAATTTTGCAGTGGCCAAAGTTTCAAATGTGATATATCGATGCGAAAGTGCGAATTTAATTTTTCAAATATACTTCGAAAATAATTACCCGGCCCCGATAAATTACATAAAACGTTTCCCATTCTAAAATAAAATTAATTTGCAAATATTTACGGATGATTTTCACGCAATCGTATGAGAGTTGTCTCGCCTCCAAGGACAAGATGTTCGAAAGGGTATTACTAGATTCATTGGTCTGAGCATGGTCATTTCCCAAAAGAAAAGCCGAAAGCCACTGGAATAATCAAAATTAAATGTGGGCGAATAATTCCCCATTTTGGGAGAATATCGCACTTCAGGGGTGAAGAGTTCCATTTTTCAATTAACAATCAATTTCACAGCGCTGTCATAAGAAATATCGATAAAACTAATTTCAACAAAACACTCAATTTAAAAATCAGCATTTAAAATTAAATACGCAAACCAGATAAACGAAAACCTTGACGACAACAAATTTCGTGAACTTCTTCCCCTACGGTAAGAGCACTTAAATACATCCACTTCGCGCGGGAAATCCGCCCAAGCAGCCACAAAATGGCCCGAACGACCAATTGCGCCCGTTTCTAAGCGTGGCGTAGGCGTGTTTCAAGAGCTCGGAAGGAAAGCAGCGAATCGCTTAACCCCTTTGCACTGCCAGTGTGATCTGGCAAGAGGGTAAGCAGGCAAGCGGGTAGGCTAGTTCGAGAGAAACGAGGAAGAGGGAAGAGAGAAGTGGAATCGGACGATGGCGCGGGAGGGTTAATGAAGCGCGACACTGATTTTGGTGAACGAAAGAAAGGAGAAAGGGAGGGGGGAAATGGGTATTTAAGTAGAAAATGGGAGAAGAAGAGAGAGAGAGAACGGTAAATTTTGTGGACGTGAAGAGAGTGCCCCGAACCGAGACCGGTCGTGTGTGTCCGTCCGTTTGTATTGCTGTACGAGCGTGACGGTGTGCGGGCGTGTGTGGGCACGTAGAGGGTCTTGTGGGGGTGAGAGGAAGGAAGGGAAATGAGAGAGAGAGAGAGAGAGACAGAGAGAGTGGTGTAGCTGGCGCGTGGGGGCGGGGCACTTCTGGATGTTTGGGCAGAGGCGGAAGGAGATTGGAGCCGGTTGAGGCGAGGCAATTGAGTTGACCGGAGACAAATGACCGATAATGGTAGGAACGGGCGAGGGGGAGGGAGAGGGGGGGGCGAGGGGGAGGGAGAGGGGGGTCGAGGAGGTGGGGGAGGGAGGATGTACACCGAGTGCGACGGAAACGGAGGAGCGACACACATAAGTGGAAGGGGAAGGCTGAACTGCTGGGGAGGGGAATTTTTACGGGAGTGGGGCCGTTGCTTTTCGGTGATCCTGAAAAGGGGGGGAGAATCCCCCTTGGTTACGCCGGACCCAGAAAGAAAGCCCGTCTCTATGAAGGAATTTGAATCTATCGACAAAACGCGTGGTGTCGCGAGAAACTATCTCTCCCAGCAAAGGGAGACCCATACAAAACCGCGATTAGCGTAATTTACCAATAGTTGAACAGAAGAAATTGCACCCCTTCGATTGGCAAAGCAATTTTAGCCAAAATGACGTCAGAGTTGTGATGAACAGCGAATGAAGCTTTACTTCAGCATTTTCCTTCTTCAATCGCGGATAAAAGGACGTGTTTGAAACTGTTTCCAGGGTAAAGAATTTACATCCATCGAACCAGTTGAGTTTAATACATGTGCAAGAAGGGTCAAGTAAAAAAACCACTGTAGATGGTGCAAATACGAATTGAATATTAATTATTCAACAACTGTTGGCTGTAGTGACTGCTGAAAGGATAGTTTCCCTAATAAAAATCAATTATCACTCAGGGTCTGGAGTAATTAAGGTCCACGGTTTGTGAACGTTCAAGTATCCTATGTCCGATTGTGGAGGGGATTGATTGTTAGTCCGCCTTGTACGGAGTCCCCTCGCTGCCTCGGTGATCACAGACACGAGAGAGGACAACTAGATACCTCCGGCTACGAATCCTCTCCCTTCAGGGCAAGGTACATCCTCTACATCATCCCTCCTTACGTCACTGCTCCTTTCATCCAGTCTCTGGTCCGGTTGACTCGAGATAGCTTCAATTCACTGTGCCGCCCTTGCAATTCACACCGACAAACAGCATTGCTCCTACATCTAAACAGTCGGAGTCATCAATCTTCTCCCACCCTCACCCTTCAACATCCCTTCTCCCTCCACCATAAAGAGAAATGGTTCGATGTATCGTCAATATATCTTTGGTCAACATATTCTTTAATAAGGTTCCTTAGCTGGAGATCCACTATTCATATTTCATTTTTAAGTTCCTTTCAATAGGAATGGGAATCGATGGGGGGAGAATATTCGCAAAACGAGCGTTGATTATAAATCTTCATTCAGCCCTGTATCAATATTCACGTTACAGGTCTACGAGACTCTACGGAACCATCTACGTCAAATTTTTTCATTTGATTTACCAGAGCTGGGAGTTCCTGAGGAGTCCAAGATCATTAAAACCGAGGGAAATATTGACGTAGGAGACCGCTTAGAAGCTCCCAGAAAGCTTAGGCATGTAAAAAGGCGGATGAGTCTTAGTTTGCTCACGATAATATACGCCTATTTATTACATATATTGGCACTCCTCAAATATTAGTCTGACGGGCTCCCTTTTAGATTGATATCGAACAATCGATGCGACGATATGAATCATTACACGTATCTCGCTCCCTTCCTGGGGATGAGTCGCGGGAGTGTCGATCGCGACAAGAGCGGCAAACAGGCACGCCGGCGAAGCAATGAGTGGGAGATCGGGAGAGGGATGGTGGAGGAGAGAAGGGATCAACGGAAGCTGACCCGCGACTTTGCTCGGGGAGGGAAAAATTCTTACAGCCCGACTGCCGTCCTATGCGCGGAATGTTTGAATGATTAGTCCATTACCGCGAACAAAGAGATCGGGAGGACACGGAAGCCCGAGACGCGGAATGTTTCAGTGCCGGCGACGGCTCTGCAGACCCGTGGCGTTATTTTTCTTTTATTTGGCCGCGCGACGTAAAAAGTCAACCATGGATCGCATACCGGAGGGCGGCAGTTGAATGGGTAACGCGCGGATATTTTTCCCGCGGGAATTGAGATGGTAAATATTTGAAGACGATACGTCCACGGAAATAATTGTTTCGTGAATTCGCGGTCGGATCGATCCGAGAATGAACTGGAAAGACTGCTTGAATTTTGAAAATTAACCCTATACACGGCACAATAACGGGTCGTTCGAGAACTGTAAAAATAATGGAGCGCAGGTACCCAGGCGCAATAACTAGCCGAGGTCGAAAGCTGTGAAATTAGGCTTAAAGCGGAATGCTACAAGCTTGTTTCGAACCAATTAATCGAGTAAGCCGGTCAATCAAGGCAGTTTGTTCAAAATTAATGATTTGGTGAGCTATTAATTAACCGTTACAACTGATAATTAAAACAGGAAAGCGAATTCCAATCACACCGCGTGATATATTCATCATACAAGGCAAACTGGAATCAGTAAAAATGACGAAATCAGTGAAAATTTAAAAGATTTCCGAAATCTTAAAAAAATGTATCATAAATAAACAGAATCACGTTCACCTTCCATACTTTCTTGTACCTTTTTCTTTGACATAGACACAATCGTTTGGCCAGGTCTTTTAAGTGCCACATTAAGTATTTGATTTTCAATAGAATCGTAAGATGCGCAAAATGACAGATTTTGGTGGGAAGACCGTACCGCCATGTTTTTTTCCAGTTTCTTTCCCATAAAACCACGTGAATTAGTCTTGAATAAGGGAATCAATTCTTCGTAAAATGTAAGAGCAAGGTTCACCCATTAACGCGGTAATAATTTGAAGAATAATGTGAAAAAGGTATCTCATTGATGGAAGAGTTCTCAAGTTTCGCCCCGAGGGGGTGTTCATTCAGTCCGACGGGGGAAACTTCAGATCTATGAACTTCTCATCAATTAAATTCACAATATTTTACCAACTTGGTAAAAACATATTCAAACCTTGAAATATATTTTAAAATAGCACGTACACATTCCGACGCCAAAGGACATTATTTTTGTCATTTGTTATCGATATAATCTTCATGCCCCATGGATAAATGAACTGCAAAGTATGTGAAATCACATTAGAAATGGAGAAAACGATCCATCAACCTGAATCATATTTTGAGATTGCCATCCTCCATTCTTTCTTTCTGTATCTCCTTTGCATCAGGTGTAGAAGTTCATCTAATTATTTTCACACAAAAATATTATTTAAATAATAACTCTTATCCCGAAATTGTTAACAACGCCCTTTTTCACCGGATACCTCTCGTTTAGATTGCATAAAATGAAGCTAAACTTGTAACTTTCACCATAAAAACTTCAAAGTGTAAAAATCATTCGCCTTGACTGGGGCGGCGAATGATTTTTTCACTCTGAAAATTTTGCATCATAATGCTTTATAGCGGACCATTAAAAATTACTATCGAAGCATCTCCTACAGTTTCTCTGAGTTTGTAACTTTCATATAATCAATATTTTACTTGACTGTTCACTACCTTGCTCCCAGTAATACTGTGAATCATCACATTTTTATTTATGTTCCTGTCAGCAATATTCTCCTCCATGTTTTAACTTACTAACTATTGTGAGTGCTAAGACCTTTGCCTAGCGCCCTTACTAATATCGTGACAAGAAAACTAAAATAACAGCCTGCATATCCACGTGCTTTTTCTCTTCCTTCCACTGAAGTTGGCTGAGGCCGACCAAGATCCTAATCTCGTACTTGTAAACACTAAAAATAACAGTTAAAGTCAGCAAGGACGTACATGTTTTCCATGCCACTCATACTAGCTTTTGCCCGGAAACAAATCCTAGTTTTTCACATTTTTTGCAACACGACCGGATGCGTAGCCAGGAATGAGCTATTAGCTATGGATCTTTCTTGACCTTTTCCGAGAACGCTGGCCAAAGCAACCGTAACCTCCAGACACGTGTCAGTCGGCGGTGATGGTGCTAGAGTGGAGTGTCGGTAACTGAGACGATCCTCCAGTGAAAGGTGACAAGTAATAAAGAACTTCCATTACAATAATGATGAATGGCGTCTAACACCACGCCCATTCAGATTTCGTGAGCATCCTCTTAGGGCAAGTTGTTACCGCAAGTTGACTCGGAACTGGATCGCAGCAGAAGATAGGGACCATCCGTCTCCCAGTCCCCATAAATCCCACGCATCGTCCCATTCCCTCTCCCCCATCTCTGTCCCCTCGATGATCTTCAGGTAGTGAGGGCTTCGACCCGGATTTTGGAGCACCCGAGAGTTTGGAGGGTTTGTAATGAGAGACTTGGGAGGCTGATCCTCCGGATATCTGAGTTAATTAATACATCGCATCGCATGGCATCCGTTAGATTTAGCAAAATCCAGGTATCCGGGTTGAGGTCTCCTGACTTTATGATATGTGCTTGTTGAGTTTTAATGGCGTCCATTCCTCTCAAAATTCTCAATATCTCTTTTACTCGAAAATAATATCAGTGCTTGCGATAAAAATGAAAAAAAGAAATGGAACATAGGCAATTAGAATGTCTTTTACACCTCTTTCTTTGAAATCATTCAATACTCCCGAATAAAAATTCACCTTCCACCTTCAGACAAACAAAAATCTAACATTTTTTTGCCATTATGTTCTATTCTATTGATACATTGATATTACAAACTAAATTAATTACGCCACATCCTTCGCCATTTATATCGGCAATTATCAGAAGAAAACTTACAAAACAGACGTTCTGTGGTGCTACTCTCAATAATAAATGTCAAGTAAACAAGTCTTCCGAAAACAGTACACAGTGCGAACAGTAAGTATAAAATAAGACGTCCAAATTTGAACTATGTCGTACAGGCAAGTGGTATGTTCTGCGACAGTTATTACCATCAGCAGACTCAAGAGCGCAAACTACGAGGAGTTGTAAACTGACTTGTAGCTTCGAGAAACGAGCTGCAGATATTCAGCAAACAAAATAAGAAAAAAACAAACGTCACGTGTGAGATATGCGGATGCCAGACGGGATGAATTAACAGGGTGAGGTAGATCCTTATACCGAAAACTTTAACTCGCGGATAATTTTCAGGAAAATATTAAAGGGAACCAAAGAATGTGGGTTCTTGATGAAACCAACAAGGGTAAAACGAGTAAATGAAGAATGTCTCTTTATATGTTCCTTGAGTTTTGAAAATGCCGAGCAATTATCGAATTCGGTCATAAAAAATATACGTTAAGGCAGACCAAACTCGTAAATGTTTTTCTCAATTTATTTTAAGATGACATAATAAATCTACGCGAAACTACTCATCATTAGTTAATATCGATAATGAACGAAAGGGGTCTTATTATATATTCCCTTTTAACAATATGTCCCCTTAAAAACTAAGCGAATTTTTATCTCAATATTATTTTTGGCAAGTAATGACTAATCATTAACGAATGAGTAGGTCGTTAATGAAAGCTCATGGAAAAATTGAAGGCGGCACTGCGTGGAGCTAACACTACACGCCGCCTGCTGTACGACGCTGGGCATATTTATTAGGGCCGTTTTGTTGCTGCTCCCAACGTTTGAACGATTGCTCCGAAACGTTTTAATCAGTCAGCAATAAAAATATGAATACAAAGCAGGCGAGTCTCCACCATTACCGGTGAATTTTCTCTAAATGCTCCAAGAGAAGATGGGAATAAAAAAGACATCTCTGCGAACAACGTAATACCATAAGCTCCAATTGGACATCTCACTCACTGCCAACAAGAACTTAATGAAGACCCTCAGAAAAAAACAAAGAGGATCAAGCTATTAAGGAAAGATCAATATGCTCGGAATAAGTAAAGATAATAGGCAGGGACTCCCATCTGCTCTCGAATAAATCAGCTCCCAAGAAGAAAAAGGAACGTATAGAGGAGCCGGGCGTGAAAGGCGTGCAAACAAAACGAAATGCAAATCATAAGGAGGAGAGAACAGAATAACTCGAGCGATCCCACAATGGAAATGATGAAATACAAACACGAAAGTTGTTTGTCTGACATGAAGCGTGATACGAAGAACAATACCGCAGTAAGCGTGCACCGAAAAAAATAAACGAATGGAGTCACGTTTTCGGAGAATGGAAGACGGCAAAAACAAAGAACTGTCACGATGTAAATAAAAATGGAAATGCAACCGACGCAACTGGTCTGCAATGAGATAAGAAAACGTGTACCGCACCGAAAATAAAGTAAATTAAGCTACCAATACGGAGATGAGAGTCAAATTAAAAAAAAGCAATAAACTACTCCGACTTCAGAAGTTAGAAATTACTTCTGGGAGAAGAAAACAAATGAAAGATAAAGAATAGAGAGCCAGAGAGAAAGAAGCCAGAGAGAAAGAAGCCAGAGAGAAAGATAAAGGGAAGAGGAGATGAAAGAGTACGAGGAGCGGGGAGAGGAAGAGAGAGAGGCGGACGAGTAAGTGTGAACGAGAAACGCTTGTCCAGAAGATACGAGACTCTTGACGTGGACGTCTTCCACCCCTATCTCTCCCTAGAATCTTGGACTCTTTTCTTACTTACCACCTCCGTCCTCAACCGGTCCCCCATCCCCTCTCTTCCGAGGACCATTCCCTCTCCGCCACGAGACTCCCGAGAGCGAATTTCATGCATTTTGACTCGAAACGTCCACGGCGTCCTAGCGGTTGGATCCCACTCCTCTCCCCGTTACTCTCCCGTTCCCTTCCACCCCAGGGACGCTCCTCTTCCCTTACCCTCTTTCCCGTCTTCTCGAACTTCCCTCTTCCTTTGCAAAACGCGCCGCTAGCTCCGAAAACCCCTCCATCCCTATGCGTGTGCAAAAACCGTCCACCCGCCCACGCGAAACGCGCACGCACTCCCATGGACTCGAGTGTTTACGTAGCAGTGCTCTCCCCGAAGGTCCCTCCATCTCCCTCTCCGTTTCAATCTCTCTTAGGCGCCACCACAAAAGGAGAGACCTCAAGAGAGGTAAATATTGGCCGAATGGAGTGATTATCGCCGGTCTTTGACACCCGTTGTTAATAATTCCAGGGTGTAACTTTGGGTCGAAAACGTTAAGTGAGGCAGGAATTTATGGCAGGATAAATATCTGGCTTCGCGCAGTTCGTCCGTATCGGTGGCGCGGAAAATTCCTCCGTCAAAAAGGCAGCCATGCAAGTGATCTCCGATTCTCACGCACTAAGGTAAGAGTTCTTCCGCCTGGAGCTCCGATAAGAAGCTTGGAAACGTGTTTTTTAATGGGTTCGTTCAATGTAGTTTTGCATTATTGTGATGAATAGTGCAATAAAAGTATAACGGAATAGAGTACAGAGAAGCGTAAACTGAGGGAAAGGAAAACCTAAAATTAGAGATTTACAGAAAATTAATACTAGTATTGATAGATATTCACGAAAGTGCTCGTTATTCCTCAAAAGCATTTTCGTTGAGACAAGAAATTACGAAAGATTTTATATGAAATGTATTTAAATTAAAATCATTCGGTATTATTATTATCAACATTTCGGGTTTGTGTGTCTTGCAACCAAAAAACTCGGCACAAAATTTCTGTTTTATTTATGTCCAAATTATTCAAATGTTACATTAAATCATGACATAGTCAATCACTAATTGCTATCACCCAAAAACCGAATTCGTCAGCAGAGGATTACGCTTATAGCATAAGATAAAAGACGCAAATTGGGAGTATATGAGAAACCCGGCATGGAGGCCTGTAATGAGATTGACGACTTGTCAGGTGAAATCGAAAAGCATACATGCAAACTACATAAACACTTTAAATCTAAAGCGACGAAGACAATTAAATAGAGATAAATACTAGGTATGAAAAAATATAATGTTTAACAATTTTATTCTTCCTTTGGTCTTAAATTTAGCTTCGAGAGAATTTTTAATCTGCCACAAACTTGCCATAGATTATGATTAGATACCGACAATCAATTAACGAAACATGTTACGTTCAATATATAAAATTTAGTTAAGAATAAATAGGTTTATAAATAAACCAAAATTGGGACACCCGAAGTATTAGAATGGATTCGAAGTAGAAGAACAATCGCTTAAAGTTGTTTCCCAACACCATAACTATCTCACATGCGAAATTTTCGACTGTGAATCAATTTTCAGCAAACGTTTTGTAGAATATAGGTCATTTTAACCATTTAAATTTCTCAAATTGAATCAGTTGTGGAATTCATTCTGAATGAAAATATACAGCATTCTTTTAAAACGTCCATTTTTCAAAAATCGCTTTTAGAAATTCATTTTACGACTCAATGAGATTGAGGTTAGAAATAATTCAAAGAAAATTGATCAGCTGAACATATAAGCTTAGAGGCAATCTTCGCACATGATTAGTCCACTGGGGAGTAAAAACAACCCTGATTCACAGAAATTTTTATCAAAATGCCACCAAAAATATTATTTCTCGGTGGCAAGATGTCAGGGCTAAATATTTTTCCACTAAATAAACAGATTTGCGATTTGCACTGTCGGAAAATTTCAAATCGTACGCAAGCAGAACTATAAATTCCATCTGTACATCTTTCCACTTAATTTTTAAACAATTCACCTTTATTTTTTTCTAAAAAACTATGAGGACATGAGGAACGCTTAGCCAAATCTGGGCAAATGTCTAGGATCCGTGGAGGCACCGTCTTCACTTCACCCTGACAACGAGCCCGACCCCACAATTCTCCCGGGAAAGGATACGCGTTCCTAGGACGTATACATCGCGTGCACTTGGAGGAAGGAGAAAAAGCAACCCATTTTGTCATTTCACCTTCGTCGCCTCGCATTCCTTTTACGACTTGTTATCATCACTTTATTGCCGACTCCGCACATCCTCAAAGGTTTCCTGCGAGTGAAGGAGGAAGAGGAGATGAAGTACGAGAGGGAAAACAAATTTCCATTCTCTCTCTCTCTCTCGTTCCTGACCCAGTCCCAACCCCTTGCTCCGCTGCTGCCGCACCCTCACTTCCCCCGCCCCTCGCCCTCCACCCCTTACGATTCTAATCTCGCCGCCGTCGCAAGCCACGTTCTCTCTCTTTCGTTCCCGCACGAACTCACCCCCCTACCTATCTTTCCCTTCACCCTTCGACCCCTCTTCCTGTTCCCTTCCCTACCTTGCTACTCCCTCGTCCTCCCCTCCTCTCAGACTCGTTTTAATTACCCCTGACGGAAAAAGAAGGAAGAAGAAAGGGATCTCTCTTTCACCCCTGCAACCCTCCTTCAACCAGTGTGTGATGACGTGTGACCCAATCAAATTCGTTTCCCTCCTCTCCCCCCGATCTCCCCGCCCAAGCCAAAATACCAATCCAGCGCACGGACGCCTGTGAAAAACATTCTCTCCACTTCTCCCTATTCCTCCATCCCCTCTTTCCTCTTATATCTCTCTCCGACCTTTCCGTTCTAATTATTTCATTTTAATTACCTCCCGCGCAAGACCACGAGGGAGAAGGATGACTTCAAGGTGGCACGCACAGCTATGTGCACAGCGAGACGGCTCCGACGTCTTTGTTGGTTTCTTGGTTCCACTCCTTGCTCGAACGACCGTAATCCGGGAACTTTGGAACAACGCGAGACGAGAGCAGATTCTGGGTACTCCCATGTGTTGAAAGCCTGGGTTCATTAATCCGACGAAAGATTAACGTGTAACAGTTAATATTTTAATACGATTGCTGAGGAATATTAAGTTCAGAACTAAAGATTTGCATAACCTTAAAGGATGCTTAGAGCTAAACGAAAGATGGAAAATAATATGGTAAACAAATGGGTAGCATATATTCAGACTAGATCGATTTGAGTTGATGAATAACGGCAAGCGAGCTGCCACACTACCGTGTTTATTTCATCATACTTCACTTTCTTATCTCCAAATAAAGTATATGCTATGATACGGAAATTATTAAATTAATAAAATCACTCCTTCTGCGTTCGAGAATAACTAAAGCCTCGTTGTACGCGTTCTTGCCCAGATCCAACACACGCAACCCGATAAAAATGTTTCGCTGGCAGTTTTTTTTTCATTATACATTTTGTGTATACACACACATACATGAAATATAAATATTCATAAAAAGATAGGTTTCATAATATATTTCGCTAAATTATTAGAAATTGGCTAGTACGCCGGGACTTGGCGAAAGGAAAGAAAAATCTCGAAAAGGTCTTCCCTGAACTGCGTTCTTGTATATTAAGTAACAGCGACATCAAGAATGAATTCCTTTCCCTTCCGGTGGATAAGGCATTCCACATTCAAAGAAAAGCGTGCAGAATTATTTGTCGGATTTCGGCAGTCACCGAAATTCTGGAGACCCGATATATAGGTTTTTTCAATTTCACTCCCTAGAAGTCCCTTTTTTCCTAAAGACTTTCTTCTTCTTTTCTTCACCCCTCAACCTCCACTGTCATATATTCTTACATTTTCACTTACGCCCTCCCACCCCATTTGTCGTCCCGATATTTCATCTCGATGATCCAGAGCACGAAACGAAATGGAAAATACGCACAGCAACACCGAAATAGCATGTAAACCGATTCAAATCTTTCCCCCTTTCCTTCCCATCCCTTTCGCTCGTATTTCATCCGCTATCCGAAGAAAATCTCTCACTCCCTCTCTCTTCCGAACCCTGCCAAAAAAATAAACTTCCCCCCACTACCCGCCCACACACTCACTTATTTTTCATCAATTATTATAATGGAGGTTCCGATGGTTATCGTCGGCACACAGCAGTTATTCCACCGAGAGGAACTCGGCACGAATAATTCGGGTGCCGCCAGGAATTTTGAAAATCGGAAGTGCATTTCCGAGTTCAAGTCGCGTACGCTCTCGCAACACGGGTTGGAATTTATTCCCGTTTCTGGGGCCATATTATATAGGATGAAGCTTGAAAAATATTGAAAAATCAATGACCATGGGGTGGTACGAAGGCTGGAAACTTAATTTTCAAATTATTCGAGCATGTCCCGGAACATTTGGTGCGATAATCGCCGATGCCATCGTTACGAGTGTACACCTATCCAATCCATCATTACGTAACTCCTTTTTCCCACCAAAGAGTGGGAGGACCTTCATTATCGGACGTCAGAGTATTTGTTAATGGAGCGAACGTTTGACGGTTATTACGGTTAAAGTTGCTAGTTGAACAACAATCGGAAATGAAACTCAATTTCACTTAAAAATAAAAAAAAATTGCTTAAATTTGAATTCTTTTTAAAGAAATACTACTGCTTAATAAGTTAATTTTACATGGAATATTTCGGAAATTGCGCATTTATTCACTCAATTTATTTGAAATTTCAGTCTACACATGCCTGCATACATCGGTTTTAATACTCGTTACCAATATCTATTTTATTGGGGGTATTACCGTCATCTACTCGTAAGATGCCCAACACGCTTGTGTAAAATAAATACGCGCTAAAAATTAACTCAACATATCTAAGCGTACCGGGTTTAATTTTTTTCTCTTTTATCATAAGTTAACTAGGTAAGTCTTTATCTTGGTACATAGGTAGCATAGTTGCATGGGACTCAGATACCATTTTGTTCCCTAATAACCTCCTAATTTTCTCATAGCTTAGCGCTTTGAAAAATTCGATATCCTAAAAAGACGCATTACGTCGCAAACTTTACTTTCTAATAATAGCAACGAGGTTGAGTGATTCCCTTCCTTTTCCTCAGTGTGACAACACTTGGAATATAATGTTGCTTGATGGTGCTACACAATATCTTTGAATTACCCATCGTATGTACCACACGCTCCGTTGATATAATTTGGGTATTTCAGTTAGATTCCCATCTGTCGTGTCTACACGCACCCTTCGAAGGACTTTATCATTAAGTCGACCTCATTACTCTTTCTTCCCTTCCGCCCTTTTGATCTTCCTACAGCAATCCGTTACACCACAGTAGGGCACCCTCTAATACCGCCGTCCTGTGACCCCTCCCTCCTCCCGAGATCCCCGTCTCCTAAAATCTCCCTCTCCTTTAAACCTTCCCGACTCCTCAATCGCACTCTTTCTCCTTTCACCGCGCCGTACTTCATTCCATTTCTTCTTCTCATCTTTCCCCTGCAACCCGGTGTCAAAGGGCATGTGGAGAACGGGAGAGGGCTGCTCCCTCGCCGCGAGATGTTTATGGCTACAGACGGACAAATGGAGAGTAATCCCCAGGAAAGAGGCAGGAGGTGAAGGAGGAGAAGGGGAGCGCGGATGTTTCCAAGACAGGGTCGGGGAAGGGAGAGAGGGTAGAGTTGGAATGAATTCATATTTCCAGTCCTCTCCCCCAACACACTCCGTGTCGCTTCCGTTTTCTGTGCCGGGCAAGTGAAAGGGGGGGGGTGGGGAGGCGCGCTCGCGGGAGCGTTAATGGCTCGCGCCTCCTGCGGGAGCGAGCATGCGAATACATACGTCGTCGCGCCGGAAGGGTGGCGGGGTCGGGCGGGGAACGATGGCGGGAGAGAAAAGAAAACACTGCATCCTCCGCTCTGCTGAGGAGTAAAGGGCGGAGAGGGGAGGGAGCGGGTCTTGGGGTAAGGGGCTAGATTTACTGGAGTTGGGAAGTCATCGCGAAGTGCACTCAGGCGTGGCCGGATTATTTAGACAGTGTGTGCAACCACTCCCTTTCCCTCCCTCCCTCCCACTAACTCCACTCCATGGATGATTATCCTCTTCCTCGAGGACCGCGCTTCCATTCCGTGGCCGCTGCAAACAGTTGCATCTCTTTTTGCCGCAGTGAGCATCCGTCAGGTCGGAGCGAGACTGTATTCTTTTCACGTCGACCATTTCAGTGTCCATCAGGGAAGCACCGAGGAGTCCGACGGGATGGCACTCGGTGAGGAGTCCGTTACCTGCTAGAATCCCGTAAATGATAGTCGGAAAATAATATTTATAGGCGAAAAGCCACCTGAAACAAGACCGGTTTCGATGTTGAACGAATTATGTACTCCAATCATCCAACAGCGTTGCATAATATGTTTTTGAGGCGGAAGATATCCTTCAAGTACAAGTTTTAAAAGGGACTGTTTTCTGTATCATGTAAAATATAGATGAGAAATTTCACGACCAAAAACGTAGCTGCCCAGGTTACAAAGAATAGGCATGAATGGTATTTCTTGTTTGATGTAAATATTCCTGTACAGCTTATCAGCAGGTGTATGGGTACTGTAAATTTACAAGTATTTTTGTTATTCCGATGGGACATCGTTTTAACCTATAACTTTTAGAGCTTTATAAGTCAATAGCTATCATTATCAATCAAGAACTCTCATAACTGAGATTGTATTGATAGAGATTTAATATTGATTACTCAAAAAGCTCCTGCAACGAGGACATTCTACAGCAAGTCGTCAGGAGAGCTAGAAATGGAAAACGCTGAACAAGATATTGAGCCGACAAAATGAGAGCAAAAGAAAACACAATTGAAATGAAATGAAATGCTGACATTTTATCTCATTGTTTTCCATATTTCTGCTCAAAAACATTTTTTCTTGGTAGTTTTCCTATTTTGTAACTTTACTAAGCTTGTTCCATTCATCATTTCGTTAGTGTTTTACTCTGCAAAATGCAGTTAAGTTCTAATGCGGAAGAATGAAATTTTGTCACAAAAAAGTATAATTTACCTACAATCAACCGGTGATATCATTAAGGCTTTTTATGGTGAGATTTGTTCTAATAATATTCTATTTCCCCTTATGATGGAATTGAAAATGAGAACTCCACTATATTATAAGAAAATTTATTTTGAAACATTTAGAAAATTGATCATCAGCCTCTAGTTTATTTCTCATCTTGATGTTATTTTCTGAATCCCACATATCAGAAGAGAAGTAACACGCACCAAGAAATATAAATACAACTTTAAAAGCTAGCTGAACTGCTTCGCAATAATTTTACGCATAACCACTAAGGGTCAAGTGTAATTGTAACATTCATACGTAAGTACTTGTGTTTTGGGTTAGTCAAAATTAAATGGATTTAGTTATTTTTTTGTGCAAGAGGTTCGCATACGATGCATAAAATTGAGCGCATGTATTCTCTTCTCTTCCACCGAGGCAACTATCACAAATAACTGCTCCTCACCGTCAATCTTTCATCCAACGCCATACGCTCCACGTTTACCCAATCCGATGTTCAATAAAAAACGACTTCTGCAAGGCGAAGTAACAAGCTCCTAATACAGAATGCGGAATTTTTTGAACAACTCTCTAATGGAAACGTGGCCTCATTGCGTGCCGAAAATATTAGCATGGTGCCTCGTGCAATATTCGAACCACGCCGTTAAAACGGCTCCGCCGATTCAAAGGAAGAATTTCACAATTTTTTTTTTACAACGGAAACCGCGAAATGATTAAAATTCTGCTCGCGAAACCCGTAAACGTAAACCCCTCCCTCTGCAACCCCCCTCGGCCTCAATTCCGCTCCGACCCGCCCTGGGCCTCATTAGACTTGACACGTACGGTGGTGCACCGCACCATAAATAACGCCAAAATACCTAGACCTGGGATAAGCAGGAGTCTAAACCATTTACGGCGGCGGACCGGAGAAAATTCTCGAAAAGGAAATGTGCATTCGCGTAAGTGTGCGTACTAAATCCCCCTGCGGGGAAAGAGGCCCGCGAAACGAACTTTCCCGACGCCCACCCTGCCATTATCTCGGCGGCCCGTGCTCTCCCTCTCCCACCGGTGGCGTCACCGCAGGGGAAGGGTGGTGTTGGGCAGAATTCTGCGCACACTGACATGAGATGAGGAGGACTCGAGCAGACGCCCGGACGACTAAAACGCGAACCGTTCGAGGAGAGGAGGCGCTCGCCAGAATCACTTGAACGCTCACCCGTTTTCTTAATTCCACCCTCCATTCCTCCTCTCTCGCGATGTTCCCTCTCGAGCCGCGACGACCGTTCTGAGCTACGATAACAATTACCCTGAGAGCTCCTCGTCGGGGATGCGGGGGACTGAGGGGATGGGACGTCCCCCGGGGACGTATGCACGTGACGTAAAAATTAAGACTCGGGCGAGCACGAAGAGTGGCGCGGGCCGCCAAGCGAGGCACCTCCGAGAGAGTGCGGGCGACGCTCCCCCATCAGCGTCGTCATAAGCGAGCAATCCTGTGGATTGGCGTTTCAGCATGCTCTCTGCAGAGGCACTAACCCTTTCTCCACTAATCTCCTCCGAGTCTCCCGCGTTGTTTTTTTAAGCGTGCCCCGTTTCCTTTCCGTTCCTTCTTCCTTCCATCCTACCCCCTGTTGCAGACTCAATTCACTATATATAGTAGTCCGCAAAATGAGCCCAAATGGTTTGACATCATTCAGGTTAACGAGCAAAATGACAAAGATTTCCTGATTGACGCTTTAACTTAAAGAAAGTGCGTCTTAGCACACTTAGTACAACTTTCTGTCGCTTTTCTCGTTACTAGAATTTTGTGGGAACCCGAATATTGGCATGACATGAAAGGAAAGGTGCTCCCTGTATCCTGAACATGTGAGAATTTCACACGCCTGAAAGCTAAGTTCGCGGCGAGTTGCTCACACTCACAGAACAAAATCAACCTTTCATACCGATTGTTGTGCATGGTTGGATACTAAACTTGTTGGCTGATGCTCCCGCGGAAGTAGACAGTGGAGTGTGTGTTTAGAGTAGGCTCGGAAGCGTATTGTTCCTCTAGGGTAATCACTCGGGAAAATGCTTCAACGAACAAAGATTAAATAGAACACTAAAACCAAAAGCCAAAATTCTATCCAAGAAAATTAATTAACCACTACTATGGACATGCATTCATTTATTCGCTACTGGAGACTTACAGAGCCATGAAGGAATTCAAGGAGGTAAGTGTGGTCTATTACTCCTTGCCCATGATATCTAAATTAAACCGAAGAACAGTTCAAGGGCCATATTAATAATCGTCCGAAAACTATGGGAGTCATCTACGTTAAAACCACGCATGAATTCTTGACGCGGGAGAGACCCCGAAGGGGCTCAAATAGCCGAGAGGACTTATAATGGGGACCTAAATCATGTTCCATATGCTGGGCGTTTATAATTTATATGCTCAACACATTTTATAAATTATGCGTTAATTACATTCATTCAAACTTAGCATTGTACGTAAAAAAATTTTAAAAATGTATGTGTGCGTGTGTATGTATATATACACACACACATATGTATGCATACATATATATACATGTATATACATATATATACATGTATACATACATATATATATATATATATATACATGTATGCATATAAAAACATGTATATAATATATATATTTATGTAAAAGACTTTGACAGCAACAAACAATGTAAGAACACACACGTTATTTCTTGATAATTTCGACGGAATTGAGGTTCGTCTTCATCAGAAGATGTGGTAGGTTAAGTCAGTAGTTAGTCCTACCGCATTCTCTGATGAAGACGGAGCTCAATTCCGTCGAAATTATCAATAAATGACGTGTGTGTTCTTTTTATGTGTTCTTATATTGTTTATTGTTGTAAAAGTTTTTTATTCAACACTTTCGTGTTACTTCGACGAAATCATCGAAATATATAGATAAATATGTATAAAATATTGTGTCGACTAGTCCATTTACATTATTTATATATATATATATATATATATATATACATATGTATGTGTGTGTGTAATTATATAAAATAAAGGAGTTTTCTGCAAAGATGGGAAGCAGCAGGTGCAATTATGGAGGGAACGGAGCAAGCGGCCAACGAAGCCTCCCTATAAATTATTATGTTCCCTTTCCTTCCTCCTCCTTTTACCGGGATGACATTTTCTCCGAGCACATATTCCACGGCATTACCTTACCTTTTCGTAGAGAATCGTTACGAGCGAGCAGAAAGCAGTCGCATAATTACTGGAAAGCCCGGATTTGTAGCCACTAGGAGATCAAAGAATATTACGGCTTTAACTACCGAATAAATCGTAAGAGTTACAATTTTAGGAGAGGAATAAATCTAACGCACATTACAGTGCTAGATGATGATGATAAATTATCCTTATGACTGATGCTTTAACACCCCATACCGCGACGCTTCTCTTCGACAATTTTCTTGGAAATTTAAGAGACACAAGGGAAGAACAAGGTGAAAGATTTCACCAGGATATAAAAACAATGGAAGCTCGCTACAAAGGAAGATGGGATAACCAAATGATGGCAGATTACTGCTGGTGCTTAAAACGAGACTGTTTGAACAAAGTGCACTCAAGAAAATCGCGCAAAAGAAGCTTCCGATGTGTTGAGTGATGTTTTTATGTATTTTTTTCTTTTCAATTTGTTATATTACAGTAAAAAATTTTAGTATTTGTGTTCAATTGTATTGTAAAATTCTGTTGTGTTTGTGGGTGATTTAACAGCCCTAGAAATAAATCAAGTCTTTATATTTAGTGGGTTTTATTATTAATATAATATTCCCATATCATCATGTGGAAGATTTTTTTACGTAAGTAACAACATATCTATATCTTGAAAACTATAGCTGATAGGAAAAAACTAGTGCCATAATTGGATTCAGCACCCTAATTGTTCTTTAAATCAACATTAAAAGCTCCGGCACCAAAACCACTGTTGGCCTGTGTAATATATTATCAGATATTTAATGAAAAAATCGGAGGAAGTAGTGCGGTTCCCCTAGTCCTGCTCTATGACAGCAAAGCCCTTGTTGGAATAGGTATATTAAGGGCTCATTCTAAAAATTTATTCCCCTTCTCGCACCAGTCAACTATGCTTGACATTACTTAAAAACGCTTTTCTTAATCTTCTCCAGAACCCAATTAGAAGAAATTATCAAATGACAAAATGAAAATTGCACACAAATAGGTGAGAGTGACCTATAGGCCTCACCTCGAGGATAGCAATGGGATATTTGACGAGAAAATCTGAGATAGGATACTAAAATGGCACCCGATAGACGAAAAATTGCCACTTCTTCCTCCCCTCTCTGCGACTCATTTCTTCTATTAAGTAACGACAAGTATGAAACGACGCAAGAAACTTCAGTACTGGCGTGAGCTGAGCGATCAGCGATGATGAAGCTAACGTAGTCATCACACACCACTGCCACGCACTCCACCACCACCACCATCAATGTCCGCGCCGAGGCAGGATCGACGCGGGTCGCAGAGGGAACACCGAGTAGCCGCGCGGAATTACGGAGGTAATCACGCGCTGGGGAGTAATGGGATCGGGACCGAAGGAGAGGTACATACGCATGAGGGTCGGAGACGGATTGAGAAGGGGAGAGGTCGAGACCTGGGAGTGTCGCGCTTTCCGTGCGACTTTGAGAGAAGGGTGAAGTGGGGTTGGGTCGGGAGCTCGAGGAGGGAGAGGAGTTGGGAGGAAGGGTTGAAGGGGGTCCATTCGGCTAATGAAATGAGAAGGGGGAGTGGAGAGCAAGGAAGTAGGAGGGGGTGGGGCGAGAAAAGGGACGTAACCGGCGACCGAGCAGAGAGGCGACGGGGCGGGGGAGGGAGGGAGAGAGAGAGTGCACAGAGGGCGGGACCACGACGAGAGCAAACAAATTAGGGCACAATTACGTACGCGAGGAGGCTCGAGATCGCACGGCTGGAGATGGATGGGGTGGAGTCCGAGTGGAGGGTTTGCCGGGAGGGAGGGGGTGAAAGGACTTTTGGGCGGTTTGTGTGTGTGTGTGTGTGTGTGAGTCAAGGTGGAAGGGGATGGGGCTTCCGGGGTGGAGAGGATTGGCCGAGGGTCGGGGAGCGCGCGGGGAGTGGGGTGGTGGAGAAGACGGTGACACGAACACCCTGGGAAGAGGACTAAATGGGAGGTGGGGACGGGATCCGGTCGCTAGGATGACACTGTGGATTTTCGACGTGTGTTTGAGCTTGCGCGCGCCTGGGGGTGTGTGTGTGTGTGCCTGCGTGGGAGGGGAACGGAGTGGCACACGGGTTCGATTGTTTAGCGGGATTTCTTGGCATTGTCATCCTAATTACTTCGCAGTTCGCCTCACAGCAGGCAGTCGTGACCGTGATATGCGTACATTTTGACGTTGATTCAAGCCGTTACGGTGTTCTTGAAGCCACCCGGTTTTCCCCCTTCTCGAGCCCCTCTCGGCGATTCTAAGACCACTGTTCCCTCTCGAATGTTTACAGAGTCTTCGTCAGCATTCAGCGATCCAAGGATTGATTCCCAGTAGTTACACCGTGCTATTCTCGAAAGGCTTCTCCAGACCTTGCGGCTAAGTCCAGGAACAGAATGAGGAACGTAGTTGTTATGAAGGAATAAATAGAACTGTTGTGTTGTGAAAAATGAGCAGGTCACTTTGTCCTGCCAGTCTTTTCACGCGTCATAATAGTGTTAATAAATAGACATTATCTATTTCTGGAGTTTGGTTGAAGTCCTATCTTTGTCTGCCTTAGTCTTTACCAAGCTAGAGTTTGATTTACAAGGGTGGTCTGAAAAGTTTGCGACCTAACAAAGATAAAAGATATTTTTTCTGAAATTTTCTGAGTCTAAAACTTTTCAGACCACCCGCAGGAACTTGATCCATATTAAATGGCACTATTTATTCTAACCCAATTATTACTTCAATTCTTTGGGAAGTCACTAATTTCTTCCTCTTTTCTTTCAATGCTAACCTATTTCTACCCCAAGCCTCCTTTCTTATTCAATCTTTCCAAAAACTCGAACTGTCTCATTTGTTCTAATTTATATTCTCTCATGTTAAAATTTGACAACGCATTCTAATTCTTGAAAGTGACAATTTTTCTTTTATGACACACCTTCATCCCATCCCTCTCATGATACTCATTCCGTAATACCTTCATTTCCTTCGCTGGTCTTCAGCAAATCCAACTTAAGCATGCTACCCCCCCCGCTGTAATTGCTAACGCCAACCCTTCGCATATCTGCCTCGCCACTTCCTCGTCGTATGTGCAACAAAGTCAGGCGAATAAAGGTCAGCAAAATCTCTTCCAACTCTTCTAAGGGGCACTACCATCCATTGCCGGTATCGAAGCATAGTTGTGTGGAATTGATTAACGAAGGAGAGTACTCTAATTTTTAACTCCATAAAGGAAGTCTTCCTTTTCCGATTCCCAATGTACATCAATGATGTAGAAGGACTCCAGAGAGTGATATAACACTTGGACGGCAGAATAGAATATAACAATATAAATAGACAACACGTAAAAGGACACTCACACTTAAGAAAGTTTAAGCTTTCGAAATTCTTCAGGTAAGACTGAAAGGTTTCGGGCATAGGGAACGCGAGGGCTGGGGTGGGGGAAGCGCACAGGGCGTGCTGGGCAGTGAGGGGGAGGAAAGCAGTACGGATCTAGTGGTGACGGTTGAGGCCGGGAAGTTCAAAAAATCGGAATGCTAATATGCACTCGGATTCGCGAGTCCTCCTTTCTATTTTGGTGGTTGAGTTGGAGAGGGCTTTTCGGATGGTTAGGGAGAAACACTGGTCGAAGTAAAGGTTGTGGAGAGAAGGGATAGAAATAGAAGGGAGTGAGGCAGACTTGCCAGAATATCGGTGATTGGATAACGGGGTAATGCATTCGCCTTTGTAGAATGAAAAGCATTAATTTCAGGTCAGAAGGCATCTTCTGATAATAAGCAGTGACAGAGTACCTATTTGGTCCGTCTCTCTAATATTCTTTCCTGCATGCTATTTTTTTATTTAATAGATCCATATTTTTAACATTTCTACAGGATGGTTTAATAAACGTATCCTGCCATTGAAGATTGCAGCATGTAAGTATTTTGATTCGTGTGAATTAAATTTGCCGAGTGCACGATCAAACTATTATTTGTGTAGAGGTGTCATTATTGGGATTTTGCATGGATAATAATTGACCCAACACCGCCTATACACGATTCCCCGCAAGCCGTCGCACACCCTTGCGAAATTATACATTTTGGCTAGCATTGCGATATCATTTTATTTCCTATTATAATTCTTCAAATTCTCTCAGTTGGTTTTATGTACTGCGATTCACATACACAGAAATGACGTCTTGTTTTGTCCAGATAACACATTCTAGGTTAAATAAGCGCGAGATCCGTAGATCTCTTAGTTTTTAAGGTTACCTGAACAAGTCTCATCAAAGTACTTTTTGCGAATTCCATGCACTTCAACCACCAATTACCACTCCAATGATTTTGTACTGTGGGAAGTCATAATTTAACAGAATGCAGTTCTAACTACGAGTGCATGCAAAGTGGTCATTGTCACTCTAATTTAATGTACATTTTATTTAGTAGGGTAAAATTTATTTGGTTCTACGACACATGACCTCAACGGAGTCAGACAGATATTAGCATGTTGAATGATACATTTGCGTGCATGTCATTCAACATGTTTCCTAAACAACTTCCACGTATTGGGCAAAGCAAGTGCGTATGCTCTCCCTCTGGTTGGTCTTTGGATTCACGAGACGAAAAAGCAAAGACTAAAACATTTACAGATCCATGCTTTGGAAATTACCACTGCTCCCGCCAAACGTTACCGTTGTTTTCGTCCGAATACAAGTGGTCCGCAGTTGGTGCGAGACCACAATCCACCCCCGCATCCCATGGACGAGGTGGAGTGCGGGGCAAAAAAAACCGTAACCCCCGCAGATTTTTTGTCTTTCTGCTTCCACGTTCCGGAGCCCTTTCGGGGTTAACCGCCGATGCCGTGCAACCAAATGCATTTCCAACAACAGGCACATACACACAGACACGCACACACACACATCCGAGGAGACACGGAGGAGAAGCAGAGAATAAGCGCGGCAAAAAAAAACATGTTTCGGAAGCGAAAGAAATCGCTCCGTTACGGTCCCGAAGTTTTCCCCGGCGGTCAGAGCCGGAGTGAACATTTTTTACCACTGCCTTAATTTCAACGGAGGTATGTTTGCCAAAATCGAGAGTCGAAAATTTGTCGAGGTTTTTTGCTCCGTGGACTTTTACTGGAAGAAAGTATTAGTCCGCGTCCGAAAGTATAGCTAACGTGGGAAACTGCAATTTGAAATGAAGCACCACTTAATTTCACCAAATGCCTGGTTTAGTGGAAAAAGTCTCAGTTTCATAGTGGGCAAGAATTGTTAAAAAAAAAAGCCACAATACCACAAATGTGCAATGTGCAAATAAAGTGTACGTGAATTTATGTTCATGTCGTTTTTTTCTCAAAGAATTGTGGGATAATTTCGTAAAAGTTATAACTGTTAAAAGATAATGGTAGCAAACTCTAAGTCTTAAATCAACTCAATTGTTAAATATATTCTACTGTTTCAGGCTTCACTTCGTGGAAGTATTTAATATCCATACTAAAAAGACTTTGTACTTGTTAAAAGAAGGCAATTTCAGAACGCAAAGTACGTGATAATTTGCCGAAACTTTTCATTTCTCGGGCTTTTCCTTTCCTCCACAGAGCACATGACAGATTTTGGGCAATATTCGGCAACTATCCATACGACCTACGTCTTCAGAGTAGCCGACGGAGGGAAAGGAGGAAATTCGGGTGAGAATCTTTAACGGAACGTCGGCATGAACTATTAGCTGAAACATCAAACTCGTATACCACCGGAAGCATCTCATTTCAACCGCCTAGGATTAACCGTTATTGATCCATTTACAATGAAATCCGATCGAGTGTGAAGCAACAACGTTAAAAACTCTCATAGCACCTGAACACCCGGGAACGATAGCTTATCAATCTAAAAATATTCGTTTGCCACTAACCACTGGAAACTCTCGGTAACTTTGTCCAACTAAAACGCTCTCGTGGGTTATTGCATTTCAAATGTCGTTAGAAATATTCCCGTAGACTTGTTTCTATTTTCAATGAAATTCTGGGAAAACTTTTGAGATATCAGAAGAAAGAATATGATGAAATGTAAAACGTTGCACGAAAGGTTAATCCGAGAAAAATATTGTTGACAAGGAAATGACATCCTTTAAGGCTTGGCTCGCTGCTTCAAAATAAATCATTGAAATGGGAACCAGGGACACTACATGACCAGTAGTTATGTGTTTATATATACCACGAAACTCGGGAATCTCCTACAATGCCTTAAAATAATTATATATTAATTTTGCTCTACTATTTGCCATGTCTGTCTTCATCAAAAATAATATTCATCTCTTACATGCAAATAGCGATATGCACTCTTACTCAACTAGAAATCATCACAACATCCACGCAAGTTACCATAAATCAGAAATTTCATTCAAAAGCCCAATGGCAATTGTTGTAAGAATTTATAACAAATTACCACACTCATTGAAAAGGAGTTATAAATTATGCAGTTTCAAACTTAAGCTCGGAAAACTCCCTCTAATGAAGTGCTATTATTCATTGAATGAATTTTTAAACGACAAGCAGTTATAATGCATTGAGTTTATATTACACACTTTAATGTATGTGCTCTTTTTTAAGCGTGTTCATATTGTCAAAATGTACCTGTACGGGGTGTGTTCTAAACGTATGGTGACTTTAAATTTTAATGAAAGAATATTTATTTATTCTTCAATATTCCAGCTGTCTCCAAAGTAATCCCCCCCCCCCAGATATAATACACTTGTTCCAACATTTTTTCCAGTCCTCTACGTAATTCTAATGAGCACTTTACTAGATCGAACATAAGCTAATGACTCATTGAAAAAACTCTTTGTATAATTGTCATGAAAAGAACCAAATACAGTTAAATAAAATGTCATCTAAGGAATTAGCAGAATATCAATGATAGTAAGAAACATTGACAGACTAAGACTTCTGTCTCCTTAACTGTATCATATTTCTCCCTCAAACTAGTTACGGACAAGAGAAAAAAATCGTTCTGAAACAAGCTCAATGCCTAATTTGAATGGAATGCGAATCAAACTAATTTAGGATATAATCTGCTTCAATTTTACGATTAACTGAACTCCCATAGTGACGATATTTTGTGAGACAATAATCGATAAAAATAAATCCAACCGCACATACCCATTAAATCGCGGTCAAATATTCAGTTGAGGAGGAAGGCCACCTAAATCTCAATCCTCGCTGCAAGGGAAACTCGTACACCATTCACACACGGCTCCATGATATGATAATGGGGCATAAGAAACGATGGGGCGGGACAGGGTCATGAACTCGGGCTGGGAACTGCCCCTGGACTGCCCCGAGGTGGTTGGCGATCCATTGTTTGCCCAACCCCGTCCCGATCCACAAAGGTTGCCGACCCCCGGACTTTGGAGGGATCTCCTCCATTAATGCCGTTTGGAGTTGACGTTGACGGGAAAGGAAAATGGAAAGATTACTCCCTGCCATCCGAAGTCACCTGATGAATCACAGCGAGCTGCTCACCCACTTGCAAAAGGGCTCAGCGTTTAGCGACCCCAATGGAGGAAAAAAATGGGGAGCGCCGGGAGATGGGAACGGTTGTGGAGCACGAGAGGCACGGCGTATGATTCTTCCTTTGCTCTTGATAATTTGATGCCATCACTTGAGAAGGAATAAAAGTTCCTCCGTGCGAAGTTTCCTAACGGTCGTTTATGAGAATGTTTTAATATATTATAGTTTCAGCGACAGCTCTTTTAGAAAAAAAAATAATTTTTCAAAAAATGTTCATTGAGATGAATATCAGAATCAGATCATTTTTATGAATTGAGAAAACAACATAAAACATATGAAATCAAAGTATAATATCCAACCTAGACCCTTACAGGCGGATGTTTATCAGTAGAAGGCTATTTAAATATAATATATCTCAACTGGAAATTACGTAGGTCTTCCATTTTGGAAGAACTTTCATTCTAACGAATAATCTACGAGAAAATATTACCTCAACTACCACAGTCTCTGTTTCAGCACCCTTTGCTATCGTACTGGCCCTCTTTGGCCTCGTTTTTATCATCTCTGTGCATTGAATCCCTTTTTTCCACTGCTTGGTATAGCGTGAATCGGCGGCGATTGCTTGGGAATTACGTACTCTTCTCGAAGACTGAAGCTTTGAGCTCTATTTCAATGAAGTGGTACTGCTGGATGTAGTGTCGGAAGTATTAAACAAATATGAAATGCACCATTTTACTGGAATTAACAATGACATCGGAAGATCAATCTGGTAGAAAAGATGATTGAGAATGAGAGAAGCGAGAGATTTACTCTGGTGGGATCACTACAGCTACTAAGGATGTTATGACTTCAGTTGAAGCCAGCACGCAAAAGCCTCAGCGAGAAGACTCCTCTGTTTCTTCAATACTTGAACATATAATTGTACAAATTTAATAATGATGTATAAAAAATACGTTGATAGCAACGTTTAACAAGAGAGGGTTGATAAAGCGCCAAAGAAACTCGAGATAAAAAAGGGAAAAGGAAAAATAAAGACGGAATACTTGAAAGAAAGGAGCAAAATCACGAGTCGGATCCTCTCAGACGCATCCTGACTACGGATTTTGCGCCTACGCGCCTAATCAATCACGACTTGGAGACGACAAACAACCGGCTCCATGCCTCGAAGGGTGAGAAAAAATATCAGATAGATATTGGTACGTGCAAATCCCGAAAGGGACCCATGACTTGGAAGGGGTCGTGAACGCAAAAATCTCGAGGAATAACGGCAGTGGGAGGTTTCGGGTGAGGAGGAGAAGGGGTGGGTGGGAAACAGAAGATAAAATATCCCAATAAAAGAAAAAAAAAGGGAAACGTGATAAAAGTTCGGGGCGGAGGACAGAAGCTGGAAATGAGGATGACGGGGAGATAATAAATAGATGAGAATGAGGACTGGAGGTGGGAGAAGGAGCGATGATTGGGGAAACTTAATGGGACGAAATGATGGCGCGGGAGGGAGGGGGGAAGGGAGGCATATGAGGAGGCTGGGTAAAAAGGACGAAATTGGGGAAGACGGGGAGGGAGAGTTGAAATAGGAGAGAGGAGGAGGTCGGCAAATAAGAGAAAAACGAGACTGCTACCATTTCATTACTTACGGCTCCATTACCATCGTCTGAACACTACAGAGATGTCTTCGTTTACCTGCCCTTAGGAGAAAAATGAATGAACATTCCTTCTTTTAAATAACTTATTGACTCGACTCTTTACGCTTTAGAGTTGCAATAAACAGCATTATCAACTTCGAGGTGCCTGAAGCGCCTGGACATTAGAGAAATAGAGAATTTTGATCGCATCCCTCATCATCAATTATCTCAAACCTAAAAAATGATGTACACAAGGTAATCTACCGGTTAAGGTAGGTTTGTTGATGGACACAACTACCAAATAAATATTTTGTGACTCCGAACAAAACACAATACAGCAACATACTCTACATCAGGTCCCTTCATCTCTTTGCACTTCCTTCCTCCTTTCATTCTGTCCAATATCCCTACCCTGTCCCTGCCCTTTCCTCGTATGCCTAACACTCTCCCCTTTATTACCATGTTCGACATCCCACTGCCGCTCAATACGCCCTTCATCCATTTTTCCTGCCTCCTTAGGATTTCTCTCAACAAACCACTCTCCTCGCCCACCATACCTAGTTCTTGCTCATTTGTTTTCCTTTCTCTCTACTGTGTCCACCATAGCAATTTTGGGAGTGATAATTGAAGCGGTTTCCCGTACAAAAAATAATGTATACTGTTAAAACTAATTTCTCGATAGGGTTGACAAATCGCGAACATGGCTGTTAAGTATAACCCCGTACGTATCGTCCTTGCTGGATCACTACGTGGATTCGAATCTCATCTGGAGAGCACACTTTGGTGCAAATAAATCCATGGAATTATTAGCTTCCAGGGAGTTATTGACCATCACGACTTCAGAGATTGTCACAGGACCTGACGCTCCAACTCTGGCTGTAACGAAGGCCATCTCCACAGGACACAATATTTATCTCCGCCGCCCTTCCCTTTCAGAATTCGTCTCCGCTTCGTGGCGCCCTTTCGAGGGCCGGGCCATACACCCCACTCAGCCAATTCCCCAGATTCTCTCGAGTTGGCAACGCCCAAGGGGATGGCATGAAATGAGACGGCAAATGAGGGAGAAAATGAAGGTGGAAAGAATGAAAGGGCGTGCGCGAAAGGAGGGGGGCGGGGACACGCGAGGGAGACTTGAGGGGAGGAGAGGAGGAAATAAATATGTGAGAGCGAAGAAGTTGAGAGAGTGGAGCTGGAGGGAGGGAGGGAGGGAGAGATGGAAGGGTGCGGAGCGTTTGAGGTGGAACGCCAAGGGCAGGGCGAAAGTGATGGGCGAAATGAAATGGCGTGGAGAGTGAGGGGGATGACGCCGGGGGAGGTCGCGCGGAGGGGCGGGTGACGGAGCCGAGGGTCGTAGGTGTGAGCCCGGGCGCAAGAATTCAGTTGGAGATGAGGAAGTTGGGGAGGGATGCGAGGGGTGGGCGTTACGGTGATAAGACACTGCGGTCAGGAGGGTGTGAAGATTGAAGGGAACGGGACGACGCCTTGCCACGCTGCAACTATTTCACCGACTAGGGTACTCAGAGGGGGGGCCAAGGGTACGGAATACCCTATTGTGGGGACGGAAGGATATTGTGGACACACCCTTCGGATTGCTAAATACCTCGCGAGCTCGCTTGACTCACGCACTGTCAAAGGACTTTTATCATTCAAATGGTGAAGAATCAATTTTTTTTTTAATTTTGAAAACTGTCCACAAGCATCTGTGTTGCCAATTTCTACAGTTACGTTTAAGAGAACAAAATTTAAAATGGAAAGTGGAAAAAAATTGTAACAAAAGGGGCAAAATCCAACGAAATTCAATGGCGCTTGGAAATGGAAGAACATCACAAGCATCCTTCTGGTATTTTAGCAATTGCGAATGAAAATTAGCTAAGAACTGTAATGTGTGGAGAAAAAAAGACGAAAGGGTTTGAACTGTTCCGCTTTTAAGTTACTGAAATATAAAGATGGCGCAATCGATGACAATCTATTCATAATGCATAAAACGTGGTAAACTTAAAGGAAACATCATGGACAAATGTTGATTTTGCTACATACTATAAGTCAAAGAAAGTGAATTACGTGTACACTCTCATGTTAGAAGCAGTGTACAACGCGTTGTGTAGAGAATAGGAACAGGCTATAAATTAATCTCACTCCCTCGAAACTTTATTGCAATCTAATGCAAATAATTCATTGTTGCACACTACATTTAGATGTTTTCTGCATGAGTTTCCCATTAATCTGTATGCTATCCGTTATATTTGTACTAATGCGGTTTGAATATTTATTATCTTTACGATTATTTAAAGAAACGATGGCATATTCTGAATTAGATTGAGAAAATTATTGAAATACTATATATCAGGGGCAACTATAGAAAGAAAGAAATCTTCAGGTGAAGATGCCACGCAGTGGTGAAACCATGGTCGTCTGAATAAAGTGTAAATGTGGAATTGCCGTGTTTTCTTTCTTTCAACACGATGGAAAAATTCCACATAGTAACAGCTAAAACAGTCTCTTAGGGGCAACTATAATGTGGAAAATTTAAAAGGCTCCATTGGCATTGATTGAAGAAAAAACTTCCTATTACCGTTTCAAATGGATGAGTTGCACTCGTGATCCTCTTAAGATATCGATTGAAATGACGTGAGCTCGACGCACGTTTTCTGCTTTTACAAAAGAAAAAAAAAGCGAGAGATCAACTCACGGCCGTAGAGTGACGGAGATCAGTGCAAGGTGGACGCGTGAATCTTTTCCCCCCGCAAAAGGTACCCCCACGTGTGAAGACACTCGTCTAACCTACCGAAACGGGCGCCGCTGCACAATGGTACGCCATCCGCATTCACGGTTGCGGCGGAGACAAAGGGAGGTGGGCGACAGAGAGGATTGGAAAACGTGGAGGAGGACGGGGAGGAGTGACGAGAGGAGGAGGAAGACACGAGGAAAAGGAGTCCGGAATGCGACGAAGGGGGTTTGGAGCGGTTTACTCCTCCCCCCCCCCACCCTTTAAAAGGCATCCCCCTTGAGGGAGAGAAGGCTCTGGGTGACGCCATGGCGCGTCGGATCTGACGTCGTCGCCGCTTGCGAAATAAAGCGGAATTTATCACGGGAAATGCAGAAAAAAAATGACAATGAGTAGAAAAGATGGAGAGTTGTAGGACGGCGGGGGGAGGAGAAAAGAGAAGAAAGGAGGGAGGCAGATAACGACCCCTATCGTTCTTAGCAACCGAACGCGCGACTAAAAAAAAAGGAACGTCGTAATTAGTTAATGAAATATGCAAAGAGGCTCAACGGTTGAATCATACGTCGTGTTTTCTTCCCTTTTAAATTGGATAAAGCAAGGACGAGAGTTTTTTCGTGTTCTTATTTTTATCCCGTAATTTTTCATCGCCGTCTCATTCGCACCGGGGGAGGAGGATGCGGGCCGGAAATTGACACAATTTCCGAAGACACGACATGAAAAATACCTCCCACGGAAAAGCCGTGGGATTCCGAGGGAGAGAGAGAGAGAGCTAACAGGCTCTTTTGAGGGCTGCGCATTATTTCGCGACCCGTTATTTTCGCCCGAAAAAAAAACATAAGAAATAAAAACAAACGTTATTTCACGGTCGAGAATTCCTCCAGGCGGATAAATGGCTGCACAATCGCCGAGACTACCGGATATTGCTCGTGCACCGCGGAAAGAAACGGTTTTCGAAACCATTTTCGCGCACTCCCTGGCTACCACGTATTCCCTTAGGCTGCGGGGAAATTAAAGGGGATGGGACCCGAAAGAACGGACTCGATCGCATTGAATCAAAACCCTCTGGAGCGGCGGGGCACTCGATCGGAATCGGTCGGCCTTTCTTGAGAAATCCATTCTGCGAGAGTTAACACGGGTGACGGGGGGTGGGAGTGGGGTTAGGAGAACGTTGACTGAGGACTATGTGGCGGTCAATGGGGTCACGCAAACGGCCATTCGAGTTCAAACCACGTAATAAGTTACACATGTAAGTAAAGTTTCCTCTCCGAGCGTATCGAGGAAAGTACTCGGGGAGCGCTGAACTACCTGCAGGGAGCGACGACGACTTGGCTTCGTGACCGCTTCGGCCCCCTTCCTAGAAACCGCTATAGTTTTTGGCGACGGGTTGTCTTAACTCGACTTCAGATTCGCAAGCTCTCCGGCTTACTCTTTTTGCTCTCACCTTCAAACGATTTCCTTCCCATTCACTGACACTTTATTTAAATGAAGCAGAGTATTCCCTGCTCGATTCAGTCATTCATCAGACAGATGACATGCAAATTTAATGGACATTTGAATCATTGATTAGTCATTTATTCGCAGTCGATATGACTAGCTGTGACCCACCAGTGAGATGCTAATAGAGAAATGGGATTCATTTTATGGTAGGTCTGCCAGATTACTCTTTAAAGTCTCGCGTTAACAAAGTATCTCCAGTGAGGCTATCAGAGTAATACAAGCTGAGGTGAAAAATCCAGATTAAGCTTGTAAAGAAAGTACGGGACATTAAATTTTACCTCTGGGGTCAAGGAAATAATTCAAAATTTGAAATCTATCGGACGATTAAACCACTAGATTAAAAAAAAAGAAAGAATGAATCCCGCAAGGATGTAAGCAGTAATTCTACCTCCCATAATTAGCGATCAAAATAGTGTAAAAATGTCCAAAATTTTTTATTCAGCGGCCACACATCCTAGTAAATGACCTAATTATAATGGTCTGTATGTATTAACCATAACCGATAACATGTAATAATATCTAAAATAAATGCTCGCACTCTGTGCATAAATTAAGCCATAACGCCAAAAAGTATAAACAACATTTGAAAAGCAGATGCCAGACAATTAAGAAATTCCTAGCTATTGTTTTCAACTCGAAGGTATTGTCGGACCCGATAACAGCAAATACTAAATGTAAACGAAAAAGCTAACAAATCTCTATGGTTAAGCACACAAAAATATTTTCATTCTCGATAATTGTAACGAAACGTAACATACGAGGAGATACCAATTCTTATTTCCGAGGGGGAAATAAATTGCGATATGGCTCCGAAGAAATCAGAGTAAATATTCTACGAAGCTGGCAGATGATTGGGTGAATGGCTAGACCCATATGTCTACGAGTCAAAGAACTTAGCGCATTTTGAAAGCAGCCGTTACTGCGGAATTTTGGTTCTAGGCGCACCGACCGACGGCCGAGGCCATTGACCTCCGTGAGAATTATTCTAACAGCAAATTTGCATGTTGCAAAATAGTGGGACTTAACAGACGATTAAAATAAAGAGAAGTGATGGCATATTATCATTAATGATAAATATTGAATAAGAAAATGGAAAAAAAATTCCCTTTTTAAACTCGTAGCTCTCGTCTTCATAATACTAAACTATGGAGACTTGCAGATTAAAGTGACGGGTATTAGAAAACACCATGATAACTAGCCCAAGTATCAGCTAATTCTTTTAATTATTTGCTATAAACTAGTAAAATAGAGTAAATTTTATGCAAGTAATGCGCAAGAATTCATAAGACTAAATTAATTACATTTCTACATGTTAAATAAATTCACTACCTATCTATTACTCACGAATTACATGCTACCTATTGAAGAAAGTTTGGAACGGTCCCGAAAGACATTGCGAGAACTTTTTCTCCTCTGCCAAACATTGTTTCCGTCTTCGGTTGATCACTTCTAATTTCCTTCGAACTGTTTCTAATGCCTATTCTCTTAATCCCTTTACTCTGCTTACCAAAAATTCTCCCTTCTATCAAAATGTTCAAAATCTTTTAATATACCCTCCCCATCCACTCTTTCGGATTTCCCCTAGCTACTTCTTCTTCATATCATCTACCACCATGTTTAAAACTTCGTAAAATCTAACCAAAACTCATAACACCATTGTTGAAAACTCAAACAGATAATTTATGCAATAAAATAGTGAAACGTACACATGAACACGTGCGGTACTGATAGAATGAAAATCACACCAAGTATTTTAGCACGAATTCTGTGATAGCCATAGTCTCCACGATAATACAATCGCCCGGAATTTTCTGCCAGAAGCGACCGTTATAACGACTGTAAAGTACTATTAAATCCAGGGTTGAACGGGTTTGCTAGATTTTCATGCAAATTATCGATACGGCTTTCGATCCATTACACGAACACTGGGCCAACTTCCCCCGCTCACTCTGCGCCTGCGCCCGGAACCGTCCTCCACTTGGGTGGGGGGGGGCGCATATTACGAAGAACTCCACCCTCGAAGAGAAGCAAAGGAGCAAGAAAGAAAACATGACGTAGGGCCGCGCAATAATTTATCAACTCCTTCAATGTAATTCCCGAATCATCACCATCACCTTCCCACCCTCACGTATGCCCGACACCGGAACGACCGAAATTCGTTGACGCCATCTCCGAGCCGAGACTCAGGTCGACCTGCAGTCCCAAAACCCTCTTCCCGACTTCTGCCCCGCCCGACCCCTCTCCTACACCACCAGCTTCCCACCCCCGCCAGCGCACCCTCGCCGTCCCTCTCTCTCTCTCTCTCTCTCTCTCTCGCTTCCGTGACTAATCCGCATTGCCGTTTTCTCAAAGGGAATCTCTTTCCCTCTCGCAAACCACGGTACGCAACCCTCTCTCTCGGTCTCACACACCCGAAGTCACCTTCTGCGGGGGCAGGAGAGCAGGTATTACGGGCGGGGAGAAGGCTGTAAAGGCAGGGGGAGGCCTTGGGCGCACGCCTGCGTCCGAAGTTTTTGATGGGGGAGTGGGTGCCTGAGGGAAGGGTTGAGGGAGGGGTGGGGCACTCCAGAAAGGGAGTCCAGTTTCCTAAAATTTTACGGAGGGCGAGCGAGGCTTGAGAGCAATTCGACGCAGGAATTCTCCTGCTACACTTCGCGATGCTTTAGGTCTCATTGATGGCATTGAAAAATCGCCGAGGTGGGTTGCTAACACGTTTTTGGGGACATTCGACGTCTGAAGTAATATTGATAATCCTTGAGGATGAGCGCAAGATCGCATTCGAGCGAAAAGAAACGGTCATAGAAAAAAACTATTATGAAAGATATGACGTCCACTTGTACTATCCAAACCATTCACACGTAGACCCGCATGTAAAATTTTCCTATCACTTCGGCGACTTCTTTTTTCGGCAGCCTTTTACGGTTGCCCTGATTCATACATACTTAAGTTGGGCTTTTGCGAGGTACATTTCTTTGAATATGCCATTTGTTCAGCACACACCCATTTTCATTGTCAGTGTACACTATGTTTCATTTCAAAGTTTACTGATATTTTTAAGATCTTCAAATTTATTATATAATAATTCAAAATTTCCTTTCATCTCCGCGTAAAAAAAGAGAAAATTATTCACGTCCGGGATCTTCAGCTCATGGCCGTTTTCCTTTCATTTTGATGGCATAGAAATTATATAACTTTAAAATGCAAAAGCTGCGTTAAAGTAATCATTCAGCGGGATCGTCTCACGCAGCCAGCCAGTCTTCATTTATTAATGTTTGATAAAGGCGGGAATGCGAAAATAAAAAATAAAACTTTATGTTTAGAGCATATTTATAGATGACTATAAAAGTTAAAAAGCCATGAAATGAGGCAGTGTGCTGAAAGCGTTAAAGCACCTGGGTGAAAAAAATTAAGCAGATATACGTTATGATAGCTCACTATTGATGATGAAAATGACAAATCGGTGGTGCTCTATCCAGAAAACATAGAAGTGACCACGATTCTAGAAACTATGACGACCCAAGAGTTGAACTTACGGTCGTAGAATTCCAAGACCGTGAAAGATATATAGTTTCAAGGGAACAGGAATTTAAGTTAGGAGGATCATGTTCCGCCACTATTTGTCTGCAGTGAACTGGGCTGCTCAACTCTCCCTTCACAAGAGGGGTTTGACTTGGTCCCTTCATTCGCAATATTTTTCTAAACTCACTGTGTCATACTCTACTCATTGACTAAGAAAATTATTTCAAAGCTTCATATTCCATGAATATTTCGCGGCAGGTTAATCTAACCAATACTAATTAATGGTAATGGCATTCGATCTGAATATTGGGCGAATTTAGGAAGAGCATGAATTCAAATAATCCTCTGGAGTCTGCGTAGAGCTTGTGTGGGTTGGAGCGGCGGAGGTCGAAGGTATGAAAAGGTGGTCGTGGAAAGGACGAGGGGAGAAAGGATCTGGGTGGAGTGGACGTGTAAACCCTTGAAGGAGCGAAAGGTAAGCGAGGGGAGGCTGGGTGCACACCCCGACCCTCGAGCCCTTCCACCAAGGCCGTACTCAAAGAATTGCACCGAAGGAGCTCCGGCATCGATTGCACCACTGCAAGGGCGGCGAGTGTTTGAGTGGGAGAGAGTTTGGGGTTAAGCACCTAAGGAGTCCAGTGAGGAGCGGGAATGAATTAAAGCGCGCAAAGGATGATGGAGAAGGGACGTACTCTCCGAAGACTCGGAAATGGTCGGGGATTGGCGCCTTGGGGAAGGCATTAGGAGATAAGGGTGGGACAAAGACTTGGGAGCAAGCGCGAAGCCAGAGGGGAGACCCAAGCTCATCGGACGACCTTATGTTAGGCCTGAATCTACGAAGTATGCAATGAAGAGTCAACGAAAGTTTTTAAAGGCAATAGATTCTTCGTAAAAGGAGCCCAAATACTTAGTTCCACGAAATTACAGATGCATGACCGAACTTCGGGGTGCACGAAACCTTTTGTCTCCTTCGAAGTCAGTCAATCATTAGGGAAATGAAGTTCGAGAATGACTTCCTACGAGAATGAAAGGGTTGAAAACATTGGTCCCGCCCATGTAGGCTACGTGGCCACGATCCAAACTTTTGAGGGAAGTTTTTGAACTCCGCACAAATATGTCAGCTAGACGTTCTTGCTAATATCTGTAAATATCGTCAGCATCAGTATTTTAATCCTAGGATTGAAATCTTCCATTATTATCTATTCCATTTGTTTCCCTCAACACCTAATAGCTTTTTTTGTTTTACGTCCATTTCATGTGTCCCATGAACTTGTCTCTTGATCTTCCTCGTGGGATATTTCCTTCAATTTTCCCTTCCAATATGATCCTAATTAATCCACTGCGCTTCAAAGTTTGTCCAATCCATTCAGTTCCTCTTATGCTCTTCTATATATACATCCTCGCTCCTCACTTTGTCATCCTACTTAGCACTCAGCATTCTCCTCCAGCACCATGTTCCAAAGGCTTCTGTTCTTCGCTGGTTCACTTTTTCAATTTCAATATTACATTTCCACGATCCGAATTCCGATCCGATTCCGAATACAATGCTCCATACGAACGCTTTGACGAACTGCTTCTTTAATTTCAACCTTGGATTCTTTGACCATTGTGGCAGTTGTCTCCTCTTCATGAACTCCTTAGCTTGAGCTATTCTTTGCTTGATGTCCATCCAGATTATACTAAGCTGTTTCGCTGTTTCCCTTCTTTACGCTGCTATTGATTTCCTCGAAGCAGATTTACATACACTCTTTCTTTGTCTTCTTTCACTCTCGTGTGACTTGGTTCCGCAACTTTTTTTAACAAAGGTTTCCTCAGTATCATTTGATGGGTTTTTGTATATTCCTCTTGCCTCCGTCTGCTTTCTAATTGGAACTGTTATCCATGGCTGCTTATATTTTGCCAACCTGACGAGTTGCTCATTGGCTACTTCGGTTATTACATTCTTTACTCACTTCCATCGTCCATCTATACTCGACTCATTAATTATTTCTATTTTTCCACCGATGATCGTGGTGAGCGTTTCTCTTATAATATTTTAGAAATTTTGAGGGATACATTATTGGAGAAAAGGCAACTACTAGCATGACAGAAATATTAGTATAGACTAGATTAAACGCTTCGGACAAGAAAGAACGAAAGAACTTAGGTGCTTGCCTCAAAATATTCTGGATTGGGTTGAATGAAATTTTTAATACTTGTGCCAGATCATAGGAATTCAATAAGCCATACGTAAATGGCAGGGGTGAACCTACCGTAAGCAACCGTGATGAAATCTACATCTATCTACATCTAATTAATACCTAGAAAGTCGCCGCAAGGACATGTGGCGGGGGGTGTTAGGGTACCACTCGTAATGAAGACAAAAAACGCATACAAAAGCGACAAATGTATACATTTCACAAACTAAACATGGTATACATTCATGCAAGAGCCCTTAGACCCCACAAACATGAACTTGCGAGGCTTAGCTGAGAAGAGAACGGACTGGAGAGACACAGCAAACCAATCTTCAACCGATGCTGCTGTTGACGCATTACAACACGCATTGAAATTATTAAAATAAAAAGAAGGGAAATTACTCCAAAGAAAGAGAAGGAGGCAAACATAGAAAAAGAATAATCGCAATTAAGAGAAATGCTGGATGATTTCATAATTGCAATTGTAAAATGGAAGAGAGCAACAATCCTTAAATAAAATATAAAATCTGGAAAAAAACACATTCCTGATACCACACGCACCTATTTCTTCGTTTTAACAGAGAAAATAAGGTGAACTATTGGTTCGTAAAAACATTTTCCCGCATTTAAGAGCTGTAAAATTTTCCCCTCAGTGCGGAATGGACATGATCATCCGCCTTTTCAAACGGTAACGAATTTAACGAGGCGTAAAAAGAGATTTGACGTCATTTAAAACCACGGCAACCCGGCCAAAAATGTGGAAATTAAAAGAAAGACGAATCGAAAAAAAAACTCCAATACCCGTGAGTGCGGTGAGCTCAACAGTAGGACCGAAGAAAGGAGTAAGATGAAAGCGAAGGAAAAATAGAGGGTGTGCTAATCGTCAGGCCCTTCCGTTCGCGTGCTCTCGACTTGAATCAAACGGAAGAGGCCGGCTGGCTGGCCGGGCAAGAGTCCATGGCCGCGGGCAAAAATTCATTTTGCATGAGCAAGCACTGGGGAGGCGGGGGTGAGGGGAGCGGTGCTTGGAGGGAGAGCTTCATTCGGACTGGAACACGAACCCGGCCGGGAGGAAGACATTATCCCCCTGCACACGACAAGGAGCCGCTGACCTTTCTGGAGCGGCACGGGCACCGAGGTCAGAAGCATCAAACGAACCCCGGAGGGATAATGAATGAAAGAAGGTGCCCGAAGAGAGCTAATTGCGAACCTATTCTGAGCGCATTCTGACGTCATTTCCGCATGAATATATTCAACGGATCTCTATAGGGGCAATTCTCAAGGGATTTCTTTCAAGACTCGAGACTTCCTGAATGCATTTAATGCGGATTATATTCACGGTTACACTGATAACGGAATTGTGGCATTCGTGGGCAGAAAAGAGTATGTAGTCAGTCTTAATTGGTTTTAGCTAGAAATGAATATATTACGACAATTTTAGTAGAAATAAACAGTTTGAAAAATGTGTGAACGTTTTGCTTCGAGTCTTCTAAATTTACCTATGTTCCCACCGCTGTGAGTCGTAAGCATAAGAATTATTATAATATTATATTTAATTTATTTTAATCCAATACGCGTTAAGTATATTTATATAATAATATAAATACAATAAAAATAAATATATTCCCAGAACTAAGCAGGTAGAATATGCATAACGATCTCTCGAAACTGCACGGCAGCGAGGAAGGTCGACGACAATTGCCGATAATTCATGCCGCCTGAAAGGTTTTTTCACATAGGCCCAAAAAAGTTTTAACGAACAGACAAAAATGCAAGAGTCAATTATGTAACCTACCTGGTTCTCCCATTCATGCTTGAACGAGTTTCGCAAAATTTCCGCTGGAAACAATTTTAATAAAACCATCCACCCGAACGGAAAATTATTCCAAGTAGGGTCACTCCCCAAAGTTTTTCTCTTGGCTATGAAACTTCATCGGGGAATACCTACTCTACGACGAAGTAGGATTTCCATTCCCAGGGGCGCTTAGGTATTCTTTAATCAAATTCATCACCGTTGGGGGACTTTTCCCAATGATTCAAGCGCAGTCGAGGAGGAAAGTATGACACAAACGGCAGAAAGAATAAAAATTCATCCGTTTACCCACGCACACTCGCTCGGATTAGGCTTCGTTCCGACCGTCCGAATTATTTCCAATTGATTGGGAGGATTATTTCAAAGTCCCTAACCTCGACGGATAATTATATTTAACAACAGACAGAGAGGAACGCACACAGTTCCTCGTTCCGGAGAGCCGAACATCGTACCGGAGAGGGGAGGGAGGGCGTGGTGATAGACGACCGCGAGGCCGGCGGACGAATGGTGAGCGAGGGGAGCGTATGGATGTCCTCTGCCGGAGGACCGGCTCTCGGAGGGGTAGCGGCGGTGTGATAACATGCTAATTAGAAAACTAGGCCCGGCTAATCTCCACTCCCCTCCATCCAAAACGATTTCCCATTACGCCGCTGCATCGGAGCAGGGCGAGAAGAGAGGGTGGGGTGCGTCGAGGGCGGAAAGGGAGTGGTCCAAAGGGAGCGACGCTTAAGGGCCGAAACGCAGTAACCAGAGAGAATTAGACGCGGAGAGAAGGATGGGATAGGGATGGGAAGGACAGGGACGACACCGTGAAATGTGTGACCTTCATTGAACAAATGAATTAAATCTGCGAAACAGAGAGCACCGCTCGAATGCTAGGAATCTCAAAAACTCGAGCGCTCATTTAAATAAATGGGGAGCGGCTATAAAATGTGATTCCGAACCGAGTGTATATGATCGCTCCCCGCTGGACAATGCAGCTGGAATGCCCTCATGCACCGCGTGGAGTCGGGGCTATCGGCTGGCCGCTCGATTCCCATGCGGGCGGGGATTATTCGATAAACAGAAAGGGGATTAGGCATAAAATTACCCCTTTGATTTAACGCATACTTTCTACGTTTTGGACAGCACAAAGTGGAGGTGCGACGATAGTTTCGACCCATGCACACTCGTATGGCCTCTAGGGCGCGGGGTTCAAATGCGTCCGCTGAGACTCTCGTGCGCACGATGATACCGTCGTGCTGAACTTCAAAACCCAGATGCCAGTTATTGATCAAAACTACGGCCATCCAAAATGATATTTATTGATTGAGACTTTTTTTATAAATGACACACAGGTCACCTAAACGGGGATCCATTGCAGCATCTAATGATAATGCGATATAACAATTTGGTATATCAATATTAAAATGCGGTATAATACGTGCGTACGTAATATAAAAAATCGGTTACCGATAATCAATTCTATAAAAACGTAACATGTGTGGCTAATTTCGTATTCAAATTGAAAAAAATTAAAATATTTAGTGTTTATCTTAATATAACTCAAAGCCTGAAAGTAACCGGAATAAATAAATTTTGGGCTTCCTGTTAAATAATTAATGGAAAATTTTGGATTGGATCATATTTACTCAAAACAGTGACACTGGACTTTTATATTGTATTGCTGTAATTTATAGCAATTTCATAAAATTAAAATACCAACATTTCAGGATAACTACAATTTCTCCTCTGAAGCCATATCGAAATTTAAAATGTCTACGCTCTGTCATCAACTCAGTAATGCACCCACAGCAATAGCTCTAAAACGACAAAAACACGTAATAAAACTTAAAATTAGTTCGACATTAACGTATATAAGTACTCTTTAAGCCCCACAGCGCGCAAAATTCACGCATTAGCTCTTCGAGGGAGGGTAACTCATTTTCCTGTTCCACCTGCAGTTACTCTGAAGGATCACCCACCCAAAAAATCGCGGCGCTTGAGAACATCTAGAGGTGTCCAAATCAGCAGGAATCCGAACACCGAGAGTTGAGCCCGGGCCCAAATCAATTTGAAAATGGGATGAATCCATGCTGCTTCCGGGAATTACCGTACCGTTGGTGCCAGGAGACTGGTCTCCCAACTCACCAACGCGACGCTAATTCCCGGAAGCACCATGGATTATTCAAATAGACGTCGCGGAAGCCCAAGGATTAATTGAAAATGAGATATTTTTTGGAGAAGTAGGCAAATCCACCATTCATAAAAGTGCAGCCAACTTTTAGAAATCTAGCGGCATTTTTTTGTACAAGAGGTTCCGTGGAATAGTACAAACCTTGTGGATATCTTCTAGTGTGTGTACGATCCAAAACAAAGCGAGGGGAATATTTGAGCTGAATGCCATTCTGGAGATGTCACCAGGCGATGCCAGAAACCATCGAAAGCAACGCTTTGGAGCGTGACGATCGCCCGCCAGTGCACCGATTACTTCGAAATAACACACACGCACGTGAGCTTGAGATTCCTTCACGACCGCTGAAAGGGTTGGCCGGCCCTGTCCAATCAGACAGGCATATGACGGAAGGGACGGAGAGAGGGAGAACGAGGGGCGTGGGGTGGGCGAGTTGAATGAATAGGCTGGGAGTTCGATTCGCAGGCGACGTCGAAAACAAAGGAGGTGCGGGCAGGAGGTGGGCTGGGGTAGGAGTGGACGCGAGGGGTGGCAGTGAACGGGGGCAGCAACCAAAATACAACGCAGTTCTCCCATGAGGGGTGGGAGACGAACCCCGGCCGACAACGGCGTCGTCGGACGGACCCCGCCGCCGGAAGGACCTCTGAGAGGGAGTGACTGACAGGCAGGAGGAGTAAGGGTCCGTCCGATAAGGGGAGGAAGGTCAGGGTGAAGGAAGATTGAGGGGAGGGAGGCCGGGTGCATTATGGGCAGACAAAAGACGGAGGCTGGCACTGTAGGGCTCGAGGAGAGGGAATGGTTGGGGGAGGGAAATGTTCTGGACGGTTTGAAACGCAGTTTCCGTGAGAGAAATGGGAAAACTAACTCGCAGCTGAGTAAGTTACTCCCTTTAAAGATACAGCGTTCAAGATATTTGCGCCAGGATAACAAGGCTACACGACCCCTATACCAGCTACAATTCAAAATGAAAAGGCATATTTATCCAATGTGTTTATTACTATTTGCAGCATCTTTGTTTGTAAAACAAGATTCTAACTGAACATTTTAGGCAATGTTTTGTAATTACATGAAATCATAGGTTTAGAGGAAGAGGCATAACATTTTCGAGAGGAAACCCAGAATTTGGTTCTCGAATAGAAGAGTTTTTGAGACATTTCAATCTAACTCTTTCGCTTTACCCACTGGAAGTTTAGCGTCGATCTGTCCGATAATTTACAAGGTAGAGATTTTTCTGCTTTCGCTCCACTGCTCACTCAACCTAAAATTCAAACGACCTGCAAAGTTACCACATCAAATGCTATTCAACAAATTGTGATAATGAATTTTCCGAACATTTATTATTTCCCCGCCAGTTACGGGAAACATCATACGCCCATCATGCTAAAAAAAAAGTATGTATTAGGTATCATAGGACGATATCAGTAAGTAATCAATGCCGAAACGCGAGAGAGAGAGTCAAAATGAAGTATAGAAGAAGAATGGGATGAAGAGAAGAGTAGTTATAACGACGCCAAATACTCTAGAAAATATTCACTAATCAAATGGCCAACCAGAAAATAAGTTAATTGTAACCGAACATGGCAGATGGCCATGGCAGAATACCTATGAGATTAATCCACACCACGGAAAAAACTCCGAGGTAATATCATAAGAAAACCAATTCAAACTAGATATACACGCATTGAAATGATACATTTTATGAATATATTGCAACACTTTTATTACAAAACTAAAAGAAAATTAACAAAAACGAACATCAGTAGCCATCATCGATCCGAACATTGGTATGATGAAGCTTTCAACTCCGTCTGCCCTCTTCTCAGGCCCTACTGGGAGAGAGAGTGCTCGTGGAGGGAGAGACCGACAGAAAAGGAAGCATTCCAATGCTGGCCAACACACCGACGACAACCCACCCATCAGACAAAAAAAATCCATCCATTAACGCCCGCTTCCATAAACCTATCCACTGCCGCTTCTCTCTTTTCTCCACGATCTCCGTGTCGTCCCTCCACCCGCACCAACCGCACACGCGGGCGGGCGAGGGGTGGCCTCTGAGGACAAGTGCGCGTGGATTTCTGTGGGTGGTTGTGTGTGCGAGGGTGAGAGAGGGATATGAGCCTTGAGAGTCGGCCGTCGAAAAGCGGGAGTCGTTCCAAATGACACGGAGGCAAAGCCATCGCCGGGACTATAGTATAAGGGAAAGTTGCGCATCCCCTCCTTCACCCCACTCGCACCGCTCGTAACCCACGTCCCTTCCCCTACCAAAACTTCTACCCTCCTCATTCTCTCTCGCCTCGGTTGCTTCCAGCGACCGGAGTGACTGCCATCGCCCGGTGTCAGCTGACGGCGGGGAGACGGTGGTGGTGGTCCGTCGGAATGAGACGAGGTGGGAAGGGAACCGAAATCCCGGGAGGGACGCGGGAAAAGGGTAGGACGGATTTGATGCGCGGCAGGGAGGGATGAGGGACTGAGACGAAAGAGTGGGATAGAAGGTGGGCGGGCTATGCAATATAGCCATTTGTCGACGTCCACGGGAGGGGGGATTCCTTGCAATGCCGAAACGGTTGCATTTTGAGAACTCCAGAGGGAACCAAGATTTCTAGTTTCGAAAAACATCGCCGATGCTAACAAAGTAGGAGCTGATTTCGATGCGCGTCATCACTATTCCCACAACAGATGGTGGTGCATCACCTGTAAATCTTCCCGTTCTACAGGGTGAAACCTTTTCCTTCAGAAACCAAATTTGGACGTCGAGGTTCAGCCTAAATTTTCAATTCCCCAACGACTTACTACAGGCTCGGTCTTCATGCACCGCATTGGCAATGTTGATTTCATCATTAAAATCTTGAACGAATCCCGATTTCCTACGTTTAACTCTCTCGACTTCGCTCAACAGAACTTTAAAAGTGCCCTAAATATACATATATTAAAACGCTCCCAAACTAAGTGAAATCCATTCGTTAAATAGTTTTCACCACAAATTTTCACGTATGGTGGCCCCTCAAGGTTATTTGTTGATAGTTAGTCACACAAAGATATTTAACGAATCAACCACTTCGGAGTAAATTCCACAATAGTTCTACAAAATCCCATCATATTGATCGGACTGCCTTATGCAGGGGACGGCTTACGTAGAACGCCACCGTGCCAAAATCGGTTTGGGGCGGGCGCCTAAATTTGCAGCTCCTGAAAACATTTTTTTTTTTGGGCCGCCCGTCGAAACCTCCGGAAAGGAAGCAATCACGCTGAGTACCTACAATACTCTCACCCTCTCTCTATCTCTCCGCCACCCACGCAACTAATCAGTGACACAAAATGAATTACTACGCGACTGCAGAAACGTTTTTAGGACAGGAAAGTACGAACCCGCGTGAGGAAGGAAAACTTTTAAGTCCGACCGTAATTTTCTGAGAGGAGTAAACAACAAAAAGAGGAGGAACGAGATGCACCACCGTCACTTCAATGAGGGCCTTCTCTTCCTCAAAGGTAGGAAATTTCCTTTCGGCACTCCTATTGAATTACCAGCCTTGATGCGTTGATCACAATCGATCGCCTTTTCAATCTGGTCCTTCCTTATAAACAGTCGATTCAGTTGCTTTCCTGGCCTATCTGCTTAATGGATGTCGTTCTAACTTCCCTCTGATCCCGGAATTGTTGCAAACGTCTGTTTGAAAATGGCATTGAAACAGAACGAATGATTCTAACGAATTGTCCCAGCACTTAAACAATATATTAAACATAGGTTACTTAGCGCTAATATAAATATTTCACTTACTCATTAATTATCTATTAAAATCAATAGGTTCGGCGGCATGGTATCCCATTCCTTCGATCATTCGATCACTGATCTGAGGATCCCAGATTCAAATCCCTCGAGACGACTACAGATGACCCCATATAAAATTCATTCGGACCGATTTTCTGCACACTAGGACTTCGTGTGACACCACAGATGGTTAACAGAGAGGAACCCCTGACCACCCCTAATATGTGAATTTTACACCGCTGATCGGAATGTTAGGGTTGAGCCTACCATCGCCTAAGAAAATCATACGTTTGGTTTATGGATTATTATGGCTTGGTGGAGCACCGAGTGAGGTTGAACAGGAGGAGGACACAGATGAGGTCTGAGAGAATGGTCAAAATTTTCTGGATTCAAGATGATTATAGATTGGTGATGGGCGATGCCGTTAGCCACCTCAAGCGACCCTCGTGGATATTAAAGATACCACTGCTCGCCGCTTCACTGGCTCTCTAAATGTATCTGTCTTAAGAGACTCGTTACCGCAGAAAATACCGAAATCCTAGCTAGCTCGACGCCAACACAACCGGCCCACTCCAGACTGGCCCAGAGGTCGGCACCTAATTTCCGCTCGACATTTGGGATATGCTAAGGTGGAAGTGTATACGTTTACCCTGCGTGGAAGAGATCGATACTTTTGATACACAGGTAGTCAAAAGTACCATACCAACTTGAAAACAAGAAAAGTATTCCTTACAATCACACCAGACGAAGTGGTCCTATAATGGTGTGGAGTCGAAGGGTGGGTCCTAGCGACGAGACTCAAGGAATCCTTTTGAATTATTAAAATTCATTTTATGAATTTTGAATCGATTGCATAAAGGGAATCAGAAATTCATCCTTGAGAAAAATTGCCTGATTTCCGCGTATCGGCGCGTTAGCAATGCGAACGTCAACACATTTTACGTCCGCTTCTCTGCAATTCAGCAACTCACGAAAATGTTTAAGTGAATCTAAAACCAATAGGTAGTAGTATATTACGTAATATACAGTCAACCCGAATACGGTTCAATTGTAGCGTTAGTTTAACTCTCAAGATAAAATTCCAAATTGAGTTAAACAAACGCCCACGATTTCAAGCAATGAAAATATTTTCCAGTCTGACAATCGTGCGTGTAACTGCGTTTGCATTAATGGTCAAGCGGCACTCGTTATGCAACATGTGTCACCACCGCTTCGTTCGAGCTTTGTTCGCAAAACTCCTCCCAACGTTATTAAAATGTACAATTAAACAAAAACGATTAATAAAATTCGTCCAAAAGCAAAAAAAATAAGCAATTTATTTTGAATGCTTAGGAATATTTTCAAGAGACACTGTTATGATGCAAAACGGAAAATTATGCAAATTGATAAAGAATACTTTTTTATTCAAAACGGGTATGTTTTTGTTGGCACACTAATGCAGGACGCATTCAGTGTTTGGACCAAGAGGAAAAAAACAATTAATGACATTAAAATTAACCAAACCGTTAAGTTTCTAGCAAGGAAAAAAAACATGTAATCGTGGAATATAATGTCCCGCAAACTACAGTTAATAGTATTTTAATCAGATTCTTGTTTCCATGGGAGTCACACTAATTCAGATTCATATCCATCACAAATATTTAGGGGGAAAACACAAAATGGCATGATAAAAAATTATAGAAATGCTTAGCACTCCATGTGGTCACAAAAAGGTCGAATATAAATTGCTTTCCAAGACTTATTTGTAAGATATTCAAGTGCAAAGTATCGTTAACATATTTTGCAGAGCATTTTTCTTTAGCACTGTGCAATCTCTCGTCAACATCATCCTCAAAAGTTGGCATTTCGAACAAAAAAATATGCGTCGCCTGCTCGAGTTCCACAGTGACGATGATCACCATGACAACTCGAACCACTGGAGAGAGAGAGAGAGAGGGAGAGAGAAAGAGAATAATATTTGAAGATAAGAAGCGATTCATTAAAGCCGAAATGGGGATCTTCCGGCACGAGCGAGGGGAAAACTCTGCACGCGAAACGGTAGGTAGGTACCCCGCGCCATCGAATGCGTGAAAGGTCCACGGACCCAAAAAATTTACATCGCAAATTACCCCTTCGAGAGGGACCGGGATACGGCATAGAATACTATATACAGAAACGCCGCGGATCACAATTTCCATCAATCTTTCCACGTGGGCGCCGGGCAATAAACGCTAATTTTAAAAGCCGGACTAATAGCGAACCTCCTGAAGAGCAACGGACACGCGATGGTGGAGAAACTCACCCTTCGATTGGCTCGAGAGCTGCGGGGGAGGGCGGGAGGGAGAGTCACTCACAGTAAAATCCTAGAAGAAGGCAATGAATTGGGGAAAGGAGTCTTTGTCGAGCCACACGCTGACGACGTAACAAAACCCTTAGTCATGAGGCAAACCTTCCATCAAACTAACGAAGGAAAGCGTGAACCTACTCCAAGAATAATCACTGAGAAAAAAAATTTCAGAGTTTTTTTACGAAGGCGTATTTTCTTAACGTACTATGCTTCTCGCGTTTGCTTTACAGATACTTCAGTCCGGTAAAGATTACATTATTTTTAATATTACGCCCCGTTTGAAAAACTATAAATGGATATTTTAAAGACTAGAGGAGCACCCCTCATACTTCAGCCTTGCTATCCGATTGGCGGCATTCCATACTCCATTCCAAGGCCCTTCGATGAATAGCACGCCGCGACAATCCACTCGCGCCATCCAACAAACTAAGGTTTAAAAGTATATCACATAGTTATCGCCGACCCCTCATCACTATTTAGGAGCATCTGCACCAACATTTGAACGGAACAGGTTAAGCCTACGATTTATACTCGCGTTTTATCCCCCCTGGATCGGTTCCGCAACGATTCCAACACTCACGGGTATGGTGAGTCGAGATTCTAGACGATGTGACCCAAAGGGCAGATTTTGATCTTGTTACTGGCGCATCGAAATCCTTCCAAAACCTAAAGCGATGCGTACTCCAGGGATGGATGCCGAGATGCAATGTCATGAGGAGAGAGCGAGGATGAGCGGAGGATTGGGGTGGGGACGGAGAGGGGGGAAGGGAGTGAGAGAGAGAGAGATGAGAACGAAGCTGAGCGAATAAAGGGATCTCGACGGAAAGACAAATAGAGTGCCAGGGCCTTTACCCGGAAGTTCGGGAAGGAGCGGGAGAGGTGGGTGATGAGGGTCGGGAGAGGAGAAAAGGGTTGGCGGCGGAGACTGTGGCGAAGTGTGTGTGTGTGTGTGCTTTTCCATTCCATCCTCCCCACCGAACCCATCCCCTCTCGCATACACACAGGACCCCGGGCGCCCTAATGCTCCCACGGGCTGATTAGTGCGGGAGGGGGCGCGGGAAGAGGGGAGGAATGGGTTCGAGACCGAGGGATCAGGTGGCGATGGTAACTACCGCATTGACCCAGCGCCACAACTCCATTCACACCGCAGGGTGGAGGCGAGGGAGAGGGGGGAGGGCGAGGACGGACGGCACCCGGCTGGTGCGGGAAGCGTATCTCTCCGCGTCACACACACACATATCCCCTCCCTCTCACTCCACCTCCTGCAGACCCAAAACCGCCGCTCCGCACTCCGTCGGAAGAGCACTCGCACCGCACATACCGACGTGATCGAAAACTCAACCCCCATCTCGAGCGGGTGAGACAGAAAGGGAGGGAGACAGATTTGCGGGAGGGGGGAAGTGGAGGGGGATGAGGGTGCGGCGAAGAGGTATCATCAACCCCCTCTCACCCCGAAGCGAGCGTCCTTCTCTCCCTCTCACGCGCCTGCCGCTACCGTGACCAGGAATCGGGCTGCGGAGTCTGCGGGGTGAGGTGCGGAGGGATGGAAGGAGGAGGAGGATTCGGAGGAGGGGGGATAGGGGGGTTAGTGGCACGTGGTGCGGAGATAGGAGAGAGGAGGGGCGGGGGGGGGGGGAGGGGGAAGAACCCCGAAGATGATCCGAATTCCCGGCGGCCTAATTTTATTTCCTGATCCGCCCCGCCCGCCTGCTGCATCCGCCTTCCAATTCCCATCACTGTCACCGAATCCCTAAATACCACGCGCGCCTAAGTGCCCCCATCCCACCCGCGTGGCGGGCTGAAGATTCCGAATAATTCTTTTTTCCATGAAAAACCGCGAGTATCAGACCCGGTGAACTCGAAGCCGGAGACAACAACTCCGGTCAATTAAAATGGGATCCAACTCCCACTGCCGTAATATCTACATGCAAAATGCAACGACGCAGCAGTTATTCGGAAGGATGGGAAATGCGTTTTTCGTATGTCAGCAGGGAAGGAAAATGAGTGATACGATTAATAGCTCATAGTCCCTGGGACTATAGTGAAGACTATGCTTGTGTGACACTTCCGTTGAGAAACTCCTTCCGCAACACGTCTCCCAAACAATTCATATTTCAAATCTCAGATGGTAATTTAAAACGTGGAAACATATATTTTCCGCCATCGATGAACGCTTCGATATATTGTACGGAAAAAAGTTCACCGATGAAATTAAGTGCATTTATGGTTCGCTGTACTGGCATATCAAGTCAGGATGACGCAACAACGTGCAGAATACGACGATAACTCTCTAAAGTCACTCTTTTTTTTTGACAAGATGTTTAATGGGCCCAGTCCGGCACACCTGAGCCCCCAAAACTTAAATCATGATATCCAAACAACGCACTTCGATTGACCCGTCACTCCAACCAGAATGATTGACATTGCTACTAGCCGTCAGTTTTCAAGGGATGTTGGTTATTTGTTAAATAAATTGAAAAAAAAACTTTTTTTTGGGGGGGATTGGATACGATTGGATGGCGTGATCCTGCAGTCCACCGTACACGGATTTGAATCTGCGTCTCCATAAAGCAGTTAAAAAAAGGAATATAGAGAGAGGAAAACGAAACCAAAGAGTGGTTAACATGCATTATTAGTGGATTTTATCCATTGCTTTGAATTTCAACGGTTACGTGAGACAAATTGTGAGATCTTAGTTATCGCGTTTTTTGGGTGCCAAAGTATAAAAGAAGTAAAAATTCCTCTCGAAACTGAGGTCTTAGTGACGCCTAATATACAATGGATTCAAAAATAAACTATTGCTGTCAGGTAATCAAGGTGGGATAGGGCAGTTTATTTAAATCTGTGTGCCAGAATGATGTAAAACGGGTATTAAAGCGCTGACCATTAATCTGATTAACAATTAGGCAGATATTAGCTCAAATTACTAAAAGTTCCGTCTGAAGTAATCAACATGTTTGCATCAGGCAAACAACTTCGTATGCATCGTGGTACAGCAAATATATCTTCCATAAGTTTTCCTAAAATTTAATATGGCTATTATTGCACTATTAATTTTTGTAATCTACAATATCTACATGTTTTTCTACGAACAAAATATCGATCTATTTTAAAAATAAGATTCCTATAATACTGTGTAGATACTTAAAAAAAGAGTTTCAGGAAAATGCTATACTGCCAAAGACACGTGGCACGCTTTGCCAGCGTCTTAATATTAACGTCTTAACCGCTAACCCCTCATAATTACGGTTTTTAAAATGTGCTGAATGGCAAGTAAACACGGAAAACAAACGAGTAGAGACACAAAGATAACAATTAAAAAAGAGGTAGGTTACTTCTTGAAATTGGTAAAATATTTTTAAATCTTTGAGAGCCGAAATATTATACAAATATTATATAAATAAATCAGGGGGGAGGGGCGAAATTTATCGAGATTTCGGAGTGATCGTGAACACGTGCAATGCATTGAAAACTTTGGTTTTAGTATACTTGGATTCGGGACACAGGTTTGAAGCACAGTGAGGTGCAACTTTAGTTGTTCGGTCGAGTTTTTACGTTGTAAGACACCCACGAGAAACTCCTACTTGCGCTCAGCACAATTGCTATCATGAAACTTTGTCTAGTCTATTTTACAGCACTAAACTGCTCAAATGTAAATATAAAGATGCAATCAGAGTACATTACGATCCAATTGCAATCAAAATCAATCCAAATTGCACACTTGACTAACACTGATACAGTCAAGTAATTTACTCGGAAACGAACAAAACTCTTGACTAAACGAATAGTTACCGTGAGCGAGCAAGCACAACAAAATACACGAAAACACTCCATTTGCATTCAATGTCGGAATGATTTCGCCGACTTTAATAGGAGACGGAATTTTTTTTTTACGGTGCATACAAAACCTTCAGAATCGTGAGACGAGAGCAAAACTATCCAAAGCGGAAACTTTACCGAAAGCCCCGAATAATCACTGAAACGAAAATATTACTTTCATTCATTTTTTTCCCCCCGATGGACCGACCGTCGCACGCATCACCATACAGGACGCCTGTTGGACGGAGCTTTGATTTCAAAAAGCTGACGTCCACGGATAAAGCGTCTATCGCTTCGATAATAATTATTTTTTTTTAAACTCTTTCCCGATTCCTTTTTTCGTACCAGCGAGGCGTGAACGCGTGCAAGGAGCTGAGCCCACCCAGATGAATCCTCCTGTTTTGCGTGGGCTTGGGCACTCGAGCGGCGACACACACACTCACACGCATGCGAGGAACAACGACGAAAATCGGTGTTCCATACACATCTATGTTTATCTCTGGATATTGCAACGGAGGGTTGTGGGACGGGAGTCCCGTGGTGGCAGATTGGGGAGAGGGCAAAGGTAAGAGGAACAAAGGGGGACAGATTGATTCCGCAGGGCGAGGCTCGCTCAATTCGATTAATGAACGCGTTAATTCGTTCGAGTCGCGAGCGAGGGATAGTTTTTCGGGTCGACTGGGACGCGCGGCGCGTCCAGGCCACGCGGAACAGGATCGGACTGAGACTTGCATAAGAAAATGTTCACGGTCTGAGTCAAATTTCGTGCAGTTTTTGCAGTATTTAAGTACAAAATAAATATTAAAGTTATACAACTTACGAGTTGATGGTATTGGGGAACTATTAATTCATGAATTACTTAAGTATAGTGGAAATGGTTTAACGGCGAACTGAGTTTGTTAATGGTGTCGTTAACTTTCCGATGTGATTTATTTTCTATTAGCAATAGTGTATCGGACAGAGTTATGTTTTGATAGACTCAGAACGGCTACTAAATATTGTCGTGATTCCTTAACGACTACTGTACAATACGTTTACACTACCAGTATGTGATACTGATTATTTAATAATTTCATTTTAGTTCTCCGTTTCGCATTACTGGCGACAGAAAATTGAAAATATGAAAAATGTTCTATTATACTGAGCATTAATATGGGAAGCAATTAATGAGATTAAGAAGTATGCTACAAAAGTCTGCTATTTTGCTACACAATTCCATTCCTCAGAGTAACGATTCCATTGTTTCCCTTGTGCATAGAGTTTCCAGTCACCCATTGCTACCATTTAATTTAATTGAAAATCCCAGATGAAGGCAATTTTATGAAGCACTGCTGTAATCTTTTTTGACATTGGAGCGCAGTTTTTTGAGGAGAAAGTTGTTTTGCTAAGCGACAACCTTAAAGAGATTAGGGGTGACGTTGCATTTTTGTCGAAACTATTTGCAAAGTGTGAAGGAAATGAGTTTACAATTGCATGATCTGCTGCATAATAAATTGGTGGTTAAAAAGCTACTTGCATTTTCAACTTCATATTTGGCGAAACGTGGTTTTACTGCAGTCATTCAGCATATCTCCAAGCAAACAAACATACTTTAGGTTTGTGAACGCGGTGATTTAAGTAAGGCTCCTGCTGAGTGACATTAAACCGGACGTTAAAAAACTGGTCTCAGGCCATCAAGTCCATCCATCCATAAAAATTTTATTTGATCGCAATATGTCATTAAAATAGGAAATGGAATCTCTTTCATGACATCTAGATCATGAAAAACTATAATCAATAGTCACTTAATTGTTTAACTAATTTGAACAAAATATGATTGGTAATTCTAGTTTCATAAATTGAAAATTTTCATGTGATATAATTGCTTAATTTAAGTAAAAAAATGATATGCAAACTTCATAAAAAGCTTTTTTAAAATTGTTTCGATAATTTATTTTTATGTAAAAAGTGTATTCTCACGTAAGTTCCTTTTTATGTGTATCAAGTCTTTGGCATAATTGTGACACGAAAAGTAATCATCTATTGGATTATAAATAAACATTTGATCAGTTATTGTTTTTAATTTAATATTGCTATGTACCTCATTTGGTTATTTTGTTTAAGATTTAATTAATATTTGAAAACTGCCGATTAGGGGGCGTTGAGTATCGGTTTATAGATCCAAGGGGTTGGTGGATCCGAAACGTTTGGAAAACACTGCATTAGGTTGATTACGTATTCAAATCCATTACATTCCAGTTAGCAGGTAGGCGCTTAGACAACTGCACGTAATGAGTTGTTTGAAAATTGCCTTTCGCCCAAGCATTCACCTACGAGATCGATTCATAGCGGAAAGGTTAAGAGAAATCAGTTTGGTAAGTATTATCTGTGCTTACAGAGGGTTTTCTGGTAATTTTGTGAACACCGTGGCATAACTAACAAAAGATAATAAGCAAGGCGCTTCAACGCTGTGTAAACCCTATTTGCTCTACATTAACGATATAACACGATTAACATTCAAAATCCCCATTGTCCCTCCAAACACATTAACTTCCTTTTTATTAATTTTTTTATTCGTGCCAAAATTTATTTTTATGATAAGACACACTCGAAAAGCCAAAACTTGTGTATGAGTGAGGGATATAGCAACACACCTACAATTTGAACTAATCAAAAACAGATATTATATGACAACGGGCATCAGTTTACCGAACCACATTTCCTCCATTCAATTTTTCCGCCGATAAATGTTCGGCATCAATGTCAATCTTAAGATATTGTGACAAGAAACCACTGGTATTTCTATCCAATTTTATTTTCCTTGCAACAAACTAATTCTGTGATATTCTCCATCGCGCAACGTAGGGTGGGGGGGGGGAGGCGCGAGAAAGCTGCCGTTACTGCGTAAACGCGTTGGTTTTTGAAGGTTAAAAAGCTGCCCGGAGAAAGGCCGCCCAGGTAGGAACACATAAAACCAGAAAAACAAAAGGAAGAGATGAATACGCCGATCTGAGAACACTCCAAGCACCAAGCGCTACAAAACCTCCCGGATTTACATTTTCCGTTATCAGCATCCCGGGACGAAATGGGCTTAACCCCACGTTTGATTAGTTCCTTTCAAAAGGACCGTTGAAAAAAGAACCCCATGCCCCACCGGAGTGGAGATTGGATTATGGGAGAAGTGTGGAGGGAGGGAGGGGTGGAGAGGCGCGGTGGGAGGGAGGAGGAAGGGACGAGGGAGACACGCGGGATGCGCCACGCCCTCTCCAGCACGTGGCGCGGAGGAAAGGGGGGGAGGCGGGCCGGAGCCAAAGCGCAGAGGGAGGAATGGAGGAAGCGGGCGCAGAAGGCAAGAAGGCGCGGGGGAGCGCGACGCCTTCATCTGATGTGGGGAAGCGTTTCGATCTATCCTCGGGAGGCGAACTTACGCAGGTGCGGCGAGTCGAAAACGCCATAAATGCGTTTACGTCGGTACCTCGGAAATAACTCAATCTGAGCATCGCAAATTGGACGTTTCAAAATCCAAGTGCCAGAAACACGTCGCAGTCAATTCGAATTAGACCAAAAAAACACGCACGAGTGGCCATTTTTTTTAACTAGGCACTGCGGCAATTTTCCGTAAAGAGGAAAACATTTTGACGAGCTTGGATTGGTGAAAACTGTAATGTGAAGCGTTGCGTTGCACGGCTCAGAGGAAGTGAGATCTGAGGCTGGAAAATACAAATAGGAAATGAATGAAAACAAAAATAGAAGACCGAAGAAGTTCATTGCCAAAAATATGAAAAAAAATAATGGTGAAACATCTCTCAGAACCTTAAAGAGTTGTTGTGATCGAATAATTTCAGGCTTTTCATAATTTGTTTTGCTTTTCATAATTTGTTTTGTCACTCTTACGAAAGCGTGGATATTTTTCGTCTTTCATCAATTCTAGCCCAGATAGAAGTAAATAATTCATGCTATGAGGAATCAGCGAAATATCATTTCTTTCGGAGTCGGAGGTTAATTTTGGAAAGTAAAGCATATGAAATGGGGATAATCAGCAAAATGTACTCCAACCCCTGCCTTTGAAGGAGTTTAAGCAATTCCATTCTACTTATATATTTTGATCGCTTCTGTATTTTTCAGAAAAAAACCGGAATTGGGTCTACAGCCTTTTTCAAATGCACTTCTATACAGAATAGCTCCATTGGGAAAGAGTAATAAATATTTACACGGAATTTTTAATTTCACGTGGCGTGTATCATCTTCGGATGATAGTAAACATTTATGACATTGGCACTGCGAGCTAATGGCAAAAGTTTGTTAGAAATCCTAGGCGAATATGAGAAGTAATATCATATTGCAAAGGATATTGCTTTTAACAAAAAATATTTAGGTCGGCGCACAATGCATATTTTTTTTGGTCGAGTCGGGTAGGTTTTTACTATAGATATAAATATTTTGCTTTTTACAAGGGTTTTCCTGATCCCTGAAGTAAGGAGTCTATGACTGCGAGTTTCGGTAGGAGTTCTAGGTTCTAGTTCCGTCAAGGTCTTAAATTTCTTTATTTATGCCTTCTGGGAAATTATAGAATTAATTCGTTACATTTCGCTTGCAGACCTGGTAGTAGCATTAAGTAGGTCCAGTTTACCGGCTCGAAATCTTAACCGAAAATTATGGCGACCACGGGCTTCGCTTGCCTGTGGTCCGCTGTGTAGAGGAACTGACTTCTAGGGGCCCTCATGCACGGTGAAGAGAGATGGAGTGGTGCGGTGATGAAGATCGTAGTAATTTTCAAAGCGCAGGTTACCCACTAACAGATCAATAAGATGAAATACCCGGGAGAACGTCTTTTGATACTTCCTAAGCCACCGACAAATAATGCTCTCACTAGCAGATAGTTTGATTATCTTTACTGTAGAATTTAATCGTCTAGAATTTTTCCGTTGGAGACACTATCGTTCTCTGCCAATGGCGTGTCTGTTTATTTACGTGCTCCAGAATACGGTATTCTGCAGGTGGCAAGGAAAGAGGAGGGTTGGAACGGGGATGAAAGCTTACGCTTACGGCGAAGAGATACGACGGGGCTTGGACTCTGAAACAGAAAGGGGGTTGAGGAGAGATGGAGAGAACGTCACTGAGGAAGCGTTGATCTCCTTTATTTGGCGAGGGGCCGCGGGGGTGGGAGGAGGCGCGGCAAAGCCCTGCTTCGCGAGGAAGGAGGGTGAAATTAACGAGGGGATTTGCGCCCGACGATACGAATGACGCTGAATTGAGGGGGACGAGTGCGTACACAACCTATTCCGCGGGTAGGACATAAGATTCAAGGGAGAGGGGACGGAGGCCAAGGGACTAAGAACGGAGGGCAAAGCGCTGCCAAAACCCACACCTCTCTCACTCCCACCCAAAAACCACGGCACCCTCGTCAACCCGTCCGATCCCCTGCCCACCCCGCATCTTCCTTCCGCGTTTAATTTCGACGGAATAATCGTCCGCCTTAAAAACTTTCTCGCCTTCATTCACGAGCAGTTCGCCAAGATTTTAGTGTCGGGAGGAGGTTCGTCGCGGGAAACTAATGAGTCCCACTCAAAAACCGGATACTTGGATTTAACCGGCGGCGAGGCGAACTCTCAGCGTCTCTCTTGCGGAGAGCTTTAATTTATCGAAACGATATATAAACGACTACAGAATTAATGCAGTGGAATTGATTGCCTTGATATTAATAGTATTGGTTTAAATAATGGGACCAATGATTAACTAAGAAAAACTAAGAAATTAATACTATGGGTTGAAAGCTTTTTGAGCGTGTGGGTGGTGGTAGTTCAGGAGCGTTGGACTACTGGCCGGGGGGCCCGGGTTCAATTTCGATTTTTCGCATTTTTCGGGTACCAGATCTTCCAGGGAAACAAAAACCGGCATGGGGAAAGGTACTGTCCCCCCTACCCTGATGTGTCAATTTCACACGCCGCCGGGTTTAGTAATGGGTGAATTCTACCATCACCTACCAAACGAACATTAGGATTGATTACTGTTGTTATGGTTATATATATATATATATATATATATATATATATAAACACACAAACACTAGGTAAATAAATATTAAACACACAGAAACATAAAAGAAGGACACTTACAGTAGAGCACGTGCCGTCGAAACGTAAGTATCTACTGTAAGTGTCCTTCTTTTATGTTTCTGTGTGTTTAATATTTATTAACCTAGTGTTTGTGTGTTTGTGCGTCGCCGGAGTGCGTCATTTTCAAGATTATATATATATATATATATATTTTTTTTTAGGTAATCTACCGGTTAAGGTAGGTTTTTGGATGGACCCAACTATCAAACAAACATTTTGTGACTCCCCACCTAGCAAACTAATCTATATCAGGTCCCTCTTCATCTCGGTGTACTTCTTTCCTCCCTTCATCTCGTCCAACATCCCTATCCTGTTCCTACCCTTACCTCGCTTGCCCAACATTCTTCCCTCTATTACCCTCTTCAACATTCCACTACCGCTCAATACGCCCTTCATCCATTTTTCCTGCCTCCATAGGATTTCTCTCAACAAACCCCTCTCCTCCCCCACCATTTCTAGTACTTCCTCATTTTGTTTTCCTTTCGGTCCATTTCACCTTTTCCATTCTTCTCCACACCCACATTTCAAAAGCCTCCAATCTACGTCTATCCTCCTGCTTCAGCGACCACGTTTCCGCGCCGTACATAGCTACGCTCCATATAAGAGTTTTTACGAGTCTTGTCTTAACATCCCTACTCAACGTCCCCGTCATCAACTCCCTCCTCCTTGAGAAAGCCTCCTTGCCTAGCGCAATTCTTCTCCTTACGTCCCTCCCACTTTGACCGTGTTGGTCCAAAACACTTCCGAGATATGTAAACTGTTCTACCTGCTCTATTTTTTCCCCGCCTATTTTAATATTTAGCTTAGCCATTTTCTTTCTGGAAAATCGCATAACCTTTGTTTTATTAATATTGATTCTCATCCCATATTTATCGCACTGAACCTCCAATTCACTCAACAATGATATATATATATATATATATATATATATATATATATATATATATATATATATATATATATATATATAGATGATTTCTTCGAAGTAACACGGAAGTGTTGAATAAAAAACTTAGACAGTAACACACAGCACGAGAACACATAAAAAGAACACTCACAATATTATCTTGATAATTTCGACGGACTTGAGCTCCGTCTTCTTCGGGAGATAAGATATGACTCTTATGAGTCATATCTTATCTTCCGAAGAAGACGGAGCTCAAGTCCGTCGAAATTATCAAGATAATATTGTGAGTGTTCTTTTTATGTGTTCTCGTGCTGTGTGTTACTGTCTATATATATATATATATATATATATATGTGTGTGTGTGTGTGTGTGTGTGTGTGTGTGTGTGTGTGTGTGTGTGTGTGTGTGTGTGTGTGTGGGCGTGGAGAAGAATGGAGAAGGTGAAATGGACCGAGAGGAAAACAAATGAGGAAGTACAAGAGATGGTGGGTGAGGAGAGAGGTTGGTTGAGAGAAATCCTATGGAGGCAGGAAAAATGGATGAAAGGTGTATTGAGCGGTAGTGGAATGTTGAAGAAGGTAATAGAGGGGAGGATGTTGGGCAAACGAGGAAAGGGCAGGAACAGGATAGGGATGTTGGACGGGATGAAGGGAGGAGGAAGTACACGGAGATGAAGAGGGACCTAATGTAGAGTAGGTTTTCTTAGGAGTCACAAAATATATATTTGATAGTTGTGTCCATCCGAAAACCTACCTTAACCGGTAGATTACCTAATAATAATAACACTTTTGTGAAATTCTCACGGACGTGAATGATAATGTAAATGGAATATGGCGTAAAATGTTTTGTCTTTGTCTACTAGTGGTAATTCCATTTACATTATATATATATATATATATATATATATATATATATATATATATATATATATATATATATATATATATATATATATATATATATATATATATATATATATATATATATGAACGAACCTCAAGCCCAATTTCAGGGCCAAGTTCGTTAAAGAGTAAGTACGAGAGTAGAGTCGTTTTGGACCAGGAGGATTGAAATCAGGGACATTCACCGACGGTTATTTCGTTCGCTTTGGTTCACGAAGAACCCGATACCACCCACCAGCACCTGCCTTTCAAATAAATCTTATTAGCGACTGCGGAGCACTTACATCCCAATCAAACCTCAAAAATCCATAAAACCCTGTCGATGGCATCGCCGGTGGAAGTTACCGAGAGACGCGAACCGTTGCCTTCGGCATCGATTCGCGATCGTCCCTGGTTTGTAGAGAGGCGGGGTTGGGAAGGATAAGGGGGCAATATTTCATCATCGGCACCCGGAACACTTCCCAATCATCAAGGGAGTGACGTGGAAGGAGGGTATGGGGGATGAATCGGCAGGAAACCCAACAAAAGCGCAAAATAAAAGTAGCGATCATCCGTTTTCAAGATTGATTCGGGGGTCAAAATGCTACGATAAATACCCCTTTTGGAGATAAGTGGAGCTTCCCCCTTCTTTTAAAAATACCCCCTCCCCTGCACACGCATTCGATTCGCAAACTTGCATTCCCACTTCCCACACACTCCAGTACCGAGGCTACCTGTTTTTTCGTCGTTTGACTGATTTTTAAAACATTTTTTTTTTATTTTTAAGTGAAATGTTAAGCACACAATTTTCAATCCATTTTCTTTCTCAGCAGACGCCTCCGCCATTTCACTCATCAATGAAAATTTCTTGCTCTGCTTAAACATTTGCCGCATTAAGAATTCGACGATCTTTTTTCTGATCTAGCAATTTTCTCGCATTTGTGGATGGTTTCCCCCTCTGGTAAAATTTATACAGGCCCTTATTAAGGCAACCGTGTTGAAGGAAATGTAGTGGAACAACATGACGAGAATCAAAGACGGCATAAGTGGTGGTGCCCATTCGTTTAATTCTTCACCATCAAAAAGCGCGTTTTTCCAACCTTGGCGTCAATGGCAGAGCACACCTGATGATGACGTCAACCCTTTGAAAAATGAACAAGTGGAAGTTACCATCTGTGTTGTCATTACTTTTAGGTTCCTTCCTCGCGCTTGTTTCCTGTCATTAACAGTTGGACACCTGATGATGGCACCAAGGCGTTGAAACCTGCGTTTCGATTGTAAACAATGAATACGTGGACAGTCCCATACATGATTAAAGAGTCGTTACTTTCCACTTAACTTCTCAGCTTATATCACTATGTTACATAAGTATAATATCAATTATTTCGTTAGAATAATCGAGACAATGTAAAATGCACTGATACCGCCTGTTAAAGTAACAATTGGGTTTATTCCTGCTACCGATTTGTACATATATACAAAAATGTATATGTGTATATAAATATATACACTATATATATATACACATATATATATAAATATATATATGTGTATATATATATCTAAACCATAAACACAGTAATCAACCCGAAGGTCGGTTTAGTAGGTGATGGTAGAGCTCACCCATGTACCAAGCCCGACGGCGTGTGAATATTCACACATCAGGGTAGGGGGGCCAGTTCCTTTTCCTGTGCCGGTTATGGTTTCCCAGGAAGATCTGGTACCCGAAAAATCAACTAACTTGGGTGGAGCTGCAGGTGCACAGAGTGCCTTGCCCGGGAATCGAACCCGGGATCCTCCGGTCAGTAGTCCAACGCTCTACCCACTAGACCACCGCGACCCATTAATATTATTAAGAGGTAATCTACCGGTTAAGTTAGGTTTTTGGATGGACACAATTATCAAATAAACATTTTGTAACTCCAAACAAAACCCAATCCAGCAACCTCATCTACCTCAAAGAGGACCTGAGGTAGATGAGGTTGCTGGATTGGGTTTTGTTTGGAGTTACAAACTGTTTATTTGATAATTTTGTCCATCCAAAAACCTAACTTAACCGGTAGATTACCTCTTAATAATATATGCAATGGGTCGCGGTGGTCCAGTGGGTACTACTGACCGGAAGGTCTCGGGTTCGATTCCCGGGCAAGGCACTCTGGGCACCTGCAGCACCACCCAAGTATATATATAAAACTTGGACAGCAACAAACAATATATGAGCACATAAAAGGAACACTCACACTTTATTTCTTAATAATCTCGACGAAATTTAGCTCTGTCTTCCTCAGAAGAAACAGTTGTACTCCCGACGACTGAGTACGACTGTTTCTTCTGAGGAAGATGGAGCTAAATTCCTTCGACATTATTAAGAAATAAGATGTGAGTGTTCTTTTTATGTGCTCATATATTGTTTGTTGCTGTCCAATTTTTTTTAATTCAACAATTCCATTTTACTTCGACGAAATCATCTATATATGTATATATTTATATAATATATAAAAATTATATTTATATAATATGAAATTTAATAATTTATATTTTATATAATATTATATATTTTTATTATAAGTATTTATTAAGACGTTTAGACACAGAAACAAAGAAAGTACACTCACATATGCAGTTTTGACTTGTCGACGGTTTCTGTGTTTTAATGTCTAAATTAATGTCTGTATACGAGAATGTCGTATATTTGTGCGTCGTCGAAGTGCGTTCTGTATCGAATCATGTATAAATAATTTTTCATTTCTAATATTCATATTTATCTAACTTGACGAGTTTCCGCATGTTCCTACTTTTTCAGTGGCTAACAAAATCGTGGTTACATGGAGGTAGGGGTCCGTCGCTCTTAATAACGCCAGAATAAAGATTCCTATCCATTATACCTTTCTTTCTCTTTTCTTTTACTCTCCCCCGCAGTCGATCGCATGCCAATGCTGTTAACGTCGGTCGGAAATGTAAAAAGAATAAAAAAAGAAGCCTTGGCGTGATTTTGAAAATTCCAGTCTAGATGTAAGGGATGATTTACGATTGTGAGTGTGCCGGGTAAGCGGGTTTGAGGTGGCAGAAGAGCTTGGAGTGGCCTTAGGTGAGGGCCGGGGAGGGAGAGGTGAGAGAAGGATGGGCCGTCCGCTGGCCTGGAATGATTTAGGGAAAAAATTCCACATTTTGGAGCAATTATTCTCCAAGGTATGGGGCCTCTTTGAAAGAAATTTTTCCGATCCGGTGAAATAGACAATCGTGAGTAGGACGAAATCACATTTTAAACAGATTCTTATTTATGACGTGACTGCGATCGAAGAGCTTATCCATCCTTCGAAAGGTTAAGAAATATTACAACAGTATGTTTTTCAAATAAGTTTGACGTAATACTTAAGAGACCAATAGGAATACGTCAATACGTTCTCGACTTCAAATCTATGGCACTTGATTTGAGAGGCAAATATAAAATTGAGTCAATCTCCTTAACGTATTGATAACTGAGTTATGTGACAATTCAATCCAATTATTAAGCAGTAAGACAAACTATACATTGACGAGAAAATGCTTTAAGACTCCTACGTCATAGTTTTTTTTGTGCCGAGTTATGGAAGCGGAACGATGGAAAGAGGATGTCTCGATAAAATTTATGACAAGGAAAGAAAAAAAATATCTCGCTGCCAATAGGACTATTTACGTTGCAGAGTTACAAATGCACAATGATTAAAACCAAAAAAAAAACACAAATATTTGTCACCGATGCAATAAAATCCTTTGGAGGACGTTAAAAAGCCTTCGTCATATCCTTTCTCGAACGCGACACCCCACCCAACACCATCGGCCATGCGGCGCGGGCCGTAATTTTTGAAAAAAAAAACATCGTGACTGGCGGAGAGAAAGAAGGGTTGAGTGTTAGAGATGGGGAGGGATGGAGAAAATGTGGGAGGGTTGGGGGTGGAAACAGTGAGGACTTGGTTACTCGGACGGGGAGAGGGGCGGAGGAGGAGTAGCTCGCGGGAAATGAATGCGGTCCTTTCGTGGAGGGTTGATAAGTAAAGAGAGAAAGGCCGCCTCCCGCACGCATGAATTGCTCCCATTTGCGAGGGGTTTGGGCGGTGGACGAAACTTTGGAGAGCGGGTAGTGTTAGCGAGGAAAGGGGATGGGGGGGGCGGAGGAGGAGGAGGAGGAAGGATTCTGACCTCATTTCCTGAAGGAACATCAAAAACCATTCCGTGGTGATATACGACCTCTCTGCGATCAGCATTTAGCTTGCCGTCGGTCGGGGGAGGGGGTGGGTGGGTGGGTAAAAGGGGGATAGCGGAATTGCGGGGAGAATGGCGTGGGAGAGGGGGAGGGAGCCTCAAAAATAAAAAAAGAGACGACGAGGAGAAAAACAAACTACTCCTCCCCTCCCGATCCGCCCCCTACCCTTCCCCCCCGAAGAAGCATAACATCCGTGACGGAGTCGAGGTGAAACAATGATAACGACAGAAATGATATTTCAAAGGGAAGCGGTAATCGATAAATCAAACGGCGGCCCTCCGCTGGATGAATGGGAAAGAGCGGGCGGGATAGGCGGGGAGTGGGAAAAAAAATGAAGGGCTAGAGGGGAAATGCCGTGCATCGGCCAATTCTGGGAGGGATGGGTGCGAGGGGAGGGAGTGTGGAATGGGAAGAAGGAGAGGAGCGATTGGAATAAAATTAAATTGAAGACGAAGCGAGAAGGGGAGAGATAAATTAAAAAAAAGAACGAACTACAATGACGTCCCCCTCCCCTTCTGGGAGGAAGCCATAGCATTGAAAAAAAAATCTTTTGGATTCAATTCATGCAGACATATATATCACACAATTTATTTTCATCGTCTTTGTGTGTTTTCAGTTCAAAAATTAATACCCATTAATTCCACCATAATTATTTTACAGCCTTATAATATAATTTTTTTTCAATCTCCCTTTCTTCCGAAATATTTCTCTCCTCGTTGTCGGCTTGATTTGAGTTTTTCAATTTCGTATGTGCCTCGCGTATTCTCTATGTCTCTATTTCCACAGGTGAAATCAATTTCAGCAGAAGTCATTAGCAGGAATAACATTATATTTAGGGCAAAAAAATATTTTATCTGACTTAAAATACTTTTATTATCCATATCGCTTATTGTACATGTTATAGAAATGTCAAGGGTTTAAGACCTTTACGAAAACCGCAAAGAATTAAGATTTGGTGTTTTCCCGGCGCACGGGTGCAAAATAACGTCGACAGCTGTCACTTTGACCCAGCGGAAAACCCGGGAAGACTTCAACGTACTGTAAATCATTAATTGATGGGGATTTCCTCCAATGATACCAAAGAAGTATTGAATGATATAATTCCGAAGAAACTTCTCAACCTTTTGGGCATTCAAGCAAAATTGAATGCGTGTGGACGGTTTCATCGGGTGATCTATTCTTGTTCGTACTTTGATACGGTATATGGTTGCGTTGGACTCGGGGAAACTGCAAAAACATAGCATTTTACAAATGCAAGTCGGCCAATTATCATGGTAGGTAAAACTACACGATCTTAATTTCCATTTTGCTGTTTTTCAAAATAATGTTAAAAACTACCTGATTTCCACTGGATTTCCAGATTCACAAGTCGCTTCACATTAATGCATCACGTACCCACTTTTCATATCGATTCGATATGAAAATATAGATAATAAGATAGATTCGAAGCATATATATATATATGTTATTTGATGTACAACAGCAAGGAAAAATAAACAACTTTTGAACTTGAACTTGGAATCATTTTTATCACGACACTAAATGCATTAATTTCTCGACCTCAGAGGCGCATGGATCATTAAATAGGTAACAGTCCTTTGTTCAAGGTGTCAGTTAATCAAACTTACTCTACTCTTCGTTCCCGGCACAAGCGATCGTTCATAATAATCCTGGACGTAACTGAACCAGGTTAAGGGAGCATCCGTTTAATCGAAATGTTTTTAATCAAAGTTTCCACAATTCTGCGGGAATGTCCCAAAGAAACTCATTAGGGTCAGGTTACGAGGTTTGGAGAAGATTTGTTTTAGGGAAAATATGCTGTATAACTCAGCATTGCTAAATCGCAAATCAAGCTTCGAAACATTCTTTAAAGAACTCCATCTAATTAATTGTCATCAACGTATTATTCATCTTTTCGATTCATTCGATTTACAATTTACATCGACCAGAGTCTGCTGTTTTGAGAATCGGTTCATCACATTCGCGGATTCAGAGTGTAATTTTAGGGAGGAAAAAATTACAAAAAAAAGAAAAAAACAAACAAGTGAATAACTTAGGCGCCCGTGTCGCGTGGGTGAGGTTTTTGTGCTATCCATCATTACAAGAAATGAACTATATTTGTACATTTTCCTCATATTATTGGGCAATTTATCCAGATAGACGGGATTAACATTAATATATATCGCCATAGAATCACCATATATTGATATTTTCAAAATGACTACACTAGTATTTATTTAGGAAAATGATTATTTTCAGATTTTGAAAACCGTTCGGAGGTAGTTTTGCAGATCCATTAAGGGGTGGAAATTGCGCCCCTCCCAGGACATCCACCGCCACTGAATTAACTTGCTCTTGTGATGCATATATTTCTTTGCATATTTCCTCGGATTAAGAAGATGGAAGCACAGATGGGTGACCAGTATTCCTCACACGACACATCGAATCCCAGGAGGAAGACCTTCGCGCCCAAGTAGAGGAAGATGGCACGCTGTGAGGGAGGAGGGGGGTCCCAGGATTGGGAACCTGGAGAACCAATTCGATATCCTAACCCTCGAAATACAAAACCAATCAAAACTTCCCAAAAAAAAAACTTACCTCCCCCTCCCCACACCCTTCGGCCCCTCTAGCTTCCCTCCCTGCGCAGTTTGAGTCTCAACTATTCCCTTCTCCCGCCGACGAATGAGCGAGAGAGAGAGTCAACCAGAGGGAGTCATTTCACAGCACGTAAGAAGAACTCGACGGAATGAGAGATCCCACCTTCGATCCCTCCCACAGAAAGCCATATCGATTCGCATTTATTCCCTTTGCTTTCTCGGAGAGTGAACCCACGCACGGAGTCCAAGGCGTTCTCGGCTGGTGGATGAGGGGGATGGCGGTGAGACGTTCCATCCGGCTAAGAGAGGGCGGCGAAGAGAGGTATTGACGGTGCGCCAGGCAAGGCCACCCTTGTTATCTATGGGTTTCCGATTTTTAGGAGCGCTTTTAGTGCGGATACCTTGGTTGCGCGAGGTGGGCAAAGGAGAATGGAAAATCAATTTTTCGCCGCTATGAAGAGGTTTCGGTCGAGGGAGTCCCATAACCGTGCGCCAATTCATTCATTACTCGCCAGGCTGAGCGGTTGAGATAAGCAGTGCACGCGTGTGCTTCGGGAGAATACAACAAAAACCGTTAGACGGGCATAATCGTGGCTGGCGTTTATGCGATGCGCCTCATTTAGAACGTGCGCCTCTCGCTATCGATTTAGTTACTCCCCCTGAGTAAACAACCACCCTAGTACTAAAACCTCGAGTTTGTTACGGTCCCCGAGCGAGGAAATGTATTCACATACGGCCTCTTTTACTCCGAGTCGAGCTCCTGTAGCTCACGTTCACTCCAAATATAAAAGACCTATTTTGGCGTGACTGGGGAGGAGTCAACATTTTCGGAAGTGTTTGGAATTGATAAGGGTACGTGTCCATTATAGGAAGCTCTAATCAAATAAAGATAAAGTACGTCGTCTTAGAATATGTCCACACTGGGAATAACCACAGTAATTTTAAATTTAAATTAATGGGATGCAATTCAAATTTTTGCAAATTAAATTTATAAAGTATGTGGACAACAATCTTTGAAACTAAATTTTTCAATCTAATCGACTTGTGATTTATTGCGATTTTCAAATCAATCAGCGCGAGAAAATAGTTCAATCACATTAAAGGTAGACAGCCGCTGATATTCGTCCAAAGGTTACAGAACGAATACAGATATAAGATATTTCCAATATATTCATTGTATTCAATGTTAGGATTTTCATATTCCACAAACAGATGGAGCAAACTAGAATTCTCCTTACATACAAATTTGTTGACCAAACTGCATTTGATATTCAATGCTTGATAAGCTAGATAAAGTGACACCATGAAATGGTATTAATATATTGTAAATAATTACATGTTGCAATATAGACACCAGCTTACAAGAAATTTCGTAGCATTCATATGACATTAATTATCTTTCGTAATTATTTCGTAACCTTGACAGATATTCGTGTGAACTCATTGTCATTCCACCAAAATGCCCATACAATTGTATGCGAATGTATCGTGCACTGATATGTACCAATACCATTGGGAAAGCAGTTACCACTCTGTTCTGTATAAAGAGTTAACTTATTAAGAGGAGATTTTAATACGCATATATATGCCAGCATAGGGCTCTACTATATTAAAACAAATGTACGTTTGCTATTCAATCATTGGAAGCTGTGCGAAAGCATGCAAACTTTTTAGAAATATAATTATAAAAATGTATGCGATACAATCATATTCACTTAACGTTCGAGGAAAACAATACGTACATAAAAGGTGTTCATTTCGCCACACTTTCAAGTCCGACCCGAAGGATATGATCCAAGACGCCGAGTTCTACGAGCATTATATGACGAATCGAGCGGTAGGTACACCTTTCAAGTATTGAACCCAGCAGTGCTCGAGGTGAACTCTTACGGGAGAGTGTTATCATGCATATACATTTCGACCCTCCAAGTTGTCCTTTTTCATGGGTCAACTTGTAGGAGTGTGTGTAATCGCCGCTAGAGTGCCTTATATTTTCTCTCTTCTCTTGAGTCGCCTACTGCTGAATGTCGCTCATCCCTCCACTGATTATTCCTCAAGTCGAGAATCCGAAAGTACAGGGCACATTACCCCATTCGAATATCAGGCATCCATGATAAACGAATGCGAAGTGACTGTTTTTGTTGGACTGATGCAAAACTCATGCTGGGCTAGATCCGTCGTTTATAGATACGCCATTCCGTACCGCGTGCGAAAACAGACGTGATGGCAATGCCAATGATGAAAACTAAATCGGAGGAAACCTACATTTTGACCCAGCAATATTCATATTTGTGGCGAGTTGAAAAGATTAAACGATTTTATTCCCTTTGACCGTGTTTTTAACGTTTTGGCCGTCATCATTACTCTTTTTTAAAAAAATGTTTTTCCGGGACAAAAATTTGAATCTCCTGAAAAGAGAACGGTGGGCGGAGCAGGGAAAACGAAAATATTGTAGTAGAGACGAAGATAAGGTGAACGGGAGTCTTTTACGATAACGATAGAGATAGGGGTCAAAACAGAGTCCAGGTAGGGTGGTCAAGAGCAAATGAGTTGGATGGCAAAGGTCAGCGGTGAAATTATGACAGGGGGATGGGGCTGTTGGAAAAAGATGAGGGTGCAAGAGAAGAGAAAAAAATAAAATAATATTTTATGCAATAGTGCTATTTTTTTATGAATTCAGCCAAAAATATGCCAATTATTAGTTTTAAAATCACTCTAACTAACCCTCTTTTAATAAGTGTGTAGTATAAGACGAGGCGCATTTGTCACCTTTTTCGACACTCCTGCAATGTTCTTTACATTTAACCCCCAAAAGTTCGACCTGTTTAGACTGCATATGCACAATTGAAATCATCACTATTTAGCATACTGACACATAAGAAAATGTCATTCATGAAGTTCAACCTTCGAGCGATAAATCGGTTTTCCTGAAGCACCCAGGTAATAAAAAGCCTCGAGTGTGTTCTTGAGAACGCATTTGGGTATCGTATATGCCAACTAGCTTAACTGCTACAGCGAATTCCATACGCTGAATTAGTTAAAATCACCGTAGCTATACCTCAATGGAAAAGTAAAATGTTTTTCATTCTCAAACCATCTACGAAATCAGTCTAGAAACATAGGAAATCATTCACGTTCCATATTATTATTTGAAAATGGCAAAGCGATAGGTTTCATCTGGTTAAAAGCTCACTTACTCACCGGCTACTCTAAGGATCCCTCCATCTCTCTCTCCAAAGCTGGGGCACAGTTTGGCTTTCTCTTGTTGTAATCAATGATAAATAAAGTTCACTCTAAGAAATTACTTCAGATGTGTGAGCAGGATTACGACCACATCAAATCATGTCTTTTTTAAACATAAAACATATCGAATTGATTGCGTAGCATTCTTGAAAAAAAGTCCAGGAGAAAGTCTGATGCTCTCTGGTACCATTATAGGTCATAGAGCGTAATCATCAACGTTGTAAAATAACTCATATTAGTATTCCGTAATCCTAACCAATCAACGCGACAAGAAAATTAATTCAAAATCCTTGTTAACGGATTGTAAGTCCGGAGAACATAGCAGAAAATTACACTGGCACACGTAAGAGGGATCCCTCCATCCTGGAAACGGCGTTTGCATGCAATTATTGCGATCCGATCTCCCATTCTCCATTCGGCACTCGCAAACGAGCACCCTGCCCTAAAGAAAAAAAAATCAACAACTCCAAGGCGAGCAAACAAAGCAAGACGCTATGACACAAGCTTGCTTTCGGAGCGAACACACTAAACCCATCAATTTCACTTTATCTCCGACCCGCAAAGCGTTGTCTCGACCGTTTGAACTCGAGCTGAGTTTTGCCCGCACCCCACGCGATGGGAGCGTAATCACCATGTCAACGCTCTCCCCCTAATCCACCCTCCTCCCTCCCCCCCCCCCCACCAAATTGACCGCAGCCGGGCCGAACTTTAAAATCACGGGCGCAAAGAAACACAGCGTACACGTATACGAAATGCACTCTGGCCGATAGCCGATCCCACCCCAAATGCACACAGAAGGGTCGCCATCACAGTATATCGCAGTATTGGCGACCGAATTTTTATTGGGTAACGAGCGGGAGCGATGAACACGCTCCTCGTTTGTTTGAAAAGTTAAATAGTATACGACCTCCCAATTTACATTTATAGTGGTTGATCTCGCTATCGAGGTTCCCTGACGTTAGTTTTAAAGCAATTTTGTGGGATCTTTTTTCATCGTGAAAATCTCGAAAATTTTAATGAAATCAGATGAACGACTAAGACCATCAGAGACAGACACAATCAAGATGACGATGACGCGAGAATAAATGCTTGGCCGTCATCAGCTTCGGGTAAAAAAATATTGTCATTGATCGTACTAATAAAAAGCTGCTCAAACTGAATGAATTAAGTCTAGTTGACGATCAAATCTTAAATAATTTACTTTACGACCATAAGATTATTTTTTTTCCTTTAGCCTTTTCCTTCCCGTATCAAGCATACTCTTTCGGGATCATATTTATTCTGATAGGTTGACTGCTTACTAGCAAAATGCGCACATGAGTGGCGCCCATACGGGATGAATAAAAAATAAGAATGAGGAACAGCTGCGTGGATGTGGCATTTTAAAACAACAATGAACATAAAATTTTAACAAAAGTAGTTAAAAAAACAGATAAATCCATTGCATTCGAGTGTTTTCGATCATGTTGACTCAAAACCTTAAACGAACGCGAGAGTAGGGAAAAAAGTTTCTATTCAATTATCTTAATGCATGCGCGATCATGTCCTGTGGCGCGAGTGGTAGTAGGTATCCACGGGAAGACAAACGGCTCTCCATTGTCGCCGAGATGGGAGGTCACACTCAACGATCTCAATGAACACACCGACCCCCCAGTGCGGCGGCTCCTTTCGGTGCGAGGCGGCCACCGGCTACCCATGCGGTCGAGCATGCAAAGCTGGGTGTCTATGGCACCACTTCCCACTTTAAAAAAGATTCCCCACTTCAGCCTGCCCGACCTGCACCCGACCGAACACATCCGATCACTTCCATGTCCCGACGGCATAAATCTGGTAAGGCTCCTTCGTCCCAGGGCGGAGGGGGGCATTCCTGCTTCGAGGGGGGGGGGTCGCATTTTGGACAAACACACACCCTCGACCAACCCGTTAACCATCTCCCCTAAAAAACTCTCACGCAAAAAAATACGTCCCCCTCCCAACTCTTTTAACTTCCCTCTCCCGTTTAGCCCCCTCGAGGGTGCGGGGAGGAGGGGTGGGGGATAGGTTACGCGAGGTTGGGGGAGGGGAGCGAGGAAGCAATTCAATAATGGAGGCGGGAGATCAAAATCAAACAGGCCCCGGGGCAAACAAATGTCCGGAGCACGAGGCCTTCCCAGGACGTAATATTGTGTACCCTATAACATACTTGGGTACTCACACACAAGCCTAGAGCAGAGAATGTATTAAGGTTGTATGGAAAGGGGTCACGGCCGCAAAACCTTTCTAGATATAACTGTATTCTACCTGCAAGACGGTATCCAGTTCTCTGAAAAAAAAAAGATCGAGATTATCTGCAAAAGGATTCAGAGAGAACCTTCCGTCTTCCTTTACATTTCTTCTCAAGAATAAACAATTTCCCTCTATTTTCAACAGCAGACAGGAGAATGACCGCCCCAATTATTACATGTAATCATTTCAATTGATTCAATAAATGCAAGAATATGATCATAAATTGTAAATAAAAATAACAATTAAAAAAACAGGAGCCTTGACCCGTGGGATACATTAAATAGAATCGACAACAAATGTCGAAGTCTATTTATATCAGCTGGAGTCGGCATAATTTCTTAGGAAGATTAAGTTTCATAAAAGCGACAGACTAGACCCTAGCATAACGGTAATTTTTAAAAAATCGTGGAGTTAACCTTCTGCTATCCACAAACGCACCTACTTAATGTTCACAGCTCAGCCTCAATATTACAGGGATATTAATTATACGGATGACGGCATCGCAATATTGCAACCGGATTGCGAAAAATACGCTCTAAATGCTGAAAGCTGCCACCAAGTACTATCTACCATTTGCCTTAATTGCACTTCGGTACGCATAAGCTCGAAGCTACGAATCCACTGTAATTGCAACGTTACATGAGATCGGGGAACGTTGAAAGATGCGAAGACAGGCGGAAGTTTGTGTACGCAGTATTATGGATCGTGAGGAATAGGAAAAAAAACAGGTGGAGTGAGGAGGGTAGCGATGTGCTATCACCCTCCCCATCCCTCCACGCACCGTCTCTTTCTCCCCCATCCTTCTTTGAATCCACCCCCGAAGTAGGAGGCGAGAGGGCGGCGGCGGGGGCCGTACGGGGGAAGGGAAGGGGACGGGGGGAGCGTGGGGAGTGCACTGGCTTGGTCGGTGTCGGGAGGCTAAATCAATGGCGCCCTTTTCCCCGGATCGAATCCCTTGAGGACTAAAAGGCGCCCTTCGCCTCCGAAAAGGTTCCCAAAGAGCCCCCCTCCTCCCACAGTTCTACCCGCAATACCCCTAGTGTTCGGAAGGGATTTCGGGAAGAGGGTGGAGGCGGGGGGAGGGGGTTTGGGCGCACCTAAAGGATGGAGTAGTGGAATACGGGCAGAGAATCGGTTTGGGTGTGTGGAGGGAGGAGGCTATTCAACTCCCCCCCACTACATACGCACGCCCCTAGGGGAGATGGGATGGGGCAGGGGATATATGCATGCATGTATAAGGCAAAAGTACGGGGAGGGCTGGCCACGTGGGCAAGTTAAAAAAGAGAGCGAAAAGAATATATAAACGGTGTATATATGTGTGTATTGTGTATACACACACATGTGTATATATATATATATATATATATATATATATACATATACATATAAATATACACCGGTGCTGGTCGACAGAAAGATTTAAAGAATCCCTTCTCCTTAAGTCGACGCAAGATCAAGGATAGCGAGAAGATAGTAGGTCATAAAAGACAGAGCCGACGGGTAATGCCCGCTGGGAACGCATACTGTAAAAAGGAAAGGAGATGGGTAGTACAAGTTAAATCCCTCACGAAGATATATTTCGCTCGATCGGCTTCGTCGCTTCCGCAAGGAATGGAAAATTCAGGAACAGGGAGCCTCCAATAACGCTCTCTACTTAACCAATAACTTACACCTCGTTCGGCGTCCCTTGGTCAGTGGCTTTATATATATATATATATATATTGGCATGAAGTTAGTTACACTTTCGCAGCGGGTTGACAACGGAGGTCACCATAGGATGCCACGGCTGTGTTAAGGCAAGGATAAACCATATTGCCTTCAGCGAAAGTCATAATATAGTCTAACATGCGACGTTTACAATATAAGACCATGCTGGGCGGAATGGATTCAGAATTACAATGATGTCGATGCCAAAGAATCAAAACTTAGACTGATATTGATTTAAATTTGTAATGCCAATTATTACTTGTGAACAATTTTAACTTATACACTTTAACAAAATTTTTATTTCGTTGCCATCGGAGACGGAACTTAAATCCACATCTTACATTTTAATGCATCACTTATATCGTGAAACAGTATTTTTTACCCTCCTGTATTATTTACAACATCTCATGACGAAACCATAAATAATTGATAGCGTAAAATTTTAGTCCATTTAAACATTTAAATATGAAGTTTATTGGTAAATGCATTTTAAAACGGTTAACACAACGGTTTTTTAACGGTTGTACGTTTCAGTGCATTACATCAATAAGATTTTTTCTGAGACTAAACCTTTTAGCATAAAATATAATGCAACCATTTCAGAGAGTAAAAATCATTCGCCTTGACCGGGATTCGAACCCGGATCCCTCGATATCCGGCCGATGAATCCGGAAAAATGAATGATGAAAAATTCGGTGATTTTTACTCTCTGAAATGGTTGTATTATAATGCACACATAGCGGGTGACTCCGTTAAAGTTACTGTTACAGTTTCTTGAAACTTTTAGCATAAAGTTTTGTTGTGTGCCCTGAAATTATGTCTTTTCGATATAGACTAAGAAAGACCGTAAAAATACTAATAAAAATCTTTAAATAACGATAATTGGCAACTGGTTCAGTGACTGCTATTCAGTCGAAATTCAAACTGAGTTAATTGGTGAAGAAAAAACTAAGACCTCCCAGAATAGAGCAAAAAGGCCTTTGGCGACGGGTGCACTATTACTCAAAAAGGGAAATAAGGAACAAAGACAACTTTGGCTGTGCCTGCAAGTGATGAGGCACGGGGTAGAATCGATTTCTTATTCCCCAGAAAACTAGGCCAGCACTTACATGCAAGAGAATACAGTAAAATTATACGCTGCTGGGGTTGTGCATAGTTTTGATTTTTTTTCTTAATTCCCCAATGGCGCAGCTGCATTCCGTTTTAAGGTTCTCAATTACTTGCCAAAATCATCAGAAGAAACATTTGAAATTTAAGAGCAACAGCGGCGGAACATTTGCGCTAACAGCATAAAATGTAGGATCATATTGGTACGATAAATTAGTATCCTTTATCCTCGCAATAAATATTACAATGAATCGCTCTCTAGCTCTGCACACTTTCAACCACTCTTTAATCCCAAATTAATTCCTCTTCGTTTCCCCCCTTTGCATCGTTTTTCCAATACGAGTATTCTCCCCTCTATTCCTTTTCAGCTTCAATGCCTCTCAGTATTTTTTCCATTCAATTATTCCGCCAACCAGGTCAGGGCCAACTAACACTGATGAAACTGATAGGGACCGCAGAAATATACAAAAAGTAGGTATTTATCTTTTTGCCAATGCTGTGTCACGTTCATTCAAATATAAATACAAGCCAAACCACAGCTATCAACTCAAAGCTAGTTTATATAGGTGAGGGTGGAGCTCACCAACAACTACCCCCATTCAAATTCACGCGTCGGGGTAGGGGGGCCAGGTAGCTGCATGTGAATATGTATACATATAAAAATATATATGTATTTTTTACACATACATAAAATATATATTTTATCTCTCTCTCTCTTTTCTATATATATATATATATATATATATATATATATATATATATATATATATATATATATATAACTTAGACAGTAACACACAGCACGAGAACACATAAAAAGAACACTCACAATAATATCTTGATAATTTCGACGGACTCGAGCTCCGTCTTCTTCGGAAGATAAGATATGACTGAGGAAAAGGGTACGCGGTGCAGAGAGAGTATGGGACGAGGGAGAGGGGAAAAACAGGTAGTGGGGGAGGGTGAAGGAGGGGTATATGGAGGGGGAGAAAGCGGAGCGGAGAACAGGTGGTGGGAGAGGGGTGAAGGAGGAGGTTATGGAGGGGGAAAGGGAGGCCAGAGGGTAGCGGAGATGGAATAAGGAGGATGCGGAAATAGTAACAAGCGACACAGAAAACTAACAATTCATCCACAGATCCCACAACACCCATGACCAAGGCATCAACTCACCAAGTCATCATAAGGGTTTGACAAGTCAAAACCCAGGACAAGGATGACAAAATGTATGCGGATGAATAAATTGTCCCACCACCTCGCAAGAAAAAAATCCACCTCCATCCACCCCAGCCCCACCCCCCCATTTAGTGAACGACATTGAGACCCGGATGTTGATAGGCTTTACACAGCCATATAAATGCCAATTCCATTGTTTTTAATTTTATAGGGTTATCGGATGGGGGAAGGGATGCTAGCATGGAAACATTGTAACAGTGGTTGAAGGGGGTGTTGTGGTGGGAGGCATGTTTTGGGATGGGAAGACCCGCGGACGGGGAAGAGGGATTACATGAGGCGCGATGATTGTTCACCCTGAGGTTCAGGGGTGTAGAGCACTAGCCTATATAAAATGCCGGGCAGAGTTTGCAAGTCAGAAGATAGATTACATTCTGAGATGTGCATGAGGAGTGGGGGAAGGGCGGGAGAGAGTTAAAAGGTGGGATGGAGAGGGGTGGAGTGGTGAAAATAGGACAAGTTTTGCATCTTGCAAGATGATGAAGAAAGCAATTGAATTCTGCAGGAGACAGGGGTTAGTCATCACCAACACATAGTTTAGACACCACAAAAGGCGTGGGTATACATGGAAAATGCCAGGTGACTCAGAAAGGTATCAGTTAGATTATATTATGGTTAGGCACAGTGGTTTAGGAACAGTGTGATAAATTCGCACAGTTTCCCAGGAGCGGATGCGGATATTATATATATATATATGTTGTGTGTATATATATATATATATATATATTATTATTAGGTAATCTACCGGTTAAGGTAGGTTTTTGGATGGACACAACTATCAAATAAACATTTTGTGACTCCCCACCTAGCAAAATAATCTATATCAGGTCCCTATTCATCTCTGTGTACTTCTTTCCTCCCTTCATCCCGTCCAACATCCCTATCCTGTTCCTGCCCTTACCTTGCTTTCCCAACATTCTTTCCTCTATTACCTTCTTCAACATTCCACTACCGCTCAATACGCCTTTCATCCATTTTCCTTGCCTCCAAAGGATTTCTCTCAACAAACCCTTCTCCTCACCCACCATCTCTAGTACTTCCTCATTTGTTTTCCTTTCGGTCCGTTTCACCTTCTCCATTCTTCTCCACAACCACATTTCAAAAGCCTCCAATCTACGTCTATCCTCCTGCTTCAGTGACCACGTTTCCGCGCCGTACATAGCTACGCTCCATATCAGAGTTTTTACGAGTCTTGTCTTAACATCCCTACTCAACGTCCCTGTCATCAACTCCCTCCTCCTTGAGAAAGCCTCCTTGCCTAGCGCAATTCTTCTCCTTAAGTCCCTACCACTTTGACCGTACTAGTCCAACACACTTCCGAGATATGTAAACTGTTCTGCCTGCTCTATTTTTTCCCCGCCTATTTTAATATTTAGCTTAGCCTTTTTCTTTCTGGAAAATCGCATAACCTTTGTTTTAATATCTATATACACAAAAAAGAATAGAAACTCACACTTTTTCAAATTTTCTTTTATGTGTGTTTCTGTGTTTTTGTTCGCCAGTGTTAACTTGAATTACATTATTATTCACCTTCGCGAGACTTTCACATAAGCTATATATTAATATATATAAACATTTGGACGGCACAATAGAACACAAAATAAAATAGAAAACGCGTAAAAGGTCTGACCTGAATAAGGCTGAAAGGCAAAGAAAGCAGAAAGCTTAAACTTTCTTAAATGTGAGTGTCCTTTTATGTGTTATCTATTTTATTTTATGTTCTATAGCGCCGTCCAAATTTTATACTACTCTCGTGTGTGCTTCAACATCATCGATATAAATATATATATATACTATATAATATGTATATATTATTGTATATAAAATCGATATTATGTATATAGAGTATAATTTTATTTATATCGATAATCCTGAAGCACTCACGAGAGTAATATAAAATTTGGACGGTACTATAGGACAAAAAATAAAATATATTCATAATAATGATTGCATATACAATATTATATATATATACCATAAACATGGTAATCAATCCGAAAGTTGGTTTCGTAGTTGATGTCAGAGTCCATTCAGTACTGAGCCCTATACGGTGCGGCGTGTCAAATTCTTACACCGGGGTAGGGGGGATATCTATTATAATGACGAGAGTTCCATATATATATACATATATATTAATATATAAACCATAAACACAGTAATCAACCCGAAGGTCGGTTTTTAGTAGGTGATGGTAGAGCTCACCCATGTACCAAGCCCGACGGCGTGTGAAAATTCACACATCAGGGTAGGGGGGCCAGTTCCTTTCCCTGTGCCGGTTATGGTTTCCCAGGAAGACCTGGTACCCGAAAAATCAACTAGCTTGGGTGGAGCTGCAGGTGCCCAAAGTGCCTTGCCCGGCAATCGAACCCGGGACCCTCCGGTCAGTAGTCCAACGCTCTACCCCCTAGACCACCGCGACCCGCATATATTAATATATATATATATATATATATATATATATATATATATATATATATATATATATATATATATATATATATAAATATATATATATACAGAATAAAACAGATAACACGTAAAAGGACACTCACACTGTAGATGATTTAAGCTTTCGGCCTACTCCGAGGCCTTCTTCAGGTCAGACTGCTGTTTTCAGTATCTGTTTTATTCTGTGTTCTATTGTGCCGTCCAAAAGTTATATTGCTCTCGTGAGTACTTCCGCATCATCGATATATATATATATATATATATATATATATATATATATATATATATATATATATATATATACGCAACTCTAATGTCTGCCCTATGCACTGTGGCACTAGACAACCTTAGAATCAGATATTGACGCATCGCTCTAGCGAAATTATACAGAAATTGATATTCGTTGGATTTTCCGGATCCTCCATGATCTTACAGAATTTACGACTCACGAGACAACGTCCGATAGTTCGGCTCACATCCCACCAAGCTCGGGGACAAGGAGGGGATTTCTTCTTCCTCCTCTTCAAGCGGTTGAAAATTATAAGGTCGTGGATATACTAATGTTTTCTCTCGGATGAAATCAGAAAACTTTCCGCAAACTTTCCCGGAATGCCATGAGCGATGTTTTCCTGCAATGTCTCAAGGATGTCTCGGGACACGAGTTGGGGCTACATGGGAGTCCGTGCATAAAAGACGGCGCCAAGGACGGCGCCTCGGTCGTTAAAAGTTTGAGAGTAGCTGATTTACAGCAAGGGTCGGGGAGCCTTTTCCGCCTTAGCATACAATTTCTGTCCGACAAGGCCAAGGAAGATCTTCACGCAAGACATCTTCTTTTACTTGGCTGCTCAATTGCGGCAGTGCAACATTTTAAACATGAAAACTCGAGCGAGTAATGGAAATGGAATTAACTGAATGAAGGTGTGTCTGAAACTACAATGTAACTGGATTAAAAGACCAATGAATTATCCATTTACATCCGTCATTACACCTCAAAAACTAATCAAGGTGGAAGAGTTTAAACTCCCGTTGTAATTTAAAATGTGATGCATACACATTATACGCCTTATCCGGTATGTCGCCATAAAAGACAAGTGACAGAAAGGATTAGATCCAGCCATTAAGGTGAACATTTCCATTTGGTATCAAGTGTGTGGTAGTTCAGATGGGTCTACGTGATCATACAAAATTTCCTCATTTTTTGTTTCATATTTCATATACTCAACTCTAAAGTGTTTTTGCCATATTCATAGTATAAAATAGCTATCGAATAACATATTTATGTATGAAATAATAATAAGATATCAGGTCTAAATTCGATGGTGACGATTTACTTATTGCAAAGGCATTTTACCACATATTTAATTCTACGATACCACTTTAGACAGTGCCACGCACATTGCACGTGACCTCGGAGGAAGTTAAAAATCTTATTCCGAAAAAGGTATACGATAAGATTATTGGCCAGGTGTGAGGACAAAGATTATACAATAACAGTTTGAAGCCAATAGGATATTTTGCAAGCAAATAGCAAAAGAATGGGTAAAGCACTAACCAATTCAGGACTATAAGGTTGGTGAACCTTTCAATAAAACGTTTGTTTTCAGTTGGTAAATACTTGCCTCTTTTAGTAATGTGACCGATTTCCCCCCAAACCATTCTGTTCAAAAATACTCCAATGAAACCTTCCTATTTTAGAATGAATTCCTTAAATGCTCTTATTACTTGTTAGATTATTTTTATTCTTTGCCTCATCATCACACCTATCTACTTGTATATTGTATCTGAGCGATTTTCTAAAAATAAATGCAAGCGTTGTCCTACGGCTAACTCAACTTTCCAAAGACATACTAATAACACGTAAATGATCAGTCGAAAAAAGAACTATAGCAGTCATAATTTCCCCAAAATATTTCAATATTCTTGCTAGGAGAGGGACGGCTGATCTCTCGGTTTGCAAGACTTGAGTTGAGTCATTCTCCAGTGATGCCTTTCCGTGTGTGAGTTTGACGAAAATCGTCCAAATAGGTTCGGCAAGGGAAGGAGGGTGGGCGGAAAGAAAGAAAAAAATATAGTTTGTAGTAATAATAGAATAATGGAGCTACGAAGGGGAATATGCCACCAATGAAATAGAGATATTATATGTGTGATGTCCGCACTGCCAATTGCATCATCATGCTTCCAAAAAAAGTTAGTATCTCATATTAATTAATATACTCAAGCAATTCAGAACACATTCACATCAACTACGAAAAATATTTCAAGTAGCACAAATTATTTAATTAATGAGCACGGGGTGAAAAGACATTACACTATTAAACATTTATATACGTTTTTCACTCCGTTAAAAATATACAAATATATGGATAAAATTAGCTGATTATAAAATTTTGCATTAATATTAGAATTAAACATAGTTAAGGCATTAATTAAAATTGGCAATTATCCACAAAATATTTTTTTTATTTTGACTCACCAGAAGATGATATGGTCACATCGAAACCGATCGTATTAAAATTTTATTTTGTGGAAAATTGCCAATTTTAATTAATCATGATATTCCACCATATCACGCCTGAAACGTCTCTTTTTATTAGTTAAGGCATGTTTCTTCGGACACATTGCGCAGTTCTGAAAACTGCAGTTATTCATAAACGAAACTAGGATTATTAGGTTCGTTTTAATCGCGGGAATCAAACTTCATTCCTTTCCCAAATGCGTCAATTTTTTGTCAGACAAATATCGTCGGAACTTAAGCCAGCCTTTTCCGTCTAGATTCAGCAACTTCCGGTGAGAGCATCGTGGGGCTACACAAGTGGTAAAGGAGAAGCCGAGTAGATACGAAGGGAATGGAACAGTGAAGGTTGCGAGGAATAAGAAGAGACGGGAAGAAGTGAAGAGTGCTACGATTTTTCCCACCGTGAGAACACAAGAAGAGGGTGGAAAGAGATGAAAAGAGGGTTGTGGATAACATGAAGGGGTTCGTGAAGGGAAACTGTGACTAGGGTTAGGTCTAGAGGAGTAATGGAGGTGGAGGGGTTGTGAGTACAACGGAAGGCAGGAGAGGGGGATGAATCTTTTCCGAAAAAGGAAGATCCACTCGAAGCGGAAGAGGGAACAGGAGAACTGATTCGAGGAAGAGAGGGGGGGGGTGAGGAAGAGGAAAAACGAGGAAAAGAGGTCGTCGCTATGGGCTATTTGTTTATTTATCTACCGAATTTTCCTCATTAAAGTGGGGCCGACGGCACCTCCATCTCCTCTCGGTCCCGCCCGAGAGGACCATTGTGCCCTCTCCCCCAGCCCATTCGCATCCCGAGGAAGAAGACCGGAGGGGGTTGGGCTGCGCCGGAGCCCGGAAGACACGATTGCATACAAACAAACCGCAGCTTCGAGCTCCAGAGAGTACCACGCGCTCCCCCGCCATCCCGCCTCCTTCCACCCCCTCCTATCCCCTTTGAATTAGGCCCAAGTGGTCGCTCGTTTCCCACAGACGAAGGGAGGGAGGCCACAGCGAACGAGGTCGGCCCTTTTGATCGCCCATCTTGGTTGCAAGTCGTGCAAGCTACCCATCGGGCCTCTCCACGTTTGCACGCGGGGGTTTGAGAAAATCGCTGGGAAGCGGCGTGCACTTCAGCGGGGTGGACGAACGGGAAGAATGCGGCGTTGGGGGCGGGCGAATTCCAATCAGCGAACTAAAATTTTGGAGTCTTCCTAAATGAACTTTCGGCCACCTTGAATAACTTCACTGCAAACTATATTAGCACCGATGCATGAAAGCCCCGATTCTCCATGCTCAAAGGCCAAAGAAATTAGATATGGATTCAACTCGTACCTATCTCAAATTTTGATACACTAATCAATACTCAAATAAGTAATTCCTGTATATAATCACTTCATTATAAAGGAAAAAGATAAATAGTTGAAAGTTTTTGCAAACTTTCTACATGATATAACTACGCGGATTTCCCCATATGCTTTTAGTAAGATGCGTACTCCATCCAGTGCGAGAAAAAAATTAACACAAGATAACACATCCAATGAACATATCCAACACTTTTTTCTGGAAAATGAAATAGGGGAAATATGAACTACTTTTGGTATAATACGAATTAACTCCGCGTCCCATGGCCAACATTCAAGCCATTACCATTCACGTTGATTAATATTCTAAATGAGGGTGCTATTCGATAATAATTACAGCGGCAAAACATTCCCATGAAAAAGTTGGAAGAATCGTCAAACCATGCTACCCTGGCTAATTTTGTTCGGCACAAAATCAAACCATCGCCCCATGGATTTCAGGTTCTTCTCAGACCAATGCTAAAGGCGTAGCAGAGAGGCAGCATATGACCGCATCCGAATACGAATTGCATGTAATGCAGCTGGAACATGCTTTTCGAATCCCGAAGTGCACCTTAAAAATTTGGGATGCGTCCGCGGAGCGAGGATTGGTAGGATGGAGACGTGGGGGCAGCACTGGTGTGTAGTTCGGGATGCATTCTCCCGGGGGCAACGCTGGAATCCTCACTGACGCTAGACCGATTAAGAATGGAAATTATTTGAGGAAACACGCGGCACCTGCGATCGTTCTCACCGTTAGACAAAGATAAACTGGGTAGGAAATTGAGAGAAGGAAGAGTTGGGAGAGAAGTGGGCGTTCGAATGCCCGGAAAGGATGGCCCCTTGAGCTCCAGTCACGGTGACAAGGCTCATTCGGTGGGTGACCTGCATTGAGGTAGGTGCTCCACCTGACACACTGCAGCATAGAAAATAAACATGGAGCAAAATCAGCTCCGAGAAAATCTATGAAATGCCCTCGGTGTGGGAAGTGAAGAGGGTCATTTAAACGCAATCCGCTATCTGTCTCTCCCTCTCCATTCCTTCCTCCCTCAGGCACAGACATGCTAATGAAATATGGAATTGCCTTGAGTTTAAAATCCACAAGTACGCATAATGGAGGGACATGGCATGTGTAATCACAAACTTATTTATCTCCGCTGGATTTATTTCCATGATAACCGTCAGTAATTGCATCTCATGTGGAGGACTCACGACAGCTGAGAGAGAGCTTCCCCAATGGAGATTTGTCGGTGATCGGGAAGAAGGAAAGGAGAAGGGACATTCACGTTTATTATCGGGCAGGCACATTCATTCTCGGGCATTTGTAACAATAGGTGTCACATTTTGTCCCAAATTTTAAAGTTTAAATATCTCGGCTCGCATTTACAGCCCTGAAAATTTTTTCAAGCTTTGCAGAAGACATATTTTATGCCAAATACTTCAAACTGTAGGAAAGGGATGCTGTCGACGTCGGCTTCATCGCGTTCTCCTGAAGTAATTTAGGGAAATGCAAAGAAGACGATGGAAGGTATCTCTACACGGCATTATACGCGATCAATGTTGCCACTGAACCAAAACTAAAATTTTATAAGAATAAATATAAGAATAAGTGGCCTTAAAACCAGCTCTCGTGATCATAGTAATTTTCCATCCCCCTAAAAAAATTCTTAATAGAGATAGTGTAAACATTTTCTGTCTCCAAGCACTTCTCAATAGGAATTTCAAAGTCGACCGACTGGTTTAAAATTTTACCCGTTGCGAAAAAATTTTCCAGACTTTTAGTGCATTGCCGACCCTGGTAGCTGTGGGGCAACCTCCTTGTCAGCCAATCCAAGGGTCGCGGGTTCGATTCCCATCCGGGTGGGTTTTCCTCCACTTAGGGCTTAGGTGTTTGTAATCGTATCCATTGTTGTCGCCGTTTACATTCCGATGTAAGAGAGCAAAAAGTGCTGTTTTCGGACTAGGATTAAATAAATAAATAAATCAATTGATAAAGTCCTAACCCGAGAATATCCATCGGGAAAGAGAATTAACTCGATGGGCGGCCTTAAATACTTCAGTTATATCAGTAAAATATCATCCATAATATCAATGTTTATGTAAAATATCAAAATTTCAGACATTGAAATCATTTCGGAAAAAAACAAATGGTCGTTGGTAAGATATATTCCACACCGATGTGCACAATGGGGTCTCCTTCACTGCTTTTTTTTTCATGGCCACTTTTGAGAGAATCCACGAAATAAAAACACCCGTATTTTTCTATCTATCTTCAACCTGTCATCCAAGCAGTGACCGATAGACGGGGAAAAATCGATGCCCTTTCTACCCTTTTACTGAAAGTGGCGGGCAGACGCTTACGACGCCATGAGTTTATTTCGTCGTATCACCTGGGTGCCGAGTCGATCTTGCCCTACCGAGCCTTGCCTAAGTAAGAGGATTAGGGCCTTCACAATTCGCGCCAGTTATCATTATTACAGCGGCGGATAACAAAAGCGATATCGTCATGCTTTAAACATTGCGTTACGGAAACCAAGTTAAGGGGATTTTTTTATCGTTAACACGAATCATTGGAACTGGGTCGCAAGATTCTCTCGGTTGTACGACGCGGGGAAATCACGTTATGACGGGCGATAACGCATGAATGATAAAAGGTCATGATTGCACCACTCTTCCTCTTAACACTCTTGCCTTCAACGGACCGGACCTGCTATTAGAAAAGATCTCCGGTGAAGCTGTAATCATCTTGGAATGGTAGGCAACGTTTCGGTAAAACCCTCACTTTCGCCAATGACGGCTGGATTTCGCAAAGTCTTGGCAACCTGATATTTTAAAGATACATGCATCCCTGCCAAAAGGGAGGAAGGCTTCAGTGGATGGTGGTTGAGAGCTCTGAGGGGGTCATAGGATAAGTGAACAGTGACGATAATGCCTCCAAATTTATACAACCTGACCCAGGATAGCATTTATGAAAACACAATTTCTGCGGCTTGGAAATTCAAGCATCGTGAGTCTATGACGATGCTTACGGTTACAGTGCTCCATCAGCCTCGCCCCCACGTAAATGCAACCCCTGCTTCTACCCCTACACTCCCGTGGGAAAAGTAAGAGGGTGAATTGGGGGAAGAGGGGCGAATGAAGGGAATGGAAGTGAAAGGGATGGTGTATGGGGAGGAGGCGAGGATGGGGGTGAAAGCCAACTGCCCTTCCTTCGGAAACGGAGAAGGAAATATCGCAGGGAGGGGAAATCAAGCTATTTAGATGTGGGGGAGAAGGGGACTTGGGGAGGACATGTAGGTAGGTGTCGGAGATCGGAGGGTTCTCACGGGGGAACGAGAGTTGGATGGCGTGGGTGGGTTAGGGGGAGCAGCGGGTGGGGAATGCGGAGATTGAGGGAGGGGAGATCCGAGGTGTGGATTTTTCCGGAAATAGGGGATGGGGGTGGGGAGGTGGCGGCGGTTTTTGGAGACGCTGCGATGTTGCCGAGCCAGTCGGGGGAGCTGGGGGCGGCGATGGAGGGGGGGGGTAAGTGGAAGGGGGCGAAAGATGCAGGGGTTCGATGTTTAAGGCCTATCAACGAACTGCATGCACCCGCAGCTCAAGTCTCATGACAAAAGCATGCGGAAAATCTCTCAGGGCTTACGGTTCATTTAGGCATGTAATCGTTTGAAGGTACAACATGTCAAAAAAAATAAGAATCTTCCTATTAGCGTTCAGGCTACTACGAGAGCCTAAGGGAGGGGGGATGATATTAGGCCGCTAACTAGAGGGGAAACGGGCGATCTGACGATCAAATTTATAATACAGCAAAAAAAGATCGTTGCACGAGAGATGTTCAAAGAGGTTTTTTAGGAGGGGATGTGGAAGAAGCGTTTGCAGAGAGGGGTGAGCTGATGATGGACACGTTATTAAAAAAGGCGAAGGTGCACTAAATACTTTTATATGGAGCGTAGAGCTCTTGTAATTTGCAATTATACCCTTGAGATGGATTTTGAATGGCCACAATCTAGCAAGGGTAGATCGATTAATTCCTTTGTCTCTCATGACAAAACACAATCAGATATCCGACACTACAATAAACCCTATTTCGATTCCGCGTCCTTCTTTCCTCCCTTCATTCCGTCCAACATCATCATCCTATTCATACCACTTTCCCGCTTGCCTGAAATTTTCCCCTCTATCACAGTCCTCAACATCCCATTGCCAATCATAATTCTCTGCATTTATCTTTCCTGCATACTATGGATTTCTCATTACAATCCTATTCCCTGCCAAATCATCCCTCTTCCTAGTTTTTTTTCCTCTCCGTCAACTTCGCCATTTCTATTCTTCCCCAGACATTTCCAAGGACTTCAATCTACGCGTATCATCATACTTCAACGTCCAAGCAGAGCTACATGGTTCCGAAATTTGTTCTTTGGTGAATGTAAATATACTCGTACATATAATCTAAGCCTTTGATAGGGGTACCTGGAAGTCCAAGTGGCTAGAGCGCTGGAATACTGACCGGAAGGCCCGGATTCTATTCCCGGGCACTCTTCTAGGTATCCTCAGCTACACCCAATTAGTGTGATTTTTCGGGAAAATACCAAAATTTCCTGGGAAATCATAGGCGGTGCTAGGTAAGGAACCAACTCCTACCCTCGTGTGTGAATTTTACACGCCGTTGGTCTTAGTACAAGGTGAACACGACCCTCACCTTTCAAACCGACCATATGGTTGATAATTGTGTTTATGGTTTCTAATAAGCTTTTGATATGGAGTTAGGGCAAAGAATGAAGAAAATATGGCGAATAGAGTGGACATTTCCTTTAGTAAGAATTTAACTAATAAATTTGTTTTATTTTGCAAAGGAGTACGTATTGCACATAATCTTCCCAACTATTGAGACTCCCACCCTACGCTTTACAATGATAGTGCGATTCTTTTATCATTTCATTTTACTTCATTCAGAGATTACATTTGTCGAAATGGGGTTCTAAAATGCTTTAGAAAAACTTAAGGAGAGGTCTAAACAACGGCGAAAATTTCCACCCTCTGACCTTTTACTGTAGGCTTTTCATTTCGGGACGAATAAATTTAATCTCTTGCTCACAATGAACGTAATTACATTCGCTAAGCCATTTCCCTATTGTGATGACCTGAAAATTAATTTTTAGTTCCAGGCGGACTCTGGTGAGATTACTGCTATACGTAAACACAAGGAGTCTTGTATCACTTTGTGTTGGTCCTAAGAACTAAAACTGATCTATGCTGGGTTCAAGTACAAGTAACTGTCGTGGATTTTGACCTCCACCATTTATGGATTACTGGTTCGTCGCTCTCTATAATTCCGACATTAAATTATTATGTTAAATGCATTTGTTTAAATAAAATATAAATTTAAATTCACAATGAGAGCAGAAAATCATGTGACTACTCAAACTAAATTTCACATTTTACTATCAACTAGCCAGAAATTACCTCTAATCCGAAGATCGGTAGATTAGATGTGGAAGTTTTCATTTTCAGCATAACATACCACAAGCCGGTGCTCGTGCCCGGAATTTTCAAAAACAAAACTTTGAAAGAGTTTTCATCTTCACACTTAAATGGACTCTTCCTAAATTTAAATTATCATTCTCTCCTCTCTCCGGTGCTCCATTAGTGAGACATTTATCTTCTTATCCCTTGTTTCATGATTTCAACTCCCTGGCATTAAATAAATTATAGGAAATTCTCTCCATTCCTAACATGCTATAACCTACTGCCATTTTTGAATATCGCAGTCATGACTTAAAAACTTGGGAATTAGTTTTCAGTAGCTCTCGAGTTCGGTCATGTTATTCACTTATCTCTCAATCGCTCAATAATGCCTCATATTAACAACTTCAAACAATTTTTCACGAACTCTAACTTGTTTTCCCCCTGTAATTCTCCTTTCCAACCTTTCAGTTGCTTTCTTTATTTAGTAAGGCGTCGTATCTTTACAGATCTACATAAATTACAGGCCCATTAAACCGTTAGTGACCCTCCCTTCTTCGTGCATTATTATCACACCGCCGTGGTTTGAATTAAGTAACTCAGCCAACCTTAGCATATTTTTCTTTTGCCAGAGACTAGGGTTAAATCTGATAAATTTCATGTTAGATCTCCGACCACACACAATGGAACAGGCGTAACAGACCACTTAAAATATACCCCAGAACTTCTACTAACCCTTTCAACGATCCTAATCCACAGCCGAAATTAATCTGATATCGGAGTAACTCTCAGTTAAAGAAATCAATACCGAACTCAATGGGACCTCCCAGTGGATGAAGGTCAACGACTCATACGGGAATGTTGGGGAATAGTAATTGGGGGAGGAGATTAATGGCGCTCGGGTTCCGTACTCGGAGGATAAATAAATACTGCACGTCAACCCACGACACAGCTAAGTAAGTGTTTTCTGAAACAAACATAGGTTAAAGGGATGTAGTTAAAAATATATAAAAATAGTGCTCTTGCCAATAATCAGAGAATATTAGTGAACGCAATGAGCAATTGTCAATAAAAAATATGATTCCTGATCAAGTCGGAGGTGGTCAACTAAGATTGGTGAAAATCGGGTCAAAGTATTTCCACTATCGTGTGCAATGCCAATGAAAATCCTTGATGGATCGTAAAACTAAGAAAAAAAGACAACATCCGATCAGTTCATATACCGATCGTTATGGTCAAATATATTCTTCTGTATGGAAATGTAATGAGAGGAGGTGAGGTAATTACATCTTTGAGCAACCCTATACCCTCTTTTGTGACGTAGTTTTAAGGGGGGCGTGTTTGGATGAGTGGCAAGTTCGAAAAGTCCGACTACCTGGCGGACCCCGACTCGCTGAAACTCGAAACGGTAGGTGCGCGGGAGTTCAGGCGGTGAATAAGGGGAGGTGGGGGTGGAGGGATTGGACCGAGAGGAAGATCCGCATTATTCCCGTCAGCCAGCGAGAGAGCGAACGAAAGGAATTCCTCCTACCCCGTTTATTAGATTCCCCTTTAGATTAGATTCGTTAGATGAAGGGCGGGGGAGAGAGAGAGAGATAAAGAGAAAGATTGTAGCGGAGAGGAGGGATTGGCGAGAGAGAGAGAGAAATGGAGGGATGGAAAGACACGAGGTTGCGGAAAGCGTTGTTATGGAGGCTGAATTATTGCCTCCGCCCTCTCCATCCTTCCCTCCAGCCCTCAACTCTCCCCCGTTTATTCTAAAGGGCCCTAGAAGGGAAGGGTAAAGACCGAGCGAGATGAAGGAGGGAGGTGTGGACGGGAGGGGGTTGAAGTAAGAGGCCGGGGAGCCGTGGGAGTCTTGATTCGGTTTTCCTCGACGTGAGCGGAACTCTTAAAAGAGAACGCCGCGGTGTGATTCCTGGCGACCTGAGGCGGAGGAGGGAGGAAGGGAGAGAGAGAGAGAGAGGGCGCTCGGGGTTTGGATGGGGAGATGGTGATGATAAATCATCGTTCCAGGGGTCGTCGAGGAGGATAGGAGGCACCAGGGAGGCAGCGAGGGGCATCCTCCTCCTCCTTTGCCCGCACTTGAATGGAAGCCCACTTGCTAATTAACCGGGATCGATTACGCCCCGAGTGAAGAAGCGCCCCACGGTTCGGGGTCTCGCGTAATTTCTCTGGCGCTCGCCAACTGGGCCACGGAGTAATGGCAAACTGGGATACACGCGCCAAGGAACGCAAACCTGGTCCCCTCCAGATTGCGCGGGGATGATATATAGGTCGCCCCGGAATCACTTAACGGAGTGACGCAGGGGGGAGGGGAGCGGTATGCGGGTCGGGGGAGTCAGGGAATATATATTAGCGGACCCGAGGACGTACTTTTCCTCGGAGCGCGGAGGGCATGATTCTCAATTTCGAACGCTAAAGGGATTTCCTGCGGAACAAAAATTTGAATGTGCCCCGGAAAGAATTAGTTAGGCCGCCTCTTCTGAAAAACCGGCCCGAGAGAAATGTGAATTTGAAGACTATTCTTCAAGTTTTCTATCGCCCGAGAATGCGGTGTGGCTGACCAGTTTCTTTTCTTTGTCAGCTTCACCCGGGCGTGGTCTTTAAGACGACAACGAAGGGAATACTATCCAGCTGTGATGGAGGATTATGCCGGTGTGGTTGTTTATCGATGAATATAGAACAAAAACTGTAGATGAATTCCATAAGGTGCCAGTACCTTATTCCTGTACGTAATCTAAACTGAAATACTCAAAACAAATTAAGAGTTTAGGGATAGCTATAGAAAAACTAGCACATGGTATTCTCCTAACGCAAATCATATTTACCATTATCATGCCATCACGGCGCACCAATGTGTAATCCTTGCACAATATCCTCGCAGCCCGATATTGGAAAAACCCAGATTCGTTCTCTTTATCGTATGTACATCCGTTTATTAAGCAGTTACTTAACATAGCACATTGATATTTGTCGCTCAAAGATCTATGCTTGTATCAAAAACACCGTTCTAAATTATCACCGGTGACGGAACATGATACATGCACGTCTTTAATTATCATATATCTGATGGCAAATATTTTAGGTTTCCAAGGAGATTCGTAGGTGTTATGGAGGAAATCCCTACAATATTTTACAGACGTCGGAGAAATTCCCGTTAGCTAACAGGTTAAGCCAAACACATATACTTTATGTCACTTGTGAATTCGTTTTAGTAATTATCACAGCCAAATTCCTCGTCACTTCAATTCAGCACGTAGTATATCAAAGTCGCATCCACATGGAATTACCAAATTCTTAATTTATCTCTTCCTTAAATTTTCCAGGTTAAATTTCAGGTATTTCCTCCGTTGTACCCTAAAAAAATAGTTCGTGTCGAATACCTAGGTGGCGGCTTAGACTGACTATTATTATTGAAGTATAATTTTTACATATTTTGTCAAAGGAATTAGGTCTACCACTCTATTGTCACTCCGCTTTAGATTATTTGTCATTCCGTTCCCCCAGGAAGTAGAGACATTACTAGGCGGGTTTTGTTCCCTCATCGCCTTTAATGACTTTCAGAAAATTCATACGAAACCCAACGCGTCACTTCTACCAAAAAGTTTCGGGGGATGAAAATATCAATTCCACCTCATCAGCAGAAGCCATACACGTACGAGAATTTTTAGCCTGGTCCAAATTTGCGCAAGCGTCGTTGAACGAGTTCCTTAAATTTAATGGAATTTTGATTCACCCTCACGCAGCGCACTTTTATTCATTCTCGGCTTTTGGACAAAAAAAACGGATTCAGATGTAGGCCCGAAACTTCTTCTCCTTATAATTTCCACATTTTTTGGGCTGCGTCCGCTTAAGTCGTTAAAAATCACAACAGTTTCGCCAGCTATCCTGATGGCGTCCTCAGGTCAAGGATGGAAAGAAGCTCGTTGTCCCGTCTTTATAGGGAAAATCTGGCGCCTTCTTCTCCTATCCCCCAATTCAAGCGGGAGGGGAAAACGCGTGTCCACCCCCACTGCGATAAAAATTGAATGGTATAATTGTATGGTAGAGCTTATGGGACCCGTCGGGTATGATCTTTTACGTGTATCTTAAGGAGTATGTCAATCATCTCTTCCTGGATCAGCGAAAGGTGTGGCATCTTTTAACTCCCCCCTGTGAAAGTGCCATCGAAAGATATCACTTCCACGCGGTAAGTTCGCATATATTAACAGGCGCAATGAAAAAGAGGTGGATACGGGAGTTATTTATAAATTAGTGATGCACCAAGATAATGCAATAGACAAGCTCCCTGAGAGAATGACAACGATAACATTTAGGAGAAGCCCTTAATCGATTTACAAATTTTAGAAATAGTAGGTGCATAAATACTCTTTTACTCACTCGCTCTCAATCAACGTTGAGACTGAATATAAAGCGGAAAATGAATATGAATAAAACATGCTTGCATCGTTAGAATTCACGGTAACATTAGATCGATATGAGTAGTAGTAGCAATAATTGGGTACCTCGACGACTGAAGTCATTTGCACCTCAAGGAGTCGAGGGGATTGGGATGGTGCGGTGGCTAACTTATTGGATTCCCACCCAGGGGCCCGGTTCGAATCCCAGAGGCGACAAATATTGTTCAGTGGTGTCCCGATCCTTACTCGAGGTGCTTCGTGGAGGGCACTTTGAGTTAGTCCGCTATCCGTCGAATGGGACGTTCAGCTGCCTCTTCAGCTGCCCTTCGCGCCTTTCGTTAAGAGTAGGCTAATACCACGGCCGTCGGATTTCTCTCTAACCTTCATCCTTTCCTGTGCATCCCCTACGGCGCAAATGACCTTAGCTCTCCAACAAAACCACTACTGGGTCGATATTAAGAAATAAGACTATGAAAAAGTGCATAAAATATTTATTCCTTTCGTGATATACCGTGTACGTTAATACCAGTGTACACCAGTATACATCTCGGTAACAGTTAATACTCAAGCCAATAGGTCGACTTCCTTTACACACACATTACTCTGGATACAACTTCAGTGCTATCACCAATAATAATCTTAAAGCCTCACTTAATATTTGGAGATTTACGTACTGTCTCGTAATTTTTTAAAAATATAATCAGACGATGGAGAATAGTCAAAGGTCGACTATCTCTTCCGTGAAGAGTTATGTGTGAGTGATGGCACAGTGCCCTATCTTCAGGCGCACGATGACCTCGACCTTCTCCCGCCGACACTCGCCCGGTCTCTCCCGATGAAAGACGCCGAGGAGTGAGAATTCGGATTTCACAGCCCGAAGTTTATCGTCGTTTTGTGCATTCTATGCTGTGCTCTACTCAGTAACCGATTCCCTCTTATAATAAATTATTAGATATATGGTCTGATAGGATTACTGCAAATTCCACTTATTCAGTGCTTCTTTCGCCGCTTTATCGGGCACCTCATTTCCTACTATTCCAGCGTTCCCTGGAATTCACAAGAATGATGCTTTAACGTTCCAACCTTCTGCGTTTAAGGGAGTAGACTGAATCTTCTAGACTATATAGACTTAAAAGAGGAAAGTCTAGATATGGATTTCAATACACTAAACGTATCAATGCAAATAAGAAAGCGTATGCTACTGCAGTGAATTTTGCGAAATGTGAAATAAATAGCGCAGAGCACAGCTGTAGAAATTCTACACAGTTGATGCAGCGTCTCTTGAATATTACCGTTATAAGAGGAAATTACCCAGTTCCTCCTGCCGCTTGAGAACCGTCGGTATAGAATGTGAAACATTGGGGAGCCGGCTCAGGGACGCGTTTCATTTGTGTCGGTACTCCACTGCAGCGGGGGATGTTTTTGACCAATGAGACAGTTGAAGTTGGCAATTCGGATAGGAGTTTTTCCATGGTGGATAACTTTAAGTACCCTTCAGGTATGACTTCTTCAAATGAAAATCTCCTTTTAACATAAAATCACTGAAACGAATTTCCAAAAACTTCGTACACCTTCGGCGTCTCTGGAACAAATCTAAAATCCAAGGCTTGAAAACAGTCAAATAAAGGTAGGAAGTCATCGGTAAAATCTTTAATGCATGGCTACAAATTCCTCCGGATGCCCAAAAATACCTCACCGGATTCCGAATATAGACTCAGGATGGTCCTGAACACCCTTGTTGCCAAAAGGGTCATTCAGGTCAGCTGCCGGAAATTGTGTTTCATGTGACAAATTATTTAGGAATTATGGCCCTCGATGAGGTTGGTCGTCACCTTTCCCTTGCGAGTGCACCCAGTTACTCCAGGGAACATACACCATGCATCCCGAAAGTTGTACTCTCGAAGGGCGTTAGTGGAATATAAGAATCGCGACCTAGTTACGAGGTAATTAGCGCCACACGGGACAGCTGGGTAATTAGGATGAGTAGAATTGTCAGGGAGGAAAAGTTAATCAGGCGGCAATGGTATTATCCTAATCTTAATGAAAGCCACTGAGAGGTCCAGAATTTTGATATATCTCCCAGAGGATGGATGATATCCTTTTAAGTCCGTCCCATGCAGCAACATCAAACAAATAATCCTCCATTGCTTGGATTTGACCTTGGCTACCGGAATGAGAATTTGGCACAGTAATATAATTCAGGCGTCGGTCTGCAAATATTACTCACAAACATGTACATTTTTGTGAATGCTCCCCTATTAATTAGGCAATAAACAATAAGTTACAAACAAACTATAAGTAACAGAATCATTGGTCCATAAACCCCAGAAAACAAAACAGGCAAATCATTATAGTGTAAACAATTTCACAGCCACCTTGATTATTTTAACTCCTAATATTACAACGTAATAATTTTCATCGAATCACATCTGTTTTTCATCCATTTTTAATAACCTCTCCTACCTTGCAATTTTCGTAAACCTCTTATGAAATTAATGTAAACAAAAAAATGCCGAGACCGTAAACTCGATTCAACATAATAAATCTTATGAAATTGTTTGAAATTCGGAATTGTTTTTTTTTGCAAACTCTCCAGAATTTAACTAGTAATTCTGGCTTTATCTATTCCATAATTCCAGATTTTCGGTATCAGAAAAGGAGGATTTTAAAGGCTGGTGACTTAACAGTCCACTTTATTCGATCCACAACGTCCAATTAGTGCCCTCGACATATTTATTCGGCTGATTTGATGACAAAATTTTACACGGAGTCACACTTACCAATTTTATTTGGAATCGTTTGGACCTCAAGCAAGGACTCGAAAGTTTTCTAACAATCTGTCTTGTTCATTTTTCTACGACTTAAAAGTTTGCGTTTTATTGCCTAGATTCCATCGTAATTGATCCCTGATTGCTTGAAGAACACATAAGGCTCTAATCGCAGACGAAAATATGGATTAATTCTGAACTTCCATGAAGTTCGCTGTAAATGAGATTTCTTAACTAGAATTCTTGGTGTCCAGCGAAGGGATAGCAGTTGATTCGGAGGGAACTAAGCCATAAGGGAATTCGAGGAACCCAATAAATGCTTGAGGAGCAGCGCGTTTTATAGGAATGATTAATTATTTCGGGAAGTTCGTACCCAATCTCGCCGGAAAGGGGTCGTCCCTCTGGATGCCTTGCAGGGTAAGGAAGTTCATTTTTTCCGCAATAGAACAACTATAAGGGAGTTTTGAGATAATGAAAGAATGTATCAGATCTCCCCCAGACTTCCCGAATGCTAATTTCTCAAAGACTTTGATCACACAAACTAACGACAGTTTATTAGCAGTTAAGACATTTCTGTGAGAAGATATAGATCGAGGGACGTACTCCAATCGCCAACATATGTCGATCCTTCAAGTCTCAGTGCTGAAAATCAAGCCCGTCTCAAATGAAGTATCTTAAAATTTTAATTTTGGGGTACGAAAGTCCTAATATTCTCTGGAACATGGAAGGTTCTCCATCGATGTTTTAAAAATATATAAACAACTCATTCTATAACAGTTTAGGTGGCTTTTAAATTGAATGTTAAGAATTAAATTAACAAAATGATATGATTACTATAAAACATTTACAACGACCAATTGCTGAGGAATCCTCAAATACTGACCTGTATTGTCTTGAAAAATCGAGGAAAAACTATGTCGTCTGGAAGTAAATTTGAAAATTTTAATCCCAAATGATTATGGAGCGTACGACACACGCTTTTTTCTTTTGTTATTTTAACAATATGTGGAAATCTGAGGAAATTTGTATCATTACGCCCACGGTTACCAAACAATTTCCCAATTAATTTTCTCAATCTCATCTCAGAAACAAGTTGATCAGGAACAAAGAATTACATCGATAAACCAACGAAGAAAGGAACAATATCGGGTACGTTATTACTATTATTTCAGGCTTTTTTATTCAATCGGATTTACATGTCATTTTATGCTATTGTCTGAGAAATCTCCGGATCAGTGTCACTTTCCAGTCCGAACATTAACTTTCTGTGGAAAATAGGTATTTTAGAAGATCATACAAATATTTCGGAAAATCATTCATGGAAAAAAATTACACAGTATATGGCTGAAAAATTGTCCTAATTGTCCATTTTGAGCAAAACAGAAACAAAATCAATTTGGAAAACTGCCCTAGAAAGATGAAAGAAGACACTTTGCTTTTCCACATAGAATTATTTTTATTACGACCTAGGTTTCGTTACAGCGTAACATCTTCAGGTGTTACTACGAGACTGTGTCATTCAACTGCCCTTGAAGCTGAAAAAATTAAACAGATCCGCATTGGTGATATATATGTCCGGTGTCCTTCCGTTATTTTTCTGTGCGTTGAATATTTTCTATCTGTGTGTTTATGAGTTTGTGCGTCGCCGGAGAGCGTCAATTTCAACGATATATATATGTATATATATATATATATATATATATATATCGTTGAAATTGACGCTCTCCGGCGACGCACAAACTCATAAACACACAGATAGAAAATATTCAACGCACAGAAAAATAACGGAAGGACACTCACAGTATGTATTGACGTTTCGACGGCCCCGCCGTCGTCATCAGATATATCTATATATATATATATATATATATATATATATATATATATATATATATATATATATATATATATATATATATATATATATAAGTGTGATGATAAATATGAAACATAAAACCACTCACTATAACAACGGAAATATGAAGATACTCGTTTACATGGACGGAAAGTAAAAGAAAAACCTTTCGAATTATATCGCAATGGAAACGTTACTACACCTCCTTTGTGATGACGTTACAACTTTGATGATATTCGGACTAACATGAGGATTCATTTATAAAATGGACAACAGTTTAAGAGAAAAAATTTGAGAGGGACTGGACTTCTCACCCGGTAAAGAACACATGAACACCACGCCCAATTATCCAGATCCCTCTTCGGCAGAAAGGTTTAATCCTAATTTGCGGTTCGCATTGATCGCGTTTAATACCAACCCGCCAACGAGCTTGGACGAGAGACCATAGGGTGGGTGGCTTTGGCTAGATTTTAACCACAAGGCACGAAGGTCATGGATTTATCGCTTTTGATCTGATTTTCTCTTTTAAGCCAAGCTCTCCTTCGTTACTCATGAGGAAAACTGACGAGTTATTAACTCGACACATCAAAGAAGTACAAAAGAGACGGCAAAGAAAAACTTTTGAGGGAAAGAAAAATGTGATCAACACACACGGAAAAGTAGCATTACAAAATAATAATGATCGACTGAAAGAATCCATCCAGACGTGAAGACTTGTGTGTCGGCCGAGAAGGAACCCAATTAGTAAAGCCTCAAACGTAAAGAACTGATTGGAGCGTACCCCACCAGGCATCTCTCTTAACATCAGATACCATATCAGTAACACGCAAAAACTAAAAATGTTTTCGAGAGGCAGATGTTTCAACTCAAATCAAGTACAAATGCTGCGTCAACTGTTTGATTGATATATTTTCAGGAATGGAATCCATGATGGGCAGCGTAATCAGATCACGAACGTTTTTATCCAAGGCGGACTAATGCAAACCAAACCGAATGAAAAAATTTTTCAAGAAACTGTAACAGTAACTTTAACGGAGTCACCCGCTATGTGTGCATTATAATGCAACCATTTCAGAGAGTAAAAATCACTCGCCTTGACCGGGATTCGAACCCGGATCCCTCGATATCCGGCCGAGTGCTTTAACCACTTAAGCTATCGAGACGTCCTCTTACACTCTGAAATTTTGGGGGTTTTAAAGGAACAAGATGTTATGACGAAAATACCGTACATACTATGTCACAGGCATTCGTAGTCGTGCGCGACGCGCCACAGTCCACGATGTTAATAAAGCCAATTTCAAACACTTAGGCTGTTCATACCTTAGACAAATTTCAAGAAACTGTAACAGTAACTTTAACGGAGTCACCCGCTATGTGTGCAGTATAATGAAACCATTTCAGAGAGTAAAAATCATTCGCCTTGACCGGGATTCGAACCCGAATCCCTCGATATCCGAAATTTCAGAGTGTAAGAGGACGTCTCGGTAGCTTAAGTGGTTAAAGCACTCGGCCGGATATCGACGGATCCAGGTTCGAATCAAGGCGAATGATTTTTACTCTCTGAAATGGTCGAATGAAAAAACTCCAGATTTGCTGATATATGGACGTATTAGTATATGCAGAGCCACTATTATATTTGCAGATGCCAGAGCGACTATTGACTGGCAACTCACTAGATTAAATCCAACTTCGGGCGAGGATTAGTCTTTATCACGTCAGAAATGGGACACTCCATCTGAAGGTGGTTCCAAATAAATAGTAGCTTCGTCTAGCTGGAGGTAGGTTGAGCAATTCAAAGAAAGAAACTTCCCCGGAATTTTGCGAATACGATTGCATTACTTGTTTTCTAATTGATGAAATGATTAAGAGAAACAATTTTCAAATTTTGAGCTAGGTATGTTTTTGGTTTTAATCCTCGACCGTTTGGTCCAAGAACGATAATAGCCATTTTCTCTACTCCGAGAACAAGATGGTCATAATCTAACTTTTTCGCAAGAACCGGACAACGGTTTACTTTCGATCAAAAAGTTACGATTTCTCGACTGACGTAGTTGCCGCTGTCTACCATTTCTAATGAATTGTTTTTGCCTGCAGCTCGCCACAGTATTTTCCCGATGTTTTTTCGACATTACAAAAACAATTTTGCAACCCCCTTCACCCACATTTCAGCTCTCTTCCAATCCCCCTCGCACCACCCCACCCCCGTGCTCCGCTCGACATTGCGACCGGGATATTCGGGATCACTCGACGAAGATGATGTCAAGTCCGTTCTGGAGACGTCGAGTGGAACGTGTTCGTCCGATGTTGAACAGACGAACGCAGAGACCGATCTCTTCTCGACCACATCCCTATGATATATATCCCGACGCAGCAACATTCCGCCGCACCCGGCAACCGCTAACCGCCGCCCAATGCGCCACCGGCCCACGTGATTAATCGAATCACGGTGGAGTTGAGACGCGCGAGGCGAAGATCCCAACATTATTAATCCGGGGGCTTGATCGGAGCAGGCGGTCGAACGGCCAGCTCAAATCAAAAACAAATAAATTGTATCTCTCCCTCTCAATCCCACTAATTCCATGACGCTCGGGGCAACCTGAATGGGGGGGGGGGTGCGGAGGGACGAAGACAAAAAAAGGTGACGACAACAGAGAGAGAGAGAGAGAGAAGGGGGGAATAAAAGAAAAGCTCCGGTGAGGAAAAAAATCGTCCTCGCTCACGTGCCCGGCTTAAAAATAAATCCTTCTCTGCCGTTCGCCGCCCCCTTGATTCACCCACTTACTTCCCTCGGGAGAGGGAGACGAGTGACCGAGAGCGTGAGAGACACGTGAAAAGGAATGAAAGAGAAAAGAGCGGAGGAAGAGAATCCAGAGAGAGTGAGAGAGAGGAGAGAATGATGGAGATGTATTTCCTCCCTTCCTTTCTGGGGATGGGGCCGTGTTTCCAGCGTTGATTGGCGCACAAACAAGGCCGAGCCGAAAGAAATACGAGGCCTCTGGAGCCGCGCCCCCTTTAGTACGTCCCGTGCGGCGGCCGACGATCGATTGACGGTGTCAAATTAGGCAGGACCTGGCATTTAATTAGGGGGAAAACGTGGATGGGTGGAGGGGTGAGTGCGGTGGGAGGTCTTTGCGGACGGGTAAGTGGAGCCGGAATGGGGACAGGCGTCGAGTGGGGTGGGGAGGAGTAACGGGACAGGATGTGACACCGGGTCAAAGGGTAATGTGGGCGGGAGGAGGGGTAGAATTCAATGAACTTGAGCTGTACGCATGCAAGCACGCACACAAGGTGTTCGCGAAACTCACCTGTCTTTATAGGGCATATTCTTTAACTTCTTGGGGGAAAAATATCCAAGAAAGATTTTTACAATTTTCCCTCGCAGGGATACATTGCTTTCATTGTTTCCGTGCATGGAAAGTTGACGCTCCATTACGCTCTCCTGATTTTCATGCGTTTTTATCTCATTGGATATTACCGCTAAATTCATTATCTATGAAGTTTCCGATCTCCTTCATGATTCTACAGCCCTCTGTCTGCTCCCTGCACTCTCCACCCTCCTCCGCTCCGCTTATGAAAACTGCCATGTGATATGAATATGAATTGCCAACTGATGTAAATGATCACTGAATAGTAAGTTAAGTACTCCCAAACTTTTTTCAACACTTTAAAAATATCACCTAATTCAAATTAATACATATCTCTTTTAGTGTCGTCTAAAACCACGGCATACTTTCTTGCGGCTTAAATTATATAATTACCGAATTATTGTAGCCCAATTTTATCTTTATTCGATCACTGAAATAAAGTAAGAGAAATATACACTGCCATAGATATATTATAGTACTCTTCATTCCCTCTCACGTTGTACAATCATAATAAAATCGAGCCAAACGAAAAATCGAAATCAAAATTTCGAACAAAAAATTGAATGAATGTAGGAACCAATCATTCCGCAAGCATGGCTGACGCCCTTACAACCCCTGCCACACGCTCCTACGGCGGCTTGCGAGGTATTGTGTGAATGTAGACGTAGATTACCTATTGCCATGCTGCCAATATGGCACACTATTTAACATTTTTAAGTTTATTACATCAACGTTAAATTTTCAAAATAACCAAGTTCATAGGTACATTGCTATTTAGATTGAGGTATTTGTGACAGACCCACTTCAAGGTGTTACACTAAATCTATGTGGAATACTATTGGAAAATCATTAATTCCATTTCATTGAAAAGTTTAACATGAGCTAAATAGAGGAAATTAAACCTTATAAAATGGTGTCTGAAGAAAACATTTTCCGTTCCTTTAACAGAGAATTAAAATGTTTTAAGTCAAGGGGTGTGAATTAGTGATACAAATAATTCACACTTCCTACCATAAAGCCTTGTGAAAGCACGTTATGTAATTGTTGTTTCATAATAGATTGAAAAACTTATCCATTTTATCAACAACAAAATGCTCTAATTATCAAAATAAACAAGCACGTTCGCTCCCGCTAATTAAACCGTTTTTCTCCGACGATGAAATAATGATAATGGCAAAATGGCACTTTGGCAAATGGATTCAGCAAACCTTTGATTTGAAGATAAAATTACATGCAATTAGATAGATAAAAATAATAAAAATCATATAATTACCAAAAATTACTTCTGTAATAATATAAATCAATAATTACCACTCATGCATTTCGCCGGGCATGGCGATTTCACGACATTAGCTCCATCGACGAAACACAGTAACAATGCAAACATTCACGATTAATTCACGCATTGGTGAAAACAATTTCATTTTACAAACCCCCATTTGCCTCAAATTTGCTTCTATAGATCTCGACACCACTGATCTCGGGGTAATCTAACCGACTGAATATGTGTAATGCATCAATAAATTATCTGCTGTCACTGACACTTTACTGTCGATGCAAATTAACTTTTGTGTACTATATTCAAGCGAGGGAGAAGGAAGAAAAAACGGACTATTAAACAAAGAAGTCTATGTAGCTAACTTTTATTTCGTGTTCGTCGAAGCATTACTTTTATTTTGATAATTTTTCAGCATTGGTAAACACTGGTACTCATTGGAGTGTATTTGCTTCGTCTCCTTAGAATAAAACTCACGAAATATTTTTTCGACATTCGGTCGACCCGCAAAAATCTACTAAATTAAATACTTGTTTTCATTATCTTCTCCCCTGTAGAAGTTTCTTGCATTGAAGACCCGTGTAGTCGACGGATAAACACGAGTCTTTCCCAATTAGTTCTCGTGGAACATCATTACTCAAACACTTCTACCTTCGCATGGAGTGAGTCAAGATCGGAGCTGAGATTATTACCGCCTGCTGAGGTGCATTCCTCGAGGAAACACGCTCGAGTAGTGCCCGCTTATCTCGTGCTGAGCGGAGTTTAATTGCCCATCGATCCAAAGCGGCGACTGCGACCGGATCAGACGCGCGCCTCCAAAGGTAATTACTACGCTTCCCAGACGATATCCTCAGTGAAGCGAAGTACAGTCGAAGAAATCCGTTGCCGATTTGGTAGGGAAAGGGTTATCACGAAAACTTCGTGAAATGCTGGCTTCAGTTCAATACCGCCCGTTTTTGTGAATGTGAAAGTGATATTCAAAATGAATATGACGTAACTAACGTCAGAGTGAATAATACGATTCCTGGATTCAGTACACACAAAACGAAGTGCAGTGAAATGAAATTAAAAAAAAATATTTTCGCATTAATTTCCCATTATTCAGCATCAGCTACAAATTTTAAAGTTCTGCTATTTACGAAAAATCGATATGTCCTTTCAATACTCAGTTATCAAAATACCGGAATTCTGATTTTTTTTAATGTCGACATATGTGTGGATGTAAAATTTGGGGCGACTCGCAAAGGTTTTACGACACCTAGCTCAAATAAATAATCAAATTGTTCCAAAATGTAAAATCCTCTTCAACATGATATTGACCTACGATTAAGGAGTACTTACAGGCAATATTTACACTTGCTTCTTGCAAATATTTTTGTAATTATCCATCTACCCCTGTCCCGCAGAAGCAGGAAATACGTACAGGATGATACGATGGGACGAAACCAAGAATCATTTCGCATTAAGGAGAAAAAATCTCCCGTAAGAGTGACAGGAAAACGTGAGAATTGGGACCGGCCTAAAGCGTAAGCAACATCATGAGTGGGGAGTTGGAAAGATTGAGTGATTGGGCGGTTTAAGGAGTATTTGATCGCGACCCTAGTGCATGCCGACCCCCACCTCCCGACCCTCCGTCACTCAAAACACCAAATGATGGAGAGCTCCCGAGGGATAGGTGTGGGTTAAATGGAAGCGGGCGGGAGGTGGCTTGCGTACGGGGGAGAAGGCGAGTGGCGAAGGGTCAGTGTGGGCGAGGAATCAAGGGCATTATCTCAATCCCGCGACAGGGCACTACAAATATGCCCACTTAATAACGCATTCATGAGTTTTTTTGGTTATTTTTGCTTTTTTCCCAAAGGAATTTTGCTGATATGCACTTACTACTCGCCGGAACCACAACCCCTCCAGGGCTCCCACTCTGTCCCCATCTCCCTCCCACGATCCTTCCAGCAGCACCCTCCATCGTCCACCCGCGTGACGCCTACCTTCGCCCCTGCCTCCCACGATCAGTGGGGAGAGCCGCGATTAAAATGCTCCCTCGTTCGAGGCTCATTTTGTTTTCACGTGGAAGCAGTAGTTGTAAGCCAGATACGGGGCGCGCCGGCCACTTCCGAACGATCCCGTCACGCGATCGGCTCTTTCATCGCGAGCGACTGACGTTCGCATCAGCCAATGCTCTGCCGCACACCCTACTCCCGACGGAGCACCGACTCCGAATTCACACTCGCCTACGCGCCTAAGTTGGCTCCGCAATGAGCAAACTAGTTTGGTACTGAGATTGGTTGCCAACCCTTCGGACCTCACAGACGACTTAACTCACATTTTTTCAAACCCGCAGTTCACAAATAATTTTTTTTTTTCAAAAAGTGTCAAACACCTATACAACAATGGTTTCTAAACTGAGTTTTAATTACAAGAAATGTCAAGTGCACTTGTTTGATTATATTAAAGTTGTTGAAAATTGCTAAATCGAAACAAAATTTTTAAAATGTTTAATTCTGATAAAACTATTAGCTTGATTTTTGCTGCTGCTTAGTTGAAATTTCTCCGCGGATCTCCTGTGCAAGGACGCTGATATGTAAGTACATCACTCCCATCTTCATGTTGATCCTCTTCCACTCCGAAAAGCCGATCCCATGCAGAATTAAAACCACTATCCTAGTAATTTTATGATTGCGCAAATAACTCCATGGCTAAAATGAAATTTTTTCGTCTACTTATTAAGATTATTCTTAAGTGGAAACTCATTTCATCGGTCAAAACTTATAACTATCATCACAGGACAAAGTAATCTTGAAGGTTTGTATCTATGTATAGGGTTGGGTGTGGTGGTGTGCAAGTTACCGGAAGCGGAATCGAAAGGAACAACCTAAACACGAGTACTTATCTGGTGGAAATTGGAAGCCAAAATATTATATACCATATTAAATCCATTGAACCATTTTTCTTTTAAAAAATCAGCGTGCGGAAATATAAGCACATCCAAACAATTTAAATTTAACAGAAAAGGTTGTGCCGAACCTCCAAACAACTTTATTCCAAAGTGCATTGATCGCTCACCTAAAACGGTACCGCATGGCAATCTCGCAAAGAATCACAGTTTACGAAATATGTTTTTTTGTTTCCAGAACAAATAAAGGTCACTTCTTCATAATAATCATTCTCAATGCGCGAACTCGCCAAAAATTCTAATCCTATTATCTACCACGTCAATTTACCGTTGAAATTTTTTGTTTATGCCCTTCATTTGCTTATTACGGCAGGTGTGATTTTCCCATTCAATACTTTCATTGCCATTGTTAGCGTTAGTTAGTTAGTTAGTCATTTTATTGCCATTTTCACGAATTATTTTCATAGTATGTTCATATTTACTCAAATATTTAGTTTACTTGGGTGATTTTATTTTCCAATTACACTCACGGGAAACAATTATTCCCATACACATAGGTCCTTGGACAAAAAATTACACACATTTATACTTTATCCTATCATATCTACTTTGAACATATAAAGTGACGTATGATCATGTTTTGATCATACGTCACCTTATATGATGAACATATTTTTCCGAATCCGTTAAACTTCGAAAACATAATGTCGTGATCACTTGAAAAAAAGGTCTTTTTCTCATAAGCTAAAACATAAACTGGAAAGGCGACGGCACTTTCGCATTAATTACCCATCCGACGCTATATTCTAATTTTGATGCGCTGGAAGAAGTGGTTTAGACACCCATTGCCCGGGGAGGAAACTTGCGACAGGCCTCACAGGGAACTAATTCTGGAAGCTGTGAATACGTGATATTCCTATACTAAAATTACTCAAAAATAAGTGCTAGATTAGACGTTAAAGGGGTTATATAAAACATCCCTTGAGCTCGAAGAGGAGTCAAGTCGTTATACCGACGCAGGACACTGTATTATGAAAGCGAGCCGCGTTAAGGACCAATTAACTAGAGAGGCGGGGATCGCAGTCTGCAAAAGCGATGAGGTCGAGGTGTAATGGAGACGATGCGGAGAGAGCGTTCCTTTTAGGAAAACAGCCCAATGTTGCCCCTATGCCGTTTTACAGCTTCCCGGGAGTCATAAAGATAAACGCATAATATTTAAAGATATGATAGTTAAATACATCATATTCCCTGTGCTCAAACATTATTTCAGACGAACGACACCTTTAAAATGATTGAAAATAACGTTAAATATAAAATACATTAGAATTAATCGTCCGACGCAGCCACGAAAATGCAACTCCTCCGGAAATTGCTTTGCACAACATGGGGTCTTAGGTTTTCCCCGGGTCGTCGAATGGGGCAACACGAGCTGCCGTCCAGAGTCTCGATTGCATTTTCCAGGTTGACGAGACACCACCCGCAAACCTGATTTGATAACACAGCTAGTGCTCGGTGGGAATCGCACACGCCTGATTGATCGCGCGGAATACTTAGATAGGTCCAGAATCCAATGAATTATTCAAACAATCCGCCGAGCCATCAAATTGACAGAACCAAAGGAAAACTATCGACGTGCTTGAATCTCGCCAGCGTCCCTTACGCTTTGGTAACCCTTCCGCGAGCTAATCACTCACTTGTTCACCTCGTTCACGGCCACTTCAGTCGAGTAACGACATTTACGGCCTGCGGTGCCGCGTCATCCGATTCGAGCGTTCGAAAAACCGCGCACCTCATGGCGCGTAACGCATGAAACCTTCTACCCGCCCATCCTCCACATCAATAATAGGGTCTCTCTCTCTCTCTCTCTCTCTCTCTACATACAGCTTTCCGCCCTCACGAAAGGATGCTATTAGCTTGAAGAGATTGTCAATCCTACGAGCCATTAGTTACGGCCGGCCGTCGTTTAGCATCGGACGAGATAACCGCCGAGCAAGACCGGGCTCGAAGGCTCGAACCGAGAGAGGGGAATGGCGGTCACAATCGAGCCAGAAAAACCTGGACGCACTCAAGAGGATAACGAGGTAACTTCCCGAAAATGACATCAATCCGTCGAAACGCTCCGCTCACAAAGGACAATGGCATGACGTGCACGGAAAACCCATTCAAACGCCCAGGAGGGAGGGATGGAATACTCGAAAACGTAAACATGCGTTTTTCTCTCCTCTTCCCCGCCCCGCAGCCAACGGGAAGCGACCCGACCGATGATTCGCACAATGGCATTCCTCCTGCGTTCTCGGGGGGGGGGGACGAAATGCAAAGAGGGCGAGCGAGTGGGTGAAAGAGAGGGGACCAACCGATCCGCTTTTAATCACATTCCCCGGCTACGCGAGGGAAACGAGAGGAGAGACTCCTCTGCCATCCGCAGACAACACTCCGAGTGGTACGTGATATATTCGAAAAAAAATAGCTCCGGCAAAGTGGTGTGGCGGAAAAATCGCTCTCAATACCTGTCCGAAGAGCAAAAAAAAATATACTCGAGGATGAATAAAATGCATAGACGACGGTTTATGACGTGGCCATACGGAGGGAAGAGGATCGAATTCCACTCATACACACATTTACTATATCTCATATCCATACACATATATTATTATCTGCCCGTTTCATTCCGTTCCCCTTCCTACGGGAGTACCCACTTCGTTCCACCCCGGTGCAATCGTCATTCCGATCGCTCAGTATTTGTGCGGAATATCCTCCGATGTGGGAGGTGGGGATGCGGAAGTGAAAAAGGGAATGGGGGCCAAAAGGGCGGAGCGAATGGAGGGCAGGGAAGGGCACGTCTAAAGGGAGCTCGGGAGGGAGAGGAAGGAACCACGGGAGGAGGAGAAATGTACAGTGCTGGGGCACAAAATGGGGAAAATGAGGAGGATGGCGAAAAAAATGGGAAAGATGGAGAGGAGGAAATAGGCAAAGAAAGAAGCGCCGAGGGCTGTACGGAAGAAATGGTGGAGAGACGGGAGGAGAAGACACGAGGAAATGAAAGCTTCCGACTTGATATGAGACTTCCTCGAGAGTCATTCCAATTGAACCGATCTGAACGCTCGCATTAGGCGGAAACGGCCGTCGATGACGGGGGATCGGGATTTATTTATCTCCCGCAAAACAGCGGAAAAAACGAAAAGGAGGGAGTAAGAACCTTCGTGTGGATAGCAAATTAGCAGACGAAATATTACAAAGGCGCACTTAAAAGACGGAACGGGTGGATGAACCTCTCAAATAAGTCAACATCCAGCATGGAGGGGAAAAAAGACGATGCAAGAGTCCGTTTGCGAGCACGGGATAAAACGAAAGGCAGGATGGAAGAAAACGGGAGCGGCATGAACTATGGTGGAAAAAACACACACAAACTACGCCATGCATAAATCATTTCCCTTCTTCCCCTGCAAAGGAAATGGATTAGTTATACATAGAGAGACACAGATGCTCCGGGCGAAACCGTTCGCGTGCACAACTTCGAACGGGAAGAAAAAGTAGCCCCTTTTCCTCTCACGTGTATCGGAGAAGAAAAAAAATCGAGAGCGCAAACATAATCAGAGGGAACGAAGCAGATTAATCATGACGCACAAAAAAAGTAAGCCCGCCCTCTCCCCACTTGGGAGGGTGGAGGTGGGAGGCGGGGGTGAGATTTTGGTGCGGGGGGGGTGGGATTTGGTGCGGGGGAGGTGGGGACGAGCACCACGGATCGAGAACGCGTCGGCCATGATTGAGCGGGGGAGGGAATGGGAAGGCGAGGGGTGTGGAATCGGAAGAAATATGGCAGAAACAATGGCGGGAAGAGAAGAGGGAAATGGGAGCGTGAGAGGGAGAGAGGGTGTAAGGGGTAGAAAAATGAGGCGAGGGAGGGAGGGAGGGGTGGTGAGAACACGAGGGTGAGCTTGGCGTGAGGCATAGGGGACGTGGGGAGGTGAGGCGGAAGGGGTAGTGCGGGAGTAAGAGGGTTGGGAGGGAGGGAGGGAGGTGAGGGCAAGATGAACAAGGAATTCCCCTTTCGCCGGGGACGGACCGATGGACTGATTTGTGTGTGGAAGCTCGGTGGAGGGGGTCGAATGCGGGGATGAAAAGAGGGAGGGGGGGAGAGAGAGAGTTTTGGGGGTGGGTCGGTCGCACGTGGGGGTGGGCCGGAGTTTGTGGGGGGTGGGAAAGGAGCGGCGGCGTTGCCATTTTTAGCACTCTCAACGCTAGGTTTGGCACTTTCTTTTGCTCCTTCTCTAGCGCCGGATTTGGAGTGTGATATTTTATTGCGTTCCCAACACACTCGATAGGTTGAATTTTATCGATGTTGATGAAACTTTCTCTATTTTTGCGCTGCGACATATGTCGGGAACTCCTTAAGTGCTATTTGGTTCCCTGGGGATGGAGAAGGAAAATTTCCGTCGACTCTCCCGAGTTTATACAAGTTCTACCTTCTATACTTCTCGTAACACAAAACTTCATGATGTGCCTAATTGTGGAGAAGCTTTTGGGCCACATTAACGAAGAAAACAGACATCTTTTTGGGTCTTAACTGATCCAAATATTGTGGCTAATATTATTTCAGTTGATGCGATTTCCAGCGGTTTGAGTCCTGGGCTAAGAGTGAAACTGCGTTATTAAAGCTGAGAAGAGGAGAGGAATGAGGTCTAGGAAGGGGTGTGAGGGATAGTGTTATGTTCCTGTAAAAATTTTTAAGAGAGACATGGCCCACCATTTATTCTTCCGTTCGCATCGATACATAAGGTCTTGGGATCGCGCATTGGCTGTTGCGTTCGTGGCTCTTGTAAGGTAAATCAATTCCTACATATTATTTCGTCGTTAACAAGATTCATGCAGTTAGATTAACGTACGATTCCATTACGTCGCGGAAAATTCTTGCGACATCAATTTAAAAAATATTTGGACCGGAAAACCTCATCAAAAGACTGCGTTGATTCGATCAGTCAATTCACTGAGATAGCGAACAAAACAGCAATGCTCTTTATTTGACCGGCGAGATTCCCTCCCAGGGGAGGATCGCTAGGAAAGCATTAAATTTCACGCAACTGTCAAAGTGTATATCTTATTTTTCCAATCGCCTTTAAAGCTTTGAACTTCAATATGCTTGCGTTTTAATTTCCAAACTCTACACCCATCGATGTTTATCTAGAGTCGAAAGATGGATGGTAACTATCAACTTCGAGAGGCATCGACGTATAAATATCTTTAATATCAGGGGTGTCAATCGCCACCCCTTCCGTCAGGGAGGAGGGATAAAGATTTGGAGATAGGGGTTCCGAAAATTCCCACTTCCAATTTCACCCCTCGCGAAGAAAATATTGAGGTATGACAATGTATCAGCTTATCGAGAAAAAAATAACAACAAAGACATAAAAAAACACTGCAAGTGCCCGTACATCAACACACTAAGGCATGTCGGTGCTGGGAGGTGGATGAATAATTCGGAGATTCGTCGTCCAGTAAACATCGACTGTTCTATTCACTCTGAACGAGAAGGTCAAAGATCGTGCGTTGAAGCGACATATATTGCACATCGAAATCGTATCATTTTCCACGAATTATAGCGAAGGAACAAATTAAGGTCCGCACAAATTGTATCAATGTGAACAAAATATCGATATCATTTAGATACATCATGCTGCAGTACGTGACCTATTAGCATGATGTCAACTAGACGTCGTTGCTGGGAGACAATACTGACTGAGACTGAGATCCACTTACGGGCAGGAAGGTGGAAGAAGATTAGGGAAAGAGGGTGGGGAAGTAATAGGTGGCAAGCACGCGGCCTTTGAGGAGCGCACTCACGTTCATAGGTCGGCCCAGTCGAACGACAGGGAGAGAGAGCGAGCGGTATGACGCGCTCTTTATTAAGCGGTAATGCAATGAAAAGAGAGGGAAGCGTAGTCGGGCGGTGGGAGAGGTGAGGTGGGGGAGGGGGAGGAGAGCGAAGTGGAGGGTTGGGGTAACAAGTCGCGAACTCCAAGAGTGGAAAGATGGCTTTTCTGGTCGGCTACATTGCGAGAGAGCGGCGGCGAATGGAAAAAATATCGAAAATAATAGAAAGAGGAGGGAAAAAAGCTGCCGGCGAGATTTTTGTCGGACGGCTGGAGGGAAGGAGAGGGAGAGGGATGGGGAGAGGGAGAGTGAGTGGTGGGAGAAATGAATTTGGAAGGGGCGGCGAAAAAGAGAGAGTAACGTATTAACCCGGAGTGTACGACGAGTAATTTTCTTTCCCCTTCCTCCTCTTTTTTTTTCCATTTTTCAATCAAAAGTTGGGAGACTGCGCTCCTTGTATCTTCCCTCTCTCCATCTCTCTTTTGCTTGGCCATTCCCCCTACGGCCACCCCTTCTTTCTGGGGAACAAAGGAATGCAATTATAAATTACGAAACACACAAAATTTCCATTATTAAGTCTGGCTGGTCTATTAGGAGAGGGGCGCGGGGGTTGAACTTCGGTGCAGTACGGATAAAAAAATCAATCGCCAGGAAAGGCTAATACGTTATTCGCGGAGACGGTTATCATTTTGAGGAAATTTTGGAGGAACGCGAATTAAAACTGATGGGAGCCGAAGGGGATGAATCCAGAATCGTCGAAAGCGTGCTTCTGCAGTGCTGAAGGAGGATATTTGATTTCATGCGGTAAAGTGTAGAGGAACCAAGCCAAATATCATAAATGTTAGTTATTTTATCGGCAATGCGTTAATAATTGGTTAAGCTTATAAATCTGAGAATATAGCCAGATATTAATTCACTTTTGAAGGGTTTCAGCTAGTGAGAATGGGATTCCTATTACACAAATATCAAGGAATTGGCGATGATGAATGCTGACGTTTCATATTAGAAAAAGCGATACAGATGAAATTACGCCCAAAAGCAAAAAAAAATGCCAGAGTAAACATTATTGATTATCCCCTTTAGCTTCAAAACATGACTTCTAATGAAAAACAAAATTAAGTATCAACTTGTTTGCGCTTGCTCAACAGGTAACCTATCCCTGATGAAAAATTTGTTTGCAAGCTAAATTGTCCTAGAAACTCCCCCGTCCTCCGATTTTCCTCCGTCACCACCACTCCTTCTTCTTCATTTACCGTCGTTGGCGTGCAACATTTAAAATTTCATGACAACAGACGCAAGTTTTCCCGTGCATAAGAATCTTTCAACGCCCCATGTAGACTTTGATTTTCCAATGCAAGGTATTGGCATTTTTGGGATTTCATCAAATTTAAACACACGATTGGAATCAATCAAAGTTCCAACGAATCCAGCACCCTTGCTTCTCCTACTATGATATGACAGATATTTTCACGAGAAGAAAGCCGCGAGCTATATAGCCAGCGGGCGATAGACCGTTTCTTCTTTAAAGTCCTGTCACAGACTGGCTCTCTCATATTTTTCGGCCGCCAACCGAACGAATATGAGTATATTGCGATAGCGCAGATGAGTTTAGGAACCTGACCTAGCAGCACAAAGCGAGATTAAACAGAGTGTCTTCAAGACACAAATGCAGCTCACGGGTTCCTCATGTACCCTACAACGTAGCCCCTACGTCGTAAGGCTGCCATAATGCAAAGCGTATACTTGGTCACACAATGGATTTTCTTGCGTGCGTAAAAAAAGAAAGAAGAGGAAAGAGAGGTGTCCGAGAAATATGACCTCATTGAGCAAAAATGCTGAGCTTTAACGTTACTTTAAAGCTTTGGGCACACAGAATTATATATAATAAACAAGTTCTCGCCAACCTCGCAAAAAAGCGTCCCAATGGCAAACCGTTTTAACAAACTGAAACGACTAAACATGCCCTTACCAAAGTATATTTATGGTCGCTGTGCCGAGGAGAGGCATAGAGCAACTAAGGGGTTGACGTTAAGTTACATTAGGCTATTAGGGGTCAGTGTGTGAGCCGTTTCATTACGTTTCCTTCAGCGGATGGGGATAATTCAGGAGAAATCTTCCGTAAGAATTATCCCTGCATTATTTTAGCCATTTTTTATAAGGAAAGAACTTGAATAATCCTTGGTCACCAAAGAGCACCGTACAAGTGCTGAAAACAAACTAGCGCTTTGGAATTATTTAAGAACTTATCAAATTATTAAACGAGTTCAACAATATTCTAAGCCTTTCACTAAATGTACTATCATCAAAATTAAAAATATGCAGTTTTTACTCCATTGGAGGTTTTTTGAGCAAAAACATAATTAAAATAGTCAGTAGATAATTGTACTAAATGAAACGCGCTATCGCCACACCCAAATCTGCCTTCCCTAATATTGTCTGTTTGATTTATTGACGATAACATCAATTTCATTTATTATGAATCTTTAGAAAGGTTAAGGAGGGGTAAAAAAATCAGAAAATGGGCTTGCGTATTCAACGGACGGTCCTAAGCGTAGCTGGAAGTGTTGTTCGCCTTCGACGGTGCTTTTCATTTACTACATGACCGGGTAGCGGTAGTAAGTAGTTACCCTTAAGGCCAAGTTTTATAATCTCATGTTAAACTTAAGCTTAGCTCTGGCCTCCGGTTAAGACCAAAACCCAGTTTTATGACCGCTAATTAAGTTCAAAACCGACCGGTTAACTGCCCAATAACTGACAGACGATGTTACCACGGTTACAATGTTCTCATTCACTAATGAGCAGTATTATTTCTTTATAAAATGGAATTTGTCAGCAATATCAACGTCAAATTAACGTTCAAGTTGACTAAAGATTGGATTTAACGAGACATTATAAAACGGAGCATGAACTGTGTGAAAACGTAAATATTGGAGGCGGGAAACTAGGGGATCAATCACAATGGACAACACAAACCCTATCTACGCTACTGTGTGGACGGACCCAAAATCACTCAAACCTATCTCGTCGACGCTAGGGAAACTGAGAAGCTAGTGGTAAATTAACACCATCCGCTACCTTTGTCCAAGTGTGAACTGGATACCGAGTCAAAATTTCCACCATCTCGTAAGTGCAACGGAAAGCGCGTTACCGATACGGTGTATCTCCTCACGGTGCCGCTCCATCGAGCCTCAGTGGAGAGAATAATACGCGACCCTAATCGCCACAACAAACTCCGCGTCCGCGATCATGAATTCATTCCGCTGCCCTTATCTCTCGGCGGACAGGGAGCCCGAAACCGCAGGAACGCTCATGCGTCACGGTCCCCTCCGTTAACTTATCATTGTCGAATGGTAGAAATAATGAAAAAAAAAATACTTTCAATAATGTCCCGCAAAAATGTGAGCCGAGCGTACGTACTGCCCCTCGCATGGGACGGAAACGCAGCGGCATCTGGAATTTTAAATGAAGCATCGCCGATGTGCCTCTCGTTTGATGAAAATTGCCCTCGCTAAACGGCAGCCGAAATAGTATCCTTGTCGACCGGCAACCGGTTGTGATTCGACGCTTTGCCTTCCCTCGCTCATGTGGAGAGCTGGGTGGGACTGAACGAACAAGCAATTTGCGGCGCAAAAGCAGAGGAGTGTTCGACGAGTGAAGCAATAGCTTGTTTAGATTAACCTCAGCCGACACTACCATGTTAAAATTTCCCTAACAAATTTCAAACATAGTTGATACCTTAAGACTATTCCATCACCAAAAATAATGTTTGGGCATTACAGTTGAGCAACTAGGCTGGTAAACATTTTTTCCCCGACAACCTGAATGATTCTCAATTTCTCACACTGTTTAAACTGGATGTTGAGTGCCAAGCTTTCAATTTTTTGGAATTGTAGGGGAACCTGTCGACATTGCTCATACAGAGGCCATTTCCCAAATGATTTCTTTATACCATATGCGCCACGAAGAAGATTAAATTATTGTCTTATCTTCTACCAAAGATTTGATTTTAGTACTTTTTCTAGCGTAGTACACGCGATTTGTTGGCAAATTTGGGTGACCGTAATGCTATTCGTTCAGAGCAAAGGTTCTTCTCAACGATATAACACACAATTATCAACAAATTTTTCAGATGACTGGAGAGGAGAGGGGGATAGCTGGAAGTAATCGACATAAGGAAGGAGACTATAAAGGATTAGGAAGGTTATAGAGATTAGAAATAGTGGAGGGAGGTTTTAAATCATTCTGTCTATGTTCGCAACGAGCAAAAGTAGTTGACGACTCGGATTGAGTGCAGTTGAAGTGCAGGTTACATGATGAGTATAATTGAATCTTGAGTCCCATCCAATCCAATGTCACGGCTATGTTACGCAGACGCTCCAAGAGTTGAAAACCAGATCCCCCGTCAAAGAGCTCAAGACTGCTGTGAATTCACCAAAACCTGTATTAAATTCTTAACAATTGCAGTTCTCTCCTTTCCGCTTCCTTACCGAGTTATGCTACCCTTTTGTCTAGGTAACCTTGGCTACGTGCATATCCGGTATGCCTAAAATCTTTAAGCAAATGTGGAGGTTAGCTTTACGTCTCGGTAATCTTCGACGCGTTGGTAGTACCTAGCGTTGGTATCTGTCAATTCCAATAACCGCCCAAATTATACACGTACAATTACGTATTATTATTATTCGCATCTATGCAAGCATGGCTGGCTGATAGAGAAAATTTAAATTAAGTGAAAGGCTTTTTCACCAACTAATTGGCACCCATCGAGTGCTCTTCTTAACCATTCTGTATGGCAAACTAAATTCTTTCTCTCACGTCATTGTGTTATACGTTCGATCCCAATATTTGAAATTATTTCATCAGCAAGAAAGGAATCAACACAGAACGAAGTGCCACTATTCCTGGAGTCAGTCGTCTTCATTAATCTCACTAGACGGTTAATCATGAGCCTCGTTGACGAGGGAAGACAGGCGGAATACATTCAGCCCAAAGGTGAGAGCTTCCAACGGATTTCCTTTGTATATTTTTATGACGGAAGGGGATCAAATTTCCTATTGCTGCATCACCTTTCACTCCAACATGTAAGGGATCCACACACACTCCACGGCATAGGAAGGAGTTGCCCATAGGCAAGTGAGGATACATGGAAAAATGAGCATGAGGACGCTGTGGTTTACCACACTATGTGGTTGTCTGGGTAACAGCAAGCTACACGGCGAAAGGAATCAGCCCACTTTCTATCTGAAATTGGTGAATATCAAATGCCATAAAGCTTAATACCATGAGAGATATTCATCCCTCCTATCAAATTAGCCTTAATGTTGAGGTCAATTATCCTTGCAGCCCCAGAGCAATATTAAAATGGTCATCAGACAAAGGAATTCGGTGAAATAATTTCGGAGTGTAAAAATCATTCGACATGAAACAATTTCAGAGTGTAAAAATCATTCAATTTTTACACTCTGAAATTGATGCATTATAATACACACATAGCGGATGACTCCGTTAAAAGTAACTGTTGCGGCATCTCCCGCAGTTTCTTGAAAAAAGGAATTCGGGTTGAAATTCATTATATTTCGTAGAATAGAATTTTATACGTGTTTTAAAATAATGAGAATTTTTCCCCTGGTAAAAAAATGGTTAACAGCTTATTTATTTAGTTTTGTTAGAACTTTCCAGAGAAGAAAAAAATTCTCGATTGAAAATTCGAAAACTGGCGAGGAAACCCTGAAAATTGCTTTCCGAATTTCGGAAAAATGTTTAAGTTTTTAAAGAAAATCCCACAAGTTTATTTTCAGTAGAAAAGTTTACTTCATTTGGAATTATGACTGGAGAAATACCGTCTAAATTTACAATAATACATTCTTTTAATGGCATGCAACTAATGTTTTCCTAGTGAACATGAAAATTTAAACCCTTGGAAAATAAAATAGGCCAAAAATGCACCTCTGAAAAACAGGACTCCAATTACAGAAATTAGTTTGTCTTAAAATTTCACCATTGTTCACGGGCATAATTCAATCATCTAAAGAGGAATCACCCAAACTTAGTCAAATTGAAATTATGATGCAACTAAATTTCCAAATATGACGTGAAATCACCGTCCGCAAGTTTGGAGAGGGCCCTTTAGCGCGATTTGTCTCTCTGTCTCTCCCTCTCTCGAAATTTCGTCGTTAGTGGTTCACTCCTCTGATCAAGTGTACGTGAATTATTCAGGAATACGGGGTGTCCGGATACAATAGCACTCATATTAATGCTGCTCGTGGCGTCAGAGAGAGAGGGAGGGAGAGATGGAGAAAACATACGCTTATCACCCCGGGGTGGTGGGGATATATGGAGCGGGGGAGAGCGAGTTGGTTCACAGAGAAGCTGGAATGTCAAGGGGGAAGTGTGTGGGAGTGAGAGAAGGTTGGATTGGGTTAGGCTGGAGCGGGGAAACTGGCATACGGGCGCTTTCGACGGAATCACTCTTTTGTGAACCCTACGCAAGGAGGCGCGCCCGTAAAAGGCGAGCTCAGGCACGCGCCAAACGAAGCCGCTCCAAACGCCACTCCTTTGTGGAGAAAGGTAGAGGTGGCTGGGTGGATGCAGGGGGAGAGGCAAAGCGTGAGGAAAAGGGGAGAGGAAAAGGGAGACCAGCTTCACCGGCTGAGGTTTTGCGTTTGATACAACCTCGGAAGGAGCCGGATGATGTCGCGCCGATTTCTCCCCGAAGAGAGAGAGAGAGAGAGAAAACTCCTCTTAGGCATCAATTATACGCACACTTTAGGTGCGACTTTCGGTCGTATTTCACTACCGCTCATCATCATTTCCCTTGATTCTTTTTTCCATTTACACACAAAAAAACTAACGAGAAAGATGAGGGGAAAAAATAAGGAAAACTTTATATTTTCGCACACTTTTAATTCAACACGACCATGGTTTCGATGCTGCGCATTAACAATACCTGATGATGATGCGCAGCATCAAAACCATGGTCGTATTACGTTATTCTTTTTTAACCATATCACATTACTTATTTTTTACCCTCATCATGAAGGAATTCCACAAAGTTAAGCCTGAAACTGTTAACTAACGGTAAAGCTTTAAATATGTTGGGAGTAAAAGAGAATTCGCTGGATGAAATTCGAAGATAGGAAAAGGTTCAGGAGGTATTGGAATATTGATGGCCGTGATATTAGCGAGACGGACACGAAAGAAAATACTGTAGAGCAATCGAAATTCACACGAGAAATGGAACATAATAGTCGTTAGAGCCCATCCAAATCCCAACTTTACCGGTAGATTACATAGAAAAGTGCTTATCATAGGTTCGATTATCAGCCTCAATTCTTGGATTTATCAGCATTTTTCCATTAAATGTGCGATAACATCTGAGTAACGGTAAATAGCCGTATATGTTCAGTACATCATCGATCGGATGTGGCAAATAATAGACCACTGAAAACGCTTCTTCAAATATATACAAATTCTAAAGGTGGATTCTTTCCTACATTACCTCATCAGAAATTGGCCATCGCCATCATTGCATGACAAGCAAGAGTCAGGCAGGAGACTGGTCAGAATCAGCCGCACGATTGCCAGCATTACTACTGTGAGAGTCACCACCGCTTCAATTCTTCCTCCAGCTGTTTCAATTGTTCCATTTATCATAATTGATAATCTAACAATGACATCTTTTTTGATTTCCCGCAAAAACGACTTTTGGTATCGCTCTATTTATTTCCTGATAATATTTCCTTCATATATTTTTTTTTGGCTGCCGAACACAAATTTAGGCGTGTTGGATAGTTTTGTGCCTTCTGATTACTCATAGCACAGCTCAAACAGATGCAAAAATAATGGCTCCTCGGAGGGTCCAATCATGTCAGATAAAGCGAAGATTAGGAACCAGACAAAATATGGTTTACGCAGCGTCCGTTTCCACAGTGGGACAGCTTCAAAGGATTTCGAACACACTGAGGCGACCATTTAAGATATGGTGGTCAAGCTAAGAAAACTTTTGAGGCAAGCCACGGGAAATCAACTCAATTGTTTTTACCGTGAGAATGAAATCATCGGTAATTGATTTCACCATCAAATAATTACATTTTCACCCAGCCTTACTCATTCTCTGTATGAAAAATCTCACGGGATATCCATCGGAGTTAGGCCTTCCGTTCGAGACGAGCATCGGGGGAAGTGGAAGGCTCATGATGGAGGAAAGATTTTACTCAGGAGATACGCCCCGCAATTACCAAATCCTTTTCCAGCCTTAATCTTTCTTTCCCATTTCCAATCAATCACCATTAAAAGATTCGAGGTGGCAAAGGAAAATCCACAGGAGTATTGTGCCTTGGAGCTTTTTCTCATCGATTGCTCATTAATTTCTCGAGTCTTTAGAGGAACAGCTATCCGGTAAAATGTACGGAAATTATGTGGCGACTCGGTATTACAACTATCTTTGCCATTCAGGACTACGTTGACGTCTTTATCAATTTAACGTAACACGGCAAGAAATTTTTAGTGGTGAATTGCACGTACCACCTCGGAGTTCAATCGAGAAGAAACAACTTTCATTTTGTCGGAAAACAGAACTGCAAGCCTGTTAACGGAAATAATCCACTTCAAGGTCGGTTGACGCGTCCTCGAGTTGAGACACGTGACGATTCGGTGAATTAGTTGCGCGAGTCTTCGGATCTCTAAACGAACCCCGTGTTTAAAACTTCAACACTATCCCGACGCAAGCGGAAAAAAATAGTTACATGCCAGCTGAAAATTTTGCGCTACACACCGAACGACCACGACCAGCACGAGAATGGGGTCATTGTGCCTCACTTCGACCCAGGTGGAACACCCACAATGGCACAAAAAAAGCGCAAAATATCCCGCGCCGGAGCGCCATTAGTGACGCCGTCGAAGGAGAGTCGGGGATGGAGATGAGAATGAGGGACGGGGATGGGGACGCGGACAGGCGGGGGAGGGACAACAGGAGACACGCGGGAGGGGGAGAGAGAGGAACGAGCGGGGAGGTAGTTTGCGGAGGAGATTGGATGCTCATTGTTCCAGTCTCCCCATTCATTCCCCGATGTAAATCACCGCCGCACCACCACCACCACCGCCGCCAACCGACCGCCCGGCACCCGTCCATTAGCGCAGCGTGGGGAGCGTGGGCGACCGCGCTTGCAAAGGGGGGGGGGAGGGGGAGGAGGGTGTAACGGTCGCCTCCGCACGGACGCACACTCACAAACACACGCACGCATTCGTGCGGCGTGTGCGATGGGACTGTGCGCGCGAGGGCGGCCACCGTGACTCTGGGGGAATCGAGGGATGGAATGGGAGGGATGTTACGAAACGAATTTCCCTCCAGCCCTCGCACACAAACCTCCGGAGTCTCCGGGAAGAGGCTAAGCATCGCGGTGGACCCCAGCCGCGGCCACCCGCGCGAATATTTATCGTCTGCGCGAAGTAAAGATTACTCGAGCGGAATTACGATTCGATCGGAACTGAAAAGAGTGAACGATAGAACGGATCCGAGCGGGAGCCGGGGTCTTCAGACGTGGCCTGAATATGGTGAAAAAGAAAACATCGGGGGCGGAAACACTCCGGGATTACCATGGAATGCGCAAACTCGTTTCTACGCCTTAGTACAGACCCAAAACGTCTCGTCTCGTACGGTTTTGCTGCGCGAACGCTGATAGGTCAAGTCACCGTGATCGGATCACGACACGAAGGAGAAGGTCAATAACGAAAACGATCAAGACTCATGATAACTCCCTATCTACAAGATGAGAGACATAAGAACATAAAGAGGGAAAATATATCTTTCAGGAACTCGATATGGAAGGGAACTTGATATGAAAAGGAACTTGACACGGTACAAAAAGATTGTGAGAGTCGCATTAGGGCGAGTTTTATGGCTGGCAGTTCTTTTCAGCCTATTATTTTTCACACCGTACTTGCAATCATGAACGAGTCATAACTAAGGCATACACTAGAAGGGCAATCGGTCACTTTTGCCCAAACAACCACTATTACACTGGTTCTTAGCTCTAAACTTGGGAGCAAGGATCACTCCCCAAAAAAACTAATTCTTTAAATACATTCTCTTGTATTCCAGTGGCAATACTCTACTCGACTTTTGTCTATTTCTCAGCTTCGGTTTTTACTCATTGCCTAATTCTAAATAAAGATCAATGGCATGCTTCAAAACGCAATAGGATATTATCTATCCACATCTTACGTGACTCACTGGACACGAGGAAAGTTAGTTTCCATGGAATTATGTGGATCATAGCTGTATAAATTACAATATGATGTTGAGATTATTTAGACTGATAACAATAATGCTCAGTATGGGGCTACTTTAGGAATGCTAAAGTTAACAAAGTTAATCCCTAAGTTAACAAATCTCATGACATAAAGTTAATGGAATATTTCAGACACTTTAAGCAAGCTCGAAAAATTCATAAAGCACGAGGACAGTAGAGTTGTCATGGTACGCATCCAAAATTCATACAAAGCAGTAAGCAGTATAGTTAAGGCAACTTCTTTGAACATGAAACTCCACTGCAAATTCCAAGGAATATTCATTTGAATATTTAATTTAACTAAAAATAAATGTACTCGAACGTGACTTGTAGATGTTACTCAATCACACTGCTCTCCACGATCAAAAGATAATGACAAAACATGCGCTGCACACACATTGAGTAGGAATGCTTAAAAAGAATAAATAATGTTTTTTTAACCCACAAGGGTAAGATGAATAACAGCTATATCTTGAGCAAGGACATAGTGGAGCTCTAGCTGATGACTTCCACAGTGTTTTTCACAGCGCCAGTCGCAATTCTCGTTGCCATTTCAACGCAACAGATTACCAGAATTGCGTCGTATGAGAATGAGTCAAGACGTATAATTGCGCACACTAGGAGAAGTAGGAATGAGGCAAAGTGTAGCGAGGAAGCAGTCACTTACGACAAGGCGAGGAGTAAAGCAAAAAAAAAAGCGCTTGAAAGAAAGACATCAGCGATGAACTCATCAGGCCAGCGACTTAATCACTTTCCGCTTGCATGCTGCTTGGAAATCAGTTTTCTAAATGGGCATAAATTTAGTAGGCGCATACCTAGCGGTGGAATTACCTCTTCGTGAGTGGGACCTATGATTTTTTTCACCAAACACTCATTTATGCGGAATGGGGCGCAAAGAGACAACGTGGGAAGGAAATTTAGCATGAAGATAATAATGCCCTTGGACTAAGACCGCTTCCCACGAAACCCGTCACATGAAGTCATCTGAGTTATCCCATTTTTCAAACGAACAAAGATTTTCTCTTTCAGCTGCAAGTTTATATTTCGTGGTTATTCCGCCAAAGACTAGCGAAGACTAATTAAACTTTTAGGTGGAGAAAACATTAAACTAGACGTGTGAGTCTCCAAGTCTGTGGAATTGAGTAGAATTCCTCTATGGCACCTAAAATGTGAAGCAAACTGGTTTAAAGGTCTAGGGTCAACAGGCACGTTCGAAACCAAATACCCATTTTATTACCACTGAAAGATTTTAAGCAGGACTGATTACGCCCATCCTTGTGTGGAACTGCTCTCTATTTGGGTTTTTCCATCCCAGGCGGAGGTTGATAAGATGGGTAATTTCATAAAAAGTTGGTAGGTAAACTCATTCTAAAGAAAAACTGCGTCATCTCGCCTCTAGGCATCCTTTTAATCCTTGTAATCACATTCTAAGGTCATCACCTCAGTAAAGGAGGATTGTTTGAAATTTCTCGCAATAAACATAAACTAAAATTAGATTAAGTTGAAAAAAAGAGGGAATTTCGCCAATACAAACCAACACATGAGGGTTCATGTCCAAAAGGTTATACCATTTCACCATACCAATCCCAAGATTACTCTTTCAACATCGTAATACCATAGTAACTCGTTAGCTGAACACGACAGAATTTTTTTTCAGATCCACATTCCATAAAAGAAAAAAAACCCTTGGCTGTAATGAGTACGAGGAGTATTCATTACAGCCAAGGGTGATTCGTCGAATCAAACTCGCTCACAATATGATTTGACTAGAGTTTCAATGATACCTATTAAATGAGAATAGACAACCAATTCAGAGCGTGCCAGAAAATTAATGCGTAGGTTCACACTATTGCAAAATTGACATGGAATAATAGCACATTCTTCACCTAAATCATTTATTTTTTTCAATTCAACTAAGTAGTAATGCACAGAATATGACAAGTAAATTATAATTGCGTCTACTAGAGTCGCTAATAAAAAATCCGATGGAAAAAATCAATACTCTATGCACCAAAAATCTAAAAAATATTTGATATTCTTAATAATTTCGTAGGTTAAAATAAAAATAGAAAGAGCTTAAAGATACGTGGAGAGAAGCGATAGAAATACACAATACATACGCTGCAGCTGCTCTCTAACAAAAACCTCTCTTAATTGAATTAACTGACTTTCAGTGTTTCCGCACACTATTGCTGATTTTATCGATGTAAAAAGTACATTTAAGTAAACCGAGCATAAGAGACCAGGGGGCGAAAGTTGGAGTAATGGGTTGGATGAAAATCATTTAAAATAAATTATTATTTCGGGTCAGAAATAGCCTGTCGACGGGTCATCAATAGGGACGGCTAGGACACCCTAGGACTGACTAATCGCGGTAATATAATATTTAGCTTAAAAACAATTAAAATGGTTAAGAGCGAGGAAACCAAGTTAGTGCGGAAACATTGCCATCGAAAAGACGGCATTTTGTAGCGTCCGTCTTCGTTGTGCTCGTAAATTATGCGAGGAAAATTTTTCGTGAATTTCAGCTCTTCTAACGAGAAGAAATTCCTATATCTATGCTCATTAATTCTTTTAACGTCATTAATACTATTATTTTGACTATGTGGTCTCATTCAGTATCCACTTACATATTGTGAGGTAATAGCAACTCCATCGGTGTCAAGAGCAAAGTTCGAAGGTCATAGTAATCTCCTTTTTTTTCATTTACAAGTTTAATATCGGTTTTTCAAGTTGGAAAATAAACTTTCGCCATTTTTTAAAATTATAATTGAAAATTTATGTACAATTTTCAGCGGGCCTCCTTGAACTTCATTTATTTCCTTGAGTATGAGCAGTTATTTCAATGACCCCGATCAATAGTGGCAACGATAATTTGTTTTTTTTTAATTTTAAATGGATGTCAAACACTCCACATGGATTCAATTCTAAAACCTTTCATAGCCTAGAATGAAATGAAACTGAAGCAAGAGCTCAACAATTTGAACGTTAAGCTGAATGAACAACATCCAATTTCAACAATTTGATGACAATTCAAATTACCTACTTCCACGGTTTTCTAAAACTCGGATCAATCGATACCCTCCAGCTTTGAGAATTGGGAAATAAGGGCACATTCATTTTCCTAAGACCACACAGGACTAATGTAAGGAGAATAGAGAAGGAGTCGATCTTACCCTCCTGAGACAATGTTTATTCGCCATCATTGCGACGTGCCTCTGGGAGAATTCATGCTTCCGTCATAACACAAAAGAACTCGTTCCAGGGAACGATGCGAAGGGATTCCAAACAAAAGATTAGTGTTACGCATGCATAACGTCAAGCAATGAAACAGGAAACCAAGCAAATGTTTCGGCTTGTCAATGAAAGTTTCGTAACGTGCCATTGCGGACACAGAGGGATTCTAAGACCAAAGAGCGAGGGATAAGAGAAATCCATACCATCCACTTACCCAAGGGAGTGTAAAATATTATAGCGTCTATTCCTTGACCGGGATAAATTATTATGGAACCCGGTAGAATATCATCTACTTTGAATTTTGAGCCCGGGATAAAAATAGAAATCCCCAGTCTTTGAAAAGGTATTCAGATATTGTCATTAGTAATGTACGCATCTTTTAGAGGAACTTTATACGGACGGAAGGAAATGATATCGCTTTTACACATACCATACCATGAAACCAAATACTATGGTAAAAAAACACCATTTTCGGCTATTATGGTACTGATATCTAGAGATCTGCTAATAACCAGGGAGTTCTTTTAATGTCTAAAAGAAAGACAAGAACCTCTTTCCTCGAGGTTTTCGTTAGAGATTAGTTAAAATTCTTTAACGTTTATAGGCGAAAACGTTTTTCCTTGTCCCGAATACATTAAAAACAAGTCATCTGTGAAAATCTGCATTAGGAAAACAACTAAGAAAGGTCAGAGAGATGAATCCATGGACTTCTTCACCGTGGTGTCGATTATCGATATAAGAATTTGCTTTGTCATTGGTTTGATGAAATAATTGAATTAATGCATTCTTAATATTTTTTTATCTTTTCTATCTAAAGAAAGAGTAAGACAATTGACAATTGTAGCTCACTTTGTACTTAATTTATTGAATGAATCATTCGATGGTGACTCATAATGTGCGGCGCAGCGATCATTTCCGTCACAATCCATTACTGGTGATATTTCTGGTAAAAGCCATTTGGTTTCGTCAGCTGAGGGGCAAGGCTACGCTCATTCCGACTGTCATTTCTACTGCAAAATTATTTCAACGAATGAACCAAATTTATGTAATTTTCTCAATGAATATTCCGCAATCCAATTGAAGACCTTAATTATCGTCATGAAAGGCTACGAAATCATTAGTGCCACTCGAGTTGATCGAAACCTTAATATATCCCCCTTGCGTGACATTTATGTCATACAATCGTGTTCCCACTGAAAGCGGAACCAAAGATCCTCCTGCAATTTGCTCATTAGACTCTCTTAGAAACACCCCCTTAAAAATAATCAAAAAGTATATCTCGGATATGCTTTATATCGAGAAACGCTTTTCATCCGGTCGAAAGCGGTGGGAAACCCCAAATTGGCATTCAAAATCCGCATAATCAAGAATTACGTTTACCTTCCTACATTTCCCTAAAATTTTGATCCAAGTATATTCCAATTATTTTACACAAAAGCATGCCATGCATCACTCTATTTCCAATGACATCTTGAAAGAGTTAGATTCGAGGGTCCTACGGGAGCCACATTAGGCCAAATATATGGGAGTGGTCATAAACGTGTACAAGATATTCTTAAACGGCGTAATGAAGACTGACAAAACGTAAATGACGGTAGATGCGGTCTTCCGGTTTGGATTCCTTAATGAAGAACAAAAAACACTTAATATACAGATCTTCCTCTGGAGAAAAAAGCATAGAAGTAAAATATTAATCAATGAAAATTAAGAGGTCCACTGATCTCATTCTACTTTTGATTTCTTTGCCCTTCAATCTTCTGGGCCGTAAAGAATGTTGTCATAAACAGATATTTTGTATGAAATTAGGATGAGGATTTACCGGCTGCACATTTATTCATAAAGACAGACCAACATTGATGCATCACTCTACTTCGTAATAAATACTACTTCTCCTTAAACAATATTATTGTTTTCCACGTTGTCCAAAACTAAAATCGGACATACTGTTCATTAACCATTAAGAAAACGTTTCATTATGAGCAACGTCCCTCGATTTTTTTCAATGACAGTCTCACCTCATCTGAAATAAATTCTGAGATAAAAGCAATATTTTTGAAACGTATTTTTCATAAGTTTTGAAACGTCAGCTTTCAAAATAAGTAATCTGAACTGATTAATGCTTTTCCGGAATTTGTACGGAGAACTGAGATAAATTCCGTCATCTACACAACCGATTTTGCCAGTTATGACCGGTAATGAATGAAGATGTCTTAACTACCTGAATCGAGATCAGCGCTCGTGTAACCCTACTTTCTAAAGTGGCCTAAGAGTCAAATGTCAGCTACAGTTAACATAAATGTTAACAAAAATTTCCTACTGCATCGGGAACACCGAAACGGAATGTGCAGACTTAATTAAATACGTAGGCCTTACTCTCACTCACGACCTCTCCTGGGTGAAACACATGCGGGGAATATCTGTACAAGCTAACAAAAAAATTAGGATGCATTAGAAATGTACGGGAAAATGTTACGAAAAGGTTAAAGAGAAATGTAATCTTCTGCTGGTTAGACTTCACTTAAAATATGCTGCAAGTACATGGAATCCTCACGAAGTTGAATCAATTGCCGCATTGGATCGCGTGCAGGGAAGAGGAGTTAAGATTTGTAAAACGTTTTTATGATAACTTAGTAGCGTATCCAAAATATTAGAGCAGCCAGGCTGGGAATCACTCACGGAGTGAAGGTTAAGTTACAGGTATATATCTTGCGTGAATAGGAAGGATGTATATTTAGCAATGATGTTGAAAATTTATTGTTACCCCCAATATACTACGGTAGGCGAGATCACGCCAGTCAAATTAGAGAGATTAAGTGTAGAACAGATAGATTAAGATATCATTTTTTCCAAGAACGACAAGGGATCAGAATAACATTGTCCGACCGCGGTAGAGTCATATTCGGGTCGAATTTAGTCTGGTGTGTATTCACCCCGTGCCACACACCCTAGAGGTGGCTGGAATAGTAAACGAACAAATAAAAAAATAAATAAAAAATATATGAGGACTTCAAAACAAATGACCGTATTCTAATCCGATTTCGAGGGCCAATATGGTGTGGCGCATTCTTCGAAAACTAGTTGAGGACTCGGTGAAATGCCACCATTTCCTTAATCACTCCGTAGCGCGGAGGGGTGCAAGAGAAGTGGCGCGGCGGGGAAGAGAAGAACAGTATCGCTGGTGAGTGAGTAGAGAAAAGGGGAAAACAACCACTCCATTCTGTTCCCCTCCCCGACCACCTTGCGAGGGAATCCTAGCAAAAATTCCAGAACAAACGAGTCGAGGAGAGAGGCGAAAAAACGAGGAGAAAAACGAAACTGGAAGGGGTGAAAAGGAGAGGCAGGAGTGAAGGAGAAAAAGAATTCCGTGTAAATTCCTGCTCTCCTGGGGGGAAATGAGAGGGAAGCGAAAGAAGTATGTATTCCTGAGCGGGGAAAAGGGCGAAAAATCCAGACGCGGAATAAGCACACACACACGAGTCTCTTTTTCCCTTTCTTTCCCGTCGACCACTGGCGAGGGAGGGAAAGGGAGAGAGGGTTTCGGGGGACGAAGATGAGTGAGACAAAGAAAGGGAAGAGGCATGCGAGGAGTGGGAAATGCGAGAGAGATATATAAGCGAATGGAGAAGTGATGGAAGAGGACGGGAGAGGAAAAGAATAGACGGGCGAGAATTCACCCCTTAGAAGTTGTGGTCAACTTTTCAAAAGGATAAAATGTGATTTATCTTTTTTCTTTTTCATTTTTCTCGCAGCGGAAAACTGAGGCGAGGTGAATGGTTCCAACGCACGAGTTTTCCCTTTGGTCCAGATACGCTTGGAACCCACATCAACGTTGATTATAAAGAATGATGATACAGATTAAATGCACGCTGGGGGAAGACCAGCGACGAATTCATGCCACATACTATTGAGCTAGAGTAAAAAAAAAGTGGAGATCAATGCGAAGATGGAAAGGACAACCTCATTGTAACTACTACTCCGCCACAAACACTCCGAAAATATTAGAAAAAATCAAAGAGAAACAGAGTCAACTGGAATAGTAACCATGTGTCACTGATATGCATGTAAGTAGTCTTCAGTCATTTGCCATTGCTTACCTTAAATTGTAATTGGGGAAGGGACGATGTTAAAAGTTTAGTGCAGGGCGGAGGACATATATGCGGGAGGATATATATATACATATACATATACATATATATATATATATATATATACACATATGTATAAAAATGTGTATATGTATAATATATATATTTTTCTTACAGGTTCCCTCCACCTTTCCTCACCTATTTGAAAACCCCAACCCCATCATTTCTTACCCTTCCCTCCTGATGCTACACCCCCTGCCACACACCTTTTTTGGTGGCTCGCAGGGTATTTATGTAGATGTAGATATACGTAAGGCGGTACTAATACACAGGTCGCAGTATTCCAGAAGGGAGACTAGGCCCTGAGTATCCGAGTTCAGTCTGTCTTGCTGATCACATCATTATTTTCATTAGATTTTCAGCCAGTTTGCTCATTCCGGTTTAAAAAAGACTATATTCAACACTTACATTCCCTGAAATACCACAACCTCTGAGTACCTTGGGCCATCGTACCTTTTTGGAATTGAAGAAAAGCAAATTTCAGATAATTGAGGAAAGGCAAAACGAAATTGACTTTCCGGATCCCGAGAAGTAAAAGAAAACGGCAACCGAGAGCGGTATGGAAGGAAGAGAATCTTCGACTGGGAAATCGGTACGAGCCACACCACCACTTCCTCCTAAAGTGGTTCGCTCCCTGTGAGGAAGTGTCCTGGGATTAGTCTTCGACCTGGATAAAACAGGTCGAGGGTCGACTTGCTAAATGAATAACACGCATTCTTGAAATCAATTAAAGGAGACGCAGAGAGGTCCAGGCGGTGGGGCATGAGCGTTCAACGGAGGCATAGTGGGAGGGGTGAAGAACATGAGCGAAGGCAAGGGGATGAACCAAACGGAGCGGGTCTTAGAGCTATGTGTCCTGACCAAAGGACAGGTGGAGTTGGTGGTAACTAGTACGGAAGCCAACTACGCCAGTGATGCCGGGGGACAAGCGAGTCGAGTACAAGCAGAAATGCAGAACGCGCAGGAAGATAAAAAAAGAAGGCTGAGATGCATGGCACTAGGGGAAGCCACACGCATACCCATTTAAAACAATTTGGTCGACGAGCTTCCGCTCGGTCGCTTCGGAAGAAGGAAGGAAAACTCAGACTAGACCTCTTTTGCGATCAATCTCCCGACGACCGCCTTCTTCCTAGGGCGAAAAAGAGTAAAGGTCAGGGCATAAAAAGAGCGCCCATTAACCTTTCACTTTTTCATTCAAGCCCATGAGCCATCGGAAGAATGACCTTATGGTGCTGTGAAGAGAGATTTCATAAGGGCAGGAACTGAGTGCAGTAAATAAGTGGAATCACATCGAGGAAAACGATCCCGAACCCATTTCATGAATGATATAAAACGCATTCGTGTATCGTGAAATGTCAATGCATTCAAAAGATGCGGTCATTAACGTAAAAAGACCAATTAATATTTAAAATGGCATTTCAGCTTGTTTTTCGGTTGATGTCACCCTGTCCAATGCGTTACTAACTGTAATTATAAATAAAATATGAATGAATTTCACGATATCAGGCCGGAAAGCAAAACCTATCGCAATTTAATTCACGTGGAATGATATTTTATGGTTTATCCCTTGAGTTTCGAAATTAAATTTAACTAATTCCTTCTCTTTCTACAATGGCAAGAGAATGTAATACTTCATAATTTGCAAACTAACTATGTTTTTTTCGATATTCTGTTCTTGTTTTAAGCATTGCTAATTGAACATATTAGACTGCGTACCCATGCGACGCCAAATTCAACGGGAAAATAAAAAAAACACCTCATACTGACGTTTCAATACGAACTGGTTGAATGCACTCACGGGTATATTATTTCACAGGACGCCCATCCAAATAATATATATATATATATTTTTTTTATAAACGTGGTGCTTTTTAACTTGAAGCCATCCTTGATACACATCGTTAGGTTTTTGGATTAACATCCGAGTACAAACCATCCCTCGGCGTATTTAGGGTCGGGACACAATTCATACTTTCCGCCTCGTTAAAAAAATAATTAAATCGCGCGACGTTTTATCTCGGGCCCAGGGCAGGTGCAGGACCCACGATTGGAACGCGCGCGCGAGTGTCCGGATGCTTCCGTCGAGAAAACACAGCAGCCACGTCGGGAAAACAGCGGGAGCAACCATCCATGCGACGCGGTCCGACGAAATGCCCTTTCTGATGGACCAAAATCGGCGCGGACACACAACCGGGCAACCTGACGCGTGCACCCAAAGTCCAAGCAGATGAGGACAAAAGCGAAGGGAGAGAAGAGGACGAGGAGGCGAGCGCGGGTGCAGGACGGAAGGGAGGGAAATAAAGGAGGAACAGCGTCGAGCGGAGGGGAGAGAAAAAGTGAGAAATGCCTCCTCCCCACCCCCGGTAATACAGACAGGGATCAGAACGATCGAGGGGGAGTACGAAAGGGGGAAGGGTTGATACACATGCGGGGAAGGGTTACGACGGACGGGAGGCGAGAAGGAGAAACAGGGCCGGACATGACCCTGGATACTCGCGGAGGGGGGTGTGGGGAAGGCTGGAGGGAAGGGACCGAGACACACCCTCCCCCTTCCCCCCGTGTTTACAACGCTCAAACGACGGCTTTGCCCAAACTTTCCTGCTTTCCCGGAGGCTCTCTCTCTCTCTCGCTCGCTCGCTCCAACCCTTCCGCAATCCCACCCATCCGTAACCGGGGGGGAGCCTTATCGCTAACCCTCCATTTTCCACCGCGTCCCCCTCGCATTCGATCCGCCCCGACGATAAAGCATCTCGGGAGTGGAAGCGGTCATCGCTTCAAAAATGCAACGAAACAAGGGCTAGTAGCCCTTCTGATGATTAATTCACTCCCTCCTCCGTGCCGACGAGCTCGAAAAAACGCTTGAATTTAATTTGGACGGATTCTAAGACGCCCTTAAGTAATAATAAAATTCGTGGGCGGGGTCGGGAGATTAAGAGGGAGCGATGGAGTCTTCACACCCTTTGTCCCCTCCCCATCACACCCAATTCTCCCTCCCCCGCGGCCCCAGGAGTGGTCGGAATGCGTTCATAAATCTCGTTGTCGAAAGGAGGGGGGTGGGAGAAGGAGTTCCCTTCTGCCCCCGGTGATCATGCATCCCTCTTTTGCCACGAGAGGGTTTCCCTTTCGTTGTTATCCGCCGAGTCGATGCATCAATTCGTTAATTACAAAAATATATATGCCATATCTCAACTCGTGATTACGCCGAAAACATTAACGCCTCGTGCATTTTCGTGGCTACTTAATGCTTATGTCGAGTGCGGAAATTCCTCTCGAGGGAAGCAAGTGCTGTGGGCAATTTTGTGACGCGTCGAGTGAGCCGCATCAGTGCCGAGTTTACGATAATGGAAAACACGAGGCGAAGATTAAAGAAGTCCCATTTCAAACCTCGGGGCTAATGGCCAGTTGATAAGGGATGATTGACGTAAAGTGAAATAAATGAGCACTTGGCAAAAAAAATGTTACATATGTGAACACTACACATTTCTCTGTTGAAATTTTGCCAATTTTTTTTTCAAATAACCACCATTGAGAATATATCACTCAAATATTTTTAAAGAAAATTTACTAATGTTTTTCGGGCTTATAAATAGGTCTACTGCAAGGTCTGAATGATAAAATTACGGATTAATAAACATATGACAATTTGCTTCACGGTGCCTCACGACGGTGGTATTTCGATCCGCCATACATACGTTGAAGTTGTATTTCATGATATAAAAGTAACACAGATTTCCCTTCAAAGAAAATATGTTAATTGATCTATTACCATTACCGTTAATAATACATCAATTAATAAATATTCGAGGTATGTCCAATAAATTCGCAAACTGGTGCAATCTGGCTCCCATGCCGCGGAATGTAGCCCTGTCCGCTAGCGGCGCTAGTTGCCTGAGAACCAATGAGCCGCCTGTGTTTGGCGGATCGTCGAGCTGGGAGTATGGTGCCAGTTATGTTAGTTTTTGTTGTCCTTGTTTTTACTGTTTGTCGAAAATGGAAATTGACGAAATCACGGAGCAACGAATCAATATCAAGTGTTTTGGTGAAGTGCGGTAAGAGTTATCAAGAAATTACTGAAATGTTGACAGCCATTTACGGTGATAATGGTTTGAAGAAAACATCCGTTTTCAAGTGGATTTAATCAAACCAAAAAATCAAGAAAAACCGATCGAAAATCAGTCATGCTCCTGGTTTTCTTTGATGTCGAAGGCGTTGTACATCATGAATTTCTTCCTGAAGGACAAACAGTAAATGCTGAGTTCTACCTTGAAGTTCTAAAGCGTTTGAGAGATCACGTACGTCGTGTGCGACCAAATTTGACTCAAAGCGATGGATGAATCCTTCACCATGAAAATGCACCTGCAGATTCAGCATTGATTGTTCGCCAGTTTATAGAAAAAAATCAATCACCATCCTTGATCATCCTCCTTATTGGGCAGATCTCGCCTCCTTTCCTATTCCCAAAATATCCTTTTTCCTATTCCCAAAATACAAAAATGTGATGAAGGGGCGTCACTGGGAAGATGTGGACACAATAGAGCAAGAAACGACGATAACACTAAAAAGTCTAACTGTTGAGGACTTCCAAGGGTGGTTTAAACAGTGGAAAAGAAGATGGAATAAGTGCAAAGCAATGAATGGAGAGTACTCAGAAGGGGACAAAATCGATGTAGAATAAATTTTGTAAAATAAAATTTGAATGGCCTCAGTTGGTGTATTTATTGGACAGACCTCATAACATAACGCAGAGAGTCTGTGCTACTTTTCCGATCGCCATAATGATATTTTAAGAACTATCGACCTAAGATATCTCTCAAATTGATCTACAGTACTTCAGATTGTCAGGGACCTATTTTAACGCATTACGTGATGATTGGCAAATTCAAATTTAATGTTATTCGAATGAACGATCACTGTTTAAGTTAGTGTGGTAAAAAGTATCTCTTCATTCATATTTGTAAAGTTCCCAGCCATTACTGAATCGACAACCTGCTTTCTACTCTAATTCTCTCTGCCTACCTAATAGTAATCATAAACTCGTGGAATATAGGTGAGAATGTTTTCCGAGTTAGGCACCCAGTGCCTGCGTTGTCATTTCTGTGTGTTCCTACAACTATAGAGAGATTCGTAGGTAGCTAAATTCGAAAACATAAGAATGAATTAGAAAGCAAAATCAAAAAATTTACCGAACGCAGTACTATCTGAACGCTGCAAAATGTACGTAATGAAGACACGACGTGTAGAGTAATACGCCCTAAACAAATTCTATGACATAATTTTAAGCAATGCACATTATGTTGAAGTGATCCTTTTCAAAAGGAAGGTGTAGTCTGCATTATCATAATAATTTCTAATTGCTCATAGCTATCTTCCCACGGAATGAAGAGAAACCCGATCAGATTTCACTGTCGCCATGCTCCAGAATTAGCCATACGTGGCAGTAGACTGAATCGACGACCTGGCACAAACTCCTCCCGAATGGAATTAATCGAAATAATGCAATAATCCATAGAGTTTGGACGTCGCCACCTCGGAAAGGCACACCAGACGGTCGAGAAGTTCGATTTGGAAGGATCAGTGGGTCCAGTTCCCATTTTCCGGACGGGGCGTTCATGTTCGCCGCCTGCCTGACTCGGGAAACGCGATATTCAGCTTCTGGAGACCGCCCAGATCGAGGGGGATGGAGATCATTTCAAGCACGATGGAGGGGGAGGAGCGGTCGGTGCACAGCCACGAGGGGGAGCCGAGGGGCGAAAGATCGCGCTCCCCCTGGGGTATGCTGCAGTGTGGGTGGGGTGATTTGTTGGAAGGAATCGGGGACGAGGGGGAATGTGAGTCGACGGGGGTGGAGGGACGCGCGGGCTGGACTTGGTCTAAACAGGATGGGGGAAAGTGGGAAGGATGGGGGGAAAGGGAACAGGGAGGGTAGAATTGGCGACTCGCGCGAGGGGGGTGGGGAGCACTTGATAGAGCAATGGGAGTGGCCACTAGCTGGCACGGTTAGGCAGGCAGGAAATTTACCCGGGAGCTGCAATACTTGCCGGATAAACGCACTTGATTTTTACTTTCGGTCGATGTTTTTTTGTTGTGCGGTTACTTCTGGGATTCCTCCAACCGGGTCTTAGAAGTTTACAGAATAAAATTCAAATTTGAAGGTTGTTTCTAAATTTCGCATTTGAAGTCCATACTGTGAAAAGCGGGAAGCGATGCATTGATTTCACATTTACGAAACGTATAACGTCACACTAGCTTACAGAGGGTAAGTAGTAGAAGCAATAAGGACAGTTGGAAATACAAATGAAAACGCCGAATGTGATACCTCAGAAAGGTTATGAAAGACAGGATATATGAGAAGTGGCGGATAAGGGAGGGTAGAGTACGGATAGATACAGTAAGTCAACACTCAGAATGATGACTATCGATTTTGGCATAAAATCTATCGCAGTTTTTCGTACAACCCGCTAAAAGTGTCCTGGGTACATTCCATTGTGGCTCTCTTTCAAGAAATTATTTAGTATTCTCCCATTATCTATGCATTATGTTCCTCATAATTTCACGCTGAGAGACGAGTTTGAAACAAGGTACATCAAACGTCACATAGATACATCTTCGACTGACTTGATCCTCATGTGAAACGCTAATTTAATGAGTATTTTCACCTAGCTTCGCGCGTCTATTTCTCGTGTTCCTTTCGTCGGTTGAGAAAAAATATGACAATTTTACTCAGACAGATAAAAAAAAGACAATCCGACATACCAATATTTGTTAATCAATTTTTTAACGAAAGTTCATAGCCTAAAGTAGCTATTTCATTCGGATTCATCGGTTCAGAAAATACATTTCATCAATACTTGTACAATAATTCAAAATCTTCTACATGATTTCTTGTAATGTTTCCGCGTTCATAGAATGTGGCAAAACATTTTTTTCTGAGGGGTACCACTTCACGAAGCTATCTCTCATCCACTGTAATATTATTTTAAAACCAATGCCCCAAAAAAACTTAATTAAAACTCCCTGTACTATACAGGATAATTAAAACATTCTATAATTCTTCTTCTGACGAAAGCTTTGATCGCACAGTTTGAAGATATTTCCCCTCTCGAATAACAGTGCACCGCAGAAGTCCCCGTTGAATGCAACCGATCCTTGAAATTTTGATTGGTTTGGGGTGAGCCCGTACGAGGGTAAAATTTTTCACCCCTTCTCCCTCCAATGAGCGCTTTTGATCATTTAAGGGTCAAAATTGACCATCCACGGCGATCGAGACAACCATAAAAATCATCTAAACTGATGAAGCATCTAAAACATCGAGTTATCGACACTATAGAACCACCAAACCGTTATGATAGCAGAAAACTTCGAACCATGACCACCGAATGACTCCGTGAAGTTCTACAACCGGCTCTATGATTTCACAGCACATGAAATGGGAACATGAGGTGGTTAAAATTTGAAACAATTTGACGGAGCGCCCCCTGGATATGGAGCCGATAGAAAAGAGAAACTGGACCACTAAAAGTTTCCAGATGACTAGAATCAACAAACCAATGATCGTGGAGTAGATGGATAACCTCACTCGTTCGGCGGAATGACGCCTGGGAATAGAAAGGGAGAGAGAGAGCATCGGGAGGAAAATGCAGAGAGACTCGGGGCGGATGGGTCAGTTTGTCCCCGGCGGTTGGACGCGTGACGCCGGCGACTCTGCGGTCTGGGTTCGGAGGGGAGTGTGGGAGGCGCGATGGCGGGTGGATGGCCCCGGGATGTAATGCGGTGGAGGGGTTGGTGGAAGCGGCAGGATGGAGAGCGTTCGTCGGGAGGAGGGAGAGGTGGCCGGACCACTGGAATGGATCGACGAGAGGGTCGGGGGAAAAGGGTCCGGAGGCCGTCCCGCGAAAAGCAGGGTCTCGCGTTGATGAAAGGGAAATGTGGACGGGAATATGATAGGGGAGCCGGCGGAGGGGGAAAGGAGGAGTGGAAGAGTAGGAGGATATTGCAACGACGCACGTCCCTCCAACTCAATATGACTATCCGGTGGACCGGAGGAAAACTGAGGGCCGGACGATTATAGGAGCGTCATATATCGTGTCTTAAAATCCCACTTTGGTGGCTGTCGTTTTTATCTAATTAAGGCTCCACCATGGTCGAAGAACAATGCTCTCCCTTTCATAAATGAAATACGCACTGGCCATTGAGCAGCAAGTGAATTTCTTCACTCACCACTCAGGCAGGTTGAAGGGTTACCGTCGGAAAAGCGTATCGCGTGGACCAAAAAATGAACGAAGAGCTTTTTTTTTGCCGGCTGAGTGACTGATCCAGGAACATTTTTGACCAAATAGTATGTTTCAGGTGATTTGACGTCTTTATGAAAGCATTCCATCATTTATCTCTCGCTTGGACAGGTGAGAGGTATTTTTAACCGAAAAAATACATCTCCAACTCACCGAAAGTTGAGCCTACGAAACAAAATTTCAAAAAGCTCAAAACTAAAATTGAAATATTTGCCCCATCTCCCAAAAGGTTAATCCTTTATTTACGAATTAAAATGTTTTCCAGCAGTGAAAAGAAAAATTGGTCAAGATTCTCCACGAATTCATCATTTGGCTTGACCAGGATTTACGACTCTCCCACCTCGTTACGGTCGAGTCGGTGGCGTAGTAATGGGAGACATGGAATAGAGCTCCGCACTGAATCATTCGATTTCTTGATCCCTTCCTTCTTTTTAAAAATACAAACCTGCACTCCTATCACACTCCATTACCATTATAAATAAGGATAAATATTTAAACACGTACCCTTAAAAATATAAAAGTTAGCGACTCAATTGACGAAGCAGCACGGCGAATATTGACCAGATTTAATGAAAAAATAGGGCGAAGGTCGAGATCAATATCAAACTGAAAAGATGAAAGAATATTCATTGGAAATAATTTGAGTTGACCCTTTGATGAAGACAATACTGCGAACAGCGAGCAGGGTAACTATAAAGGAATACTTTATTCTTCGTTAGAGTTTTCGCAGCTAATAAAGATGCTACTAAGGTTTTTTTGCTTTTTGGTTTTTTTTTCGTTTTCTCGATAAAGTAATTGGCACTAGTTTGGAAAGGTCGAGTATCAGTCGCAAATTACGCAGGGAAACTAGAAAAAAAGTTAAAAAGGAATACTCGTGATGAGATATAATACACGGATCATAATATGACGATGCGCAGGAACATATACACAGGAAGAGATTAGTACAGTGGTTCAGGGACTATTCATTACGGCAGCATGAGAAGGATTTATAAAAATATAAATGAAAGGTAAAAAGTACAAACCTAAAAATGCTATTTCTTCATAGTTTATTTAGAATTCCAACGAATTCTATGCGTTGATTACTATTTCGTTTGATAAACGCAATTTAGGACTTCCATTTGTTCAATTTTTCCATGTCTAATTGTTAGAGAGATCGGTTAATTCTCTGTCAAAATTGACTCTTTGGGAAGGTGGCTCAGCATATCTTTTAAGATCAGGGAATGAGTCCATAAAAAATGTCTGGAACCTCTGGATTAACCGACAGGTGATTTTAATGGAAAGCTGCATTAAACAAATCCTTGGATTGATGACCAGAGATGATTTATTGACCAAATTATTTCCATCGGTGAATCAAAAAGAAAAAAAATTATGTGAGAGTACTTTTCTTCTGCTACACTCGATTATATTGGGGAAAAATTGGCGTAAAATCCCTGCTAGCATCACCAATAGCTCAATTCACTTCCCGTGCCGTAGAGAAAGCTAGAATGGAGCACGCGACGAAAACATTAATCCGGAAAAAATCGATTTTTTTTCATCCGAGTAATACCTACTGCTGGTCCGTAGGGGCGGGGATTACGAAAATCATGTCGCGATAACATGTGGCACACGGTTCGCGCCATGCCGCGTTGGATAGCGCACAAACAATTGATGCGGACGGACTGAATGACGGGATTATGGAAGCCCTGTCCATCCCTCTCAACGCATTCGCCGGCAGAAGCCCACAGGCGCCTTCCAGTAAATAGTCCATCGCTTCCCGCGTCCTCCGCCATAACCCCCTCCCCATCAGCAACCCTCTGTAGCCATCGCTTTTGATTCAGGCGAGCGGCAAAGTGGGCGGTAGGTGGGTGACGAATCTGATCCGTGAATTCCATCGCCAATGCATGGTCGGCTGGGGATGTCAATCGGAGACGGAAAGGGTCCGAAGCGGAAAAGCCAGAGAGAGAGAGAGGATAGAGAGATCTCCCAGAATCTCCACGACGTGGATAATGAAATGGACGCCAAGAGTGAAGCTGCCGCATTCACGGATTCCGACCTCGATAATTCGGCGCCCGTACTGACCAATCAAAGATCAAATGCATAACTTTGTGGAGGTAATGCCGGGTGTAGTAATGGCCGCTTTATCGAAGACCCTCAAGCCGAAAACCCCTCTGTGGCATGCTCGATTATTTTGATGAGAAATTTCTCACATGCCCCTCGCCATTACTAGTCACGCATCATTGAAATGGATCGGAGTTTTCCCGAAAAATGCCTTCGGTGAGCCCTTCCTTTGCCACTATCGAAATTTTGGATCAAAGTTTCGGGAAAAAAATGTTTTCCCTTTCAAAGGGACAGAAGGGAGACGTGACGTAGCTCTTCCCATTCGATGACTGATTGACAATAAACGTACATTTTCGGTGCTACTGATTTTTCACTTTTTGCCTTGTATTTACTATGTAAACCCTCAATAGCATGATTCAAAATCGCTGCGAAGTTTCCTCGTTTGTCTTGATGACATCAAATAAAAAAATCCCCTCAAAGATATTTCATAACGAAATACGAGAGTCCATTAGGGATGTCAGATTGAAACGAATCCATGAGAGGGGAATGAGGAACAAAAGTTCAGTTTTTGAGATTAGTACACCTTAGATTTAGATATTAGTATTGGCAAATCATAATGAGAGTATCTAAGTGAGAACTCCTAAAATCTTGGGGGTTGGGATGGAAATCGCGGTCCCCCATTTTCGGTGCTGGAAATAATGTAAATATGCGTTCAGTACACGAGAGATTTCGCACTCAACCAATTCTTTCAAAGCTGAGTTTACCCCATTTATTACGCAGCCATTATGTACACGATAGACGAGCAGATTAGTCGTGAAATCTAGTTTTCAACAAACTATGAATTTGTCAAAATAAGCATAACTGATGCACCAACACCATGATAGCAGGGAAATATCATTCTGAAGTAAGATCTGGTGCTTTACCGGCGTATGAGCTTGGTGAAGTTTTCTCGGGTCTTCCACCGGGTCAGGGGTTCCATGATGACCAACGTTTCGATGCACCACTCCAGCAACGAAAATCATCAAATATCATTCTGTTGACATGTTCTGTTGTTATGACATACTTTATAAAGTTTATTACAATCAACCCATCCATTTCTTCCATTGACAACCGTAACAGCTTATTCACAGGGGTCAATTTTATAAGCCTAAATTATCACACTACGGGCACCTAAAGCATACACATATGGTGCTTTATAATTTTCCACGGAGGAGAGTAATAACTAAGGCAAAAATCACCAACATTGACTGTAGACGCACATTGTCCTGATTTCAAGTGTTTTGGTCCACAATTTGGAATGGCAATTGTAGAATGCACCACAGTACTTATTGACGCATGATGTAGCTGCTTGACTGCAAGTTAAAATAAATGATGAAAAGGAGCCACGCGTGATGATATCTTACCAGGTCGAAACCGGTTATTCAAATGAACCAAAATTCGTCGATTTCAAAACCTTAACCAAAAATAAATGCATTCGAGAAATTTCTACGACAAATACAACTGTACACCTCTTGTCGCCCAAATAACATACTATACTATTAGTGAATTAATTTTGAATGGTCTGGGTTCGATGTCTCCTTAGTTAAAATAAGCACCCGCGCAATAAAAATTTAAGAAATACGTGAAAAGTGCGAACAATACCTTTCCTAAATATTTTAATTAATCTTTACCTTGCATCAACGCCAAAAATAATTTTCAGTCGCGAAACTCTGTAAATGCGCCACTTACCTGCAAAGAAAGAAAAAGAGATCGTGAGAAATAGGGCTGAAACATATTAAAGCATAAAATAATCGTGTAAATATAGTAAAATTATCATTTAATGCGTTAACTAATTTAGCACACAAACACTTTTATTTTCGGCCGGCGGAATGCAGCACTATAATGGCGCAGGATGTAATTTTGCATCCATCAACTCGGTGCGGTACGCTGTTGCATTTCTAACATGAAGTAGCATAAGCCTGAGAGCCAGATAATGATTATTGGCAGGGACCGCGATATTTCATTCCAACCCGGCAGACGACTTAATCCGCTGGCCTCGCGTTCAGTTTCGGGGTGGGTACACGTGTTCCTCACACGAGTTTATCCAAGTCGGTACGGTGCCAAACTCTCACGCGCATCCGACAAGATTTTCCCTCCGAAACAAACGCCCCACCCTCCCCATGGGAGAAACGACGAATTTACCAAGGACTCAATCAATCTGCCACGGGGGTGAATGGGAACCTGGTTGAGGGGTAGAAGAGGAGGGAGGGAAAGAGGGTTGAAGCGACCACACAATGCCTCCGCACGTAAAGCAGGAAGAGAAAACACCTCCCCCAAGTCACCGCCGCCGCACGTGAAACAAGACGAGAGGAAAACTCGGGACGACGCGTTTTCAATCGAAAACTCACCCCTTTCATCCAACCCCCACTTTTGTCGCGCTCCTCGCGCCGCGCCGGCGTGAAGCGAGGGCGGAATTTTTTTTTCACGGATCTAGCGGCGGTTGTCGGATGGGGAGAGAAGGAGTGATGGAAAGGAAGAAGTTTGAGGAGGGAGGAAGGATTTGCGTTTCGGGGGAAGGGGGAAAGAGAGAGAGAAAGAGGGAGAATTTAGATGGCACCACCCTTATCGTCAACGGGAGAACCAACCCGCCAACCCTGCGCGATCCAAAGCCTCCCCCACTCTAAAAATTACGAGAGCAAATCCGAAGAATTAATCAGAAGCGTCGATAACGAAGCTTCCAAAAGGGGAGGGAAGGAGTGAGGCATAACAAGGGACGTCGCAGGGAGGACTGAGAGAGAGAAAGAATAACGGAAGGAATGATGAGAATGGTGAACTAAGTATCGGGGAAAAAAAGGACGGGAAAGGGGATAGCGACATTCATTGTGAACAGAGAAGATAAAGGTCTTAAGATGAATGAAGGTCTTTTACAAGACAAGCTTAAATATGCGAGACAAAAAACACTCACTACGCTGATTAAAATATACGGGATCACAAGGCATTCGTTTGATAAACAACGTGAATTTATTTGGAAGGAATATTGCTGAAGCACTTCAGCACACGAAAGGGAAAAGGAATTTGGTAAAGAAAGGAAAATACTTGGCGCGAACTAAGAATTAAATTCGTTTACATGTCTATAATAGTTATCAATGATTTACATTAAATTCTTTGTATATTTTAAGAAAATTATATTGCTAAATATTTAAGAACCGATAAAATATTTACCTATCAATGGTAAGCGAACTGGGAAAGCAAAGAAGTCATCGATAATAGCACTCGAAAAGAAATAAAGAATACGAGAATGTATTAGGTTTTTCTATCAAAATTAAGGAACAAATATAAATAAGTGTAGAATGGTTTGATGCGTCACTTTGTGGAAGCAATTAATATCGGAAAAGAAATACTTATTCCACATATATTTTATTAAACACGACCAAGGTTTCGACTTACAAAGTCATCATCAGGTAAAGGACAGAATATATACATAACAACAACACACACTTACAAGCAAACAAATAAACTTAGCATTTTTATTTAGTGGACAAATTTCTTTATAATAATGGATTATACCGATTAATTTTCAACTATTTTACATCATTAGTACCGACTAGAAAAAAAATAAACGATACCCTCGATAGCATAATCTCTCAATCATCCCAGGCTTGAGTTTATTTAATATTTTCCCGTTAATTGGAAATATTCAATTTAAAACTCTTTAATGCCCTCATGTCCTGGGGCAGAATCGGCAAATCCAATAGGAATAAAGAGTACCCGCTGATTAAGAGTAAACTTCATCATGGCTCCCACTACAACCATTTGGGGAACAAACTTCACGCACGATGTTTTAATTTAAGAATACCCGTTCACACAAAATTCCCCATAGTAGGAACACCATAACACAATTCATTTCGACAGTAATTTAATGAGAATCGATTTAATAAGGAACGAAAGGCGATGGCAACTGGAATATTTTCATTCCGACAACTGTTTGCCATTACGATTTCCCGTAACTCCATCCAAAATGCTATATCACCGGGGAGGTGCGACCGAATAAATCCACTCGAAAAATATTGGCAAACATCGGTGGGGATCGAAAAACGCCGCGTGGAGCGGAGAGGTGGGATCGGCAAGAGGGAAAGAGTGGGGAGCATAGGGGAGAAAGAATGAAAGGCGGGGTGATAAACGAGGAGGGACAGAAAGATAGCGAGATGACGACGGGAGGTCTGGAGAGTGGGCAGTAGGGAAGCAGCTGCAGGATAAAGAGTGAATCGGGGTGATAGAGGGGAGGGGATGAGGGCCGAGCTACACCCGAGTGGAGCTTGGGGGAGAGACGAGAGAGAGAGAGAGAGACACGTAGAGAAAGAGAGCAAGGGGAACAAAGAGAGGCGGGAAGGAAGGAAGTAGAGAGGGGGAAATGGAGGAGGAAAATGGGAGAAGAAAGGAGAAACCCATTAGGGAGAATAATGCTTGCCGGAGAACGGGAAGAGAGAAACGAGGGGAGGAGGTGAGACGGAAGATGAAAGACGTTTACGGGAGGGGAGGGAGAAGAGAATGAGAGAGAGAGAGTGAGGGAGGGAGAAAAAGAGAATTGGCGAGAAGTGGCTCGGGGAAATGAGGAATTTTTCGAGCCACGCAGCATAAAAAAACAAAAACGGACGAGGAATTAGACAAAACGACGTCTCATTGGATGGGGGTGGGGGGGATTGGGGGAGGAAAAAAAGAAACGCGACAGGAAGAAGTAACCGTTTCCCCGCGCAATTTTTTTCTTACGCCCTCACGAGGGGGAGGGGTAAGGTGTCAGTCGGAGGTTGGGGTGAGGAGGACGGTAGAGGGCGAGAGAGGGGGAGGGTTGTGGAGGTGAAGCGAAGGAAAAAAAAATTAGATTCAACCACACCGGGACGTCTCGCAAACCATAATAATTCGACACTGCAGGAAACGGGATGGTGCCATAAAAACACCAGGGGAGTGGAAATAATGATAAAAACTGGCGAATGGCCGCATGATTAGAAGGGGGAGGGAGGGGAGAAGAGAGAGAGATAGAGAGAAAAGAGCGAGGGGGAATTGATGATCGAAGCAAAAAGAGAATTTGGAACTCGGAAAAAAAAACTTTTAGCGGACGGATGAATTCTTTGTTTTTTTTTCTTGTTTTCTTCGGCAAACGTTATCGCTCAGGGTCGACTGATTGAGCGCGCCGCCACCATTTGCAAACATCGAGACCGATGGATCGGAACGCGCGCGGAGCTCGAACAGCTTATTACTTCATGCCGGGACGGCCGGTGGGATAATTTTTCGCGCCGTGCAAATACGATCGGGAGTTGTTTGTCGGAGGTGGCGGGGCAGCTTCACGCAAAGCGGATCCAGCCCGGCCGCAGCAGCGCGGTCAAAAAGTGACGGACGCGACCGAATTCGCAATTTGAAGCGGCCCCGCCGGAAAAAGTAGGTTTTGGCTCTTCGACGTGACGAGGTAAACCTGGGAGGTTTTCAGATTACGCATAGGAGTTAACTAAGCTACATGCATCTCATATGAAGGACTACATCATAGAGGGAGTTTCTATCGATGTTTCGAATGAATAAAGTTTTTTTTATAAAAAGACAATAATAAAAAATATTGTTATGCGTCGCATTTTTGCCCCACGATGTCGTCAAGTGTTTTTGTGAATAATGGATATTGATACTTTAAGTTCAAAATAGGATCTTATTCATGAACTGCATGTGCCAAATGTGTTATCGTTCCTTGCGCGTACGAAAATAAAATTGCTGAAGAAGAATTATTACCCCTCTCATTAATTTTCTTATTTAGCGGAAGTGTCTAAATGACTACCTGCGATCTTCGTGCTCTTAGTCTCTCCGTTCCTTCCTGCAGCATATTAAATGCTTATTGCTGAATCATCTTAATGCAATTGGGTGTGAATACGTGATCTCTATCTAGCTGATTAGATGCTAATTATTATTATAAGGTAATCTACCGGTGAAGGTAGGTTTTTGGATGGACACAACTATCAAATAAACATTTTTTAACTCCAAATAAAACCCAATTTAGCAACCTAATCTACATCACGTCTCTCTTCATCTCTGTGTACTTGTTTCCTCCCTTCATCCCGTCGAACATCCCTATCCTGTTCCTGCCCTTTCCTCGCTTGCCTAACATTCTCCCCTCTATTACCCTCTTCAACATTCCACTACCGCTCAATACGCCTTTCATCCATTTTTCCTGCCTCCATAGGATTTCTCTCAACAAATCCCTCTCCTCACCCACCATCTCCAGTACTTCCTCATTTGTCTTCCTTTAGGTCCATTTCACCTTCTCCATTCTTCTCCACACCCACATTTCAAAAGCCTCCAATCTACGTCTATCCTCCTGCTTCAGTGACCACGTTTCCGCGCCGTACGCTCCATATCAGAGTTTTTACGAGTCTTGCCTTAACATCTCTACTCAACGTCCCCGTCATCAACTCCCTCCTCCTTGAGAAAGCCTCCTTGCCAAGCGCAATTCTTCTCCTTACGTCCCTACCACTTTGACCGTATTGGTCCAAAACACTTCCGAGATATGTAAACTGTTCTCGTAAAATTAGTTAACAATACAATGTGTTCGCGAGTACAGTATAAAATAACAGAATAATGAAGTTGTGGACCTCCTGAGAAAGCCTATGGGAAATGATTGCTAATGTTATAAAGATATTATTGTTATTCACTTTATTAATATTATCAATCATTATATTGAAATTTCTAGGTATGATTTTTTTAATTTTTTTAGGAATGCACGATACTTTTTTAACCTTTAGTCATTGCTTATGCAAACTGAGATGATTCATCTGATCCTGAGTTAACCGCCTCCATCATTAACACCCTTTATGATACCCCTAGCAGTGATTTCGTCCTAGGTGTCTGGATTCCGCCTATTTGATTAGGTAATATTTTATGGTGTTGGAGAAGTGTATGTTATTTTTGATGGAATAAATACATTATAATTATATGTTAATCTTTCAAACATGTGAAATTTACGCATCGAGTAGACTACCAACATTGCAAAACCCCCTAACAACGCTTCTGGGTGCCATTAATAGTTTAAAGTACCATTTCAGAATACAATATATATATATATATATATATCCTTTTTTTATTTAATGACAATATCACAGGACTCAAAATGGTTTCAGTCAATTATTCCATAAAATTAAATTAAATTTTCAATGAAACTTTTAATCCTCTGCATCGCATGCCGACTAACTCGTTTGCAAAATGTAGACGCGCCATTTAACTCAACCGCGTCAACAAAACGGTTAATTGTGATATAATCAAACTTACACCTAATATTTTAAATGAACATTAAAGAGGAAAATTAAAGAAAATCTCCAACGTTGAGCGAAAATATTATTTTACGAGGCAACGCGATGAAATGACCGCTCGAAATTACTTAAGTTTTGATGAAGGCAAACCTGTCGAAGTAATTTTACCAGAAGTTTCACGCAGTCATTCCTTCATATATACAAGTATTATGAAATAGCCGAACAAGATATGCAACCAAATGTGAATAACATCGCAATCGGAATCTCTTTACGTTCCTTTGGAACGATGAGGGGTCGTGTATTTATATCCAAACCCGATCGATATATCCAAACCCACATGAATAAATTTTAACCTTATACGAGTAGTTTAATGTGTGAAATGTGAGAAGCAGCCTGAGAAAACGGAATGTCTAAAAAATAATTGGTCACCCAAAGACAACGCTAGAATAGATTTTCCCAATGAGACGTCCGAAGTGTGAGAGCTGAATCTCTAAATTTGAGGAGGGCCATTCCGGGCAATGCCCATGTCGAATCACCGACAGTGGGACTGCGTAGAGGGAGCCAGCGATTTTACTGTGACTGAGTATTAAAGGATACGCAGAGATGGAGAGAGACAAAATACATTACATTGAAGGAGGATTGATGGAAGAATAGATACTACGATCAATTTACTCGTGATTGGCGACCGTAATTTTTGGTGTAATGGGAAATGAAAATATTCAACTCATGCTTAAATTAGTATGGCTTATATGTCCAATACAATATCTATTTTAAGACAAATATTCATGCGCATTTATCATAAGCATTAGTATTTTCTCAGCTATGTACATAAACCCCATTTCTGCTGATCGAATGTGGTTTCATGCTGAAGGAATCACAAATAGAATTGGCCATCTGCCTTTAGCTAATTTTCATAACAGTATAATAATATATATCTAGGAAATTCTACACTATTAATTTCTCCTTCATTTGTGAATACTACTTAATACAACCCCCTTATGTTCCACCTTATAGTTTCAAAACATATGCACTTTAATTAATATATTTAAAGTCTAAAATGACATTCAATAGTTTTCAGAGATTGAAAAATGAGATCTGTCCGCAATAGACTATCTGTAACAATAACTTTCTCATTATCACGTTCTGACTACTTGGAGTCTCCTGGTCCACAACAAAACAAAGGACAAATGATTTTCCGTCACACAATGCTCCGTCTGATACTCTCCTCATTCAGAGCACGACTCTTCGAGAAGGCATAATCTGATTAGAGCAGGGAAAAAATGTGATCGGGAATAGGGGATTACTTGGACAAAACCCCAGAAAAAGTTTACAATAAAACTCATCAAATAAGATTTTCACTCAACGCCCTTCACAATTTTAATGGCAAGAGGATCAAGTTTGCACTAAAAAAACCAATCAAACCAAAAAAAATAACTCACGAGGAAAGAATGAATCTAGGACTCTCGAACGCCCAAAACCGATAAGAAGTCTGCCCACAATCCATTCAGATAGTGAAACGCAATGCCGGGGAAACGAAGGAGGGTGGAAAACAAAAGAAAACGAATCTCCTTACTCGGAGATCCGTGCGTGAGAGGAAGGAGAGGGGCAGGAGCAGAGATGTGGGGGGTTTGAAGGAGTACAATCGTGGAGTGCAGATGGGGAGGGACCGGGGGAGGAGGAGGCTGTGGTGGCGGTCGAAAGAGAATCGGAAAGTTGAGTACGGGGAGGAGGAGGAGGCGACGCGGCGGGGAGGAGTGGCGGTGGAAGGGGGAAAAACTCTCCTCCACCTATCTACTTCTCCGACGCTCTAAGAGGATTTGAGGAGGCGTTGGGGTAGCAGGAGGCGCCGTCGCTCGAGGAGCCGAGGGAGCGAGTGGAAGGAGAAGTGGCGCGAAGCGAGGGCCTCGGGACACGAGCCGGCGCCAGAGAAGGACTTGCAAGGAGGGGGGGGGGCGAAGAGTGAACGGGAGGGGGGAACATAAGGACTTGGGCCAAGTATTGAAGGAAGGAAGAAAACTGTGTGGGAGGAGGGAGGGGAATGGGAGGGATTAACTAAAAAAAATATTTTAATCTGAATAACTTTGTGAAGGCAGCGCACACGCCTGAGCCTTTGCACTACAGTCGCGAATTCGCATTCGAAAAGTCAGTCACTGGACATACGGCATTTGTAATGTTTGCATTCGAGTTTACTTATCCTTTAAATGTTTTATTCAATGTTTCGTTAAATTGAGAACTGAGCTCGGGGTGGTTCGAAACACCTGCTACATTTCATTGGGATGAAAGAAATTGATGCTGCACGCTTCTTTTTGGACATCCCATTTCCAGCATATTTTTTAAGAATTTCATGAATCAATTAGGCATAAACCTAAATTAGCGTGAATGTGGAAAGAAAATATTGTAATTGAGTGACTCAAGCTTTAAATAAAAAGATTATGAGTATCTGACTGAATTTCGTTTCATGGGATCCTGAAATGATCGCATGAAAATTTAAATAAATGCTGGGTTATTCGATCCTGTATTGGAATTCACTGTATTGAATATTTCCAACTATCGATCCAACTGTCTTTTTGAGCACAACGTAGTCACTTATAAAGAGAGAGAAAAACAACAGACACGATGAGCTTATAATTTAAACTTCAATCATTCAAAACTTTAGAGAAGATTTTCAAGGAGGGTGGCTCCTTTAATTTTGGAAAAAATAAAATTATTTCCGAATCTAAATTATCAGGATAAAATTTATGGGAAAAACAATTCCAGCAGTTATATGTACATCCTGTCACATTACAAATGAAGATGACTGTTTAAAAATAAACATATAGTATGTGTAAGCCTACGTTTGAGAACCCGAGTCCTGATACCGCTTCGTTCCTGATCGACACACGCAAAAATTACGCTCCCGCAATTTTACAGCCAATATTAATGACATAAATAATTATGACACTCGGTAACATTATTTTTTTTGCCAACTAATAATTTTTTATGATTTTTCAAGTACAGTTATTACAGCAGGTGGAAGCACTTGCTGATTTAGATATTCTCCTACCAAAAAAACATTGCTTTCTACCTTCTATACGCTTTGCGGATATGAGTTCAACATAAAAGATGATTTCTTCTGTTTTCCTTTATATTCCCTTAATTGCTCTCTCCGACTTGAACACTCGTATCCATGGTTATTATCATTTAATTTTAATCAATCTGCAGAACGAAGTTTCTCCAGCCTTCACCTCTGCAGCCACCCTCCTCTTGATCCCCTGAGAGTCTAAACGGCGCGTAAACACAAGATTTCCATGTCCTAATTTCATCTGATAGGAATATACCCTTCCATTTTTATATTACTCCGAGGAAAGCCCCAAGTTTTCATTTCAGAAATTAACTAACTTGTTATTTCCATACAGAATCGACGGCAGTGTAGGGAAAGAAAGAAGCGTATCACAAGCGTCCCTTGTGAGGTGGAAAACCAGCCAATAAACAGCATTTTTCCGTGGAGCGGACGTCCCCATTTACCCCATCACCTCCGGGAGACACGAAAACGCGATCAGTCCATGCATTACCTGCCTTCAAAGCCAGTTACACGCACCGACTATGCTTTTATGAGTACATGAGTGATTTTCCCGGTGAGAGAGGAGTTGGTAATGAAATATCGAAGGCTTTGTGACATAATTCAGCACGGGAAGGTCTTTTACCTTCGGGTTTTTTCGTCGATAGGACCCTGGGTATATTTCCATTTTCGCTTTCCAGCGTAGGTGAGAGACAGTGATTGGGTGGAATGAAAAAAAAAAGAAAACCAACGGCAAAGAGAGTTCATTCTTTTGGAATGCCCACTCGCGAATTCCGGCCGGCACTGTGGTTCAGCGGAAGACAAGACCTACGCCAGCGAGAGGGAGGGAGAGGAAGATTTCTTGACAATGACAAAGAATTCATCTCGTTAAAAATATTCTTCAGAGGCTGGAGAGACCAATGCGTACTGGAAGGCCGAGGGGAGGCCACGGCAGTGTAGGTGGGCAAAGGCGAACAAAAAAGAGCGAAGGAAAAAAATATTCTCGAAGCGCTTTTAAGTCTATGAAGTTGCGAAATTTCACGATAGTTTGACATCGATATGCGTGCATGGCCTCGAACGCTAACTCGAATCCAACGAACAAATGGAAGTATCGAATATTCCTCTCAGACGATGCCGATGCGCGGCGCAATCCCAATGGACATAGTTTTTTCAGCCTCCTCCCCGACACGCCTGAGAATAAGAAATTATGCCACTTAAGATGTACCGAACGGAGCTCGAAATCTTTTCTGTTTCTGCTGCATCCCGTCCACTTCGAGCCTTTCTCGTTTTTCGATGACTCTTTACATTTTCTCTGGGTATAAATTTGTCGATGGAGGGATGGGATTTAGCTCCCTTACGGATAGAGCACGCCTGGCTAAGAATAAGACATAGAATGGACAACGGATTTATCTCTAGCACTAGAGAATTTTATGTAGACGGTGCAATATGATTTCGTCAAATTAGTCTGCTCGAATAAAATATAACACACCCGTATAGATTGCAATGCTAAATCCCCCTTCTTACAATTCTCGATGAAAAAAATATGGTAATTACCTACTATAAAGTCTCGGAGGGTGGAATAGAGACATAAGAATAGAGTTGGAGAGAGTTTGGCATAGTGCAAATAAAATTTCCGGAATGAGGTTCGAATATGGGTTGATACGTTAATTAAAATGCCAAAAAGCCATTTTATTCGCGTAAAACAGTTCATGGGTTATGAATTTTTTTATTTGTGGCTTCTTGACTGCGCATGTCGTGCCTTATCTTAAGTTGTCGTCAATCCAATTTAACCTCAATACGATTATAAAGTATACAAACAGTTGCATCGTAGGAATGTTTCAATGATCGTGTAAAATCTATTGTAAAATAGCGTATTTAAGTGGGATAATTTGAAAAAAAGCATTTAGTGAAACTAACAATGAAGTATTGCTTTCAAAGGACGTTTTCATAAGGACTTCTCTTGTCCTGTTTTGTATTTAAGTTCTAACGCCACTCATAATCATTGCGGTCCAAGTCACAGCATGGGCCTTAGTACCTTACATCCAAAAATAACGATACATCGAACGCATTAAAAGTTCGACATCAACGTCAATTTTGCGATACTAAAATTCACGTGAAAATCAACCAATTATTATTTTGCCGTGTCCATACCTACATCAATACAGTCGTAACGCATGTGAAGTAATGAAAAATGTATAAAAAATACATTCAACGGTGTGATATATGGAACGATGGAACTCTTATTCTAAAATATTTGACATGCGCAGGGCTACAACGTGTCAAGAAAGAGATATACCACTATTATTTCAACTTCACAATTCAATGCCCGCTGTCCAATACTTGCCGTAAAAAAGCAGCAGCACCTGCACAACTCACTAAACCCTAGTGTCATTTTATGTTCGACACCTTAACATTTAATTCCTACTCCGAAAAAAAGGTTTGGAACGGACTTGCACATGCACAATGATTCCGCGGATTCGGGTATTTTCTTCCGTGGGAAGACCTGGAAAATGATGTCCCAAACTTAGGATGATTACAGGAACTTGTACTGAAGAAAATCACAGCAAAAGTTTTTATTTAGCACTCGTCGATGAAGATAGTAATTTCGTACACCTACTCTCAAAGGATAGCTCCCAATTACAGAAATACAAAATGGGAATATCGATATACTCTGCCTTTATGTAATCTAGTGGAAGGAATCAATGCTATCTTTGGAGTACTATGGGAGAGTATACACTTTTAAGCAACTCTTCTACCATACAATGAGTTCATGTATCAATAGACACGTAAAATTGAATATGATCACATTTTAATACACGGTATGCCGCTCTGTACCTTAATAAATATTGAAGCTAGCTATTGGATTATATTCGAGCCCTGAATTGTGTCTTCCTATTCGTAGCCGCAGAAAGGTTTTTATAATTACCACATATTTATAAAATACGTAGTACGGTATGTTTGCTCTTAATTTTTACAAATAAAAATAATACTTATTAAAATATGTAATAATAATATTTCAGTAGGATCACTGGTCGCTGTACTATGAAAATTGTTTTCACTCATCTAATAGGAAATTTAAGCCCATTTTATCATAAAACATGTATTTGATAATCAAATAAATATTCATGGGTCAGTTAAAATTCTCTTCCAACCGACTGATTCCTCAATATGGCCTCTGTTAACGCACAAATATTTGTGGTCCACGAGCCTCCTCGCGTAAAGAGAAATAATATTTGACTCTATACCTGTACCAATTTTGATTGAGCAAGATTGACGTTTGAATTTCGATAGCAAATAATAGAGACGATGAATGCAGCATTTTTGCTTCAAGCGTGGCACGTGCCAAAAATTCCCATTTTAATATAACCCAGCTTAGTACGTCTGAGATTAAACTATTCTCGTGAGTGTGGATTTCACTTAAAGCGCAAAAGGCACTCCTGGAAGTCTAACTTCGGTTCCCAAGAATTCCCAGACGAGAGAAGCTCATGTTGGGAGAAGCCCTTGAAACTGACCGTACGTACAACAGTGAGGGAAAGACCAGCCGTGCGGATATCATAAGGGAAAACTCCATATAATGAGAGCGTAGATAGGTATTTTATTATTCAGGGTAAATTAGAGACTTTTAATGAATATCGTCGGCAATTTCACCCACTAAATTGATATAAATGCCGTACTTATATTAAAATATAAGACAGACATATACAAATGTACGAGATAATAAAAATATAGAACACAGTCCGAGAGTTGGAGCTAAGCCAAACGCTCAATCCGTACCAAAAAGGAGTTCCAAAAATAAAATGGACGGGGAATACAACAGCGGAGTGGAAAATGCTTTACAAAATGGATTTAAACACGATTGGAGAAACAGTCACGTAGAACATTGAGGTACATTACGAACACCATTCGTCCTTTTAGAAAAACCACCAAATGGAAACAAGTTCAAGAGAAGCGAACATGGGAAAACTGGCGGGACCAAGTGACAGAGTGCCTAAAGATTAAACTAGTGGATTAGAGTAGAAGAGGAAGGGACGGAGGGCGCCGCGCGGAAGGGATAATGAGGACTTGATGGCTGCGAAAAATTTGAGAGCAAATGGCGAGGAGAGGCGAGGAGACGAAAAGAAAGGAGGAGAGAGGGAGCACGACGAGGGGAAGACCGGAGGGCTTTCGAAAGGGTGGGTTTGAGGGAGGAAAGACTCGCCCGAGGATCACCAAATACAGTTTAAGGACGACTGGGAAGGAAAGGGGGAGGATGGGCAAAGTGACGTAGGACTGCAACAGAAGGGGACGCAAAAACAAAAGGTTATGGGGGGATGTTGGGGGAAGGGGGGGCAGGAGAGGTGACGGAAAAAAGCGACAGTGCGGCCGGGAAAACGGGATAAATGAAGAAAAGAGAGAGACGAGGAAGAAGACAAAGAACGGAAAGGAAGGAATGATACGGGCATAAAGTAAACAGCTGGGAAGGGAAACGTTGGGGGGGTGGGGGTGGAGGAAGGATCCCAGTAGGGTTTCCGAGAGGAGGAGTAACCGGGCTTGTGTAGGAAAAATGGAACCCAGGGGTCAGGGATACAGTAAAACAGGGCAGAAATAGGAGGAGGAGATGAAAGCGAGAAAGAATGAGACCCAATAAAACCAGCAGGGGGGGAGGGAAGGGCAGGGGGAGGAGGAGGAAAATCGGGAGTGAAGACGGGTGTGGCGGAGGGGAGATCAAAAGGGAAGAGTAAATTTGGTGTGTGCTATGAAAACGTTTCGAAGGGCGTGAAAAATACGCGGGGCGTCACATTCGCGGGCGAGAAAAGTAACAACGAGAGTCACTCAGTCCCAGTGTGAGTGAGAGGCGTAAATTAAATCAGATGACAGTCAGGAGTCACTGCAATGAGTCGTTGGGCACTCACTCTAAGGAATTTTACATCGATCTGAAAAATCTATTCCCCTCGTTTTCTCATCAAGGTCCGCCGTAATAGGGTGGAATTCGGTGAAAACCTAAATCGGAACTGGGTGTCAACGCTTTATGCGTGAAGTGAAAAATTAAAATTTTCAAGAGAACCTTGACGCCTCAATATATTTTTATTTCGTAGCATGGGACGTTTATTTTTTATGGAAAAACATTACTAGTTCAGAGTTATTTATTCAGACGAGAAGAGATAACGAAAAGAATAATGCTACATCGGAAACAAAAGTGAGATACAAGGAGAGAGAATGAGAAAACTTCCGATTGCAAAAATGAAAAGTTTACCTTCTTCAGAGAAATGGGACTGCTTGTTATTTTTTACAAGAATACATTTCATCATTTGAGTCGCCGACAATTTTTTTGACATGAGATTTCGCGGGAATGAATGTGTTTTTATTAAATTTGAGGATTGACCTAAAAGATATTTCTAATACAGCTCAATTTAAATTGAGTGCTATCGGGATTCAATCTTTAAAATCAATCAAATATATAAATTTTATCTTCTCTGGATTAAATTTTAAAAATAACTCCCTTAATCCTGCCCGCAAGTGTGCGCTTATCAACCCGCGCAAAATATCAAGGAACTGCGGGAGGTACCGTAACGTTAACTTTTAACGGATTCAACGGCTTAATGTGCATTACAATGCGACAATTTCAGAGTGTAAAAATCGCCTTGACGGGGATCCCGGTCAAGGCGAATGATTTTTACACTTTGAAATTTTTGCACGTGCAAAATGTCTCGCAAACCTACGGAAGGCCGGGTAGCGTCTCCACCAATTAGGGATGAAGAAAAATGAAAGATCCAAGTAGATACGCGATAGTTGAGGAAGAAAGTTAATTATTTTTTCTTGGAATAATTCTATATCATAATTAGTACCGTGAACACGAAAAAAAAATCTTTTGTTTGCACACAATTGACACCGATTCGTCTCCGAAATCAGTAAACCAAGTATAGGCCCGACAAGCAAACATCTCTTGGTGGGATAATATAAAGACGCTTGAAAATATTTCCTTTTCCTAATATGAATGGAGAAAATGGATATTTAAAAACAATTTTCACAGATTTACATGCATTTATCCTTTGCAATGTCTGACCATTATAAACATAATGTACGAATCTATTCATATCAATTAATTTCACAAGGGAGAAGAAAGGGAATGACACGTCGAACTGTTTCTATTTGCACTCTAATATGGCGAAAAAATCAACTCGGATAGGTTTTTAAAACGCATGGACACACTGTGAACTTTCCAGAGCCGAGATCCAATTCCGTATCTTAACCTAGAACCTTAAACATGGCGTGTGCAAACGTTCACTTCTACAGCTTCTGTAATCAAAAGCAGAGTCCATTTGATAATTCCCTCAGCGGAAAGCAAGCATTTTACGGGGGTAAAGTGAAACGTTCTCAGCCTAACTCAGAGGTGGCGTTCCAAACAGCGAAAATTTATTATTCCTGCCTGGGTACACGTGTCATTAGTTCGAAAGACAAGTTTCGGCTTTTTCTCTCAAGTAGTTCGTTTGCACGTAATGTTGTGCCTTTTTCGTCAAAATGGAAAAGCTTAAATTTCGAGAGGTCATAAAATTCTTCGTTCGGGATACATTAACCCATAAGGAAATTCATCCGAAGAAGACAGAAATGTACGGGAACTCTACTTCATCAATGTCAACCGTTAAAAAGTGGGAAGCTTAATTTAAACCTGGTCGCACATCACTCGAAGATGACCCACGTGAAGGACGGCCAAAAACCGCAACCATACCGGAAATATCGAAAAGATACACGATATCGTGTTGAACGATAGGCGAGTGAAGGTGAGTGAGATAGCTAAGGCCGTGGGGATCGGAAGAAAGAGTTCGAAGCATTTTGCACGAAGAATTAGGGAGGAGAAAGTTCTGCGCAAGGTGGGTGCCGCATTTGTTGAATGCCGATCAAAGACAATGCGCAAACGATTTTCAGAGCAATGTTTGGACCGACTACTACACGCCAGAAACGAAACAGCAGTCGAAGCAGCAGTGGAAGGAAAGCCGGTGGATCAGCGCCAAAGAAAGCGGATTCGATCGCATCTGCCGCAAAGGTGAAAGGTCAGTGTGTTTTGGGATGCGAAAGTGATCCTGTTAATTGAGTACCTTGCAAATGGCAGAACAATGACAGGTCAATATTGCTCCAACCTTCTTGACCATCTGGATGCAAAAATTCGCGAGAAGAGGCCTGTCGTGAAGAAGAAAAAAATCAACTTTCACTAGGACAACCTACTGTCACCTGCTCACAAAGGTGCGTTGGCGATGGAAACTACGGGATTTTGAGTACTATTTGCTCTACCATTCCCCTATTCTCCTGATTTAGCGTCCTCAGACTTCCATCTGTTCTCAAACCTGAAGTAATTTGTTTCTGGGAAGCACTTTGCATCCAATGAAGAATTTGAGAGGGCCGTAGATGGATATTTTCGCAGCCATCCAGACTTGCACTTCCGGGAAAGAACACTGATGCTGATTAAACGCTGCCCCAAGTGTTTTGAAGTCAAGGGAGATTTAGTAGAAAAATGAACTCGTTTTTAACTGAAAATCGCAGTCTTTCATTGCCAGGCCGAGAACTTTTCACCTTACCCTCGTACATGCATACCTGTAAACTTACGGGGTGGAGAACAATAGTTATCTTATACTTATCGCACAGTGGACCAAATTTTTAAACTAACCGGAAACTAACTAAACTAATTTTTGGAATAGCTAAAGTCACTCCGTATTGACTGATGCCATTTATACGCAAAATCCAAACATATTTACCTGTGTTCCATCCATTTAGGATCAGTTTCACCATGAGATCAAGGATGGAATTATCGTCCTTGTAATTGCGCTAGATTAACGCAAGTGGCTTATTCCGTGCGAACAATCTTGAGCCGCGCGCGGAAATACATAATGCCCTATTCGGATAATCCATTAAGAAGAACTGTCGTCTGGTTAGTGAGTTAGTTAACGACGCAGGATTGAGCAATTTCATTGACTCAAGAAACAATAACGTAGGCTGAGGGGTTACAGGAAAACGACGCTGCTTAATTAGTGCATTACTTCTCTATTTTCGGCAACGAGAGTAAAACTCCACCCACTTTCGCATTTCATTCTCGAATTCAGATCCAAAAGGGAATAAAAATCGGCGTGGAGACGAACCGCACAGAAGGCTTTGACCGCTGGGCCGGACGAAAATAAAAATGCTCCCGAGCAGCCACGCATCCCCACGGCACGCTTATTAGAAAGGAAGGAGCACGTCGAATGATTTTTGGAGGAGAGAGAGGGGGAGAGGGAGACAGAGAGAAGCGACAATGGAAGAGGGCAAAGTGGGGAGGAAACAAAAACCGAACGAATGAATAAACGGTAGCAGAAAGGGTACCGGGGCGAGAGGGAGCGGGGGTCGATTAATGAGTCGAGGAGGGGGGGTGGGAAAATGCGTGGGGAGGAAACAGGGGGAAGGACTGGGAGGAAAAAAATAAACTCTGGTGCCGAAAAAGAGGACCGAGTTCACGGAGTGGAAGGACCAAGGGGGCTTGAATAAGAGGGGCGGTACGAAAGAGGAGAGTGAAGTGGGGGTGGAGGGTTAGAAATTGGAGGAGGATAGGGAGGAGAGTCGAGAGGCGAAGGAGGGAAGAAGTCGCCCGATGACGCCAGCATAATGGCAGAAAAGAAAGAAATTCATCGGAAGCCTCGACAAGATCGACTGGAATACCTTTTTCTCTCCCCCCTTGTACTCTCTCACTCTCTCTCTCTCTCCGGGGACGAAGGAGGAAAGGCGCCTAGACCGGGGAGAGATTATTAGAAAGGGAAGGTTTATATGAATGGCATGGAAAAGCAAGGAAGGGGCGGATGAGGCGGGCGGTCAGAAATTGCTAAGGGGAGGGAGGAAAGAATAGAGAGAGGAAAAAATGAAGCCCTCGCGCGCCCGATGATGCCACCATTATGGAGGAAAAGAATGAAATTCATTGCGAGTCGATAAGATCGAATGGAAGGGTCTTTGGAGCGGAGATGATGAGAAGCGAGGAGTTTTAGAGAGTGGAGGTGGGGAGGGGGAGGAGGGGGAGGAGGTGGAGAAAGAGTGCGAACGAGGGAGGAAGTGATATGGAGAAAGGGTTAGAGAGAGAGAGAGATGTGGGGGGAGTAAGGGTAAAGGTGGACGCCACGGGAATGACAAAAAGAGGGTTCGTGACGCACCCGGTATGGTGAGGACGGGTCGGGTGGACGCAAGGGGAGGGTTGAAAGCCGAAGGGGGAGAGGGGCACGTTGGAGGAAGTGAAGGAGGGATGAATGGTGGGGGAGTGTTTGGAGGCAGGAAATGAGGAAGTGGGGCTGAAAGGAAGAAGGGATACGGCAGGACAGAAATAGAAAAATATTGGCTACATTGAATCTTCCCCCGTTCTTGAATAATGTTTCATTCACCGCCCATCGTCATCATTACCTTGCCATCCGTAGACTGTCAACTGCATCTTCACAACCTTCCCAAAGCCACGTAATCTCCTTCATTTTTCTCCCATCCATCTTCCTTTTGCCACGATAGAATTCCCGATAATCTTCACTCGAATTCTACCCCTCTGGTTCCATTTACTCACGGATTCACCTCGCCGAACGGTGTTTCCAAATCGCTTCCCATTTTTCTTTGGTTTCGACGTCGAAATTTGATCACTCCAGTCAGCCATTATAAATAACCGTAGTATCTAAAAGGCAATTCAAATGTTTACTTTACTTCCGCGGCAACCGCAGTGAAAGGTTCCGCGGGACATTCATAGGTTAATGAATCACAGCTTGATGACAGAAAGAAGGCTGGAAAAAAAACCCGGCGACGCTGGGACCCTTAAAAAAAAGAAGAAGAAGATTCCATGGAGTGCAATTCCCTCCAGAGTCCAATTCTGCTCCTTCCGCGATATTCTTTCATCAAATATTTTTCCAGCCTCCGTCAGCTATCAGCAATGGGGCGCTTCCTATTTCTCAATCGTACCAATTTCTGACAGAACTCCCCACCTCGTGCCTCTAACTTTCTCCAAATCACAGACCGAGTATTTTCAAGGATTGGAGGATTTTCTGAGAGAAAAGGGACAGGTGGTGAGGGGGGTGGGGTGGGGATCGACAGAAATGTAAGCGGGAGGGGTCGGGGTCGAAGAGGGAAGAGGGTGAGAAATAGAGTGGGAAGGGTTTGTCAAGAAAACGGAATGGGTACGGGTTAGGGAAGGGGTGGCGGGGAGAGATGGGGAAGTGGACGCAAGCGGGCGCGGATAGATATATGTCTTTAATAATCCGGGGATGGTCGGAAAGCGTTGAGCCTCGCTCACCACCTAACCCAGTTTTTCGTAGGCGGCATTCCCGACAACGCCTGGCAAAGGGCGGAGGAGGAGATAACATGATAAAGAAACAGAGAAATCCGCCGCGGAGGTAGCGACTCGAATCCCAGACGGCGCACAACCCCACTATCAAAGACTACCCACAAAATAATTTTACTCCCCGCTTATTGCTTTTGGCTGCTATTTTTAGGGATCCCATATCACCGACTTTCATAACTCCCAATTTAGGATACAGAATTACCCTGGCGCTGGTGGCGGCGGGTTAACGTCCTCGCTTGCCAATCCATAGGTCGCGGATTCGATTCCCGCCTGTGTGAGTTATCTTCCAACTAAGGCTTAGGCATTTAATTTTTGTATTTGTCTGTATTCTTATTTATACCATTGTTAATAGTCCGATGGAAAGGCCAAAAAGTGCTTTTTTCCGATTAATGCCAAATAAAAATAATCCATTCAGCGAAGAGGGAAAATCCTACTAGGATAATGTGCCTTTCCCAACGGAAAATCGCAGCAGATTAAGAACATTATCCATAGATATAGATATACGGTGGTAAAATTCATCTATTTCAAAGTTTATTTCTGCATGCATGCACGAAACAAATTACGGAGTAATTTCCAATGCGGAATCATTCACATTAGTCTCACTGAGAATATCACTAAATATAATCCCAAATAACGGGAGAATATTATGTAAATATTGCATCGTTATGGAAAGATAATTGCAATCAACAAATCGGCCAGCATACCATTAGCTCAATTTAATGCCAGGCGAACACGGCCACAAAGAGAAAATCTCACTAACAGATGTCGTGTATTTTCTTAATGTGTCTACCGATGAAAATAATTGAAGTACCAATTTAATAAAATGATCTTGAGAATCACTGAGGCAAGTAGCGGGGTGTACCAGTGCTTGCTTGCTCTGTATTTTTCAACTTCTCATTGCCAGTCACACATGAGGTGAACCAAGCTCTAAGGGACAGGATTTCACTAAAGCTTAGTGTGAAATGTTACCTATACTTATTTAGCCCTACCATGTAGTGACAAAAACTATTCCAATTGAGAAGTGAGCTTAATCGAAATCTTTCCTAAAGGAATTTTCAAAGAGAATTATGTCGAATACACTCCACATTGACGGCCAAAAAAAAAATTTGGACAAGTAGCTATTACGGTCAGAAACAGCAGAGCAACGATTTTCGAAAAATGCTTATTTATCGCAAGTTAAAAAAATACAAATCGCAAAACTAAAGCGCAGGAAATCTCCCACACTTGAAAGAAAGAAAAGAGTGCAGCAGCTCTATTACATCTTATTGAAAAAAAACACTCAAATCCCTTCACTTCGCCGGCACTAAAAACTACGCCACGGTTTTTTTTGGATGAACGCGAAATCACCTGCATTATTTAATTGCAAAAGGGACGAAAGATAAATTGAGAAAAGTACGAGCACACGTCCTTATCGCTCCGGTTGAACGAGGAAATCAAGAGAGAACGCCCTAATTTGGCAAAGAAAAAATTCTCTTCTATCAAGACAGTGCAAGGACTCACACCTACGCGGTTACGATGGCGAAAATCATGGAAATAAAATTCGAATTATTGAAACATCCACCGATTTCACCAGATTTGGCACCCCAGCGACTTTTATTTATTTCCAAACCGGAAAAAATGGCTCCCTGGAAAAAGTTTCACGTCGAACTAGGAGGTCATCACCAACACAGGTGTGCCTATTTTGAGGATCTTCAGGAATCCAACTTTTTAGATGGCTTACAAAAGTTGGAGAAACGCTGAGAAAAGTGTTTCAAGCTAAAAGGAGATCATGTTCAGAAATAGAGAAGCAGCCACCAAAAATAAGCTCGTTTTTCACTTTGTTCCCGAGGGCTTAATGATCGACCCACGTTTTAAGTACGGCGACCTACTTACCTTATTAATGAAGTATTAAATTCATTGTTGGTTGCTCTCACGGGTTCACTTCAAACGAGCACCACCCCTCCTTCACCCAATACCCCCTGAACCTAGAGATGTCGGCATTGTGCGACTTTGGCCTCAAGGCATCCCGAGATAATATCAATGCCGCGCTTAATAAAGTAAACAGGCGCCCAAATTTACGATGATGACGACTTAGGGCATGAAGCGGATGGGAAGGGAAGGAAAAGCGTCGGGGCATCAGGGCACTACTGCCGGAAGGGAAGAGCGCCAGGGAGGAACGGCGGAAGAAAGGGGAGGGGGGCGCGGATGGGAGAGAAGAGCCGCATGCACTCGGGAGGGTCGGGCGTGCGAAGGGCAAGGTGGTGGCGGTGGGTGAAGAGGGTGCAGCACTAAGATCCGAGAAGATATGACGGAAGCGAAGGCCTAAGGGTGAGGGTTGCGGGGGATGGCACCGCACTACGACGGGAGAGATGGCTGAGAACGATAAATAAACGGCTTTATTATCGCGGTGGGAATGGTACCATCAGTTCCTCACTTACGCTCAGCCAAGGCAAGGAAATGAAGGGGGAGTGACGACGGGAGTTTAGGGAGGGCCCTCAGCGAAATCAGAGCCCATTTAATGACGCCGGGACAAAGAGAAAAATTGCCTCCGACATATTCGGTCGTGTGATGATGTATCCTATGGGGGCGAAAAAAAATTCCCCGGAAAGAAAGGAGGTACCCACGGCAAATTCCTCTGCGATACAGCAGACGTTAAACCTAAAACATAATCGATCAACGCATTTGCACGCTACTTAAGGGGCTCACTTATAGCAGAAAATAGAATATTATGGGATAGAAATTATTAATCAATTGAACAAAGAGGAAATCTATATTTTTAATATAGAACTATTTCGAAAGAGTAAATAAAAACTATCCCAAAATAAAGTAATGAAAGCGAAAAGTCACATATTTGGGATAACACCACACACTACACGACACAGAAAGGATAACTTCGCATTAATCCCACTCTTTTGCGAATATCTCAAATAAAACCAACAAATTTTAATAAAAACAGGTATTTCCAAGAGGCTTGGGAAGATCCCTAGTGTCGACTCCTCAATCCCCACTAAAGTTACGTTAGGCGAGGAATTCTCAGTATTCGGCAATGATGCATAATTTTTCTTCATAAACATTCTGAGTGTATACATTTTTGGGAGTCAAACTTTATCTACCACCATTAGCGAAAGTTAAAGATGTAAACAATAGATACATATTCCTTTCGAACGATTTTTTTTCAGTTTAGTCTAATTTCAAGATACTGTAAGTTTAAATTAGCTTGAGGTAATTTTTAATATTATAAATATAAAATTAACCTAAGCTTGTGAACAATAAAACTTTTCCACATTAACGGATATGAGTCTTAATTAGCCAGTAAACCAGACGAAAAGAAAAATATATTCTTCTCGACACTCCTGTCCCTATTAGAAGATAAGGGAAAATGTCTTATTATTTAAAAATCTGAGAGATAACAATAAAATACATCAGACAAAATTCGATGGTATAAAATAGAGTTTATTCCATCTCATATCAATGGTAATAACCTAGCAAAGCATTGGGATGTGTTTAACAATGTAAAGATAATTTGTATAAATAATAAAAGAGGTCGTTCATGTGTTCTGTTATTCTGATGGGTTTCATAAATTTAAAATATTTATGCATAATAATTCGTTTATATAATTATTCATGGCATAGACTAGTTTGATTTCAACTGCCTTTGAACGTATAAAGTAACTACATGATGATTGGTTATGATACATTACCCTAAAATTATTTCAAGTAAGGCCACAAATAAGTTCGCATCGCTAAAAATCACATAAATGTGTACATTTTTAAAGTGATTTAAAAGTGAAATTGAGTGTTCAAGTATTAATATGTGGTAACTAAACCTTCGCTGTACTGTATGCATTTTAAATAAACCATTATTATGCATTCTTTTATGAGCAAAAAGTTTTTGCAAGCATTTTGCAGTGTCACAAAGTGTTTATCGGATTGCGCCATCGCATAAACAGTTGCAGACTTAATTCCGGATCGCACCGAGCCAACGACGGATCACATAGTTTGCAGTGGCGGACAAATAAATAATATGTCACACGCTCGAACACAAAATTAAAACAGAAGCCAAAGTCCCTGTGATACAAAGAAATGTTAGAAAATGCCTCAAGAAGGCAAGCATGGAATGCACCTCTACAAAGATACGCGGAAATCCGGAAAAGGGGATAGACTTAAAGCGATGGTGATGGAGGGAAGAGATGCTGGCGGAGCAAGGGGTTCAGACTGAGAGAGTGGAGGATGAAGGAGATGAAAGCGGAAGATGGAGGGAGGCTGAAGGGCCTAAAAGGGAAGTGGAGGGTGCGTGGTTAGGGGTTACTTGACAGCAGCATTGTGACTTAACTGAAAAATATTTTTACATCACTGCATAGTCACAGGATAAAATTATCTAAATGATATATTATTCCATTCTACCATCATTAATCTGACCATGATGACATTTATCTGCATATTTATCTTTAACTTGAACTGAATTTAAGCAGCTGTCTAAGGGTTAAATGGAAGAAGGGACCATTAGGTCTCAATTTCGCCCAAATAAAGTCCTTTATCAATAAATCTATCATAAGCTCGCATAAATGCAGGCATTGTTTTCGTAAGTAATAACTATTATCTCTGTTCAGAAAATAGCCCCCAAGTTTATTATCGCATTTCAAAACTGTCAAAAAATCTGTAAAGGTTTCCTGAAATAAAAATACTCTGGCACGAAAATGAACAATAACAATGTCATTTACCACTTATCACTATCACGCTTTTCCTGAAGGGGATCATTATTCACATTTCAGGAAGAGAGTCGAAAACTGTTTCTCATTTAATTTAAGTGGATTAACAAAACCACCACCAAAATGAAACGAAATTTCATCATGAATATATGTAAATTTATTTAACGCGATAAGAACCGATTCACATTATCTTATCTTTGGATGAAATTTAAGAATAGCACGAATAATACTTAAACTGTGCACATTCTGCCGAATTATCTTTTCTAAGACAAAAGATAAGTTGAATATATTACATTGGTTAGCATTAACTCAACCGAGTATATATATATTTTTTATCGCATTGCTTTTTTATCTTTATCTAGATAAAGTTAAAATTATCCATTATCAACAGCGAGGCATGGAGAGAAAAAGAATGGGTACCCAAGGGTAGTAGTACACGTCCACAAGGACCGAAGAGAGGGGCACGAAAAGGATTCTAGGGTGATAGCGTGCGTGGTTGGAGGCGGGGCAGGAAGCGAGGGAAGAGCCTCAAGGGGGGGGCACGTAAGAGGGGGCAAAGGCACTCGGGAGTAATCCGGATGGTGCAGTGGGAGGACTTCGAGGGGGAGAGAGGGGTGAGCAAAAGAATAGAGGGAGGGGGGAGATGAAAGCGTAGCCACTGAGGCGCATACACACGAGAATGGTCGAAATTCTCGGCACTGGCTTCATTTTCCTCGTACCCAACCCCAATTTATCCTTTCCGAGGGGGAATATGGCTATATTTAGATCTTAGGATCACATCGAAAATTCAAAATACCAATGGCGTCGATACATCAAATTCCGAGGGTAATACGTACGCACAGCGGTATCGCACTACACTGCTACATTACGCCTTGTATCTCAACGTCGCGTCCCGATAGCACAACGCATCGAACAGACACTCTGCATATCGATCCAAACATCGATGACGCATCGTACGATGCCGCACGCACAACTAACTGGAGGTACCCCACGCCACCACCGTTGTCATTCGTCAGAAACCAACGATGATTGGGGCGTCCAAAGGTTATCAACCCGAAAGATGCGTGATTCTGGAAAGATAAAGAAATGTGAGATTGGGACAGAATAGGAATTTCGGGGTAGCCGTGACCTAAGACCCTCAGGACTGTTTTTCGTACCTTCCGCCCAAACGAAGAGCGCGCCTGTCAGCCCCTGCGACCCTTGGAGAAGTAGGGAGAGCCCGGCGAGAAAGCTGATCCGAATACCCTTACGGGTTTTCTTTATATATGTGATACGTGCGATGTTCTCAATCGGTGAAATTCCGCCACCAGGAAAAATATGATTCTCAAGCCTCAACAGGTTGCTCATATGACCCCTGAAAGGAAATACAGAAGAAGCCAATCGGTAGGTTTTGCCACGATGGCATAGGAGCACTATTCTTTTCAGGCTGTATAGAAAATAACTACTCGTACCTTTCTCGTCTTCCTTGCTATTTCAAAATTTTTATCGTCAAGGTAACATTTATTTTACCTCCGTTTTTTTAAGTAGTTACTTCAACCAGGCCCCTATTTTTTTCTCACATTTTCTTTAAAATATTAGAGTTCAAGTTATTCGGAAAAAACCACGAAGTCTGAGGTCGCTCGAGACTAAAAATGATGATGAAGGGTGACAATAATTCCATATGATTAGGAAAAAAATGCACGAATCAACGGCAATGACCTGGTATATAACCAGAATGTAAAATACAAACTCTGTGTAAATTGATCTCTTCAATTCCAATAACACCTCCATTAAGGCTAGCGATGAGAAAATTGTAGTGAATTTAATTGGGAAAGGTACGAAATCATTCACATTAGCGATAAATAGGGACCCTTTGTTTCTGCCCATACAATTCGAAGGACAACGCGCGGCGAAAACCGTTTCGTTGGAGAAAAAAATACTTCATGAATTTTTATTCTCTCAAGCGATATGCTGTTAATTCGTGGTAAGGTTTCACGAAACCTCCCTTCGGAAAATGACAATGAACCATGCGCGTTTCTACGGCCCGAGACTTGAAAAATTTAATCCCCACTAAATTCATATATTCCCGTTAGTTAAATTATAAGCAGCCATAAACACGCAAAAAATTCACTGCAAAACACAATACACTTTTAAAATCGATTCTGCCTCTTTTTCGCCTCATTCGACGAAGTAAATGCCAGGGATGAAGGCTGAGCACCACTCAACGGTATCTTGCCTTGCCTGCTCAACAGCGCCGCTGCCACATCTCACCCCCAACCCTCCCCCCCTGCCGCGGTCCTCCCAGGGATGAAGTGGAGGGCTTCCTGTTCCTCTTCTCCACTCTTTCTCCTCGGAGGAACGACTGCCACTACTTCTACCACTACCACGGCTGCCGATGTTGCTACGCAAGTCGACCACTTCGGGGAAATTTCTCGTTGAACAGACGACGGAAACCCAGTCAAGAGCCTTTTGGGAAGATGCGAGCATCACATCTAGCTCTTTATTCCCCATAAGCCTCCCCGATGGTGCAACAGGGTGCAAGGGAGCGACATAACGCCGGCACTCAACTATAACCCATGGTGTTGCGAGGGAAAAAGATCAATTGAGCCTTAATTTGACCCATAAAAGAGCTAAAAGGAGAATTAAAATAGTTTAAATAGCTATTTTAATTACCTCCTCAATATAAAGTAGTCATTAGTGTGCAGGAGGAAAATAGGTCAATAAAGCGCCATTAAAAACACATGGGGAGATCGACCAGCCAGGATCTTGCGGAAGAAAATGTGTAAGCCGACGTGTTTTGCGAAAAATAGCCATGTTGAAAAGGTAAAGGAAAAGACGGAAAAAAGAAATGATAGAATAATTTCGTTCACTAACAGAATCCTCACGCAAGTAGATTGAATAAGCTTCCCTGAGGGTGATTTTAAGCCATTCTCCGAGGGGAAAAAGGCGTTAAAAAAAGAATCGCGAAGGTCTTAGGCAAAATTTATTCACTATAGGATTATTTTTCAATGCAACTCAACGGGGACTACAATTTAACTCATTACTTCACATATAAAATTTTAACTGCATGCACTAGGCATGCTGCCTCACTCTAGTATTATTTTATAATTAATATAATATTATCACTTAGAAACCAGCAATTTACCATGTACTATTTACCCTTGCACTGACAACCCTGTTCCACGTTTGTGAGGTCTGAAAGAAATTATATGTATAAACCAGGAAAAAGATATCCATAATGAGGCAGTTATAGTGAAAAAGAAGTAATATACGTATGTCCTCGTATAGCTAATATGGGGAAGTTGATGATCGAACAGCATAGAGTGTGAATGCAAATGTCGACGTGATTTTGCACGGATGGCGATTTCCATAGTAGTTGATAGTAGGCATATTTTAAATTTAGTTTTACAATAGCCAGATATACGTATATTATGCAAAGGCACAAGTTAATGCTACCTTTCTCTCAACTTCTCAACAACTCTCCAGCTAAGTTTGATAAACGGTTCAGCATCACAAAATCTCTAGGAAATCTATTCCAAGTGAAAACAATTGCAATACTGGAAACAGTAGTGAACACAAGTATCATCAGGTTCAAAACTTATCACTTATTAATATTTTGTATATTGACGATACATTTTTTTCTGCTGAACTTATGTTCACGACATCGGACTTGGATGGCTGGGGATTTTTAATTTGACTGTTATTTAGCCTTCAAAATTTCACGCCTGTGTTTTCTCAATCAACGAAAGTAGTATTTTGCACACAAATAGGAGGTGACGGATGCGGACGCCCACTTCAAGACTTAAGACTTTATGCAAAATATAGCCATTTAATCTTCCCAGATAGCACGGCCGCCCGACCTACCAGACCTACGGAGGCTGAGATTGCAATCTCCCCTTGAGATTAGTTTTTATCCGCAGATCTGGTTTCACTAATAGTATGTCAGGATGGGGATGGAAGAAAGAAGATCTAAATGGCGACAGCCAGAACGAAATTGTACCTATATAAGAATTCAAGAACGTCTTAAAGTCGCTCTTAGAGACTCCAGCGTTTTTTAAGAAACCCTGAGCGTTTTATCGTAAATCTTCAACAATGAATATTTTCAAATTAAAAGTCATTTAACTTAACGCGTTGCACTGCAACTCTGTTTTATCCAATTCCGAGCCGTGTCAGCATAACAAATGTTAATCTTGCTTGCTTAGTACCTCCCTCCCAACAACATGAACACCGTAGGCAGATCTGGGTAGCGCAAGTTACACAACATGGTCTCAATTTTGAATTTTTACATAAATCTGCAGCATTACTTACGCAGGTTTTCACGCCAAACGGGAGGTGCACCATTTTTTAAGCATAAGACTCGCTCGTCAAAGCATAACACTGTGTTACGTCGAATGAACTCAATCTCTGTTAATTTCAAAACGACACGTAAATCGAAAATTTTTGAAAGAGGATCTAGATTTATAGTTTCAGGCTGGGAATCATGTAATGCAATCGTTTGAAACGGTTCTAGAACAATGAGTTCAGAATGTTTATTACTACCGAATCCCTTGACCTTATAAATTATCGTGCACCTGCTACGGCATGTATTCAGGCTAAAGAAGTAAGTTAACAAAATAAAGGATTATGTAAGAGGTATAATAAATTTTGAGAACTACGTATTTTGCAATTCTGCAATCCAACAAGTTTCAGCAAAATTAACAAAGAATTACTCAAATGAAGATTACGTAATCAGTATTAATGAAGTGGTACAATAAATTTTGAGAACTATTCTACATTGCTGTAATCCAATAAGTTACAGAAAAATTAATGAAGAATTACTCAAATAAATAATTAAAACCGTATGCTATAATCGTGCAAATGAGCGATAAGGACTGCAATTTCAAAGTAATATATTAAAAGTTCGAAGAGCATCACGCTAATTCTAAGTTTAGCTAAAAACAATAAAATGTTCATAAGAAGCAACTAAAACCATAAACCCGAAGGTCGGTTTGAGAGTTGACGGTAGAGGTGAATCGCCCCGTTGCCGCCTACGGTTTCCCACAAAGTTCTGGTACCCAAGGGGGAACTCGGTGAAACCGAGGGTTTCCAGAGAGGCCTGCCCGGGAGAAGCAACTACAAAGCCAAAAAATATACTAAGCTACAAACGAGGAGGTAGTGCGTAAAAACATCCTTGTGGAGTGCGACACGTTTTGGATCAGAGACGAAGACTACTCGAAAGAGGACCTGAAAACCCTTCACAAAGAGGACCTGAGAACCCTTCACAACCTTGCATTAGATGCGGGTGCTGAAGATAAAATTGATTGTCACAACGAGAAACGAGAAAGTCCACAAAAGAAGAATAAACAGGAAAAGACTGCATACATCCACACAAAGAAAAGAAGAACCTGGCGGATGGGGTACACTCAGAGACAAATGTATGTTTGAAGCGTCTTGGAAGGAAAAAGAATCAGTAGATCAAACAAAGAAGAAATTAAGGAAGAAAGTGAATAACGATATGAAATGCGAAGAGGTGCAGAAGTGCAGGAATGGAAAAGTGCAGTCGAAAAATGCCCAAATTAAAAAGTAATAGTCGGAAATAAAATTAGAATTTTGAATAAAATATTTTCTGTTTTCTGTTCGATGTTTTGACAATTTCCCGAAAATCTCTCCAGGAAATTGTGATGCACAGTTAAGGCATCCTGGTATAGGGGCGTACGAGTCAAAATTCGATGAGGACGACTGATCTGGAACAAAGTAAATTGCAGATGCCGACGCTTCGGAGACCCACATTCAGGGGTCGGTTTCCGATTCAGTTAACGAGGTGGGCGATATGTTATCGGCCCTGGAATATGTAGGCCATCATCCTACTGCGGGGACTGTGAAAAATCCCGCGACTTCCACAACAGGTATCTCCCACCCGCAGCAATCGTGCCGCTGTCCTCATTAATCGCGTGATCACAAATCCGCTCGCTCAGAGACGGGAGTGGACGTCGCTTCCCTGATTTCATATTTTTTTTGGCGAGGCGAAATGCAGTTGCGCGCATTGCAACATTCGACATTAGCTCCCAGTTGTGTTTCGTCACGGTGGCTTTCTCCACGACGAATTTACGTCATTCTAAATAAAATACAACGGCCGTCCCGAAAGTTGATAAAGATGGTTCGGACAAAATAATTACGGAAACCGAAAGATGAAAATTACTTCCTCTGAGGTGTTTATAATCTTTGATGAAGATGCTGCTGGAATGAATTTCACCATCCTGAGGATGTAATTGATTGAGTTATGATGAACTGCCTTCATTTGTGGGCAAAAAGTGTCAACCGCAAAACGTGGTTCTTACAGCATATTGTGACTTGAGCACGCAGTGGTTATTAAATCTTACTCAAAAAGTGATATTGATGAGAGAAAGGAAGCAAAAGGCCATTAACTAATAAAACCAATGCGGATACGGTCCTTAACTATGCGATCCTCTCGGGAGGTTCTATTTATTCCTGACCTTACAAGAAGGCGATGTCTCCCAGAGTGTTTTTGTGTACACTACCAGAAGACACAGGCAGATTTCGTTGGTGACGAAGCCAACGATGTTTCCCTAAGGTAATGCTTTCATTAAAAAAAATGGATCGTAAAAAAATTTTTTTAATTGACGCTAATTTTTGGAAACTTGCCAAGAATTCAGATAATGTGACATAGCCAGATTTCGAGCCTGGGGTGCGAGCGTCTATCTTCATAATTTTATCGAAATCGTTCTTTACGTGACGAATAATATACTTTAAATAAATTCACTACAAATTTTGAACCTACCAGGGTACCATACATTATGAAATTGGGCACCAAAAATCCAATACTTCAAGCAGTATCATTGAGGAACAATTTTCAATTTAACACTGAAGACCTCCAGAGTAACACTTGACAATTCAATCACGGAGACAAACTCAAAGTTGTACTTACCTAAAAATCGTCGTAAAAAGGTTCTTTTTTCCGTGGATCACTCATGAAATTGCTAACACCGTATTGGTCACGATGGAAGTAAACTACACTCAAGTAAATTAGAGTATTTGTTTTCAGGAGAAGGTAATTTAACGTGAGTTATGTAATCAGAGAGCGGTAACACTCATTTTCCCATTAAATCCATTGACTCCAAAATAAAGATCCTTGACAATGTTACATAGAAGGGCAACACCTAGAACCACACAATTACATGAGTATCGGCTTAAATCCCCCAAGACATGCATACACAAATGAAATATTTTAAAAATTTAGTCGCCGGATATGCTTTGACCATTGAAATCCGGCGACTTTAATCCTTCCGTCACTTTGTAGTTTGCAATAAAATATCTTAAATATGAAGCTTTACAATTCATAATATTTTACGTTCCTGAGGTTTAGTAATGGTATGTATCAGACCATTGCAAGAACAAAAAATAATTCTAATACAATCAAGTACAAACTACCGTTATTTTGATTACTAGTATAGTTTTCAGTCAATAAAAATCAAAATACGTCATTTATCACCATGAACAGCCATGGGCATATTTCGCGCTATTTTTCATGGACCAAAAACAGAAGATAGTTTCACGCCTACTGGAACTCAACTGTCGTCTCCTCGAATGGAAACCAAAAAGTAGTTCAAGTTTTTTCCCTTTCTCTTTCCACCTCCTCTCTCACTCACCTTCTTTTTCTCTCTCTTCCTTTATTTCCTTCTCGCTCTCACTTTCTCTCTCATCCACTCTTCCTCACTCACCCACTCATCTCTCATTTTCTCTCCCTCCCTCCTCCTCACTTTCTCTGCCTGTGGTGCCTCCCATGACCCTTAACTCCACTAGTTCCCGCTTCGTACTGCCGTTTTTCCACCATATTCCTCCCATCCACCGCCGTCATTTTCCCTCGACGAGGACTTGGAAAAACCACGCGCATCCCCGGGGTCTCGGCGCCACAGCGTGCTCAGTACTCTGCAAACCTTCCTCTCCCTTGCCTTCACCACTTCGCTTCCAAATATTCCCTACCTCCGGCCAATACCCTTTCCACGACGCTTTCCACCGACACTTTCTCCTCACGTGATCCCAAGGTCCCTTGCCAACACTCTGAACCCCGACCTCCAGCTTGCGTTCGGGACAAAACGACCGACTAGCAAGAAATGCCCAAATGTGCAACTTCGCCATTTTCAACGCAAACATTCATCAGTCAAACCTATGTGACTCATGACAGCATGTTTTACATACTAGGGCTCCTAGTGGAAGATAAACATACACAAACACAGTTTCAGGTACGAGCATACGTACGAGTATGGCACAGTTTCAGGCGTAACATGGTGGAAATCCTTCATGATGGAAGAGGACACTTTGCTTTTCCACATCGATTATTTTTTTATTGCGACCTCGGTTCCGTTACAGCGTAACATCTTCAGGTGTTACATTGTGTCACACCTCAGGTGTTGCTATCAGGCGTTAAAGTGTAACATCTTCAACACCTGAAGATATTACGCTGTAACGAAACCTAGGTGATAATAAAAAATAATTCTTTGTGGAAAAGCAAAGTGTCTTCTTTCATCATGAACATATATTATGAGCATGTACTTGTATGATATCCTATAGGATAATGCAGTCTACGTTGTTTCTTATGCCCAAACTTAGATAATCACTCTTTATGAAAGAACGTTTAACAAATTTCAGGCGATGCTAGGGAACTGCTGATTTCCATCAAGGTTTTTTTTCATTCAATGAAGAAATCAAACCCATGAGAGCACTACCCACCAGATCAATACTTTCAACTTTTAAATAATTTTCCGGGTAAATTAATAAAGGAAGATGTATTTTAAGAAGACTCATTTCCTACAGTGAATAATCTAAAGATATGAACGAGCGTTACATACATTTTAAGCTCGAATTAAATATCCAAGTTAAATATTTTTCATCAACTTTGACATACTCTGTACATCTTACTACAATTATCATTTGCAACCGTAGGCGAATAATTGGTTGAAAGGAGAAAGATAACAATTCCGTAGGACGAATACATTTCAGGAGATGTTAAATTTGCGAAAGGTGGTGTCAGAGGTGAGTACTTTTAACGTTTCATACTTTTCCACTGCGTAACAATCTGTGATGTATAGAACTAGCCACTATGAAACACCCGAGTACCAAATTTGATGAAGATTGGTTGAACTTGAAATTAACAACAATATAGAAAATAATCTCATTCTGTCTGAAAAATATTAGAATACATAAAATGGTAGAAAGAGTAAAACAAACCAATTTAAAGATTTCCCATTTTGTAAAATAAAAAGATTAACATGTAGTAGAAGCTCCTTGCATGTTACCCGTCATGAGTATTTAATGTATCTAATACGCCAAGGATGTAATTAAGACTAAAATTTAACGAGGGCTCATTGTCTTTAACTCTTAACCTGACAAAATCGTACAGCATTTACCGTCATTTCTTACCTCAATAACTTGCCTAATAAAAGCATAAGTTGATTACCGAACTCATTTTTTAACAACGAATACATTAATACCCCTTTTGAAGTACCAAGTGAAATTCGTCGGAACGGTACCTAACCTGGTAAATCTTCGGTCAGGAATACTTACTGCGCGGAAGTACGAATCAAAACAAGAGCCTCGAAACAATTCAGATAGGGGGGGGGATGGATGCCATATCGGTCCATTGTATACGGCACAAGCGCACCGCTCTTTTCGTGTCAATGCTCGGCGGTCACTCGGGAGAGAGGGGGGGGAACTAGAGGGTGAATCACTAAAAACACGAAATCTGGTCGTTGCCATTCGGTTTTAAAACCACTCTTCATCCCGCAGATGCATTAGTAAATAAATAAATCTCGGTTCTTGGTGTCACCCCGACGCGCTTTCCGTCCACAAAGGGGAAGCGGGCGGGCGAAGGGGGAATGCGTCCACTGTGTGAGGGAAGAGAGGGATGGGGAGGAAGGGAGGACAATTATTCGATTTTTGAGGGAGCGGCAAGGGTGATCGAGAGAGAGAGAGAGTTTTAACCATAGTGAGTGGGCGGCGTGGATGAATTTCGACGGAGAGAGAGAGAGAGAGAGAGAAAGAGAGCAGCGGAGGCAAAATGGGCTCGCCGATAAAATGAATCGAGGACCAAGCGCCATTTCGTTCGCGGACGCTCTCACTCATCACGATCGACATCCGTCGGGTCCGTTGAAACAATCCCATTCGACCGGTCGCGTCCTCTTAATAATAATCCTCCTTTTCCAAACTAGTGTCGACGGACGGTTCTCAGAACTCCGCCTGTCCCCGGTGGGAAAAAATGCAGAAAAAAACCAAGGGGGAAACTTTATATTTTTAACTTTTCATCGCCATTGAAAAAGTTTTCGAGAGGAGACGATGGGAGGTTGGATGACCCTCGAACGAAATTTCCCTCGTGCAACGCAGGGGGGATGGGTTCGAGGGGGTGTACGATGAGGAGGGTCATTCAAAAATCATTTTCCCATCTCTATACACCCCCCACCCACCTTCCCCCCCCTTTCCGAATCACAATTATTTCGCGATCCGAAACTGAAACCATTCGAATTTTCGCATCCGACGAGAGTGGGAGAGGGAGACTGCTGGGTGGGTGGGCGTGAGAGCCAAAAAAAAACACAATACGAAATGTACCGGACAAAAAAAATCGTGTAATATGACAAGGGTTAAAAAAAAGTGGGAAGATTAGCGTTGGGGGGGGGGACCGGTGCACAGTTTCTCAATTTTCGGGCCCATCCGGTCCCCTCACCCGATTCGATATCCACCTCTGCTCTTCCCTCCTCTATCGCTCCAACCCACCCACCCCCCCAATCCCCACCCGGCCACAATGATGACTGCTCCCCATTCACCCACTCCGAATTCCTCCACTCCACACCGACTCCCCTCCCCCCCCCCCCTCCCCGGCGTGAAAAAAAATATATAAACCCTTCTAATGCCACCCCCTAACTGGTTTCTTTCCCCTTTTCCCTCACATTCTTCTAATCCGTTCACCCTAATTCCTCTTCGCTCGCCCATCCCGAGCCCCGTCGACGACAAACTAGGCCCGGCTCCTCTCGACGAGAATGAAGAGAGCAAAAAAGAACGAGAATGATATTTTCGAGCGCTCCCTCCCTCTCTCGGATCCTCATGCCCTCCCACCTACGAAACCCCCTTCACTCGTCCCACACGCGCTGACCTCCCTCGGTCCACTCGCTCCCGTTCCCCTGGACAAGGATCGTAAGAGAGAGAGAGAGGGAATGAAAAAATAGAACCCTCTCGAGCGCGCCCTCCCACCATCCCTTCCACTCTCCCGTCCCCACGCCTCACTCCGCCGCATCGAGGGGGATTTTCATCTCCTCTTCTGTATTCCTGTCCTCGAGCGCCCTCTCTCTCAACCCTTCCATATCTCTCTCCACGCTCCCCTACCATTACCACATCCCCGTCCGCCGTACCTCCTACCTCGTCCTCCCTTTCCTCCCCATCCCTCGGCAACCCTTGCCTCGTACGTGCGAGCATTATGGCGACCTTCCGCACCTCCACCCACCCCCAACGGACACCTTCTCCGGGGGCCTCAGGACTCGTTCCTCCCTCCGTCCCGACCCTTTCCCTCCACTCCATCACCACCGCACCCGCTCCCCGCCCCGCCTCCCACACCACCTGGATCAAACGGATTAAGGTGGGAGAGGTGGGGACGAGTGGATCGGGAAATTAATAAGAATCAATTCGACTGTCTGGGGAGGGGGACATGGGATCGGGTGGTGATAACTCGATAACACATGGAGATGGAGCCCGTAAGGAGAACGTCGTGGGCAGCACACGACTCATTGGATGCCTTTGAGGAGCGATTACGCAATCCGTCGCGGGAACACAAGCAATCAAATCGCGGGGGATAATTTTTTTTTCAATCACAACCCGCGAGCATCCTACCGGCCGTAATGCAAAGGAATTAGAAATGCGCAGGCGGATTTCGTTTCCGCAGAAGTGCTCGATAACTAGTCAACCGAAAGTTGAATTCTGTTCCCCTATCGGACGCATACTGCCCTAAGGGGGAAGGTATTTATTTTTTATTTAACGACTTTATTGGGGAGAGATTGTGCCTCAAAGTCCCTTCTTTCACCTAAACCCTAGTAATTGCATTAGAGACAATTACAAACACCCAAGATATCTCGAGTATGACGCACACTTCACCTTCAATGGCGGATAAGCTAGTTTTTCCCCTAGCTGGAAGAAATATTCTGGGATCATATGTGCCTCAAAAGCATTCATTAATGAATATAATAAGTCTTAAGACGAAACATACGCTCATAAGGTGCTTAAGACCACCCACAGCAAAGCAAAAAAGAAAACGGTCATTTTCAGCCGGATTGGGAAGGATGGTGCTAAAAATGAGCAGCCGTTTCATCCGCGTAACGGTGGAAGGGGAAACCTGGCATTTGAACTCCAGTAGGCAGATAAAGGGATAATTTAATAGTTAGCATAGTTTTCATATTGACCTACGCTCCCTTGCTCAAAGTCTCTCAAACATCGGCATATTGTGATCCAACTGGCTTTGTGGGAGTGAATTCATTTAAATTTCTCGTTGCATAGAGATACAACATTAACTGATAAAATATTTTTACTGGCCATTGTCCATCTTTTTTATACATGCATTCGCGAGACTTTGATACATACCTATATTTTCGAGTATTGTCCAGCAAAATACACCGATGCTGTATGAAACGTATGTCAGGTGAAACAAGTGCGGTTTATCTCATAACGAAAGAACTAAAGGCTCTAAAATGAACTAAATTTCCCCCTTCTATCACAAACGGATATCGGATGTTTTTTTTTGGTTTTACGTGCATAATCAGAGGGTTAATTCAACGTGACAACGCGCTAAATAGAACAGATAAATTATTAAACCTGATTAGATATTTACAATTGTCAATTGCAATCATAAATGTATATCATTGAATGCCTAGAATTTTAACATGATGCATTGAAATATCCCTGTATCTATCTCTACCAGCACCGCAGTAATCAACTAGAGGGCTGGTTTGATAGGCGAGGGATTGTGCTCATCTAACACTAAGCCACACGGTGAAATTCACGCATTAGGGTAGGGGTGAAAGTTCCTTTCTATGTGACACCTACGGTCACCCAGGAAGATATGATACTGGAAAATTCGCACGGTTTGGTTGATGCCGTTGGTGCCCAGAGACCCGGAAAAGAACGCGAGCCCTCCAGTCATTAGCCCAACGCTCTACTCACTGTACCTCCAAGGCCCCGGCTTATACCTATAATAAATATTTTATATGAGTGTACGAAATTATTTACTTATTAACCTTTAAATGTATTAACCTATGTATTTACCAAACTTAAGCGATCAAAAAAAAATTTAAAAAGTCGAAAGAAAGTTGTAATTTTTAATCCGGAGAAACTGAAAGGAAATAAATAATAATTGATGCGTACATCCCTTTGATAATGAACACAAAGATGAAATGAGTAAGGACGCGGACAAAAAAAAAACTTTTACATGCCGACTTTTTACTTTCAAACCTTAAAAATGTAGTGATGTTTCCCTCCGTGAGACAAAACGCCGCAGGGTCTGAAGCGGAACCTATTTGAAACACGTCTAAACATTTAATATTTTCCTTTGGTGGACATCAGTCTTTTGATGTCGTCATGCAGTCCACATTCCCGCCGCAATTCGTTCACCCTCGGGAACCGCAAAATGCAAACATCATAACGCGGCGGGAGGGATATTGACAGCTTCCCCCAGCCACACACAAACACACTAAACACACGGAGCGCGCCGGGGTCCATCGGGACGGGTAGACAGTCAAAAACCCATCGAAAAGAACTCGAAAAGCTCGTTCGAGCAAACCCTCCAAAAAAAAAATCATATACACCCCCGACGGCCACATGAACGCGGGCGGACCCCCCGCCCCTCTCCCCACACTTTCTTTCCCACCGAAAAAAATCACGGGAATTACATCGAAACACGTCAAGACGAGGGTTTTCACAGAAAAAAAAGGAACCGGGGGCGAATGAGCCGATCGTTGTTTTCGTGAGCAGGAGGGGGACACGGAAACGGCCTGAGAAAGTGTTTCGGAAAACTGAAATTTCGGATTACTCCGCCCCAAAAAGTTCCGAACGACACACCCAAGTTTGAATGGAAAAAGGAAGAGTTTGCTTTATCAAATTTCGTATTCAACATTCCCCTTGCTCTCTCTCTCTCTTTACCTCCGCCGCCCCTCCTCCCATGATAGGAATTTCCTCCCGACGTTTCATTCTTTCTTTCCGCCCCACCCCCCGTGAGATCTCGCCACTCCCACCCTCCCTCTTCGCCCTATTTCCAACCCCGCTCCCCGAGGCCACTTGCGCCGCACCTCTTGTCCTCTGTACCACTCCGAACACGTCTCTCCACGGCACCACTTCTCTTTCTGCTTCAAAAATCCTCACCCTTTGGCGCCATCCACGCCAGGGTCTTCCCTTGTCTTCACGCCTATCTCTCCCACGACCCCCCACAAATATACTGGTGTCGCTTCCTGTTCTCGTTTCCCTTTCCTTCGTCACCCCCCTTACCCCTACCCAACCACGGCACCAGGACGGGGAGGCTGGGGCAGATTACGCAGCTACACATATAAAAATATGCATCATCAACACCTACAGTAATTCATGGGACCGATCGCGCCGTAAATTTTATTTAGGGCTCACGCACTGAGTCACCGCAGCACTACGTTACTCAATTAGAAGTTGATAAATATTATGAGAGTAATATTTGAAATTGGAAGCTCGCTTGATTGATTTCATTACACGGTTGATTTATGCAATAAGCTTGATTTTTCTAACCGGATTTATATCCACATGGTGCATTTCATTGCGCCGGTTGATTTTATTCGCCAGATGAGGGACATTAATTTTCGTTTTTCCAGTCTTTTATTTGGCAAGCAAGAGCTTTTAAAAAAAATTTAATTAGAGTTACATTTATAACATTTTGCAGAGCAGTAATTCAATACTTGTGGTAATCCTTGGAGCACTCCTGTCCAACACTCATATTTACGGAAGGCCAGAAGAACGACTAGATTACATTTTTTTACATTATGCTGCGATCGAAAATTGAAATACATTATGCACAACAGAATTTACGAGTAGATTTTCCAATACCTTGTTTAAACATTGGAGGACTTTACTGGTAAAGTTTTAGGACTAATTTTCTCACAGTGACCGACCAATTACCGTGAATTGTTGCAAGCAATATGACCTATGGGCCTTTGGCGATAGCAAACAACATATTAAGTTAATACAAATACTCATATTAACAGTAATGGTTTTTCGTTTTATTAAATATTCAGAAAATAGAGCTTTCACTGGCGTAGAGAGTCGATTTGCGTGTATAGTTCAAACAAAAGGAATTTTCGACGTTACGGGCGTATATATTACTTTAAATGGGTTCCTGATGTGGCTTAGGGAATAAAGTTTTGCCTTGTCCCTCCTAAACAATGCAACACCCTCTACCTAAAGGACGTCAATCAACGCCATCATCACATGAGGGCAGATGACAACGCTGAACCCTCATAACAGAGTGAAATCAGCACGTGACCGGTGCAAGGAACTACCGAATCCAAGGGTATACCAACAGCGTGGAGCAACCAGTATAGACTTCATACGGGACTATACCATGTAAATGTACACGTACACTTAATCAAAGGGAGACTGGTAGCGCAGCAAAGCCTCCGAGATGAAACCCTCGTGAGCGGGGAATCAAGCACAGTTGGAAGTACCTAATGCACTTGAATGGAGGAGAGCGCATGCAAGCGTGTAGAAGAATAATTATACCGAGACATCGAATCAGCTCGAGGGCGAGAAATGGCCCCGCGGACAAATCCAAACGCCCGGGGAGACAGAAATAAAACAAGCATTCTTCTAGACCGAACATTTTTCGGCACTCCACTCATTCCATCCCAGCAAAAAACCTTTTCTCCTCCATAACAGTAAATACGAAAAAAGCGAACCTCATCCTTTCTTCTTCAAAAATTCACAGAAAATAAAGCAACGCCCTCGCTTTCCCTCGCTTGCTTACGAAAACTCCTTCTCGAAACATTTCCTACTCTTTCCTCCACCACCAACCCTCACTTCCCACCCACTTACCCTCGCTTACATATTTATTCATCCCATCTTTCCTCTTCAGTCCCATCCACATCTGCGTGATACTCGTTCCATTTCAATCACTCTCGTGTGTCTACGTACATGCAAAAATACATGTTGGTTTACATGCGCATCTAAGTACGACTCCAACCATCCCTCCCTCGTTCCCCTCTCCCCACCTTCCCGATCATTTCTTCGCCTCACTCTCTCTCCCCAGCCCCGTCGTCGACGTCGCGAGAGGTCGTGACCCCTCCCCGCGCGAGTGTGTGCCACTGCCTCCTCTCTATCTCTCCCTCAATCCTTCGTCGCGCTCAGGGCTGGGGGGGGGCGGGGAGAGCAGGAGACTGTGGAAGCGAGGAGAATATACGTGTGTGCACGGCGGCGGACGGGGAGGCGGGATCGAGGAGGACAGGGGGAGGAGGAGGAGATGACGAGGGGCGCCGAGGAGGGGACGAGAGGGAGGGAACTCCTCCCTCTCCGCCCAGCCAGTCCTTTTTCCTTTTCCCTCATTGAGATTTCCTGTGTATCCAGCCACTCGTTCACCCGCTCATTCACTTCTCTCTCTCTCCCCTTCTCGCTCTCCGTTCCCTCCCCTCTCTCCTTACTCCCTTTTGCCGCCCACCCCCTCCCGCACTGGTCCCCACATCCACTCGCACCCTCCCCGCTCCTTCCCTCCCCAGCCCAGAGACCCGGACTCGACCTCCCACACCCACCCACTCGCTCGCTCTCCCTCCGAGCTTGGAGCCCAAGCCGATCTCCCCTTGCCCCACCGAAAAAAAAACCCCGGCCCACACCCGAAGGTACACGCGGCCCTCATCCCTCCACACACACACGCCACACACTCACTTCCCCCTCCGACGTGGGAGGAGGAGTAAGATAGGGGTGAAGGAGCGTCGACATCTGAATTCCTCTCCGCATTATCGCCCTCTTTCCCTTCCCCCAACCCACCTTCTCTCCCCCTTCTCCTCCCATCCTCCACTCCTTGTCGTTTCCTCCACCACGTCTCCCTCCCTTCCCTCCTACGCTGTATCTCTTCCTCTCCATCTCCTCCTTCCGACTTCAACAGACAGGACTCTTCCCGGGTCTCTTCTCCGCCCCCGTCGTCGTGGAAGAGTGAGTTTTTTTCTTTACTCCATCCTGAAGGAAACTGTTTAAAAGCTGGATTAATCCCGTATAAAAAAAATCACCCTCCCCATGGAAAAAAAATGCCCCGCGCTGAATCGAATTCGGAATGCGTGAAAATTCATTTAATTATGCCCCTGAAGTACTCCTGTTTGCTGTATTTTATTAGTGGAAATGACGCTCCCCTCGGTATCTTTGGGAGCAGTCATATGCCATAAATTCTCAAAGCAAACGTACGGTTTTCTCATTTCGCGAAACTCGATCTTCATATCCCAACGCTTAAGACAGCAATGTTAACCACACATGTTTGTTACAGTATTATACATTTATATATCTGCAGTTAGATTACTTCTACCATTTGGAGACCCACGTAGTTATCAACGGCACTCTTAGTTTGGATGATAGCATTGCACATTTTTCGAGAAAAATTTGAACTAAGATGTAGTTTTGTATCCTTGGCAGACGCAAATGCTCTATTCTGTCAATGGGGCATTTCTTCAATTTATCCTCTCTTTCTCTCTTACAATTTTGATTGGAAAAAAGGAATTTCTCATTACATGAATTGAGTCTTTAAGGCGGAGAAAAGTTGCTCATTTTATTTAATTGCTCATCAAAATAATATACAGGTTATAATCCTTGACAAGAACAACTTTCAACGGACGTCCTAAATGGCTAAACTTGGGACTCAAGAACCCGGGCGTGTGCCAATAGTTAATTGGAATGAAATACAATAAAGGGAAGTGCAAATATAAATGCCTGTAAATAGCTAATGACGTTAAATTTGTTCCAGTCATTTATTCACCTTACCGTTATATACTCAAGGATAGTTAACGTTTCTCTCATCGAATTGTGGACGTTTATTATACGATGTGAAAAAGACATTTAGGGAAAATTGAATTATCATTAATTAATTCCCATGATAAATGTTAAATGTTAACTATGCATTGATTACACATGAATGCATATGAAATTCTTTCGCGAAATTGAAGCAGGAAATAATTTGTATGCATAAGCCTTTCTTTTTTATTTCTTTTTTTTTAAGACTTTAAAATTCATTCAGGCAAACAATAATTTTTCTCAAATAAATCACCTTCCTGAGACAGTAAAATTTTTTACCTTCTCCTTACTTTCCCTCAATCAACTTAATAAAACTAACCTAAGGCTAAATAATAATAATAATATACCACATCGTAAATTGTACGAGCCTACCATTTATTTGCTTCGTTTTAATAAAATTGCAAATAAAACATAACCTATTTGTGACATAGAGAATCTAATCGTGTAAAACATCGTTGCTTCACTATTTAATCCCGTGTCTTAGATGAGTTGAATATTCAAAGATTCATTAATGGAATCGCTGAATGCCTCCTGATGAAAATTCTTAAGAGCGGATGAGCTAATTAAAACTTTTGGACAACATTTTTCTCATCTCCAATTCACTACTGTTACGAGGAATTTAATTCTGTGAGGGCACATGTACGGAAAGATAGAGGCACGCCGAGAGACAATGCGGAGCCAAACCCTTTACTTACCGTCCCCAATTCGCACGCGGTTTAAAAAGACGTACGATCCTTTCATCCTCCTTATCTCCTCGGAGTCGCTCTTTCCATTTCCTCCTTCCGCTCGTTCCTCTCGCCTCGTCCTCTCCTACAACCACTTCTCCCCGTTCCCTCTTCATTCCCGACGCCTCACCATCTCGTTTTAGCACCCTTCCACGAAGTTTCCGGACTCATTCCCCTTCACATACATTCCCACACCTATCTACTCTCTTATCGCCTCTCAAAACCATTCCTCCACATAACTATTCCACCAGCTCTCTCTCCCTTTCTCCCAACTCTTTCCGTCTTCTCTCTTTCTCTCTCACCATCCCCTTCCTCTGCTCTGTAGGTGTAAGAAAAGTCTCAAACTTAGTCTTCCTCAAACTTTACGACTCCCTAGAAGCAAATTTTAAAACAAATCAATTTCAACGAGTAACAGCAATTACTGAAAATATCTTACATGTGATGCTGACGTGTTTTACGATGCATATGTAAGTTTTAACCCAATTATTTACAACAATAGCATATTGGTTTGATGTCAGGGGGAACATTATTTAATTCTAACAATTAAGTGTGTACATATTAACGGAGTACTCATCAATAGAATTATTGAAGTCATATTATGTGTCATGCTTCATAACTTTGGCATTTATTTATTGCCAAAGATGAACTTTTTATTTAGCCACACTTGGTGATACTTGGGTTTCGAAATTGATCTGAATTTGATTGTTTTTATGCGTGTTGTGTCACTGACTCGTAAGACTGATGGACCCCATATCACACTTACATTACGTCATATCGATATTAATAATTGCACATTTTCCCGTTCTTATGAATGATATAGCAATTGGATTACAAAAGACTAATGTTTATTAATTTATCTGTCCATTAGCCATTGTTTTTTTTCTCCCTTCCTCCTGTTACACGCAGCCTGTCGCGTCCTCCCCCATTCTCTTCCATTCGCCCACTAGCACTTCCGTCGTCATCGGATGATCCTCGCTCCTCCTCGACCTTTAATCCCTTTTTCCGTCCCTTTCGTTCTCTCTCGCCCTGAGGGCCCTACCTACCTACCCTTGCTCCTACCACCGCCTGAGTTTACCACAAATTTCAACTGCATTATTATTGGACGTCAGTTTCCCAGGGTCAGAAACGTGCGTGAAAGAGGGAGAAAGGGAGGGTAGAGAGTGTGACAAAAAGGGGGAGAGCGAGAAATATGGGAAGAGCAGAGGGTAAAATTACGAAGCTCTCAAGAGAAAAGCCGACTGGGGGGGTACAGAATCCGGATTATTTTCGGGGTGCAATAATGGAACTCACTCGTTTCCTCAAGCGTAATAGGGAACTTTCGTATCTTAAGGCAAGCGGTGTGGTAGTATAGTGAACAAAGCGTTTTGCTCTGGACGGAAAGGTCACGGATTAAAATGAAGGTGGTACCGAGGGAAGACGCCCTCGACTAAACCGAATCTACGGTTTTCAGGAAAGATATGATACTTTCGGGTATCATATATTTCCTCTAAACGACATCCAGAAAGGAAAAGGAAATGCATTCACCCACCCCAGGGGGGTGTGAGTGCAGTTTAGCATATTTACCATTCACTTGGGTCGAAACGAAGTAGCGTCTACCCTCACCTATCGAATCAATCGGCAAATTTACTACTGCAGTGGGAATGTAAGGACGATTAGATTAACATTCCATTGAAACTTATTGTCACTATGCCATGGTTGCGAATAAACCGAGTCTATAAACATTCACCTCCAAAAATTAAAAGGGGAAAAAACTCCAACGGGCGTAATAAATAGTCGCAACACTCGTCAGACCAAATTGCTGTGTTGGTTTTCGCGGGAACCACGTAAGGGACCAACCACAACCTCTCGACCAAGAATACCCTCTGTGGTGGTTTACGGGAAATTAATACACGCCAGGGACCACACACAAACACACACTATCCTGCCTGGAATCCTTCACGAGGCTGTGAGACCCCGTTAAAGATTCCAGGTGGAAATGTAATCCTTCACGAGGCTGTAGAGGAGACCCCGTTAAAGATACCAGGATGTTCTACGAGTACACACACTGTGACTATTCACGGATGACAAGCACAGACCGTTCACACACATTAGCACTCAAGAAACACACACTCAAAGGGCCCAACTTCTGGAAGAATCTGAAAACAAGTAGAGCGCAGACGAGGATATCCGTCGAACACGCGTGTTTCGGCCACAAAGTGGCCCTCTTCAGCGAGTTGAAGGGAAAAAAACACCTCCAAAACTAGGTTGCAAGTAAACCACCGAAGACAGACGCCAAATATATATCTTGGCTGAAAAGGTTGTAGGAGTTAGAGGGCCAATAGTATTAGTGGGAAGATGGGAAGGGGGAAGGAGTACTTTAAGCGTATTGGCCAAGAGGAAGGGGGAGAGAGAGGAGGGTGGGACGAACAGAAACCAAGGGGATGAGTGGAACGGGGAGGAGTAATTAGTGAAGGAGAAGGGAACGGGGGGTGGAGGTGAAAGATCTCTGAGTAACGGCCTATGAAAGGGGGGGGGGGGGTAGTGAGTACTAAGTCCAACGGAAAATATTTGTGTTTGAAAACAGGATTAGGAAATCACTTCAAAAGGGAGTAAAGAGGAGAGAATGGAATCGGCCCTTTATCGCTGTTAACTACGACCTTCTTGAATTTGTTGGAGTTTTTCCCCCTTCTTATTTTAACCTGAGGCCGTAGAGCTCTTGATTTCTTGCTATATTCACCGCCAACTTGATGCTATGATGTAAATAAATCTTAAAACAGCCTTGAAGAGCGATTTTCGCAGCACAATATATAAAGATTTGCAACAACTTTAGTAACTCACGACCATGCCGATACAATTCAATGTCCCATCATGTACAAGTAGGAGAAAGAAGAAGGTTGGAGACCAGGTTAAATGCATAAAGAATTTAAAATAAAACCTCAAAGGAGTTCCGCTGCTTTGAAAAAACTTCTAAGGCTCCCAGAAGTAACTTTAAGGAAGAAGGAGATTAAGAAAGGGAGGCGCGCTCAATTGGCTCCTACAGGCACAGCCAGCCAATGGGCATCGGTTATCGTCTAGCTCTCTTAAAACCCCTATGAAAAAGAGCAGAGTGGAACGAGGAGAAAATCCCCCTATTATTGTCAGAATACCCGAGGGAGGAGAATTATTGCTTATTTCATTTCTTCTTTATTGGAAAAGAACACGAGGACAAACTTACAAAAAAAACAGTAATTTTAATGGCGCAATGAACTGTATATTGTGCGACGCACGGCCGTAAAAGAAGCACCAATTGGTTCCCGCGTTCCTTAAACTATGTCGATCTGCAAACAAGCACGTACACGTAAGGCAAAGGCGGGGAACCACTAGGGATCGCACTCGAAATGAAGGGCGCACACATTCCTAATCTCGCCGGATAAAAATAACCAGAGAGCCGAAAAGTACCTCCGAACCGGCACGATAAAAGCAATAAAGTGAAGAGTCAGCAGGGGGGCGCGGGTGGATGGGCCGGAAATGGGAAGAACTAGGCGGGGAAGAGGAGAGAAACGGCTGCGAAGAAGGAGAATATGGGCGAGGTGGGCGCGAGAGGAGGAGAGGGAATCGCAGAAATTAGTAGCGTTCAAGCGCCCATTTTTCCCGCCCCCGAGAACGTGATCAGAAGTGGATATGGCAGTGCATACAGCCCACGGTTCTTGCGTCGACCCTTTCCGAGTGACCCGACCGGAAGAGGGTGGGAGTGGATGGGGCGTGAAAGAAAATCCGTCGCCGTTCTCCGGGACACACACACACCACCGCTCGTGACGACGCATTGTGATCACGTCGTTTTGACGAAAAAAAATGCATTTAAATACAATGAGCGTGGTAGCATTATAAAAGGGCCGATAAGGACGATCAGCGATACTGGAATGAAAAAAATTTCTATATTGTATAAATCCAGACGGAAACACGAAACTTTCGCCGTCTTCGTGTTGCGATTGCGACGCACGGATGGATAACGTTTTTAGATGATAGCTGATATAACCAAACTCTTGTCCGACCGAGAGAGAGCGGTAATGATTGTCGTACGGCGGCGGCGGCCGTACCTCCCTCTCCGTTCGACCTCTCGGCTCCTCACGGGGATAACTCTCTCTTTCCGTGTGAGTTTCAGATGAGCCTTCAGGTGTACTGAAGGTCGTATCTTTCGTCTTTTCTCCTACTCGCAGGTTCTCCCGACCTTCTCGCGCCTTACTTCCACCTCTCTGGAGCTTTTGGCGCTCAAGATTCCCCTCCCCCCGCACCTTTGTGGATTTCGGACATATTAGCCAATTCCAGAACAGGCAGAAGCGTACCAACAATATTAGCTGCCACCACGAAATCGAGTCGTAAAAGTGTTGGTTTCCAAGATCTTAATTTAACTTTAAGTAAATATTTAAGCACCTGAGGAAAATTTATTAGCTTTTTTTTAACTTACGTGTCACATTACCGTGATTGATTCTAGCGCTGGCGTGATCCACGAAGGCTTTGGTCTGAGATGAATTTTCTGGGACACGAAGTTGTGCTCCTAAATAAATCGTGGACTATGACCTGAAATAATGATTCTCAGTTCACACAGTGCATTTTTTTCCTGATGGATTCCTCGCGTGGCGACCACCTGTGCGTGCTCTAGAATTCTGTCCGCTGCCTGGCTGCTCTGGTTTATAGAATACTTTCGATACTATTATTCCTGCGTGTTTTGCTGATGATCGTCAGCATCCGTCAATCACCAATGAATAGCAGCACATCACGTGATCAGTCCATATCACAATTACTCCTGTTGAGGGCCTATAGTTGGAATGCGAGGTGAAGTCAGTCCGTGGATGAGGGAGAAAGTGATGGATTTGCTGGGTTCGTGCACGGAGAAAAAATATTTTTATGCCATTTATGGTGCAACTTGGTGCACCGTTTAAGTTGATCTGAAACATCTTTTAAACTCAAAAGAGCTCGACTAATATTGAATTTCACGCACGAGAGCTAAGACAATTACTTTAAAACATTGGACACCTACTTCGTCAAAGAGTTTCTTTCCATCATTGTAGAACATGAGATCCTGAAATATATTGCTAGTAGCCAGAAAACACAAGGCAACTGTAAGTGCTGCTCGGGACCAAATAGATTCTTTCATGACGGTCCACTTGTCGTGTTTCTCAGGCAATGAGTGATCAGCAGCAAAAGTTCCTCCAGTGTTGGATGCTGACTGGAGGGATCCGGGATCAGACTCCAGGTTAAACCCTAGACAACTCTCACAAAAAAAATCCTGGCGCTACAATGTTCTGGTTTCCCGAGGTCCCGAATGGTGGATCAGGAAATGTAACTACACCTCCTGCCCTAATATACGGATAACACAGGTCGCACCGTTGGGTTTAGTATTAGGAGAGCTCTATTCTCACGTGTTAAACCAATCTTCGAATTGTTTACTCTGGATGATGACCCAAATTTTCACAAATTCAGTAGATTCAACTTATATTAATATCACTACACTGACCGCGTCCAAATAACCACGTTTAAAGTACTTATATCTAATTACCAACAGAAGGATTCCCTCATGTCACCTGTAACTATCATCATGAAATTTTATTGAATTTTCCGATTATTGGCACACTTTTTACGAATGAGAACATCGGTGAAAAGCATAAAAGCGAGAAAATCCAGAAAAAAAATCCTCCTAGTGATTCATGGATTCAATATCGCCACCAACAAAATTTCTCGGGAAACTAACTCGGGACCTACGCCTGCTAAGCAGAAGGGAAATGACGTCTTGAATCCACCGTGAACTCAAAATTGCCCTATTACGTACGTCGACCCATAGCTCACACATCCACGACTTCTTTCGGGGTTTCACCCGGAGGCGAAACGACGCCCGCCGGCCCATCCTCTCCGTGTACCCCCTCCCCCTCCTCCGGAGGGGGGAACACCGCCCTCTCCGGGACGCCACGGGGTTTATCTCATCCTCACAAGTTCCCAACTGCATGTTTTCCCCTTCTCGTCCGTGTTTTTTTCCCTCGAAAAACTTATCGAGGCGAGCTCTTCGATCGTTATTCCCAACGACACACTCGGATGCTCCCCGTAATGAAGATAAGACACTCGCGCGGGTTCACCTCGAGGAAGGATTAGCGATCCAGGTCTGGGAAGATCGATGGAGTGTGGGGCGGGTAGGAGCGGGCTCGCCTCCCCGCCACCCGACCGCACTGGAGTGGGTGGAAATAGGGCAGCACAATTCATCATCAGTGTTGACAACAGACACACGAGTTTCCAAAAAAAAATGCACCTCGCTGGTGGCGGCTGATGCGTGCACGGGCTTGCTCGCCACGTTCTCACCGCCGTGAAATTTTAAACTACGGCGAAGTAAGCTTCCATTATTAAAATTCCACGGAAAATTACACGAAAGCTCGTGCCAGTCTTGAATTTTCAAGCGATTATTTTCTTAGTAGCCCCAAGTGTTGCAGAAAGAAAGCATTTACGTATTACTTTTACTTTCGGTAAATTTTTCTGAGGAAATAAACGAGATAATTACAATTGTCGATGAAAAGACATGTATATTTTATAAGGGGTGACGCAGAAGTCAAGGTGGATTTCTTATAATATCCTCAAATTATACAACGAACATAAAAGCTATCACTTGAAGTTTTACAACTGATAGTGGTTAAATCAAACGTAAATTTTAATTGCATTTGGACTTGATAAACTAATTTTTTAGCAATACATTTATTTATTCATATCAATATCTCCAATGCTAGCATTATTTAAGTGGCAAACTAAATCTTACATGTCGAAGAGGTATTATTTATTTTGTGGCACAATGATGTTGAAAGCTATGACTATTATTAATGATTTCTCATTCGAAAGGATATATATAAAACGTGCTCTCCTTATTGCTAATTCAATTTGGTTTCGGGCATTATTAATGTTTAAAGCACTAATATATTTTCTTTTCCTACTATGCCAACCTAGTTACCCAGCGTGGGCTCAAATAGTACACCGGTTTAGCAAAATGCCGCGGGATAGAATTCACCATCGGCCATGTGGACGTCGTGTTCCCACAACAAGGAGTGAAGCCTTGCGATGAAATATAATCTCATCCATCGGAGCACCAAAACTCCTACCACTAGGAGCCATGTAATATAAATTACCCGTATCTAGATGCTGCCTATTTAGGGATGCGTTAACAAATTTTGGAAGTCATCTAAATGCAACAAAAATGCAAACGAAATGCCATCATCGACTTTGTTCACACATGTACACGTAGTTGGCAATTTCCGTGGTCACATAACTATCTCAATTTTCACATTTTAATTCCCAATTATTAATGATAGCTTGACGAAGTAGATTTCCTATTATCTTTATTTATTTTTCCATCCTCTCTATTGGTCGTCAAATACTAATAACAAACATAGGCCTCTAGTAAAATATTAATAGACTGGTAAAATATAGGCCTCAATTTTATAAAGTGAATGCTTCGAGAATAAAGGATAATGACAAGCTGAAGGAAAATAGTAAACGCTATCATGAGCAAACGGCTGCAAGAAATTTGAATCGAATAATGGTGAGATTTTTATTTATTCATTCTATACATATTAACAAATATGTGAAAAACGGTGATGTTGTTTACCTCAAGAACCTTGAAATTATAAACCGAGAAAATATTGTAATTTTTTATTCATCGCGAAAACTACCATTTGTAAAGTGGTGTGTTAAATCTAATCAATAAAAATGATTAATGATTGTACAGAAAATATATTCCCTAGATATCGTTCCAAAATTTTCCTATTTTCACGAAAACATTTTGTCTTCAGTGAAGATAGGAGAGCTTCAATTCTGCAGCCACTTTGACAGATCATAAATTCCGACCCACAGAAATATTACACCAGATACCATTCATAATGATTGACCATTTAATTAAAATAATCTTCCCGTGAACCAATACGCTACCGAACGTATGATGATCTAACAATTAGTTATTCTATGAAAGAAAGTTAGTTTTCTGGGGCAACCAATCATGATAAAACAGAGACGATACTGAAAAGGCTTTGCATGAGTGCCTCCAAACTGTTCAAGGAATATGAACAGTCGTGCACAAGTATTTTAAACTGTTTTGATAATGCCGAACTTTGGAAAGGGCTTTTTTTGTGGCAAAAGCATAATCGTAAAACTCACAAGAAATTTAAGCCGTCAACTCATTTTCCAGAGAACGTATAAAACTGCCAAGAGGCCCACGACTTTCAAGGTTTAAGGATCTTTAAGGCGTTTAGCGCCATAAAAATGAACTGATCAAACACACATAAAATACATTGCCATTTTATCTTACTTTATTTTACGAGAGGCGTGACGACATTTAACGAATTCAAGATAATACGGCAGTCATCATATTTCAGAACGGTTTCATCAGTTAACAAGTTTGTCATTGCCGCGTGCCGCTCGATAGCATATCATCAGCATCATTCATTGACCGTTGAAAAATGAGAAAAACGAAGGGTGTAGAACAATTACTTTTGCAATATGTTGCAAGACCTTGCTATGACGTGGGATAATGTCTAGCTATTAGGAGCAGTATCGTTGGCCTTTTATAAGAAACAAACGAAAGATACCTTTAACTCATTGAAAAATGAAATAAGTACCGAAAGGGAGGAATAAAAGGGAGGAGTTCTTTAAGAAATCTGTGTGAATCGTAATTTTAATCGCTGGGGCGGCGGACATTTTGAAATGTTAGCATTCGGTTCTAGCGTGTCTGTTTTGCTGTGTGCTACAATGCAGTGATTCAATTTGTTATTGTTTGGTACATATCCATAAATACGTGTATTTGTATATTTTGTCTATCAGGAACATCGTACTCGTATTTCATCTGAAATGAATATCTCCTCTCAAAAAGACCCAGACGCAAGTGTGTGTATGAATGTATATTTCTCCTTGGTATTATAGCTTTGAGCCAGGCACCCAAGTGAAATCGGAAGGAGAATTGTTGCACGTGTATACACCAAACACATCTCAAATGAATAAAAAGGCTCTTATCATCCGTAAACCCTTCTACTCGTACGTAGGTCAATGAAAAATATGCCGTTCACCTCCGACTTTTCGGAGCATAAAGGGAAAGCAACAATACAGGAAAAGAATAGAGGTTCGGCATTCGGAATCTTTTCGAGAGCGAGGATGAAGGGCCGACGAAAAAATTTAAGTCCCCCAGGGTTTCCTACGACCAAAAATGTGGAAAATTCCGGCAAATCGAGACCGAAAAAGAACCATCATGCATTCATGGCTGCGGACGTCACGACAATAAATATTCTCCATCCCAAAAGCGTGAGAGATTTGAGCATAAGTTCCTAGGTGCGCCAATGTCCCCTTGAAACGTAAACTCTCCCGAAGCGCTCCTCAGGGTAGGTAGGGACTGAACGCCGGATACCAGCTTCCCGAGTGGCATTCCCCACACATGTTCTTCTACCCACTTATCCTATACTTGGCCACCACCTCCACGATGGTGCAGACCCTTCTGCCTAACGTTTCGTCCGGCCATTATCTTCCCAAGTGAGTCGGAGGAGATGGACATGGAGAGAGAGAGAGGGGGAGGGGGAGAGGGAAGTCGGCCTTTGAAGAGCGAAGGCAGGCAAGAGCATTTCCCCCGAGAGACGAAACGCTTCGGGGTTTGAGAAGCTTACGCGATGAACATGGCAATTCTCAGAAATCAAATTGCGATCTTCGGAAGTGGCACTTACGAAACTCTACAGCTGTAGCGCTCTAGGTCATCCGGAAGCTGAATAAAGGCCGGCTAATTTGCATTAATGCTCAACTTATATTGAAAGTCATACAGCAGAAAGAACCTCTCCCAGTTTCCAAATTAACTTACAGTCACAAAAAAGATGACACCAGAGGCAATTACAGTTCTCCCTGTGATGATAATTTTCAGCAATTAAATCATAGTCATGAATAAGAAATTCACTTTGAATGCGGAAAATATATCTCCTGTTTTAAGATTTAAATTACCAAAGGTGGAAACTTCCGTTTCTCTGAAGACTTTGGCAAAAAGAGCGGTCGAACGATTTCAATAATTATAGAAGACCTGTTCTTCAAACTTCCAATCGGTATCCCATTTATTGAGACCAACGGATCCTTAGTTTGAAGTAACGTGCATTGAAAGCCTCAAGCCTGTGAGTGTCCTTGATGAATGGGCTTGATCCCTCTTCGTGATATCTTAATTTAAGGAAGTCAATTCGAATTCATGAGTTGTGAGGAAACGCTTATTGAAATGTACACCTTGCAATTAAAGCACTGAAATATTTATGTATTTGTTCCATCTGATATATTAATAAAGGAAATATTGGAAAATGAGCAAATGAAAAACCGGAACTTCACGAAGATATTTCTGTTCTCGTTTCCAGTTCATGTAGGACTGGAATCTTTTAGGAAAGTCGAAGTTCAAAAAGGTAATATTCGTGGTCCCGCAAGAGCCATAAGGTCAGTAAAATGCAATATTTTACTCCGCAAACAGTGCCATAATAATTTGAGGCTTTCGCCGAAATCTGATTATATTTCTAGTATTACACGGGCGATATAAGCGAAACTCGCGCATAGGAAGAATTCAAAGATTCCATTCCAGCAAAACCAAAAGTAAAAATTTTATACCTTGTTTTTATGAAGAAAATTAAACCACCGAGCCCATTCCAAAATATTATGCTTAATGAGAGTCAAAACTTAAGAATGTGTAACATACTACTATATATCGTTTTTGCCTCAAAATCACAACACTAGAAGGGCGTCTGACAGAATGAGAAATTGAAAATGATATATATATATATATATATATATATACGCATTTATAGACGTATATATATATATATATATATATTCATGTATATAGCATGCCACGTAATGAGCGTAGGGCAAATGGGAGGTGCACGCAGCGCTAAGGTAACGCATCTCAGAAATTGACGCCGTCACCGCCCGCGCCACATTGGGAGCGAGTCGATGTTGCCCGAGAAACTGCGAACGGGCAGGGACGGAAAAAGCGTGAGAGAGAGACTGACTCGAGTGGCAGAGAGAGAGGGAGAGAAAGACACTGAGAGGGACGAGTAATCGAATCCCCACACAAAGCGCTAAATGGAGCGACAGGATCCCCGATAAGAGGGGGGAATTTCTTCCATCTCTCCCTCCACAGTCGTTCCCTTTCCCCTATTTCCCCGACCACTACCCTCTCATTTCTCGAAGAGGGACCATAACCCATCCCACCCTTCCCTCCGTGGTGGGCGGGCGAATGCAACGAGAGACAGAGGTGAAGTGGGGAAAGGGGGGGGGGGAAGGGATGAGAAAGATCCCTGGCGGTGACGGCGCTGGAAGGGGTTTCTTCTGGGTCGAGCGGAGGGTACGGAAAGGGTAGCGAGAGATATAAAAAACGCTGAGAGCTACCTAGCAGGGCACAGAGATCTCGTTTTCATTACACTCTCTCCCACTTCCCTCCCTTCCTGACTCCATTAAAAAATATTTCATTCTCCTCCGACGATTGTTTTTATTTCTTCCGCTAGCTTTTGCTCCTCAACCATTTACTTCTTTTGGGAATTAAATCTTAACGTCCAGCCCGTTGGGAAAGCAGCTGGAATGTATATAATAATTAGGTCGCTCATCCACGGCAGAATCTTAGAAAATAAATGTCTAAATCTTTTCTTTCAATTCAAGTCCAAGACCAACGTGCGAAAATTGTTTTCGTGATAGCTTAATGGAACCAAGTTATCACTTAAATTACCTGTGGTGAAATTACAATATAGTCCAATATAGTCTACACTACCCAATAAAGTGTTTTAACAACAGCCGAAAAAAATACGAATGCACCAACAACTATGCATAAAAAGTAAGTGTCAGCGTAACAAAACACAAAATTCAATAAATGTACGTATAATCCACATTTCGCAACGAATAAGTGTGATTTATTCCCTCAAACTTCATTTTCGGTATCGTAAGATTTAGTACGTATTTCAGGACTCGGAACTAGACACATTCTCCGAGGTGAAAGAGGATCGTTAATTTTCTCCCACGATCAGCGTTTAGTTTAGAACATCCTATTTACAGCTAATTCCCATGATCTCTCAATAAGAAACACATCAGCAAATCCATTTCGATCGGTCACGTCAAATCTCCGGGCGAAGAACTCCTCAACGATGCGACCATTACACGAAAAAACTGGTCCAATATCCAAGGAAAGCAAAAATACAAAAACTTACGCCTAATTGAAAATCTTTATTTCTTTTGGTCTCACTAACACACAGATTCTTAAAAGCTTTCAATGTTTCAGTTTGCCTTCTATTTACATGTTACGATTCCTATTATTGCATCGTCGTAACGATGAAATAATATATATTGAGTGAATTATTTCATTTCGTTTCAAATTACCTAGAGGATTAACCAACTTGAAACCTACCTAAGTCTCTCTATAAAATAAAAGTCCCTTTCCCTATCGCCCAGTACCACTTTATATTGCTATCTTTCCGCCTGAATCGATGGGAAATGGCAATGGAGGTAAGGGTGGAGGGGTTGGCAATTGAGGAGATAAGCGTAACTGGAGGTGAATTATTGATTTTGACTTCAATTTGCAGGGAGGGTGCAAAAAGTCCAAATTTCAAACTCGATTCGAATCAAGAAGGCAATCACTCCTCCAGTCAGCATTACAGTGGATCCCAGAAGGAAAAAAAAAACAAAAATACAACTTTATCTCAAAATTATCCGTTTATCTTTCCCTACGCGTTGTTGTAGATTTTCATCTCTCGTGGAGGCCACATCAACTTCCTCGGGCTAATAAAACGTCCTACTGGACGTCCCCTAGTTTTCTCCTTTGTAATTGGCGCGCTCGAGCTCGCAAAACGTAATGCAATTCCGCGCACGCATGCACGCACACAAACACACACAGAGCGAACACGAATAAAGTCATGCGATTCCCATCTCTCGGCGGGAGAGGGAAAGAGGGATGTGGAGAAAGAGAGGAAAGAGTGAAAAGGAAGATTGATAGACAGAGAAAGAGAGAAAGGGGGGGGGGGTGGAGTTTCAGTTTCATCCGTTACGCGGAGGAACAAAAAGGGGAGGCGTGGAGGGAGGGAATAGGAGTGGGAGAGAGAAAGGAGGTGTCTTCCTCTCCCTTCCATCCGCCGTGGCGGCCGGAATCCGAGAGGAATTAGGTGAGTGGGGATGGGGGAAGATGAGATATGACGATAAAAGGGCTCCGGTGGTTGGGAGGGGACGGGAGTGACGGATGGGAGGCGCGAATGCCTGGTAGGGGGTGGAAGGGAGAGGGCGGGGAAGGGAATGGGACTCAGGGTGGTAAAAAATAACGGAGGGAAGAAAGAGATAGTGATGACGAGGATGGAGGGGATGGGAGAAGACGATTCCAAGAAGAAATTCGGGAGTGGGTAGTGGGAGCGCGAATACGCGGGAGTGAGAACAGGGCGGGAGAGGAAGTGAAGTGGGGATGGGGGGGGGTTGAAACATACTTCTTTTCCTTATTATTATCATTATACCCTTTTTCCTCCCTTGATGTCGCGAAAGGACGAAATGGAAACTTATCCACCCCACTATATATTCACGAACGCACAGCCGGGAGTGGATTTGGTAATATATTCCGCCGGAACGGTTTTACAGCATGCTAAAAACTGCGCCCGAAGGGAGGAAGCGAGCCGTAGAGACACAAAGCTCGGGCAGACAAATGAAGTCTTTCTTCTATTCCTGGATGCTGTGGGTATGACTGCCCAAGGGATTAAACGCTTTCCTCCGCTACGCCCACCATGGAGTCTTCCGTTCGGATGTGCGACAGCAACGACAGAACCTTGCGGAGTGCAGTACGCATGTTTCACGGCCTTGGGGGACCGGCGATGGGAATATAAGATTGCAATGCGCGCACGGAGTCCTCGCAAGCGGTACTATCTCTTGGAGCGGTGGATGGGGGCTGCACGGGATAAATGGATGTAGCTCGACACATACCCTAGGGGCAGCATTTCATCGGCAGCTAAGACAAAGCAATTTATGTCACTCACGTGTTCGGGCCGTCTATGCCACACTGTATTTTCATGACGCGTGGGAGTGCCATTAATAACTACTTGCCTCGCATACCATTAGCATAATGATGTTTGTATGAATCAAATAGTGAAGTAGAAAGGTTGAAAATTACGCTTTCCAAGAGACTATCGTTCTGGCATACCAAATAAATGAAATTTGATCAACGTAATGTAATTTTTTGAAACGTAACAATTCAATGCTTTCCTTTTTCGCAAACAATGGCACTACCGCGAGCATTATCCAAGATTTTTTCAGAATTAATACGTTGTCTGAAAGTGGACATGCAAAATATGTGTATTATTCCATCTTTCTACATTCAAATATGTTCGATCATTGCAAACAAGTGTAAAGGGAAGACAAAAACATATTATCAACTTCGATTTCATGGCGTGCTCTTACAATCAGCTATTAGCATTGATTGCGGACTCTCGAAAATATATACGCAAGAAGGCGCTTTCTTCCCTTAGAGATGTCGGTTCATGTCAGTCATCCTTTAGTCCGGTTAAAACGAGACTCGATCCATAATTATAAAATAGTAAACTAAGATGGTAGACCCGTGGAAATACAGCTAGATTTCTAATCTCTCAGATATAATGGCAATCGTGGACACTGTAGGCAATGTTCGATGCCATTTCGAGTATCTAAAATTCATCTCTGAATGAATACTCGAATGAGACTCGGCGAAAATGCAAGTAAAATGTTTCTCAGACGGTATCCATCGATGCATACATTAAGATGATGACGGACTTTTGAGAACGATATCGGTTTTTACCCTTGGGAGCAAAAAACCCCATGCCTCCTTACATGAATCGTCTGAAAGTTGCTGCAGAAACTCATCTTCAATCAAAGAAAGTGAAATGCGTCTTGATCAATTGACGGATTCCATTGAAAACCAATGGCTACAACTTAAATTCGGCTATACACCTGGTATACGACACGAGTACATTTTCATTGATTAACATTTCAATAAATCATCGTCATTTGTGCATAGAATGTACGTTTTTATTCCACACTTATCGCAAATTTCTTTACTCTGAAGACCACTCCTTAGCCAGAGGCAAGAATATAAAATTTTACATTTTCGCATTTTTCCAGGGGAAAGTACAATGTCTTTCGAATTCCTACCCAATGTTCATGTTCCAAGCCACGTAGACAGGAATTTAGATTTTTAAGCTTGACTTCTTTCATGCTCAATTTAAAACATAAAAAAGAAGTAAAATATATTCCTTCGTAAATCACACTTTAGGATGTATGCAACATGTTTGATAAATGTAATGATATTGAATATTACAGGAGCAGCGTGGCTTTCAATGATAATGAAAAGTGATGCGCCCTTTGAAACCGAGGTTTGATTATTCCGAGAGAGAGGGTGAGAGAGAATAGGCCTAAGAATTAATCCGACGGGAGCGAGAGCGTCGACAAGCTCGAAAGTCCTGGGTTCAAATCCTACTTAGGATATGGACGCACATTTTCCCTTTAATGGCTCAATGAGGAGAGTGACCATGGCATCCATGATCAATTTCCAATTATCAAACAGCTTAAACTTCACTTCGGTCGATCATTTCGGCCGCATGCGTTCAGCAACTTCGGCAGTCAACGCGAGTGGTAATTCTCGCCCTGGCTCAATGGACCAAATCACTTCACGAATCACCTCAGAAAGCTCACTTCTTTTTTTCCAAAATTCAATGCTCATCACTACATGGGCTCAAACAGGACAAAAATGTCTAAGAACAGCTTAAAAACAGCGTTATTTAAATGGCACTTAACGCTTTCAAACGCACAATGCACTAGTTCGTAGGATTGACTCGGTAGTGATCCCCCGTTTTTTCCGTTGGTCCAGGAGAGGGCGCGCTAACCCTCACTTATCGATTCCTGAGGGATAGAGTGAATCGGAACTATTTCTGATGGAGTGGGGTGAAGCGGCCTTACGGTCGGAATTGCGAGGCTTCACCCGAACCGCTTGCGAGAGACATAATATGTAGCTCTACTCCCACACCTCCCTTCCGAGTCTCCACATAGATTCTAGGGGGAAGTGAGTGTGTGAGAGAGAGAGAAAGGGGAAAATGAAGAGTAGGTTTAGCGCGCCGAGGCAATCCCTCTTCCATTCATGGAGGTCCCGAAGGATACTCTCCGCATAACCCTCGCTCCCAACCCCCTTTTCTCTGCGGGGAAGGCGAGGGCGTACTGCATGCCGCGCGATACTGCGATACATCGTCCAGATGTATGCCAAACCGGAAGTACGGCGTCAATAGGAATCGCAATCAGGCGTCCATTGACCAAGCGGTACACCATTAACGTGGTGTTACAACCATAAATTGGGATTTAAAAATCTCTATTTAATACGTCCAGATGCATAGGAAAAAATATCCAGGTGATCGGTACATAGTTTGGGTATACATATCGTATTCAATAATAATATACATCTATATAAATACCCTGCGAGCCACCAAAAAGGTGTGTGGCAGGGGGTGCATATACTTGCCATTGATGATGTGCGTAGATATCGCTCATTCGGAGGAACGAGTTCATCTACATTGCGTGTGAATTCCGAAAAATCGCCCTTACTAGCGATGCGTTCGTTATTTAAACAGTTATTTAAATCCGAAGCTAAGTTGACTTCAGCCCTCCACTCTTCCCTTTCTAATGATAACTCCCTTACTTTCTGGTAAGTCTTCCGTCAAGCATTCAACTTTACATGGCTTACGTATTTGACCTTGGTATTCCTCATGGTGACTGACTTTCCCGACAAATTCATTATCTCACAAGGTGCACCCCATCCACCCGGTTCTCCTTTCTGCTCCATTTCATCTTCCCCTCCCCTTTTCTTCTTCATTTTTCTTCATTCGTATTGTGACATAAAATACCAAGTCGCAGATTCTATACGCTGATAATAGCTAGGTTATAAATTGTTCACTTCAATGTTCACATTCGAAATACGCACAGTGGGGCGGTAGGTACAGGTAGACGATTTCGTGAAAGGTAAGCGGCGGGCATGGAGGGGGAAGTGGGGAGGACCCGAGAACGCTAGGTGGGTGGTTGGGGTGCCACCAGAGACCAAGGGCCCACGCATCCAATCTCCGGTCCGCTCCCCTCCATTCCTCTCCGTCTCCCCGCTTTTCCCACCACCAAAAGAGCATTCTCACGCCACGGTCGTCTCATACGAACCAGATATAAAAATTTGATGCAAACATCACCATGCTTTCCCGCGGCATTATTCACTTACGTAGGTCTCCGTGGATTACCGTAAGTCGAGAAGAAGAGTTCGCACAATGCATCGTCTTTCCTCCAAACGCGTGATTAGGATGTTGAAGAGTGTGCTGTAACACATAAACGACGTCAGTACAATAGCGAAAGGAGATAAAAATGCAACGAAAGCAATGAATTCTCCAATCTCCACGACATTCCGAGTTTTTCCGATCCAAAACCATCAATATTTTTTGGGAGAAATTTTCACTGAAGGAACACATATTCCAGTGATCTTATCCCATCTCTCCTAAAATATATTCTAATCAGTTAATTTTCGACATCTCATCTATAAATATCTATTCCTGGTTTTCCAATTTCTGGTCCTTTTAAAGAAATTTAAAAAAACGGGTTTATTATTAAACGCGACTTTTTGAATGACACGCTATCAAGAACGCGTATTATTTATAGATTAATCGTAACTTTTTAAGTTTCCGTGCTTCTGAGAGACCGGAGAACAACTATGATTCAAACAGTAAGAGTTTTGAGGATTCAGAAATATGTTTTATAGGTTTTCCTAAGTACTAACTTAGGAAAATTAATATTATCTTTGCTTTCTACGGGAATAAAACTTTATTCGTCGACTAGTTTCGTTTACACTGTAACATCCTCAGGACTAGTCCTGAGAGGACTACTAAACTAAACATTTCTACAGAAATAGTTTATTTCTGTAGAAAGCTAAGATAATATTAATTTTCCTAAGTTAAAAATGGAATTCTACAAAGTTAACGCCTCAACCATTCAGTGCATTTCCTAAGTACAATAAGCATCTAGTGTGAATGAACTGCCACCACGAGTGCGTGATCATTTCTGTGGACCGTCTAACTTAAAAACTGACCTTCGTATCGTTTTCAAGTTTAATCTTAGAGTTAATTACTTTATCAACAGTTCATTATTGTAATTTTTTACATGTTATCTTTGAAAAATGCTGCATTTTCTTAGTCGTATTCCGAATTTTTCGTCGCAAATGGCGATGAAAAAATCTCTTAATGACTTAATTCGATACTCGGAAAAAATTAATAGGATTGCGCAAGGCGCATTGTATGGTTAAGAATAAAGGTTAGCATTACTGCTAGGTAAATTTAAAAAAAATTAATTTTGATAACTAATGTCTATAATTTTCATAACCCATTTTCGGCAAGACAACTGGTTTTGAAAGAGCACAGTACTCATGAGGTGATCATTTGCATTGGAGAACCAATCACTAGCGTAGGGTATGCCAATGTGGAATTGCAGTGAACCGGAGAGGGAGAACAATAACATCAAGCAATACCATTCCATATTTTACGTCTGCAAAATTCCATGGGACGTGGTTTCGAAGGCATACTGATGCCGCGGAATGAAAATTAAGGCGGCAATGGGAAACCTCAGAAAACTACGAAGACACGACTCCGACCGAGGCTAATTGATATGTTATGTGCCGTAGGGCGGACGGTCCGACGCAATATTATTGAAAACGGATACGCAGACATCATTCTCATACTCCCACAGGTTCACAAAACATGCGCATATACCCATATTTACAACTATTTCTCACGTCACTCTGGTAACAATGCAATCCATTAGGTCTTCTATGTTTTTCTTCCATGATCTGGGATGTTCTAATACAAACTCTTCAAACATTACTATTTATTTTTCAAAATTGATCGGGGTTGGTTTCTATTCGAGCAGATACGGTAATCATGGAGTATAGTAGATCGTATACGCACATAGATCTGATTGAGATCTGGAAATCGACATTGAAAACTTTGTACGCGAGTAGTCCGATTTCCAATAAAACCCACTTTTCAGTCATTCTCACCAAATATCGGATTCTCGAGGTGCTCCCTTCCCTAGTCGGAATAAGGATTTTCGGTGAGCGACACTTTCTCTATGCCTTTCGAAGCGGTAGGTACGCGGCACTCGGACACGAACGATAGAAATCCAAAGGGAATACATAAAAGAAACTTTCAAATATGTTTGCTGGATGATATGACTTTACAACATGCAACAATTATGAGGGTCAATGAAAAGTATTGAAATAATAATTTGCTTTTGCGTAATACTTCGCATATATAATACACGTCAGGGCCTATTATGCGTTACAGAAAATTGTAGCAATTTTAGTTTTTATGGGAGGCGACCGACAGCTGAGGTAATTTGCGTCATTGGGGATGGATGGGAAAGGAAGGATGAAGAGAAACCCGGCGTCGGCATTAACCTACTCTTGTCGAAAGGCGCCTAGGGATCCGCAGTTTAACGTTCCACCCGATGGACTTCGTACTCACTCAAAATGCTCTCCACAAAACACCTCAAGTAGGGATCGGGATACCGCTGAAAAATATTTGTTGTCTCCAGGAATTGAACCCGGGCCCTCTCGGTGGGAAACCTGTACGTTAGCCACCGCATCCTCCCGATCCCCCTACATAAAATTGTGCAAGCTAAAAAAATGTCCATATATTTCATATCAGATGGTTAATCAAACCAGAAATTCACTGTAATTCATTTACGGACAAGAATTCAAACAAAAAAATGTTAGCACTTGGAGATCTGAGAATAGTGAGACAGTAATTTTTTACATTATCGCTTCAAAAGGAAACTCCCGTTATCAAATTCCCAGCACCGTTTAAGTGCTTTCATTTGCCACAAAATATAATAAAGTTTCATAGTACGGAACTATAAAAGGGAATGAGTTTGGCAACTTTGGTAAACTCATTTGGCAAAAAACCTTCTCCCAAGTCGGTGGGATCTCGCGAAGAACGCGCAAAATATTTTTTGCTGTTATTCTCTCTCCGGCATGACTTTTTAACGGGCGAATAAAGCCGGCATTGAATACAAGTGTGTTTATTTTTAATTCCACTATATGGGCAGGAAATGGGTCACAACCCATATGAACATAAAACTTGTGTTAGCATTCATCACTTTGATGAAAAAGGCCTGCTAAACATTCCATTTCATTATTTTAAAATGAACCCAAAATTAACTTTTGGTTTTCATTTAGTCAAAGGTTCAACAAATTACACAAATTCCCGACAGTATTTTCTCAGTAAGACGCATCAAGTGTGCCAAACACGATCTAAAATATAATAAAACACCAATTACATTCCTGTGCAATATAAATAGGTACACGTACTTATATCGTAAGCATTATTTTATTTGATCGCGGGCGAAAAAAATGGATATAAAATAAACTGGATTTCAATAAAAAACCGAGAATGTTTTCCATTAAACTAATTAAAAGGAGGTAAACGTTTTTCAGAACCAACATATGAGCTAAACCTAATATTAAAACCGATAATCTAGTATTGCAGCAAGAGGTTAATTATTCATAAGACGTCCAACGGGTTAACTCCTGCATTATTGCCGACGTTTCGAATGTAGAATACACCAACGGTGAATATCCATAGTGGAGTTCACCATGAATGTATGCTGAGGGAGCGCCATATATTTCGAATCATTAAGTCCATAATATATTTTTAGAGCTTTTGTACAGAGATGATATACTTTTAGAGCACTCATACGATGCGCAAGAATACAGGCATACCATTCCTCTTTCACGTCCATTTCTAACATAAAAAAATTCCACCTCTTCCTTTCATACAGATATGTCTTCATCATTTTACCTCCACCTTCCGCAGATGCACTGTTCCGGAATCCAGAGCAAACCAATCCCCATGATGCTTTCGGGGTTTCTGGAATCGCGTGAAATTGCCCTTGCGCTCCGAATTACCCGTCACTAATCCACACTGATGCAGGGACGCTGCCTTCAACGCTGCCAGATATCTTTCCCGTCACGAAGTTGACTCAGGGGTATGCGATTGAGATTGATGGCAAGGCAAAAGGTAATGGACAATAATTTGCTGCAATGGAAGACTTTTTTCCGCTCGGTACACTTAGGATTGAAGGTGCAAGACAGAATGCGATGCGCCGCGTTACTTGATGTCCCGGCATGGTAACGTGATGAGGTGACGATATACTGAAACGATGCAGTCTTACTCATCAGTCACAGTTTAAATCAATAACAAGGCAGCTATGATGTATTAAATTTACAGCTCCTGCCAAATGTATGCTACTACCAATTTTTGTTTTACTCAAAGCCCATTCAGCCTTGCGCTCGATTCTGCCTTTCCACTATTTATGACAGTATTCCCGTTTTCTCAAGGGAGTATTCTAATTTTCGTTTAAGGAAAAACTTTTCAACCAATGGCGCAAACAGTTACCGAGTTCCAGGGTTGTATGAGATATGAGGATAACTGCGGCAGCATAACGACGAAAAATTTAGTTTTCCAACTCACTAGTCGTGTTACGGAAAAAAATTCAATTTACTACGCATCAAATGATTTCTGGTCCGAATATTTAAAGTACCAAAGTTACCGGAGCAATTGCAAGGGTATTTTCCCAAGCACGTGGAGGCTGTTAATTAGTCGACGAGTCCTGTCGCCCGAGGCCTCTTCGGTTCCCATTACCGAATGAGATCTCACGGTCTGCGTTCCTTTCATAATAAAAAAAAGTTTTTTCCAGTGTTTGTCTGACACTCTTCCGCCATTTTCCCACCCTCGACAGCACTCTTCTCACCTGGAAACGTCCTTCCGAAACACTCTCTTCTTTTCCTCCCTCTCCCTCCCCTCCGACGACACAACTTCACACTTTCCTACATTTCCTCCGTCCTCGCCCCCACAGCCGGGTTAGCAAGATGACGGGGAAGGGTGGATTCCCGAGGATTGAATTCCAAGGAAACATCGTATCCCAGGGGACGCCACGCGCCTCAATTGCGCCACACGTATTGGGTGGGTACTTTCCCTCAACGCGGGGAACCCTGAAAGGTGATCGTTTCTGAAAATCTATTCCGATTACTTTGACCGAGAGTCAGAAATCAAACAACCTCGGTGCCTCAAACGTTCTCGCGTCCACCATTTATTACCTCGCTTCTCGTGTCGAAAGTTTAGAATCTCATACTAAGACGTGATCTACTGAAAATTTACCCATTCCATTCAGTCACCATTCCATACAGTCACCATTCCATACAGTACATGCATGAGGAAGGTGAAAATATGGAAGGGAATGATCTAAACTCCCCTTGTTTCTCACTATAAAGCCCTCTGAAAACGCATTGCTACCACAAAATATCTTTATGCAAATAATTATCTCGTCATTTATGCCTGAGGCGTACACTTTTTGTTGATTATGTTTCAATTACTTTTTCTTACACAGATTTCAATCACAGAATGAAAGGGCAAATACTTTGCTTTTCGCCCATAGATTATCCCTTCACGTGATGGCTGGGACCAAGTGTCCAACTTAAATGCAATACGATAAAATGACATGAGCAGTGATCTTTTATATAAATATATTTTATATATAAAAATATATATCATAATATTTTAAGTATCTACTTATCAATCAGTGGAATCGGTTAAAATTGCTACTGACCAACCGGCTATGGTCTCTTTCTGGCAGAGCAAAACAGAGAATAAACCTCCCATCAGAATTAAAATTTTACAAAATGAAATTCACGCCTCCATTTTTAAACCTGAGAGAGGCAATTTTCTCCCTAGTCCAGTGCCATTCAGGGTCTTAATCCGAACCTGTCCACCACCCTCTTTCCCTTTCCCTCTCTGGAAGCTTCCAATTAACGCCTATGGCAGGTACGCCTTCACCCTCTTAAATTAGTTTCCACGATTCTCATGTGCATAAAACCTAGTGCGTAAGTGGCCAAAAAATAATTTATAGACGCACGAATCATCTCGTTTCATTGAATCACTCTCCTAATACCGTCCTCAACCCTCAGAGCTACCTCATTTTTTCACACCTCAATTCCTTTTCTGGCGTGGGACAGCTTTTAATTCCAAGGATCTTTGAAAATGTAGGGAAACATGCTACGTGAATCACAATTTCAAGGTAAAAAAAATTGGTGAATGAAACTTAATTATTCATTTTTGGACCAAAAAATGAACATACCTCAGGATAAATTAAAATTCGATAATTTTAATGTCTAATGAGCGTTTAAATATTCCTTTGCATACTTAAGCTTTTGAAATAGTTTCCATTTGTAGGGCATTGGACATTTATTTAATTCGGTAACTATTAAGTATATGAACTAAATAAGTGACAAATGTTAAAATTTCATCATTTGTATATAATGTGTGTATATATATATATATATATATATATATATATATATATATATATAACAGGAGGAAGAACACAGAGATGAAGAGGTACCTGATGTTGAGTAAGTTACTGGATTGTATTTTGTTAGGAGTCACAAATTATTTATTTGGTAGTTGTGTCCATCAAAAAACCTATCTTAGCCGGTAGATTGCCTTATAATAATATGAACGCAGTTTCAATATCCTATGCTAATAATATGACCGCAGAACCCAATAACGAAAAAATCCTCGGGTATTACCATTTAATAATCAATGGAGCATAACACACGTTTCCATAAATTTTTAGGCTCTTTAAATCATAAAATATTAAGGGAGTCACACTTCCCAGCATGGACCCATTAATATCATAAAACTTACCGATTTCACCTCCATTGAACACGGACATCCCCTTTACTTCCCACAACTCCCTCCTTTCCCCGGCAAGGCATGAGCTGAACATACTAGCTAGGCATAATACGCGTCGTCCTATACCTCTCTTCTTAATTCTCCTTCTCCCTCGCCTGCTTTCTTCGTCCCAACCGGACTACTCATCTCCCTCCGCCACCCTTCCCACCCACTGCGAACCCCTCAAAGCCTCCACCGCCCTTCACTCACCTTCACCCCCTTCCCCTCCCCCCCCCCCGGTTATTTATTCCTCGGACGACCTCTGAATTTTATCCCCCGGTTATCCTCCTCCCTGGTTCATGTCCTCGGTGATGCCACACTATCTTCCTCCACCCCTAAACTCATTTGCATTCCTTACTATTCACTCGTCTTCCCTCTCCGTTCCTCCACCACTTTCACTTTTTTTTCAACCGCATCCCCGAAATCCTCCCGCAATGATGACGTTACGTCGTGTAAGGCATAAGCCACCGCGGACGCGATTAAGATCGCCGGTTAAGCTCGAAGCCGTTGGAAATATTAAAAAAAATCATAATAAAAGAACTCGAAGGGCCGACCGAGGGGGCTGCAGGTGTCCAGTACGATGGGCACATGGACCGGGTGGTCGATTCTAAGGAAGAAACGCCCGAATGCCCCAGAATAAAAAAGTGTGAAAAGAAACCTTAATGAGTTCGCTGTAATGATCATTCACCCGCACTGTGAAAGGAAACGATTGGGGGAGGAATTGCCATCAGCCGTGTGCAACTGAAGCATATTGTTTTTGAGTAACATGCGAGCTGAGGCATACTGCCAAGAGGTCTCGTGAGTTTCAAACATTCAGCTCATGTGCTTTTAACTATAGGTTTTGCGATAGCTGCCTAACGTATGCCTACTTTAACTTGCCGCACACCTTGCTGGGTGTGCTAAATACCGCACACCTTGCTGGGTGGGTAAAATATTGTCCGTACACACGCATATGAACAACATAGCTCATACAGTCCCAATATTCTCGATATTAATTTTATACGAGATATTGCAGGATATAACCATTAATTATCACCACGTTGACTATGGTCACCTCCTCATTCTACTACGTATATCGACGATCGCTACGTGAAATCACATATCGCACAGCCCTAGGCACATGTATGCTCATCTAAATGAAGTAATCTTGACCGCGACTATCCAGCCGACCACATCCCACACCGCCATACCACTAAGTCGGCCACCGACTACAACCTGTGAGCCCAACGCGGTAATTAAAGCGCAAGGAAGTCCAGAGACGGACTCCAGCCGAGAACCGTCCGTCTTGCCCCCTTCTTTTGGCCGCTCGAAAGCCCAAACACAGCCGCGAGGAGAAAACAAGGAAAATTATTTGCCACGAAACAAATCCCCATTCGGACAGGGTGGGCCATAAACATGCAGCATATAATTATTAACGGCCAAACGCTTCCAGAGTTAGGGTGGAGTGAGGTGAGAGGGGGGCGGAAACTAATAATCTTAGTGGACTCTCCAAGGATCGTCGGTGGTGAACAATGTATAGAGCGTAGTGATACATACCCTCAGCTAACGGCCATTATGGCGAGAGAAAAAATAGATTAGATGCTTAAGACATGTCGGTGTGGAAGAGGAGGGGAAAAGTGAAAAAACCATGGAATAGAGAACAAAGAATCCTTGTAATTTCTAGCATAGAGAGAGGAGGAGCATAGAGAGAGAGTTGTTGGGTGAAATTCAAAGAAGGCAGGAAAAGTGGAATTAAAGAGATATTGAGTGTCAATTGTATGTTGAAGACCGGTAGTAGATGAGAACATAGCGTAGGCGAGGAGGAGAGGGAGGGAAAAATTACGCATGATGGACGGAATCAACAAGGATAGAGAGAGCATTTGGAGCTCAAGAATTACTCACTTTCGCGTACACTGTTACAGAGTTAACGGTTGCGTTTTACCAGATTTAGAAGCGCAGCGATCCCTGTGACCATCAAAGCGCTGGACTGTCATTAATGCTAATGATCCTAGACAGAATGGTGAGCTGAAGATCTTTTTAAAACTTTCTTTCGATCCATTTTGACAAAAGGAGTTAATTAAGGCCATAAGTCAATTTCATTCAAAAATTACCCTACGATTTGATAAATTCGTCAAGAGGGGAATGCTGGGTGGTTGACATGTGGGCGGCGCTGTCCAGTCGGCGGCCCCTGCTTTTTCCCCTTCCTCGAATCCACGTGGTCCTACCCTGGCGGGGTGGCGACAAGAGAGGCGAGGGGGTGGGCCCCGGAGAGCGGGTGGCCCCGAAGGGTGTGGTCGAGGCCCCGGGGGGGGAAGGGAAGAGAGGGGCGGGGGGAGCCAATCTCCCCAACCGACATTAATTTCGCCCCCCCCCCCGAAAGCGAATGACCCTTTCCACATCCCTTTTATGCATGAAAATGTTCACTTTGCCTCGCAGATAGCCGACTCGGAAAAGCATTACGCCCACGCAGGGGTTGTGTTGCTAGGTGTCGAAAGCGTTTCCCTGACAAGTCTCCTCGTCCTGCAACTTACCACTGCTTAAACTTTATATGGCTAGCGAACATTAAGGATTTGGCGTGCATTCAACATTTGTACAATTTTTGTTCAACAACATTTGTTCAAATCGGCTCTCACTCTCACAATTGAGGTAGCAAACAATAATTTATATTTGTTGAATTTTGACTCTGTGTATCTTGGTTATAGATGTACTTCAGTATGAAAAATGTCCTTATTTTAAACATGTACGATAAAACCTTTTGTAAAAAATTCACATTTTTTTACCACGATGGCAGTGATCTGAAAATATATTTTACATTAAATACTTAACACAGAAACTGGAATGATTGCTCCATGGAGGTTGAGGTTACTTCCAGCACATGTAAATCTGAAGATTTACATGTACTGGGGCTGACAACGAGGCGTATCAAGGAGGAGCTCGTATCCACTAGGCAAATGGAAGCGTCCGAGTAAATAAAACCATCATAAATAAGGTTTTAAAAAACAGAAACACAGTACTCAACCCGACGGTCGGTTTGGCAGGTGAGGTAAGAGGGCCCGAGAATTGAACTCGGGCCCTCCGGGTGGTAGTACAACGCTATACCCTTGGACTACCGTGAAAGGATCCTTTCACAGCAACCCTTCCAACCTCTTTTCTGGGTCCGCTACATTGACGACATTTTTATGCTCTGGACACACGGCTCTGATTCTCTTGACAATTTCTTATCGGCCTTAAATTCTTCTTTCACTGTTAAATTCACTTCGTCCATTTCAGACTCCACCATCACCTTTCTTGACACAGACATCTCAATTCACAATAACAAATTTACCACTTCAGTACACATCAAAGACACTAATCATCAACAATATTTACACTATACTAGTAGTCATCCTTCTCATACCAAACGCTCAATTCCCAACTCTCTCTCTATCCGCACATCGGATTTGCAACACCACAGCTACCCTCAACAAATACCTCCACAATCTACACCATGCACTCCACAAACGCGGTTACCCAGAAAAGCTCCTACAGGATAAAATCTACCGCTCCACCCGACCACACACACCACAGAATAATAACCCCACATCTGACGCTGGACTCAACCTTTGCACAACCTATTTCCCCGGATCCCACAGACTGAAAACCATTCTTAAAGAACTTTATCCTATATTACATTTCAATGACGCGACCACATCCTTACTGCCCCAACGCCCCTCTGTCGCTTACAGACGACCAGCCAATCTCAGAAACCTTCTGAGATCCACCAACCCTTTGACACCCCGCCCCGACAAATTTCCACATATTTCCCCTGCCTGCAATCTCCCCCGATGTAAAACATGTCTCCTAATCAGATCTGCTCCCCTCTCCCCACATCCCCTCATTGTCCCTTCACCCCGTTCCCACGCTAATTGCCTCTCAAAAAATATTATCTATATTTTGTCGTGCAAACAATACACCTCATTCTACATAGGCGAATGCATTACCCCCTTATCCATCCGAATAAACAATCACCGCTACTCATGTAATTCTGCGTCACTCTCATCTCTTCCTATCCCTTTGCACGCAAGTTCACACAACCTATCATTTGACGAATGCTTTTCCCTAACAGTTCTAGAATCCCTACCCGATTCAGCCACCAACATAGAGGTGAGAACTCGCGAATCCGCATACATCCTATATTTCCGATCCTTGAAAATTCCCACCCTTAACCGCCATCTTTAATTTCTTTCCCAACAGTCCCTAAACCTTCCGCCCCCCCTCCCCTCCCCAGGCATATATATATATAAAAAAAAAAAAAATATATATATATATATATATATATATATATAAGTAAAAATATTGCCTTATCCTGGATATATATATATATATATATATATATATATATATATATATATATATATATATATATATATATATATCCAGGATAAGGCAATATTTTTACTTTCGTGATCTGCTCAAAAACCGCCTTCCCACATGTCCTGTGTTCGCCTTTTATGTGTTTTCCTATCCCCTTTCCTTATACCTATTTCTGTTTGAATGAATATTTGTGCGCCGTATATCGGGATTTTCAAGTTTGAATATACATATATATACATATATATATATATATATATATATATATATATATTCAAACTTATATATATATATATATAAACGCAGTAATCAACCCGAAGGTCGGTTTAGTAGGCGATGGTAGAGCTCACCCATGTACCAAGCCCGACGGCGTGTGAATATTCACACATCAGGGTAGGGGGGCCAGTTCCTTTCCCTGTGCCGGTTATGGTTTCCCAGGAAGATCTGGTACCCGAAAAATCAACTAGCTTGGGTGGAGCTGTAGGTGCCCAGAGTGCCTTGCCCGGGAATCGAACCAGGGACCCTCCGGTCCGTGGTCCAACGCTCTACCCACTAGACCACCGCGACCCACCTATAATATATATATAATATATAATATATAATATATAATATATATATATATATAATATATGTAAATGTGTAGAGAAATATATATATATACACACACACATTGAAACACGAAATCCCGCCATATGAATATTTATTCACATGGAAATATATATAAGGAAAAGGGATAGGAACACATATAAAGGATGAACACAGGAGAGGTGGGGAAGGCAGGATCAAGCAGATCACAAGCGCCAAAATATTTCATATATATATTTATATATATTTCACATATATATTTATATATTTCACATATATAAAAAGATATATATTTATATATATATTTATATATTTCACACACACACACACATATATATATACGAATATACATATACATATATATATATATATATATATATATATATATATATATATATATATATGTATAAATATATACATATACATTCAAACACGAAATACCGCCATATGGCGAATAAATATTCATTCACAGTGAAATAGAGATTCGAAAATGGGAAAGGAACACACATGAAGGACGGACACAAGAGAGGTGGGGATGGCGGATGTGAGCAGATCACAAAATAAAAATATTTTCCTCGACCGGGACTTGAACACCGGATCCCTCCATTTGGCGGGCGGATGCTCTAACCACCGAGTTATTGAGAAAATGTACTTTACACTGAAATCTGCGAACTTTTAAAACGCCAAAGTGCTCTGATTCATTGCCCAGAAGATGACGTTAGGGAGCTGTTACACCCACCAAAGGAGAAACAGACAAACACAAGAGGAGAATGGACAGTAGGTTAGCAAGCATACAACATCATAAAGGATAGGAACGGTGCATTTTATGGCACGCATAGCCAGAAGAAGAGACGAGCCACATTGGTGTTCAAGTCCCGGTCGAGGAAAATATTTTTATATTTGTGATCTGCTCACATCCACCATACCCACCTCTCTTGTGTTCGTCCTTTATGTATGTTCCTTTCCTATTTCCGAATCTCAATTTCAATGTGAATGAATATTTATTCGCCGTATGGCGGTATTTCGTGTTTGAATGTGTATTTGTCCAATGTGGCTTTATTTAAATTTTTTTATTTAAATCCTTACTTTAAGAAAAAATTGTAAATGATAAACAATACAGTGCCACATACGCCTATCAAAGAATTTTCTACAGTGCTACGATGCTTCAAATGTAGAGGGTTCAAGCACTAGAGAGAGAAGGGCGTGAGACCAGAGGGCGGAAAGATTAGAGCCGAGTAACGCGCGCACTTATGAAAATATATTTCGTCGCCTTTCCCTGGGGCACGTAAATGCCAAGGCAGCCGATAAACAAGAAAACCCCCTCACGGGACCCTTAGCGTTGGCGTCCCGTTTGAGTCGAATATCAGTCTTGGCGCTTCCCCAGCCACAACGAGGGATTTTGCATATGAAATGGCCATTCGCAAGCGACCGGTATTGAATGCACGGCCCCACGACCTCCAACGCATTTGACCGCCCTTCCCACTCCTTCCTTTGCCTCCTGATCCTCCCACACCCCCGAACCAAGTTATTACCCAGCGTAAGGCCACGCCTCTTCCTCCTTCCTCCCTGACCCGAGGGCTACCCGAGGTACGCCCGTTCGCCCACGCCCAACGGAGGAGGGACAGCATCCCCCGCAGGGATTGTGAGACGTGACTCAGGGCGACCACTTCTTCCCTGAAACAAATGAGGCGCCTCTGCCACCAGTCTTCTGTCGCCACATGACGTCGTTCGAAGCAGGAGATGATTTGGATTTCAGGTAACACAACGGAATCTGTTACGTCGCACCGCCTAAAGTTAGTAACTATATAGAACGTTCACTTTAACCTCGCCAATGGAGTCACGTGACTGGAGGGTTAAGTTTGAGGGGATCGTGAAAGCCAGACGTCATGCGCAGTGACCGATTTTGGTTCGGACGACTCCAAATTTTAAATACTCTACTTCGATAAATATTACTACCCCTATTATCCCAGGTGCACTATTGCCCCTAATGCAGTAGGATATCCTAACCATATTTTCCTGAATAGATCGCTAGATCCCCATTCCACTGTCCGCATTCAAACCAACACCTCTTTATTTCTCGGCTGTCACATTTATAACCCAAATATTCATCCTGGAGATTTCAATAAAAAGTATGCAATAATTGAGAAAATTGGCAGATATCTTCGACTTTACAGTCAAATGTAACAGTCAAAAACTTTTGGGCCCCGCAGACAGGGGAGGGTTATAAAGTAATAAAATTGCATTAAATATTTCCGCGACCCGTTCACCTACATCAAAATAAACCCAACTTCTGCAGAATATGAAGTAATACCTTTCTCAGCTCCTATTATTGTGATAACACTCATTTAAATGAGATGCAATATTTCATAATAACATTACATCATTACACCCTCCACGTAGTACCTAATAAATGTATGCATCCCCCGCTAATTTCATTAAATAGCGTTTGCGCTTAAATTTTTATAATATACGTACATACCTATATTTATAATATACATAATACCTCACAAGCTGCCGTAGGGGCGCATGGCGGGGGGTGTTAGTTCACCACCCGGAAAACAGAATAATTTTATATAATGTCGCCCAATGGAAATATTTGAACATCCAAATGATTATAAAGACAAGCAGCAAGATAATTAGATAATTTTTCGCCTAGTGCACTGTATGAAGTGGAAAAAATGCTAAATATTCCTGTAAGAGTACATTTGCTTAGAGTGTGCTTGAAAAGTAGAGTGAAGGGGTACAGGAAAAAAGACAAAATCTTAGACGCGATTTAAATAAAGTTAAATCTTATTCAAATTATTCGCAGATGCAGTTTTACTAAGTAAGCAGAGCATCTATTGAGAAGTGGACCATTCTGAGTTTTAAGACGGACGATTTAGATGTGTTTATGTATTTACACACACACACACACACACACACACACATATATATATATATATATATATATATATATATATATATATATATATATAAATTCACTGATAGTCATAAAAAACACAGAAACCAAAACACACAAAAGAGGGACTCACTGGTTCTCGAATTTTCGGTGGTCCAACCACCTTTCTCAAGAGGAATTAGGAACAGAACTCCCGGATACATAGATACATATATACATAGATATATATACATATATATATACATATATATATATATATATATATATATCTGTGTAGGTGACTTGCCGGCTGGTAGTTGACATACATAACTTATTTGTTCTTTGCAGTTGATTGGAGACGGAAGACAGTGACGATGGTCGTAGCGTGCACCCATAAAAATAAATAAATTTCATATTTACCAACGATCCATCATATATGAATAAACATTGTAGCATCAATGGATAACTCAACTAACCTCAATTACATCCTAGTTTACCGATATTATCTCCGAGAATTACGAGTACTTGTAAACATCATTTATAACCAAGTACAGTGACAAAAAGAACTTCACATATTAGGCAGAAGCACAAAAAATCGTCGCGAAATGAAAAAAAAGCGGGGAAAACTTTTGCAGTTGACCAAATCCCACTTCTCACTATAAATTCGACAAGTACCCGACGGAAAAAAGTTTTCAGTGAAGAAGCATGGATGGGAACGCAACGGAGTACCGAAGATGATCGCGCTCTTCGTGGGCTATCGAAGAATTTTTATCAACAACATTTTTGTCCATTTGAGGAAATATTAGTGACGCAATAGGTTTTTTTTTAAATAACACCCGTGACCTGCCGCATCACATCGGTTGGACGCTTCTTGACCTCGCCACCGTGGCTGCTCACACGTGACTAGCAGAGGAGTCTTATCGCCACGTCTCCGGCACCGTGCCATGCGCGTCTTGGGCAAGAGGGACGCGCGTAGACCGCAAATCGGAAGTTGAGTCCTCCCACTTGATCCTCCTCTCCCTCTATCATTTTCCTCAATTACGGTGGGATACGAACGGAGTGGGAAAGCTAAATATCCCCGGCGGTAAATTCGTATGGCGCACGACGCACTTCCAAGTTTCCAGAGATACCAGCGACCGGAGAATTAATAGAATCTCTTCACTTTTTTCCAAAATTTGACACAAAATTTCATCAGTTTTAACGACAAAATATAAATATATTAAATTAAAAGCTAAGTTAAATACACATGCAATTCAGCATTTTGCAAATAAATAGGTGCCAATACCGTTAGCATTTAAAATTTTATGATTCACTCCCAAAGCATGCTTTTGGGACCATTCAGAATTCTGCTCTCGCAGAAGTTGTGCAAACTTGGCTTATGGCACCAACGTAGGTCATTCTCATGTTCCGTCAGGCTCAACATAAAATTTGCCATTGGTGATGAAGATTGTTAATAGTGAGTGCTATTTCACGACGGATTTTAGCATCAGTACGCTTAGTACCCCGCATTTTACATTTAGTTGATTAAAACTTTCTCTACCCCGCCATGAAAATAAAATGTAGAATTATTTCATTATTCAATTTAGGTATATTCAGTTTTTATATTGTTATCAGGTGCGGCCAACCAACTGTAGCAAAGGAATGGATTAGAGGATGTCGCCTTTGACTGGACAACGGTTAGGATATAAATTCCGTCAATGCGTCGTACATACTCTGGAATTTTTCTCAACTCGAGGAAAAAGTAATATTTATCGTGAGTAAAAAAAATTACGTATACAAAAATTACGTTTCAAAAGTAAAAGCCAATAAACGTCACGCAATGGATGTCAGCTTCGTGTGAGATGTGCTTTTGAAAGTTTTTAAGCCAATTTAAAGTCAGAAAACATGGAATGGATCAAAGTGTTTATATTCTACGCATTCTTTGGCCATATCACCTCGTGCAAAAACTTCAAAAACTAATATTTTTGGAATCAAAGCTGGCTGTAAAAGTTTTGTGTTTTCTTCTTTCTAATTTTCGAATTCACCCTTCTTTTGAGAGCTTACTGCATTATTTACTTAGTATGTGACGACGTCTTCCGCGGTGATGTATAGATGGTGTAGCATTTACAGGTTGCTCCCGCGTTGTTCCATCTGTTTGCATGTGGTTTCACTGGCGTTATACGTCCTCAGAATCTTCAGGTTCGAAGACTCTTAGGACCAAAATATACCGACTGTGACGCCAGCGAAACAATTTCCCGCGAAAGAAACAACGAAACACATTCACTGCTATCCAATAAAAGCGAATAAAATTTAAACATATGTGCTGAACCCCGCAAATTTGAAATAAAAATCAAGACTTCCTCAATCGAGCCCCTCTCTCCCAAAAGTTCGCATGAGCATCGCGCCGTGCCAGCGTTCCTGGCCCCCACTCTCTCCCCCCACCATCCGTCCCCGCGCCCCGCTCCGGTCGGCTGTGCAATAAAAGACGAACGCTTTCGTGGTCCGGCGGAGGGGACTTAAGCCGCCCTCCCGGACGAGAGTGGTAGCTTACACGAACTCCACACCGCCACAAAACCACCACCACCACACCCCCGCAGTGCAGTCACGAGTTACACCTCCAGTTCCACAACCTTAAATAAATAACTGTTAGAAACGTGGTGAATCCACACAACCAAAGTCCACACCCACCCCAACATCCATTCCCCGGTGAGGCAAACTCGAAACGGGCGCACTCGGACGCACCCGCGTAAGATCACGCACATCGCTCACACCCGCAAACGGTCCAGAAGCGCGCGCTCTCTCTCTCCCTCTCAGTCAATGGGACATCACTCGGTTCCCATCATCTTTCTTTTTTCTTAATATGTTTATATCCATCCCTACACCAGTCGTCGATTAGTTCTCCTATTATTTTTCTTAAAATTTATTTCCCACGTTCACAAGCACATGTGTATGCGCTAACAAAATGGACACATCGAAACGCACATTAAATCTTTCCTTCACGGTTTACATAATCCGGAGGCTGGAGTTGAGGAGGTGGGGTGAAATGGGAGACAAAATAAGAGAAGAGACGAGAGTAAAGAGAGAGGAGAAAGAGAGAGAAAGAGGAGAAACGGAAGGAGGGTAGCAAAAGAGGTGGTGCACATTTGGGCCCCATTTTTTTTCGTTATAATCAGTTAACGCCGGCCCATTTATTAGTGTCCAAAGTCTTCTCCCTTTCATTACCGAAAAGCGAAGGTCCTCCACTCCCTCTCTCTTTCCCCGCGCTGACCTCTGGCTTATTTAATCTAATGATGGATTATTTTCACACAAACAAGAGGATTCGGCAGTGGAGTTTACGAAAGGGTACGGTGTCGGCTGAAACTAAGCCATAAAGATTACAATGATACCGCCGGCCGCGTGCTGCTGTTCATTCTGAAAAGGGGATTGAAAGTCAGGAATAATATCCGGCAGGATGCCGGCATTTGTTTTGTTCCCGCCAACAATTACAGGTGAGAATATAATAAAACTCAATTATACGGCATTAGCTAATAGGATGAGACTCGTTGACTTCGTGGACAACGTGAATGGATGGACAACAGGGGATAAAAGAAAGAGGGTCCAAAGCAGGAAGTTAAATGTCAAATGAGAACCGGTGACATATTTTGGTGGAATAAATTCTAATCAACTTATTACAGCAATTTATCTTAAATCAGATTATCACGGGGATCTGTACATATTTTTAGCTGATGTTATTTCCTCAAATAGATAAAAATCATTCATCAAATTTTGGAATTTCATCATATTCCAGCTTTTGCCACTGTTCCACTGATATGGAAGCTGCAACAATAACTTAACCTAAAAGAATAAACCTAACTAAAGGATATCAAAATGACGAGGTACTCATGGTTTACTTTTTTAGAATATGTAATACTTTCATTTTTTAAACTTCGTTGCGCATTGATCCGACGCTCTCATTATTTTGCCCTACTTATGGAAAATGGGAGTATTCATTAATAGAAATTCAAACAAAAAAAGAGATCTAAAGCTCGTACATCACCATATGTTGTTTTAAAATTAAACTTCATTCCAATATTTTTTTTTACATTTTCCTTGCACCGAATATAGTCAGTTACTACAGTTTCAGTTATTATACTCAGAAAAATCTTGGAACGATAGTTATTCGTAGAACAATGGAGAAAAAGATTCAATAAAAATGCGAAAGGAGTTTGCATCAAATAATTTGCAATAGAGGGCCGAAAATGTGTCTTCAAAATGGCATCTAATACACTCAATGAAGTAAATATCTTTTAGGGCCGTTACCTACGAGTTACCACGTATTTTGCTCATGTGGCACGATTGGACGGCATAAGATGAATTTTGGCGAAATTTACATTTTAAATTTAAATATTTATCCAAGAATCGTGATATATTAAAACATTAAAAATAAACGTGAATGAATTCTCGACAACTTTAACTCCAGCTAATCAAAGCCATAAAAATGTAACAGGTGTAAGGAACATATTAACTCATTTCACCAATGATACGACATCAACAGATGCTACTAACATATTGCATGCACAATCTCTCACGTAATCCCAGTTTTACGGAGAAAAGTATGGAAGAACATATGCTTGTGGAGCAAAGACTATATTTGCACTTTACTGTAGCACGTTGTAATACCTCAATAAAGCGTACACCAACGCTTTTATCTCCTAAATGGATTGAGGTCCTCGGAGAAGTGTTTCAGAGCTGCCTATGAGGATCAAAAGATATGTTAGACAGATAAAAAGACACTCTCGCCGCAGCCAACCAAGCAGAACATTCCTCCACCCTTGCACAACTTTACTCGCCGAGTGCATTTTCAGCCATTTCCAAAAACGGCTAGCTCAGACTCGACTTAGACACACACACGGAGTTTTAACGTCCCAGGAAATGCACGTCTGTTTCGTCCGCATGAAACCGCAATTATCCCCACAAATAACGCTCGTTAAAGGGGAAGAGCATTAAAAAGGCAGACGAAATCTTGCTCCTTCAGAAGTTTTCGGTGCAGTTAATCCTAGAATTTATGCCTACGTTCGCTTAAGGGAGGAGGAAAGGAGGGAGGCGTGGGAGGAAGGGAAAGGACCGTAAAAGCATCACCGTCTTCCCGCTATTTTTACAACCCCCTTTTTATTGACCCGAGAAAAAAATCTTGAAGAATGAACCGAGGAAGCGTCCTTGCTTATGAAAAGAGTATTTTTAGTGCATCGCCGCGGGATCCATTACGTGAAGGAGGGAAAAGAGGAAGAAGAGATTGCGGAGGAAGAGGGGATGAATCGCCCGCCCACGCCCTCCCGTGCGACACGACGCACATCCCTCCCGAAAAAAAAGAAGAACGAAAACGAGCCGAGAACAAATAAAACTCTACGCGAAACACGGCAAAAAGTCTAGAAACGCCTTTCCCTCGCCGGCGGCGGCGAGAGGAGTCACCACCACGGCGGACGGGACGAAAGGGGGAGGTGAGTCTGGATCGGTGTGGGAGGGTGTGGGAAGGAGGGTTGAAAGGAGGGCTCGAAAAGGATGGTGGTTCGGTGGAGAAGACGGAAACCCCTTTTTCCTAACGTCCGCCGATCTTAAGGAGCTCCTCTTCCTTTTTATCTCTCTCTCTCCCCTTGGCGAATTCCCACGGCCAGTCCTCGTACATTTTATTTCTTCTCTTTCGCCGAGCCGCCTTACCCGCAACAACCGCAACATCTATTCGGCCGGTCTGCCACGATAACGGCTCAAAAGTCCTCCGTCTCCCGCCCTCCTCCATCGACCGTGTCCTCTCCACGTGTATGGATGGAGAGGAAGGGTCCGAAAAGGATTAAGACGACTCCCGAAAAAAAAACCTTCCCTCCAGTGTCGCACAAACAACCTCGGACCGAAAGATTGACGATACCGATTCGATTCGGAGAAAAATCGATAGCAAGGGACGAGGCTACTCATATATCCTTTTTCCCTTTCCTTACGTATCACTTTCCTACACAAAAGAAAACTGGGCAACTCTTTCCAAGCATTAGATTTTCGAGAAATATTTTTCTTGGCACATCACTTCCATGGCAATGGAAATACGGTGTGATGCCCTGTTGTAAAAGAATGATGTAGATCAAATGGGCGGAGCGCGTAGCCAACGAAGAAGTTCTCCGAAAAGCTTTTGATGCAAGAAACCTTTGTAGTAAACCATTGAAAAGAAGCAGAGAGCCCTGCCATCCTAAGTATCGTGAAGCACGATAGCTAGCTGAAGGCAAGTGGGCGGAAAAGCGGGAAGAACCAGAAAGAAAGACCGGGAAACGATGCATTCTACAGATAATGGAAGACGTTGAAGCAAATAAATACTCGAACACATGAAGAGATTACGTGAGAATGGGGTCGAGCGAAGAGCCACGTAAATCAATATGAGGACCGATGGCCTATAATGAATGCAATGACTTCAACTGATTGTTACTCGAGTGAAATTAAGATACGAGGTGGTCTTAGAGTACCTTTCTAACCTTAGGATTTTATCACTTCCAAGGCAACACACACAATTATTTCACACCACTATCATACGGGGGAGAAAGAAAGTGACGAGGAACAATGGAGAGATAATCTCGACGCCGGTGACACCTGAAATTTCTATCCAACTGGACCTGTCTAAAAAATATTAATTTCTAATTAATTTATCAATATTATACTCTAATATTAATTAATTATTACGTAGTATCCTAATGGGAAGAGCGTCCGGCTATGAGCTGTTGGTCCCGAGTTCAAATTCTACCCTATCTTTCCAGAGAACCCCATGTAAATTCTCAACGGTTGGATGTTCTGTATACTATAATTCGTGTGTAACCCCAGATGACACGGGGAAAGAACTGGCCTCTATAACCTGCATGTGCACATTTCACACGTTCTAGACTTAGCTTAGAGTGAACTTTATCCTCAACTAACAAAACCAACCTTTGAGTTGATTACAGTGGTGGTACAGTGGAAATTACTCTGGGAGGCCCTCCCAAGTCGAGACCATTTGCTCCATCCAGGATAAGTAGGTATTAAGGAATAGATTCACAGAAACTCTGCGTTGACTTAATCCCAGTTCCTTAGAAATGTGCATCGTTCCGACGGACGATGCAGTACGATTAAAGCGCCACCCATAAGATAACTAGGTAAGGAGGGGATTATAACAAATTCGCGCCGTCCATAGGATTAGAACTGGGGAGGGGGGGGGAGAATGTGGAACATGACCTAACGGAACAAGTCGATTTAGCAGTATGTAGAATTATGAAGTTTAGCTAAATTCCTAAGTTGCTAAATCCGAGTTTTTTCCTGAAATGGTATTCCTTGAGAATTGTCTTCCTCGGACTGATCAAGTCAAAGATATATTCCATATTCACGACACGTAGATTTTGTCATCAGACACTTCATGAATTACGTTTAAGTTTTACATGTATAACGAATGAATGCAGAATATATCTAATTATATTATTCGCTAATTTACATTCATCAAATAATGCATATAGCACTGATAGCAAGGCAGGGTGAGGGTGGAGTTCAATTGCCGATAACGATAAAATTTTCAAGTTGATAATTTTGTTTCTTATCGCGAAGACCACGAAGAATATTTTTGGGGATAAAATCGTTCACAAAAAATATGAAACCCTAATGGAATAACCGGTGACAGTGGAGCTTATTTCGTCCCATGGTGTGTGAAATTCCCACATGCATCGTTTTAAAGCATGTGCTAGTGACAATTACGACCCACAGAGCTTGGAATCAGCTGAGGATATCCTTAGGATTTGAACCCTGGATTTTACTCGCCATTACCAAATACTCCCACCGAATCGCCATATCAGAAAACAGCCACACTAATGCATCCTGATTACCCATGCAAGATGAAAGGATAGCTCGGTGAGCTCATCGTCATGGAAGCACAATCAAAAGGAGCACCTAATAAAGCACAAGCATATATACTGTCACACAATCCATGGCAGTGTGAGTGCGGTGGAGGCCATGCTCAAGGGAGGTGACAGCCAGGAAGGACCGACAGTGGTTGGGCTGGAACATCATCAACTTTTACTACTCTAGCCCATCTGTTGTTAAACAAAAGTGAAAACTTTGACTCCATCTGTCTTACCCCGCTTGTGGGGAATATTCTACCACATGGAACAGAGAGCGGTGAAAAGATGGAAGTGTTTTGTACCCATTTGCTGAAAATAGTGAGCCACCACCGAGATGTGAGGGTGGCTTTGCTAAATGGTTCGACATATACTGAAAACAAGTTAGCAACCACCATCGTACACACCTAGTACTGAGCCCTACGGCGCGGGGTGCAAATACATGTGTCATTGAAGGTTTTAAGACAGAAGAATTGGCATCAATTGCGAAACATTTTGCACGAAAACCATCCAATGCAATGAGCAACTATTTTTACCGCATTTTACTTAATTATTTGCTCTTCTTGCCAAAAACCATGCGTGGCAGAAATCTGAAAAAAATTGACGCATTCTCACAGGAAACGTATCATTAAAAAACCTAGTTAGTATACGCCCTAATCTTTTCTCCTTTGCTAAATATATTTCCAAATATGTGTAATGTCCAAAAAAACCTCCATTATCCCCTCCATTGTTACCCTCCCTTCAGGCTCTTCAGCGAGTTTTATAATTTTATAATGTTACGTTTTACCTACTGAGTATCTAAATAATGTTGCAGCGTCACGAAAACCGGTTCTTAATTCATAATAAAATAAAACTTCGATGGAAAATAATGTTTCCTCGGTAAATTTCACAATGGCTCAGCCTGGGGTTTGTTCAATTAACATCATTCTACCAACATGATTTCGATGAAGCATTATCTTCGTAAACGGTAACATTAATCTAAATACCATCAAATGGACCGAAAATCTAATAAAATCTCCTTCGAAAGGTGATCTGACGGGTTAGTGAGAGAAAGATGCCTATGACAAACACAGGGAAAAAAGGGATAGAGAAAAATATTTGAAAATATAAAGGAAAACATTTGACGACCGACGACTCGAGGACATAATTGAGAAAGGTGAAGTGAACTGGAAAATCCACAGAGGAGGATGCTCGACGACACATAAAATAGACGATGGCAAGTGGAGAAAAAGAAATGTGAAGGTATAAAGAGGTTAAGAGATTAAAATGAAAAGCTGCTCCTTCAAAAACCCTGTACTGAAGTCTTCCTAGCGACTCTCCGTCGTCAACTCTGCGAGAAACCAATATCGCCACCGATCTCAAAATAAGGAAACGATGAGATTCAGTTCACAAAATCGATTCGTGGGAAAATATCGGAATCGGTGTCACCGCACCGATCTCCAATTTGATTATTATCCTCTCCCCTCACCAAACACCACTCGAACTCCCAACTCGGTAAACTTTTGCTCTCTCTCCTCCCCCCACGCAACAAACACGCCGTCTGAGCCCAATGTTTGGGGTGGACGGATGTTCCACCTTGAAGAGGGAACAAAAAATATAAGAGACGGCGGAGGATCCATCCAGTTTGCCCGGAAAAAATCATCGACTGCTCCCTCACCCCTTCACCACCACCATTGGCTCCATCGGCCGTCTACCGAGGCATTGCTGGCCCCGGTCCATCGCCTTCCGCACTCTTATCCGCGCCTCTTCCACTCTATTCTGAGGCCAAACGTCCCTCATCCTCCGTCTGCAGCTTCCTTCCCGCACCAATAATCCTCCCCTTACACACCATTCCGCAGGATGGGGGAGGTTAGACTTATGGGGTGGCAGGAGCCTATCGATTGTTGCATCAGAGAGAGAGAGAGAGGAAGGAATGGAGGAGGAGAGGGAGGTTCGGATTGGAGTTGGGCGGTAAAAAAAAATGAGGTAACGCTTGGAGGAAACTCGCACGAGGATGCAGAAAGAGTCAATGGTGAAGCACTAATCCCCATTACCGTTTCATTGAGCACGATGCTACTTTCATCAATCGAAGGAGAATATCATTGCACCTAGACTCAATTTAATGGGAAAAAAATGCTTAATGGGAAAAAAGTGGATAATCCTAATAGACGACAGAATTTTTAAGTGATTATCGATACGAAATTTGCATGAATTCTGGAACGGCATCTCTGCACCTCTAAAAATCCGTCCGATTCATAACAGATTACTTTATAAACACTAGGAAGAGTCGCATTTTCTTCAAAATTATTTGGAAGTTTTTCTAAACCGGTTTTAAGACTAAATTTTCAAAACTTGGCAACATTCAAAAATAATTCTAGGTGCTTGGAACTAAAATATATTGCTAAACAAATGAAATGTGTAAGTGATTAATTGCTAACAATACGTTACTTTATTTATATTTTAAAGGGATTTCAAGTCGCACTGATTAGGTACTGATATTTAATGGACGGATTATTAAAATAACATTTTTTAAAAACGTATTGGGTGATGAAATAATTGACTAGACGAGTTGAAATAGGGATTTGAGCTTCATTGAACACTCACAAGACAAAATCACACACCTTACACATCAAGTCATTTATTTGTACGTAACCCTATCAGGAAAACAAGTATAGTTTTAGTCGTAATGTCTGTTGCTGAATGTCCTATATCTTCAGTGTCCTACGACGAAGTATAAATAATTATATTAAGCTGTTCATATTCTCAGGTAGAGTTATTTCTAGGATTCATATTTATTTCTCTTAGACTATTAAACCAAGACACGATTTTAGTTTTTTTTTCAACGAGAGGATATTAAAAATTGTACATCCACACCACCATACACACAAGTCCACATGTAATAAAATTTCAGAATTTCCATGGGGAAGTTTACGGAAAAAATAAGGCTTCGCACGCATCAGATGTTATCGTTTGAAATATTTCTCAGTTATATCTACGACCTGATTTTCGCTAAAAACCCTTAACCATATTTACTCCTTCAATAGACATTCAAAATATGGGGTCAGCAATGCTATGGAACATCTAAGGATAACGCCACGGCATGTTTTAGCAATCTACATTCTTTTCGCTCCCACTTCACTTGTCAGACCTGTCAAACTCCTTCACCCCTCCATACTAAACTGACGTCAGAATCTCTCCGAAGTGGGATATAACTCGGGAGAAAAAAAATCTCAGGCCGGAAACATTTTCCGTCGGGGGAATCATCGAGTTTGGGCGCAACTTGCAAAGAGGATTGGTGGAATTCGGTGCTTCGCCAGAAATAATTTGTTCAACGCGGATTTGTCGTCGTTTGGCTTGAGGAAAGCTGGCACGAGGTAAATCCCATTCTTATCCGATCTCGAAAAGCAAAATTCTCCCTCGTCTTGGATCCAAGGGGTGAAAGCGTTCACCCTGGACGAAGTTAAGGCTTCACGCAAAGTACATCAGCGGATGGCATGGGTGCAAAAAAAACTAGGGGAACAGCACCAGATTACGATTTTCATAATTTTTTTTGCAAGGGGATGAAACTTTTAAACGCTCACGGCCGGCCGGTATATCTCTTAACGCAGTTTAAAAGCGTGCCGAGCATATGTAACACGACGGACTGAACCAAAAACTGCGTGCTCAGACGAATCCTGCCCGCGGAGTTGGGAAAGGGCCGGAGGACGAGTGGGGGAGAGGGGATAGAGTTTAAGACGAGACAAAAGAGCGTGAGAGAGCGAAAGGCATACTGCAGAGAGAGAGGGGAGGGGTGGACTTCTCACGTGGCATTGAAGGGGAAGAGCGGAATCGGGAATGCAGGAGAACCAGTGCAGAAGGGGCGAAAGTCCACGAGTTGATCCCCTCCCCAATTTGCACGCCTCGGCCTTAGATCACCTTCCCTCCCCGCCGCCAGAGCGCACCCACGCCCCGTTCCCCTCCCGTCTCTTCCTCCACCCTATTCCTTCCCCCTTTTTTCCTCGCATCCCCTTTTCCAACTTTCCCGAGCGAAGTGTACCCACTACTTGCGAGGGGGCGAATGCCTTGAATTTCCCCAACGGCTCGGCGAGATCCATCCCGCTCCCCAACTTTTTTTCCCCCCAACAGCGCATTTTTTTTCGTAGTGGATCAAGTTAATGAAGGGTTGCCAATCATGTGGAAGTTTGGATCAGAGGGGGCAGGGGAGAGGTTTATTCGCAGGCCAAAGTTTACGGAAATTTTTACGAGGGACGGTTGTCACTGAAACAAACGCTTGACGTCAAAGAAGGTAGCGGCGACTCGATGTACGTAATTTTGTTTTGGCACGATTTTCAGCCGAGAGTCCCTGGAGCACAGTTATTGGAAAAAAAAACTTTGGAGAAATGAAAAAAATGGAGTACGCAAATTGAATATACAAATAGGTGGAGGGTCTCGATGAAATTCTATATATTTGGGTCGATCGGGATGTAAACCGGAGTATTTCAACAGCCAACAGGGGGTGATAGAAATTTTTGGAAACTTCCATCACCCACAGTTGGTTGTTGGAAGTAATGGGTGATAGGAATTTCACACCGGGTGACAGAAAATTCTTGAGCAATTTCTACTACCCACCAATCCATCGTCAAGTGAGCATTCGAACACAATGTTCCACCTTACTGACAACGTTTGGGACCCAAAAAGGTGAATCGTACTAATAATAATCGTACGTAATAATCACGTAAAGAGTGACTTATACAATGCAACACAGGGGACTGTAATGACTTCTCCCGTATCTAATCTAAAATAATAACGTTGCAATTAGTTCATTTGCCAGGGGTTTTCCTCTAAGCACTTATCTAAGGCACTTTGCACACTCTAGGAGTTTTGCTACCTTATAGATTTTTCCATTGACTTTGTAAAGGATTTGGTCGCTGGAATGCCCACCCTTGAAAAATCTCATCACTCGGAAACATTACCGTCGAATTACCATTTTAATAAAAATCATTAAGAGGTAGTGTATTGCATAAGGCTGAACCAACTCCCCTGGATAATAAAAGTAGAAGCCAAAAGTGACTCGCCGAAAAAAGCTAAAACCAAGAGTAATCCTCAATATCTTTAAAACCTAACACCGTAGTTATGTCGCTAGCAACAACGCTTAAGTTTAAATTGAGGTGGATATTTTTGGTAGTTTGGACGAAAAACTATTCCACTATCCTGGACTCTTTGATCATCATTCTCATATTACTCATCAACATGAAAATTCTTTCATTGTCGTTTTCTCCTCAGTCTGCATTATTTAAATACACGGATTTAAAACTAAAGCGACGTGAGGCAAAGTATTTCATTGAGGTATCTGGCAAGACAGTTTGCTATAAAGATCATTGCAACATCACTTCAATCAGCATTAATTGAGATCATTGGGTAAAGTGCACACTATATGCAGACGACACACCACGACCACGAGGACAGTGTGGCTACACGAAGTCCTCCCAAAACGTCTCCACCACAACGTCATATCCCCCAAAATCTCCATTGCATGATACTGAGTCATTTAGTTTCATTAATTCCGAGCTGTTCATATCAAAAATCAGTGTGTACCAACGTCCATTGATTTGAACTTCGTCCACCTTATGCCCATTTATTACGTTTCTTCCCTAGGCCTTGCATCTTCGTACTGTGTCCATATTTCAACTAATAATGCTTTCTTCTTTCTCCGTTTCGTTTGTAGCGTGAACACAAGACGTGAAAAGTTTGGATCAATCTCACAACGTTTCCCTACACGAGTCTGATCTCAGTGTCGTTCACTTACAGAAATTCTCGTTTACCACCTGAATATCCTAAACGAATGGCATATTCATACGAGTATAAGAGATACTTGCCCGGACTCAGCTTAAGAATTAATTAATGGCTTATTGATAATAATATAATGAGATATTGATTCATATCACACTTTTCCATTATATTTTAAGGTGGAAAATATACTACTATTCGTAAAAGTTTGGCCAGTCGGGTCGAGACACTTCCGAGACCCAAATCCCTCCAAATATTTTCCTTCCCTTCTAGTTTTTTCGTCTGGACTCCCCTGCATGGCGGCTAAACCACTTACACAATAAACGGATTTATAAGATCACGCGATTAGCGGCTTGATTTTCCGACACAGCACATGGCGTCAGAGTGCGGAAAAAACCATCTAGATAAATTGTTGCGGACACGTGAGAATGGTGGAAGAGCGACGACACTTCAATAACAAGTGGCTCGGAAAACTGAGTTCAATGACTACAGTGGTTATAAAAAATCTCTTCGCAAAAGTCACCATAATTTATCGAAATAATGACATGATGTTTTATTTTTATTCTCGAAAATTCAGTAATTCGATGCATTCTTAAGGAAGTAAAGATAGCGGAGAAAATTTTTCTGTTATTACTAACATACACCTATTTAAAAACCTATATGGTGTGTACACACACACACATAAATATATATACATATACTTACACAAACCGTATTTGGTACACAAATTTTGGTACACACATACACCACATCCCTATTTGGTAGCATCAAGCACCACTTTGAGACTTCATGAATTTTGAGATGAAGTCATTCAATATCATCTATAAGATACGATCGAGGAAGGTTACTGCGGCAGTCGACGTCGGAGTATTGTCCCAATTTTCAACCACGGACACATTAGTTCATTGCATTCTTTTCTCATTTAAATTCAGTCGTCTCAATCACTAACTTGTCCCATCATCGAGTGAAAAAAGACCTAGTAAATTGTTCAAAAGCACTGATGATCGTACGAGAGTAGGCTGAAAAGTAATGCACAATGATATTGTAACATATTATAATATATAATAATACTAATACTCGTAAAAATATAGAAATTAACCAGCTTAATCTCTTTGTATCTTAAGTTGTGAAGAAATTATCGAACAAACATTCGATAATCGTATTGTTTCCTTTAATGTAAAGGGAAGTCCATTGCGTTAATTAGGAACGAATCAACGTTTTTTTTTGTTATTCAATTATGGCTTATCACGCACAGGAGGAGCCGTCACAACACTACTCTATCGAATAATTCCAAGGTCACAAATCAAATACCCATTCACCGTGCTTTAATATCATTTCCACATAATCCAAGAATCTGATTTAATACGTAATCCGGTTTGGAAATTCGGGATAAAAATTGCATTCGCCTGGAATTTCAACCGCAGATTTTCATTAATAACAGAGAAAACAAGGTCAGGTTTTGGTGTTACAGAAATGCTCCTACGATAATACGAGTAATACAATCAATGCAACCGTAAATGACAGAGACATTTTTAATAGAGTTTGCATTAAATCACGTGCGGAATGACCACAATAAATCACCAAGAGAACCTCCGTTCGTTATTCCCCAATGAAATACCTAGCTAATTTTGCATTTATTCACTTGCACATGACCTAAAATTATTCAACTTTTATTTGTGAACGAAGCGTCACACCTAAGCTTAAATGTTTAAGATGTAGCGTAAGGTCTCTTCCACTTTCTTGTGCGGCGATAATGCACTCATCCACTACAATCACGAAGAGATTACCGACAACGCATCTCAACAATAAATCAATCGACATTGAAAAATCATTTATCAGATTTTCATAAAAACAGAATGATATTGAATACTTCTGCCATTTAATTCTCAAACTGCTGATAATTTTAATTCGATACTTACTGACCACATCTGTATATTATCTGTATATCTCTGTTTAATCATTAAGTGCTTGAAATGGTGATACGAGTCTGCCGTTGAACATCGAAACCACCGTCGTACGTAAATATTATTTTGTGGAATCAAATATTTATAGTTTTTCACTCTAGTTTGAAATTCCTCAGACTTAGGGGGACAGAAAAATCGAAAGGGGAAAAAAATGAGAACCCTCCTCCCATACTGAACACCCTCTTCCTTGCAGCTTTCCCTCTGGGGTTTACAAATAATGATAAACAAAATCGCCACCATAATATGGATTGATTTTACTATAAGGTGTTCATAAAAAATATTATGGTGCTCGAAATGAACTCATCATGTGAGAGGTGCTTACTCCTGGACGGGTTATGTTCGTTTGGCATTTTTTCTCCTTTGAGCGAGAAATTAAATTTTGATGAAGGCAAAACTTTCGAAGAACAGGTCAAAATTTAAATTTAGGACATAATGACACACTCCAAATTCTCACAACATTGATAGGTGAACTCAGAAATCCACCTCACACGTGCGGAAGAGGCACATTGGATTCCTTCCGACTGAGCTTAAAACCCACGCCCGTCGTCTCCTGAGCGTCCCCCTCCTGCTCCAGATGCCTTCCAGATCAAAGCCTATCATCGGATTACGACAGATGTACGCACTTCGGAACGAGAACTCTCCATCATTGACTTCCGTGAGTCCTTAAAAATATTTCCCCCCCCTGACGATTCGATTAGATCCGAGAGTAAAGCAAGCGTCGGATTTGGAGGCAGGAACCAACAGATGTTGGCAGGCGATGGACGAAAAGGAACGACGAAAACCCTTGATATACAGAGAGAAAAAACGCTCCCGTTCAAGTTTAAGAGCTCAAATATTCCCCAGGGATGTATTTGCGAGGAAATAGGATGTGTCATAAGTGATCAAGTATGCTTTAAAATGCAAAATATGACGTCATTGGAGAATTTAATAACGCTGTTGGTAAGGAGAAAGCGCGATGTAGCTCTTTGAAGTAAAACGGAGGTTCAAGTTACATGAGACAACTTTTCTCCCATGATTCCGCAATTCTAAGAGTTTGCAAGTTTTCAGGTCGCCAGATACCCTAACAACCAAAGTAAACGAAGTTTAATATGAGGTCCTAAGTTCAAAGGTTAAGCGCCATTTTATTTAATAGTGCTACAACTTTTAGAGTGAATTTAGAGTTGTACAAATCAGTTAAGAAACATAGACTAAAATATAATTCATTTTGGAAAATTACCAAAGTATTTTATTCTAATTACGTAATACTATTCTTACGAAATTCCAACAATTTCAACAACTCCAAATCTAAACTCCAACTTTCAATTCCCGACAACTCTTTCTTCTTTAAATATAAATAAATTCATATCAAATTACCTCCACGTTTCCTTATATTGCTGTCATTTTATTCACTCATTACAGCCAAATAACACTAATGCGTAACATAAATATCAATTTCAAATTGAGAAAAATGTTTTATTTTTTAAAATATGCGTGAAAATGCAAAAAACTAGCCTTCAATATGAATAGTTTCTACTAGTGTGTAACTAAGTTTCCAAATATTAGCACGGATTGAGATGGGACAAGTTTATACCCAGGATCAATTCCACCGTGGGTAGAAAACACTCTAAAATGTATCGCAAAGACATCAACTGGCCATGTAATACAATTTATATCAAGAGTGTTGATTTGAATAATATGGAAAAGATCGTCAATTTGCATTATTGCTTCAATTTACACAAACATCTCGTGCATATTACAGAACGACTTGAAACGAGAGAAAAAACGTAGACTGTCAAGCGGATTAGTTAGGTGAATAATACGTAAGCCTGCTTTTCCATATATTGCGGATTCGGACTTACCCGCCTCGGATATTGGTGCCGAGAGAAAGTGTTCATTCGGACACAATGACAACTCGGACTCTAAGAATAAAGAAACACTTGCCAGGATTCCAAATGGGGGAAATGAAACAGCTAAAGTGTCGATATGAGAAATAGCATTCAAAAATACATTAAATAGCTTATTTAACTTTAGTATTAGTGCGATGTTTAAGGAAATTGGTGTAATTTTAACTACTACTTGCGAGTACAGAGTGAAAGGGTTTATCAAAAACCCACCCTAAGCCGATAAGACACCCCCCTAATAAAAATTAAATAGCTACATTGTAAACTGCTTGAAAGGACAACTTAGCTGCAGGGATACGAAGTTTAATTCCCCGCCGTAATGATCACATAGACGCCGGAAGAGCCAAACAAACTAATCGGCCTCTCCACCAGATTCCGTTGCTTTCCATCCCCTGCCCCTTTAAGTATCGCATTGTCGTACCGACACCAATGAAGTGGTTGAAAGAAAATTGAACAAAACTGACCGTTTGTTCCAAAAAATAAGTGACAGGATCATCAGTCATCATTTTCATCCACCTCGAAATGAAATTGCCGCTCGGGGTTACCATCCTCTCTTCCCGAGGACTAGTGCGCGTCCGAAGGCCGTGCGGGTCGAGCTTAACTGCGGGATTGCCCCCGAGATGAGCGCGAGCCCTCTTCCGAAGAACCGAAATGGGATAAGAGAATGAAGAAAGAAGTTCCAGTCAAAAGACAAGAAGGGGACGGATCGCGCCGGAGCAGGATTAAGGGACTTGATATAAACATGAGGGCGGCGAAATGCTGGCGTAAGACGCGCTGAAGAACAAGGATGATCCCGTTAAATCTTCTTTACGATCCGCCCCCACCCCTACACGCCACATCTCCGTTCCGGAGGAGAATGAGAAAGCAAAACTATGAGGCTGCGCCCCCCTCGACCCTCCCATGAAGGCGATTCATTACCCTCGGCTTACCATGATAAGGAGTAGGCCGGGTAGGGTTGGAGAGGAGGGAATGGTAAGCGGCTAAGAGTTGGCGAAGGAAGCGAATTCGAAAGGGTCATTGCATTCGGAATGGCCTCGGGGATGAGAAGAAAATGATCGCCGGAGAAGGAAGACGAAGAGGAGGAGGAGGAATGCGGGAGGGGCATCGGACGATAGAACTCGGATATCGCTCGGCGGCCATGATGAAAGACGACGGATAAAAGGAAGGGACCATTGAGCGAGAAGAATGACTACAAACGGAACGAGGGAGTTAATAACGCCCTTGTATGTACGTGCCCTCGCGCCCTTGGTGAGAAAGAGAGAGGGGGAGAGGGCGTGGAAGGAACGGGAGAAAGGGACAGTTTTGGGGGCCATCGGCTTTATCCCCGAAGAACAGAGATCACCCACGTACCCAGAATTCGGACACGAAAATTGAAATGAGTGTTCAGTTGCAATAATCTCTGCGGTAAAATTTTCAATAAACGAGCAGAGACCGAATGCGCATGAATCAGGCGGGCTTAACTTCTAAGCGGTTGATTCGGTGAAGTATCCTGTGTAATTATTACGACCAATTCATCATGGGTTCAGATGGGTTCACTACTCGAACAGATGATATGAGGAAATTTAAATTATACCGTACTGACCAATTCCAATTGCAGGCTTTCACTGAAATGGCCATAAAATTTTGTAATGTAATATGTATTATTATTCTATAAACTTCGTTGCATTTAGGTATTTGTGTTGGTGGCAACGGTCCAGTCAGGACACTGGTCACTCTTACAATGCACATACATACATACACACAATAAGAACAAATATGAGACAAATTGCTCTTATAAACAATGGCACTTTTAGAATACCAACTGCTCCTTTACCATCACACAAGGATTAGGTTTACACCATACGATTACATACTATGCACCGTCCATCGCCACACTCTTTCTATAATCACGCACTTTTCAATTTCATATGCCGTTCAAAATTACGCACCGGAAACACATTCACTTTCGCAATACCTTTGCTCACTCCGTCCACATCAGTTACATACAATATTTAAATAAGAATAGTATAAAAATCACTGATTAATAATCAATCAATATATGTGCTCATTTAGACACGTAAAATTTTAAAAGAGTGGGTAAATATCAAAACTTTGGATATTGGGTTGAATTCTGTGGATTTATGGAAAATAATTATCGAAAAGAGTAATTTAAAGTTCAGAAAACGGTGTTAAAATGCTCTTGGTCCAATCATGCATGAAGATGGACATAATCTACCCGGGATAAGTGGAGAAATGAATCGAAAACCTTATAATATTGAACATGGTAGTTTATAGAGAGACCAACATGAAAGAGTTCACTCGAGGGCGTCGGGCTAGAGAGGAGAGTGGAGCCCACCTGTAGACTTGATTAGCTATAAATTTTTCTTCATTCTAATGAACTAATTATGTTTGAAAAATCATCTCTCGACGAAACGACTTGACGCAACCAATTTCGTCCGAATCCTTTGGCTCGTCTCTATGATAATGTTCATAAGAATTACTCATTGTAGAGTACGAGAGATAGCAGGTTTAACGAAGAATTATCAATCTTCCCATCCTGAAAACATCACAGGTAGGTGCCGATTCGAACGCGAAAGGGAAAAAGAGAGAGAGATATTACTGAAAACCCTAGTGCACCCTCACACGTCCCGCGGATACAAAAAAAAAGGACCGCGAAGAAGTCGGCTCGCATTTGCCACGGTCTGAACGAGGAGAAAGAAACATCCCTTAGGGAGGGGAAGACGAAAATACGCCATTTTCGATGAATTCCCCACCTCCTCCACATCCACCTTCCTCCTGTCCTACCCTCTCCCCCTCCCCTCTGCAACTCCGTATCGCACCTGTTACTACGAGAGAGAGAGAGAGAGACGGGGAGGGAAGGGGGTGGGGTTTGGGAGCCGGGGGCGTGAGTGAAGATGACTGGGGAAAACCGATAAAAAGGCAGATTTCGGCATGCGTCCTCCCCACACCAGGAGCCCGCGTGAGAATAAAAAATGGGATGAGGTGGGGTTTAAGTAATCCTTTTATGCGAATTTTTTCCCGCTCCAACGTAATCATTTCCCTCCGGAACGGGAGCATTTATTGAAAAGAAGGAGAGAGAGAGAGAGAGAGAGAGAGAGAGGTCCCTTTTCGGTTGAAACTTGGGAGCGACGGGGTCGTTCGGAGATACGTTAGCGGTAGGAAATGGCGCGCGAGCGAACGGGAGGGAAAACGAGTACAAATGGTGGGGGAGGGGGTGGTGGTGATGGAGGCGAGAGGAAACACGTCTTTTTCTCGAAAGAAAACCGCTGAAAGGCAGATGGTGGCGAGGTGGGTAGGAGGGAGCGATGGATTTGAGGAAGACGAAGGAAGAAATGCGGTTAAGGCGTTTAGAATGGACGCTTTCGGGATGGGAAGTAACGTGAGAGACGATGTGAAAAAAAAACTGAGAAATGAGGAAAAGTGGCTGTGAACTCGGGTAAGAAAAGCAGCCACGTAACTAAGGAGCAGCATCCCTACAGGAGTCCGGATTCGCCCCCGCCCCAACGCAGTGGCGGCGGCGGCTACAAGAAGGGCGTGCCAACTTCGTTCCGCTCTCTAATCAGTTTCCATTCCAGGTAAAGAGCGATTTAATTCCGATCAATTGACATTTTAAAGATTCTTTTATCGAATTAAAAGGACGGAACGTTGTGTGAATACTGATAAAAACAGCTTTAAGGATAAAGTCTACCGTGCCAATGAATATGAAAAAGGATTTAATAGTTACATGATCTCTATAAAAAGCTGAATAAATTTTTCGAAGGAACTCTTTATTACGCAAGAAACGATTAAGTACTTCACAATAGCAGTTTGTTTTGCCATTTATTTGAGCGCCTGTTGCAAATTAAACCGTTTTGACAAATACGATTTTCCTTATGAAAACACGACACTGTAAGGGATCGGGATGGTGCGGTGGCTAAGGTACTAGCTTCCCATCGTGAGGGCTTGAATTCAAATCCCGGTGGTGGCCGGATTTTTCAGTGGTATCCCGATCCCTATTTTGGGTGTTATGTGGAGACCACTTTGAGTGCGCCGCATATTACCGGGACGTCAAATTGTTGACCCCTAGGAGCCATTTGATAGTAGAGTAAGAGTAGTCTATTGCCGACGCCGGGTTTCACTCCACCCTTTCTCCATTCCCTGAATATCCTACCCCTACCGAATTACCCACCTGTCCCTTCTGGCGCAAATGACCTCTGTTGCGCGTCGCCTCCTCTAATAAATACTACTACGACACGGTGATGCGCTATGGAAGGCGTTAAACTCTGAAATTTTGTTGCGGCATCTCCCGTAGTTTCTTGGAGTTTGTCAAAGGTAAAAACAGCGTAAGTGTTTCAAGTATTTCAAGCGTGTTTCGGTATTTCGTCACAATATCTTGTTCCTTTAAAGCCCCCAAAATTTCAGAGTTTAAGAGGACGCCTCGAATAATCTTGCATTGTTCGGGATACGAAAAATCCAAAAACAAACCCTAATTTTACTAATTTAGGGAAGCTTACATCCTTTCACTAGTTTCTATCTCACCGTCCTTTTTTTATATCTATTTCGCCTCTGCCACGCTCACAGATCCTCGCATCCATATTCTTCCGTTAATAAGAAATCAAATGCCTCCAACGACGAGAGTCTTCTATCATTATACTTTGCTATTAAAGGTACATCCAATCATCAACATTTTCATGACCCACTCGTTTCTCATCATGTCTCTACTATTTCACCCTCTCATACACACTTCTCTACAAACACCTGCCCTCCGCCAATATTTATTCTAATACATGGATACCCAGTTTTATTCCCATACAATATCTGAGCAGGAATCCACTTCAATGGACTGTCATTTTTGTTGTTTTACAATTAGATTGAAATTATTTTTTTGTACTGTGTAAGATCGATAGAAACACCTTTCTTTCGACATTCGCAAGTATTTTAATTTTGTATAAGGTTACAAATAAATATTTAAATCGCAGAAGGAGATATTTTAGGGGAAGAAGTTAGCTAGTAGTAGAAGAAGCTAAGCTAGTACTCTTAGTTTGGCGAGAAAACCATACTCATTTCTTCCATTCCATTTAGACCCATTATTAACGGCCATATATACCATTATGACACGTTATGATATTTCGAAGGACAGAAGGTAATTTATGTGTGTAATGATTTCCATGAAGAAAACATTACACAGATAAAACGGTTTCATATTTGCGTAGAAGAAAGGATTAAATTTGGCATACATTATTGCTATTATCATTGAAAAATACTGACAAAGGGGAAGAGTGTTCACCTTGACGTTTTAATGTTTATAGAAAAATACGGAGTATCACAAGGAAATTTAGTTTTCGAATCAATTAGTGCCCAGCAATGAGCAATTTGTAAGTTTCGTCAAAATAAAAACTCTGTAAGATGATTTTCGAGTCATGAAAGTCTTATTTAGTATGTCACGACTTGCTATGCCTATAAACCACCGATGTCACCATTATAACGTGTCATATAGCACCAGTCCTGAACAGAAACACATGTCTGTCAGGCTAATAACACACAACTAAAAAGATCCTTACAACACACCCTATCACCTTATCAATTAGACTTAAGGCCTAAGTTTACGGAACTACCATCATCTTTTTTAACCCTGGCGATGTTTCCTCTTTCATTACCACGACCCAGTTGAGTCACCGGTGAAAAGTATTTGGTAGCGTTCGCTCGCTATAAAATTTAAAGAATCCGGCGAAAATTGAGTCTTCTGCGGGCAAATTACTCTGTATTTATAATTTACCTAACCCTTTCCAAAATTTTGCGAGAAACTGCAACTGACTAGCATAATCCCGATTGCTGTCAGCTTTAAGACGACTTAGTAAACGAGCTTGTGAAGTCTATCAACTGTCTCAAGATCTCAACAGAGAAAACGTAACAATTTACCGGAAATTTATGTTGGCTATTTGTGTAAAATCTTGACTTAGGGAATACATCAAAATAAGATTTAGTTCCTGTGGAACTACTGAAATGGTTAGGAAAAAGTGGGAGGAAGACTATATGGACTGATTCGTAATATCTATGAGGAAGAAATCTGGCCGGAAGACTTTCTCAGGTCACTGTTAGTTCCAATTCTGAAAAAGGTAAAGGTATGTCATGTGAGGACTACAGAACAATAAGTTTTATTTCCCATGCAGCCAAAGTTGACCTCAGGATCATCAAGAAAAGGATTTAGAGAAAGGAATATGATTACTTAGGGGATGATCAGTTTGGGTTTAGGAAAGAAAGAGGTACGCGTGATGCCATTGCAGTAATGAGATCAATAATCGAGAGGAATATAGAATACAATCAGGACGTATTTGCCCGTTTCGTGTATTTCGAAGAGGTTCTTGACAGAGTGAATTGGGAAAAACTAATTAGTATATTGCAGAAAATAGGGACAGACTGGGGGAACAGGAGGCAAATCCGCAACCTGTACATGTCTCAGACTACTCAGGTGCGAGTGGGGAACGGAGAGTCTGGATGGGCAGTGTTAGGAAGAGGTGTAAGGCAGGGTTGCCCATTGTCACCGGTACTGTTCAACGTATATGTAGAGGAAATGATTAAAGAGGCATGGGAAGAACTGGAGGTAGGAATGAAAGTCGGAGGGGAATTCGTAAAATCGGTTAGGTTTGCTGATGACCAAGCATTAGTTGCTCAGTCAGCCAAGGGGTTGCAAGCAATGCTGAGTGAATTGGAGGTTCAGTGCGATAAATATGGGATGAGAATCAATATTAATAAAATAAAGGTTATGCGATTTTCCAGAAATAAAAAGGCTAAGATAAATATTAAAATAGGGGGGGAAAATAGAGCAGGTAGAACAGTTTACATATCTCGGTAGTGTTTTGGACCAATACGGTCAAAGTGGTAGAGACTTAAGGAGAAGAATTGCGCTAGGCAAAGAGGCTTTCTCAAGGAAGAGGGAGGTGATGACGGGAACGTTGAGTAGGGCGGTTAAGAAAAGACTCGAAAAAACTTAGATATGGAGCGTAGCTATGTACCACGCGAAAACGTGGTTGCAGAAGCAGGAGGATGAACGTAGATTGAAGGCTTTTGAAATGTGGGTGTAGAGAAAAATAGAGAAGGTGAAATGGACCGAAAGGAAATTAAATGAGGAAGTACTGGAGATGGTGGGTGAGGAGAGGGGTTTTTTGGGAGAAATCCTATGTGGATGAAGGGCGTGTGCAGTGGGATGCTGAAAATTGTAATAGAAGGGAAATGTCAGGCAAACAAGGAAGCGGCAGGAACATGATAGGGATTTGGACGGGAACACATAAAAAGAACACTCACACGTTATGTCTTAATAATTTGGACGGAATTTAGGTCCGTTTTCCTCAGAAGAAACAGTAGTACTCCTGTTACTGTGAGTGTACCCGGAGGTTCTGGAAGGATTTAGTCTACCCCCACGGCCTTATTTAATTTCATCTCCTTTAATGCTATTTCTATCTCATCGTCGAGTATGCCTGCACCTAAGCTGTCTTCCTCTTGGTCATGTTCCTTTTCTATATCTAACCTTGTTGGCCTAAGTTCTCTTCCATACAGGTTTTCTATATATTCCTTCCATCTCTCTGGGATCTTTTCTGTGCTAACTATTATCCTACCAGACTTATCTCTAACTGTCAGCACAGATCTTCCCTATAGTGATTTAACCATGATGCTCGAGTATAGCACACCAATTTCACCCTTCCTCTTAAAACTATCCATATCACCGCACTGTATCTTCTATATGTGTATATATATGTATACATATAAATTTATATATATATTTATTCACATTGAAATACATATAAGGAAAAGGGGTAGGAACACGTATAAAGGACGAACACAGGAGAGGTGGGAAAGGCGGAATCGAAGAGATCACAATTGTAAAACTATTTAACTATTTCCTTGACCGGACTTGAACACCGGATCTTCGCACTTGCCGCGCGGATGCTCTAACCACTTGAGCTATCGAGAAAACTTAATTTACACTGAAATCTTTGGTCTTATATGTTACCAAGTGCCCCGATTCTTTGGCCAAGAGATGGCGCCAGGGAGCTGTTTCACCCACCAAAGGAGAAATACACGACACACAAGAGGAAGGACAGTAGGTAAATTAAGTTTATTTTTAGTTTTACATATATGTACATGCATATATAAATATACACATATTACATATGTATACATACACGTACATAAACACACGCAGACATACATGTATGCATATAATAAAAAAGACCAGAAAGGCAGTTGAGGGAGGAGATGGATTTCATGTACACCCCGGGGGCGGGGGGGATCGATGATTTCGGGGTTTGGGTCGGAAAAGCGACGGAGAGTGGAGGGGACGTGGAAGAGAAGCGGAGGAGGGTTCTGGGGGGCATATAGGTAAGATGCGAGATGAGAGGTAGATAGGATATGCGTGATGTAAGGGGGATGAGAACGACTGCGAGGCGAATGGGAAGGTGGGTCGGAGGGAGTTTAGGGATTGGGGAGAATAAAAAAGGAATGTGGAATTCCGCGAGGAGATTGGTCTGGAGGGGGGAAGTTGAGAAGTGGGCACGTTACCTTTCTTTTTTTTTTTGAGAGGGGTGTTGGGGGGATGTGAAGGGACGAATGTGAGGATTTTGGATGGGCCGGGGGGGGGGGGGGTGGAGAGGTGAGGGCGGGCGTACGAATTGCATCGCGTGGAATTGTGGTGGGCGGGGGCATATTCGTCGCCCGAGCACCCCCGTGAGAACTGCGCGCATTTCCCGCGTGGACCTCGCCGATCCCCTTCTTGCTCCCGCTCGCACGACTAGGGTGGGGGTGTATCTTTTTTTCGTCGCGGAACCTGGGGACCACGCTACAAAATTACAAAATCATATGAATAAATTGATCGCTCAATTTTTTTCAGGTGGAAGTGGTGTACTTTTAGTGTTTATGGCCTATTCGGTCGGAAAATGACTTCAAAGCGACCATGAATATGAGCTATGTGATTCTCTGTCAGGAAATGAAAATTTATATGACACTGTAGGATATAAGTTTTTCCCTTCACAAGGCTATTTTTCTCTCTCCTGGATATGTCTTCAACTTTATTATTTCCTATGTTATCTAGTCGCATTTGACCAACAGTTTTGATCACTAAGAGCACATCTACATCTACATAAATACCCTGCGAGCCACCAAAAAGGTGTGTGGCAGGGGGTGTAGCACCATGAGGGAAGGGTAAGGGTTGAGGGGGTTGGGGGTTAGGTGAGGAAAGGTGGGGGGATGTCAGAGAGAAAATATATTTAATGGGAAGAGAAGGTGACTTTTTCTAAACTTGGTGTTTGTAACTATCCAGAATTACCACAAAGCTGATGGAATGAAACTTTAATCAGATGACATCTTACTTGTACATGCAGGCACGTTTTTCTGAATGGTCCGAAAATGAAAGTTATGAGTTGAAAATAAGTTAACGTGAAAACGTTTGCCGACATTAAAATATCTCGTGACCAAATTTTGGAATGCGAAACATTAAATTACAGAGTGCGTTAAAAAGCAATTCAATTGAACTTCCCGCGCCGCTCCTATTGGTCGGAGTCGGGATCGGACCACTCGCAGTAGATGGATAGGGGGAACGCTAAGCTTTGCCGCGAAACCGGTCTCCGTGCTCTCCAAACCCTGGAAGCGGAAGAACGTCAGTCTGCATATAACTCGAACCTAAGAAGGTTCTATCGTCAGCAAAACAAGATTCTGCACAGAGGATGGAAAAACAGTGCGATACGACGATTTACTATGTCTTAAAAATGTCTTGAATATAACACACACTGCCAACTCGATGCACCTTACAGATTAAATTGTATTCACGGAAAATATAAGATTCAATTTTTGAGAATCGGAATAATTATTGTTTTTTTAAATTTATTTATTTATTTTATTTATTATCGACTTAATTGGGCGAGGTTGAGACTAAATAGTCCCTTCTTCCACCTAACCCTTCCAAAAACAAAACCCTTAAATGAGGAGCTAAAAATATTGATTCCTGATCCACTATATTGATCATAAACCAACACCGGTCTAAAAACACCTACATTCATAGTTTAAGTGGTCGAATTTACGAATAATCCGGGGCCAGATACTTCAGTAAAATTAAGTCACCTGCCTATCAGTTGAGATTTACTTTTCCACTTATAAAATATATTTCCCAATCAGAGAACTCACACCATAAGGGTACATCATGGTGTGGTGTTCATGAGGTACTGGTTTCAAGAACAGCAGTCACATTTTGATTAACCGAAGCAAGTTTCTCATTATTCCCAGGGGGAAAACATTATTATGAATCAGCAAGGCCTTAGTGAGGAGTCAGGGAGTCAAAAATGCAGGAACGCGCCGACAGTTGCAAGCTTGTATATCGTAACGTTAATACAAGTTCAATCCAATCGAAATTCAAACTGATTAGTAGACTACAAATGTTATCTCATTAATTATTTTCAAAAATGAACGTAATAATGTCCAAATCATGGTCGTGAACTACGAGTTGATTTATTTGGGAATTTCATAAGTCAAAACCGAATGCTACATCATATCTGAACATTATTTTTCAGAAATTTAAGAAAGTGGTAACACAAAAGTTAGTGGAATTACAAAGTCAATAATTTCATTTCAATATGTTACGTAAAATCCGTAAATTTACGCCGGAGACAACAAATTTTAGGTGACAACATTTTGGCAAACAGTTTTATGTGGATTTTACCTTGTCTCCCAGTGGCATATTCCAATCAAAATCTTGTTTAATCTCGGAATATGGGCGTGTATCACATATTTTTTAGATCTGTTAAATCGATCCTAGAATGGACTGCAGATCGACGCCTTTGATGGAAGGAAGAGACACCAAAACGAACAAAGAAAGGAACCAATGAAGAGAAAAATTCTACGGAAAAGACGAGATGCTAAAGGAGAACATGAAAGAAAACTCATTCTTCTGCGGAAAAAAATCCAGCGAATGGCTTAGAAAGTTGAGAGGTTTTCTGAGGGACACCACGACTCGAGGGAGTCTAAGGATCGATTTGTAAGAAACGTACTGCTTACCCGCCTGGGATACACGAAAAAGGGAGGGAGGAAGAGGATTGAGAGGAGGCAATACGTGAGAGGTTTCTAGTTTCCACAAAGTTTTCCCGAAGTTTACCCACCCTAGGAACCACCCAAGGAATACATAGATTTGGAGAAATCGCTTCCAATGCATTTTGTAAACCTAGAAGAGGTTAAAATATGAGTCCACCAATACAGGAAAAGATCCAATCAATCCTCCACTGCCTTGTTTACAGGTTATGTCAATGGACACACGTTTCGGAGCGGGTCGCCATGCTGCTTCAGCTGCTGCATGTTACCCCGCCGTGACAGCAAATTGAATTATTTTTGTTGTACACTATTAAAAAAATATGAGTACTCCACAATTTTGATGAGCAATCGGTAAAAATATCAATGTATTCTTTAACCACGGCGGTGAATGGCCTTTAATCCAATTCTATTCGTGCAGATCTTACATCCGTCTGCCTGCTCGATATTTAGAATGCCTGTCCTCTAACTCAAGCAGTAGTAGGTAATTCAATGATTTGGGAAGTAGCCCACGGGCCTTAGAACGATAATAAGCCACATCCTAATTCAGGAACCAGCCTAAAATGAAATAACACCAAAGTCAAGGTTTTCTTCCGAGATTCAGCGTGCTACGAGACCTGATGAACTCGAACAACTTCCGACGCTCAGTTGACAGGCCTGCAGTAACCGAAGGAATTTCGCAGCGAATGCAATATAACTTGATATTGATCTTCGAAAGGGTGGTGGCTGACTGAGGGTGAAAAAGGGATTCGTGGCATACCGTGAAAAGTTTGGGAGGAGGAGAGAGGAGGGTAGGGGGATGATGGGCTGTTTCGGCATAAAGGGCACGCGCGTCTGTAAATAGGTGCCGAGGGGAGGGATTCCGAAAGGTATGGAAAATTGAAAGAGACGAAAGTTAGGACCGAGTTCGTGAGAGGATATGGGAAATAATAAGCCGCATAAAATGACGTCGGGTCAGCGTACGCCGGAGGCTTATAGGGCCAAGCATAAACGAAGAAGAGTAAACTCGTGGGCAGCCTAGGAGCAGGAGGAGTAGGAGTAAACGACAGGGCATGCAGTGTGCTGGTTTTAGCAGCAATAAAGGGTCCGGCTTTGCGACCAACAGTACATTGTCTCGTGAAAATGAAGTCATTTCAATGACCTCGTCGACTAAATTTACAGGCTCTCCGCATTGGCAGGCTGATAAAAAGCGAATCGCGAGTGGAGAAAAAAACTGGGCATTTATGCATTCAATTCCATATTCACACGGAAAAAAACGGATGAATCACAACTTCTGAGTTCTTTTCTAAAATCTTGGAAGACATACGTACACCACATGTAAAATCGTTCGGATAAACAACTGATTGAACACCATCAAAGAAAGTTTATTAACAATATTTATAATCATTTCGAGCCGTTTTGACTCCAAAAATGACTCTTGAATCCAATGGCAACGGAATTTGTGAAGGAAGCATGGCTTCAAATTCGCACTCAAGTGTCGCCACCGAGCGTTTCGATAAAAAAATACAAAAGTTACATTTAATGTCGTTTAAAAAATATTTTAAACATTTCAAGAAACAGTCTTAAAATAAATCGCAATACGCTCCCCAAATGGAGAGCATATATGAAAGAAGAAATGTGTAAAGATATATGTCATCATTCATCCTTAAACACGAATCGAAGCTTTTGGAATGTCAACCTCAGGAAGTTTATGGAGGCGTCTTTGCCCCCAAAGGGCGACAAGGGGAAGACGGGAAGTTGTTCGCGAGAGATTTCTAGGTATTTTCTCAAGAGTTTGCTTCCTCGGGAAATATGCGGGTGAAAAAGTTTGGGTTATAACTGTTAGGAAGAAGGTTCGATCGAAATGAAAAAAATATATAGACTGCTGTAAGTTTATTTTCTTCCTATGTTTTTTTTTACAATGCCACCATTGTTGTCAGGTAAAAATAAAGGAGCCAAAAAGCCGTCAAAAGACATCACTATGGGAGGTCATTTATTCATTTTTATGAGCTGAATCTTCCTACAGAAAATATTAAATACGTGAGAAAGGTTTAGCTGACATCTTGTGCTCATTCCTCCACTCCATGCTAACGCGTTGAGCATAATTAAAACGACAGTAAAAAAAAATAGTTAGCTTCCCAATCACTTCAAGTGATGAGCAGCCACACCGCTAATGAGTTACGTCAATACACGACAGAAAAACACTGGGGAAAAGGAAAATGTTATACTTTGGATTTCATCACTGACATAGCCATCTAATTTTAGGAGTTTTAATAATAAGTGTAAAGCAGTCACTGGGTGATAAACTTCACTGACCAGTGATTATTACACTATTGTACTTGATAAAATATTGTATGCAGTGATGTGGACAGTGTGTGGAACTGTATTGTAAATGGAATGAGTTTTTAGCGGTACGTGATTTTGAACGGGATATGAAATTGAAAAGTGCGTGATTATAGACCAAGTGTGGCGATGAACGGTAAATAGTATGTACTCGTATGGTGTAAACCTAATCCTTGTGTGTTGGCAAAGGAGCGGTTGGTAATCTAAAAGTGTCATTGTATGTAAGAAGCATTTTGTCTCATGTCTGTTCTTCTTCAGTGTGTATGTATGTATGTGCATTGTAAGAGTGACCAGTGACCAGACTGGATCGTTGCCAACAGGGCAATGCCTAATTGCAACGTGGTTTATATAATAATAGTATGGAAAGTGCTTTGGCACATACTGTATATAAACATCAACTTTCTAATACATATATTGGTCCAAGAATTAATTTCCTAGCCTACACATTAAATTTAGAAAGATAACTTCTAATACGTGAATACCATGTTTTGCAATTACCCTCATCTCATTTCACAAGTTGTTTTGAGGAGAAATGCGTAAAAGCAGTCTGAGAATAATTTCAATTTTATTTCAGATACAAATATAGCTAGGATGTAGCTAGGATAGTTCAGCATAGAGATCCGTGAAAGACAAAACATCTGTACCGCGGACGATACCTCAAGATAACGATAAATTTATTTTAAAAATCGAAGGTGTCTATATTTAAGAGTCCAAGCGAATAAAAAAAAACCATTTACACGCCCTTTTGAAGACTTTTTTCTCATCCGAAAATTATAAATTTGTTGAAAAATTCACGCATTCAAAAACCCGAATGCGCTGTAAAAAAGATCGCGGACCGTTTTCAGGGGCGGCTCACGCAAGGTCGGATGGTCACAAAACTATCACGAGCAATATCCTCGACCCAGAAACGGAAGTGTTGCTGACGTGCCTCGTCCCACCAAATCCTGCGTGAATGAATGAATATCCAATAGAACGCCGTCACCGCGGACGTCGTCGTGGCTCGGATTACTGCGCGATGACGGCACCCATTTCACTCAGCGAGTCCCGTCGAATCGAATGCGACGCTCAAAAATGCCGCCACTCCGAAAACCACCGCTCTCGCACTGCTCTAAACGTCACTTGAGCGTCACATCCGGTGCCGAGTCGAGAGTTCCTTCGCCCTCATCCCCACGCACACTCCATCGAGATATTTGAATTTCAGTGGTGCAGAGGTGGCCGGGGTGGGGTGAAAGGGTGGGTGTGGGAGGAGGGGGGGGGGCGGCGGGAGAAGAGGGTGAGAGACGGGGTCGGGACGGGAATCCCTTTTTCCCCATTTCTTCCGGAAGACATTACATCATCATTGATTGGCCCCTGCCCTTTCGGGAGCGATCCCGACGGCCCCCTTACCCATTCCATCCATCGAAAGATTTCCACCCCTTCCTCCCCTCCCGCAGTTCCGGCGGGCGCAAAGCCCCCTACCTGCTTCCCACCACTCCCTACCCCCCTCGATCCGAAACCTCTTTCTCTCTCTCTCTCCTCCTCTGAAATTCATCCATCATGTCACCACCCACAGCTCGCATTACCACAATATTGGCCTCTCCACGAGAGAGAAGGGATGGATGGATGGAGGAACGATAACCGTTTCGATGTGTTCTCGAGTCACACAAATACGCGCGCTTTCGCGCACGCATCAATGGCGGCGGTCGGCTCGGTCGCATAAAGAGGGAGGAAAAAAAAGAGAAGTCTGCTGCGTGAGCGTTCCGTGGAAAGGTCTGATATTGCCGGATGAGGAGGAGTGGAATGGTTTGGAAGAGGAAAGAGTAAAAAAAAGGAATAGGGAGAGAGAGAGGGAGAAACCAGAGGAAAATATTGAAATGCGGAGAGCTATTCTATCCGCCCGAAACGAATGACTTGAATAGAAAAGGGATCGTGTGATGGGAGGAGGGTGAGGCGAATCATGCAGTTGGACCTTGCAGAGACGAGTTGCAAAGGTGCTTGGTTGGAAAATGAGTCGAGGGAATAACCTTATGTCGATTTCAATTCAAAATTGGTCCAACTTTTAGGAAGGAATAGAAAGTATAGGCACATCAAGTCAGTCACCGCTGCCGTGGTTCACTTCTTCATGGCTACTGCTCACGAACGTCCCGTTCCATAGCTTACGTTTGATATGGCGTATATACATTGTTGACGGGTTACGTCATAAACTGCAATCTGGACCTGCAGCCATGGCACAGCCATGATGCTTGGAATATGACGCCATTATTCCAAACTAAAAGAAGTTGAGTAACAAGGCCTAGCGGTTTTCGAAAGAAGTCTAACGTTTCCGTTAGCGCTCATGTGCCTACCAACATTACGGTTTGAGGGGAATAAGTTACCAGCTCAATAAAATATGAAGAGCTATGAAATTTAAAGTTCTAAAAATTCACATTCACAAGCAAAAACTCGGTGATCAAGCCAACTGTTAGTTCGATGTGTGAGGACAACGCCCTCTCCAAACTCGCATTTCTATACGTTAAAGCAAGAGTGAATCTGGGGATTACCGAACACATAATTAAGATTTAAATCCTGACAAACTGGTCAGGAGTCGAACGGTCTACCCAAATGACCACCACGTCCACAATAACTTAGATATTTTAAAACCACTCTGAAATACCTGTGAAACACTAAAAACTAAAATCCCATCCCATATGTTGTTTTTCAGCTTTTCTTTATATATCTTTTATGCCTGCCTTGGCTTAAGCATCTACTCGTCTCTCCGTAGATTTGAGCCAGTTAGGAAACTACTTTCCCGATTCAGTTTTTAACTTGGCAAGACATAATTAGATATTTGCAGTGTCAACTGACAACCAACAGCCTACTTGTGTCTCTTTCATGGAAAACAGTTGTCACGTCAGTCTAAAACAACGCATCGCCGGCGGAAACCGCGATTTCGTCACAAAAGGACATCTATGACTTAGTTCTATTTACGCTGCAATCCACAGGAAAAGAGTTTTCCTGTGCAATTGGAGGCATCGAACGTACGCATTTAAGAAAAATTATTCAAGTAAAACGAGTATCGTCACTCCAAGAATAACAGAAATTTCAACTTAAAAGGAGAATTGCTAATGGGTCTTTCTCGAGAAGGGAGAGCGAGAAGAACCAAGAAAAATTGTTGTATACTCTTACGTAACGAATGGATACGTATTCACTCCTTAACAATAAGGTTATAAGCAAGGCTCGTAAAGAGAAACAATAAAGGTCCGTTTACTGCTGTATACTTGTCATTTCCATTCCGACGTGTCACTTCAAGTACCAATCAATCAAGTACAATTCATACCCAAAGGCCACATATGTAGAAAATCAGTTTTGAGTAGAGTTTGAAACTATGTTTACGTCATATTTTCACATTCTACCAAATACGTCTAGAAGTAAAATACTGATGGCACTTGAAATTATTACAATTTATTATTGTGGGATCTTTTCTTTTAATTAAATCAAGCAGAATGGATAATTACGCATAAATAGTTCTATAATTTAGTTTACAGATTAAAGTTTTAATGCTCTTTTCCATTTGACTTCCGATAAACTTCTTTTTTGCAGATTAAGTTCAGTAATAAAACCTTCAAATTATATCTGTATCGAAAATGTGTTTTTTTTAAGCGACAGTGTGGGAGTGGAAGTCACAAAAGTCTGAGATTCCGGATTAAACTTCAGGATTCTGAATATTCAGACGGCCGATCCGAAAAGCAAAACCCCCTTTGAATATTTTCAGAGTAACGCGGATTCGACCAGTAGGATAGCTTTGAAAATTACCTAAAATTTACGATGGTATAAAAACCTATGTTTAAAATAACATGGTCAACTTTGCATTTAGTGCACTGGGTGACTAATCGAAATCTTATGATTAATGTTTACAAACACAAACAATCCTGAAAGAAGAAGCAAACATTTTATACGCTCGTTATGGAAAGACGACTCGATGCAAAAAAAAAACGCAGCAACTCCCCGAAGGCCGACGTTTTTACTTCACTAGACTACCTCCGCTCATCAAAAACTTCGCTCGGGTCTCATACGCCCTCGACATACATCAGAAAAAGCACACCCCCACTTAAGATTCCCGAAAAAAAATTGCGGAGACGTCGCATGAAAGTTTTGGACTTTTGAACCGACCATTGGTGGGGAAAAAACAAGGCGTTGTGGCCCCGAGGTAGAACCTAGCGTTTCTCTACAAGATGCGAAGGAAGACCAAAACAGCGAAGAGGCGTAGAGCAAAGCAAAGGAGGAGAAAGAAAAAAAACGACACACGAGAACTTAAAAGACGAATTCGCACACGAGGGAAGGTGGAGGACATATAGGAAAAAGGGAAAGGAAAGGGAGGAAAATAAGAAAAAGGAGGGACGAAAAGAAAGAGGGAAGAGTTAATATATGCGGTGAGACGAAGGGAAGAGGGTGGAAAAGAGAAGGCGGAAGGGAAGGTTCGGAGAAGAGGAGGGATCCGGAGGAAACATATTGGCTACGAGCGGGAAGGGAGGCAGCGAAACTAAGAGAGGGGGTCACCACGCGAGGGAGATGAGAAAGGGAGGAAAAATAAAAGGCGGGTGAACGGGGTGGAGAGCGCCGGAGACGGTGGGGGTGCGTGCCGCGGATGGAGAAGGGACCGAGCGGAGGGAAGGGAACAAGAACAGGTATAAACGCATGCACGCGCTTCAATGAAAAAAATAAAACCCTCCGGGGGTGAAGGGATGAGGGGAGGGATGGGAGGACTTCGGCATTAAAAATATATACACCGGCAAAGTGTCATGTTTATGCGGTGCGTGCCGGGGCGGTAAAGAGGAATAGGGGTGCGGGGGTGGCGGCTGGGAAAAAGGTGTTGGACGGGGCAGACGGGGGTGGTTCGCAGTGGGAAGGGACGGCTCCGAACGAGATTCGGGGGTGTGGCGTAGATAGGGGAGAGGGAGGGGTTGGGAGACGAGATGGATACGGCTGGGAGAGGGGGGGTAGGGTGGGAAGAGGAGGAAAACACGGGTGGGAAGAGGGGGGGAGGTAATTTTGGTACGGGGGGAGAGGAAGAAAGGAGATGGGGTACCGGAGGAGAGGAGTGGAGCCCAGGGAAGAGGGGCGCCAAGGGTTACGGGGCACGGGTAGTACGGCGGTCCCCTCCGCCCCCGTGTCCCCCAGGGGCCACTGCGGAGGCGGGGGAGCGAGGGAGATGGTTGGCTGAGAAGGGCGGTGATGAAGTGGAATGGTGGAAACGCAAAGGTGGTCGGAAAAGGGGGGGTGCGCGGCAGGTTTGAAGAGGGGTCTGGAGAGTGGGGGGTGGTGGAAGCGCACGGCGTAGGCAGAGGGGGGGGGCGGGAGGTGAAGGCGCGCAGTAACTCTCCATAATCCCCCACGGATTCCGATTCAGGGCGTGTGGAATGGGTTGGGCCGCCGGAGGTTCCGGAGAGAAGGGTCGGAAGGAGGGAGGGAGGAGAGCTGCGGAGTTGGACGCCTTCTGAGGGGGAGGGAAGGGAAGGTGGCGGAATTTGTGAGTGGAGTTAATGGTGGATGAGCGTGGGTGGGGGGGAGGAGAGGAGAGAGTGAAGTAAGAGAAGAGAGCGCGGAAGAAGATGAGGGGAAAGCGGAAACAAAGTCAAGAAGGAGGAGGGAAACAAAGGAATATGTTGTAGGCATCGAAAGCATTATGACTAATTTCCATACGTTCAGACGAGGATTCCCTTTTGCAAGACGAGCTGAAACGGCATCGAGTTGTCCCCCTCATGGGAGCGAGTCAGCCTTTGGGACATCGATCGGGACAGGGTGCATGATACAGGCGGCCAAGGCGGTGTCTGAAGATATCAGAAGTTAACAGGAAGAGAAGAAATCATCTTATTCGGAAAAAAACAATAAATCACATGGACTTCTTTAACTTCTTCACTCATTGAGGACTTATATAATCCTATAAAATAAACAGGTTTCTTCGTTTTTTAAGGGGCAATTGTTTGTTTCACCTGCCTCATTTGCAACTCGACAGGAAAATACGCATTTTCATTATAAATCGGGTATACTAGCGTGGACAAGAGGTTACGGATAATTCACACATTTTAATAATATAAAATCCCATAGCATCTTTGTTATGCAGATATTTCGCATAACGTTAATTAAACCTCTGAAACAATTTTCTATCTAATCCGAACGTGATTGTCGACAGCAAGTGGCATTTTCAGCACGAAAATGAAACTGAGCAATTAAAACAAACTTGGCTTGCAAAAAAAATCATGTAAAACTGACGATTGCTTTGAGTTCAATAATAAGGTGAACATAAATTTTTGCAAAGATACGATGGAGACGCTACGAGTTACTCATATATTTTACCTATTAAGTGTAAGGTATGTGATTACACAAATATTGTAGATGTTTCGAACGAATTAGGCGGAATTTTAAAATTAAATAATTAACATTAAAGTTATTATTTTATTTAACTCATCGGTAAAATTATGATGACTTTCAAGAAATTTGCAATCAGAAATTTTCTATCAATTATTACACTCTTTTAAAGATAAAATACTTAAACATATTATACCAAAGGCTAATGATATGATATGACGTTTTAAATTTTGCGCCTAGAACAGAAATTTTTACTAATGACATTTCTTGGTCAACAGGGAAATGTCCACAGTTCGAAACGCGAAAAATATCTTCTTTGCGTTCTCTTTTCAAACATTAATGGAATAAATTAACGGAAACATGTCCGTCAAGTCCGAGGATTAGAGCAACGCGCCACGGATGGAGTGGAAGAAGGAAATTAAGGGGAGGAACCGACGGCAAAGGTAGATGGATAAAAGGTGGAGTGGAGGGACAAAAGGAAAGCGGGTGCAGAAATGGAGAAACCAGGTGAACGAGTGCAGGAGAGGGTGGAATAGTACAATGCGAGAAGTTGAAAACGTGGACATCGTGGAGAGAGGTAAGGTCGACGAAACACTGGGGTCGGCGGAGGAAATGGGCTACCGGATAAATGAGACGGAAAGAGGAGGGAGGCTCACATAGGGAAATAAAGGGGGTGGGAATCGGTTTTGGGTTGCCGGGCCACGGGGAAGAAAGGGCGGGAGAACAATTGACTGGAGGGGAGGGTTAGACCCGGATGGCCAGGGATGCTGCGCGGGGAGGCGGGAAGGGAGAGATCGGGAATGGAGGGAAAAAAAAAGAAGGCCGAACAAACTTCCCGACCAAGGGCAGATTTTATTTGGACGAAACTTTGACCATATAATGCTTCCCATTACACCAAACTCCCAAGCCTCGCCCGGGTCCAAAATGCCTACCGCATTCACTCGATTATTGGTCTTTACGGGGTAATCGTGGGTCACCCGGTCCTCTCTCTCTCTCTCTCTTTCTCCCTCCTGGAGATAGCCCCGCGCTCGTGTGGGGGCTTTAAGATAGACGGAAAATGATTCCGCTCAAAAAACCGTTAAGAGGAAACAAACTTTCAAGGCACTTCTCTCGCTAAAAAAACTTTCAATAAAAATAGACCTTTGACCTAGGAACTTATGCCGATGATATCACGAGGCGAAAAAACACAGAGGTGAGTGCTCAAAAACAACAGTTTCTTCACTGAATGACCCGGGCCACGCCGACTGCGTCCAACTGTAGAATTTCCATTCAAATTCCGCGAATACATTTTCAGAAAATCCACGAACAAACAAACTAAGCGTTGTAAAAAAATTGAATAAATATGAGAGGCGCAGTTTAGTAATAATTCGACTTTGTGAACAATTGGAGGGAGAGGGAAGAGGCGATAAATAATAGGGATAGTGTATCGGAATTCGGTTTCCTCCTACACAATGGCATTGGAGGAATAGGATGCCTTCAGGAGTCTTCCCGAGACCTTTCCAAAAGCACGATGGAAATCGAGAACTTGGTTAGACCAGGAACTGAAGGAATGCCGGGGTTATTTTCAATCTTGCCGCGTTCATTTTGCCTGGACACGGACAGCATGAACGTGCGTCTTGGGAACGTGAGCCCTTGTGAAACGGAATACGACACACGAAAGCCATGGGATGCCGGATACATAGGAAAATCACGCTGAATTTAAGGAAAAATTACCGTGAAACGGGTTCTTCACGAGCTACGCAAAAAGAGCACCAAATAACATTTTACAGTACCGTAACAGATAAAAATATTCCCACATCATACATATTTTTTTCACAGGAATGAATATGCATGAATGAATAAACCAATGCCTATAAGAATGAAGTATTGCACATGCATCAAGTGAAACAATCGTAAAATTTTAAGCGATAGTCTTCCCTTACTAAAATAACGTTGTTAAGTATTCTTAGCTTTTTATTTATGAAAATATTAATAGCGTTTTATCATATGATGAATTTCTCAGAGCACATCAACACGGCACAAAATCCCTTTTCACATTTGGATTGTAAATAAAAAATTACGTTTTTTATATACTTAAAATAGTTAAATTTTCTGCATTAAAACGCACAGGTATTTCCTCAGATACTTTAAGAGAATTTAAGTCAAATTAAAAAAAAAGAGCTCTTAAAAAACCGCGATCACGAAGCACTACAGAGTGAATGTATCACGACTACATACCAAACCGGAAAACAGTAGACGGATGGCCGATTTGAGAAAAGGGGGCACTTACCTGAAATGAAAAGAACATTTAAATGGTTAAAATAACCTAATTTTAAAGCATCTTAAATATTTACACTAAAACATAACATTTGTCCAAAATTTCATTTTAATTAATTCACAAATAGCTGAATAACCGTTTACAATGGTTACATTTGCAATGCAATGTTAACATGTACAATAATAAACGCAATGAATAGATCTTTCTTTGCTCATTAATGCGCCTAATTCTACGCCAGTGTTTCTATTCTTTTCTATAGTCACATTTAGCAAAATGATTATACACACTAAAATATGTATATTTCTATACACACACGTATATTATAATGATACAGGATTTGCATACAGATATATGTAATTGGCCAATGTGGCTCGTCTCTTTCTTCTGAATATGCGTGCCACGAAACGCACAGTTCCTATTCTTTATGATGCTGTATGTTTGCTTTGCTGCTCTCCTTTCCTCTTGCATGTCGTCCTTTCCTCTTGTGTGTTGTCTATTTCTCTTTGGTGGGTGAAATAGCTCCCTAACGCCATCTCTTGACCAAAAAACCGGGACACTTGGTTGCATGAACCCCCCGCAGATTTGTGTAAATTACCTTTCCTATATAGCTCAAGTGTTTAGAGCATCGATAGATCCGGTTCGGTTCGATTTCAAGTCCCGCTCAAGGAATTCTTTTTACGCTTGTCATCCACTCGATTCCGCCTTTCCCACTTCTCGCGTTCGTCCTTTATATGTGTTCGTATCCCTTTTCCTTACATCTATTTCTATGCGAATGAATAATTGTTCAACATATGGCGCGTTTTCGTGTTTGAATATACGAGGGTCATCCGGAAAGTAGTACCCCTTCGTGAAATAAAGACACAAAAGTAAATATTAACAAACATAAAAAATTTTATTTGAAAGAGATACTTTAAACTACTTCTCAACATAATCTCCAAGCAAATTAAGGCATTTGTCATAACGTGTGACAAGTTTCTGTATTCCTGCTGCATAGTCCTTCGCCGCCAGCTCATTGAGATACAGGGTCACTCCTTCTTTAAGTTCTTCATCGCTGTCAAATCTTTTTCCTGCCAAAAAGTCTTTAAGCTTTGTAAAGAGATGAAAATCTGAAGGGGCCAAGTCCGGGCTATACGGTGGATGGTCGAAAGTTTCCCATTTGAATTGCTGCAAAAGTTTTTGTGTTATCCCAGCTGCATGAGGCCTGGCATTGTCATGAACGAGAATGACACCAGTAGACAATTGACCTCGCCGCCGATTTTGTATTGCCCGCCGTAATTTCTTTAATGTTTCACAATACGCATTGGCATTAATAGTGTCTCCACGGGCCATAAAATCAATAAGCAATACACCTCGTCGATCCCAGAAAATGGTTGCCATGAGTTTCCTGGTGGACAGAACTGTCTTGAATTTTTTTGGTTTGTTTGGTGAATGAGCATGATGCCACTCCATTGACTGTCGTTTACTCTCAGGTGATGCATAACAAACCCATGTTTCGTCACCAGTAATTATGCGAGTCAAGAAAGAGTCTCCTTCATCAGAATAACGTCCCAAAAACGTCAGTGCTGCAGCCATACGCTTGGTTTTGTGCTCATCTGTAAGCATGCGAGGGACCCATCTTGCACAAATTTTTGCATAATGCAGATGGTGTTTAACAATTTCATGAACAATTGTTCGAGAAACATTGGGAAAATGCTCACAGATGTCATCAATTGTGACGCGCCGATCGTTCCTCACGAATTCGTCAACTGAGCTCACCAGTTGGTCTGTAATGACAGACGGTCTCCCCGAACGCTCATCGTCGTGTGTGTTCCCCCTCCCCATGTTGAAGTTGCGACACCACCGCCGAACAGACGACTCGTCCATTACATTGTCTCCATACACCTCCTTTAATTGGCGATGAATATCACATGGGCGGACGTTTCTTGCATTGAGGAATTTAATCACTGCCCTCACTTCACAACTGGCGGCGTTCTCAATTTTTTTAAACATTGTAAACAATCACAGAAACAACACAGGCAATGCTAGCGTCACGCAACTTGGCTCAGAGAAGGCAGACAAGCCACTGAAGCTATCTGACCTCGTCCAGCGGCTACTCGCGTCGTCAGCACTTCATGCGGCAAGAACGGGTACTACTTTCCGGATGACCCTCGTATATACACGCACACAGGCAGAATCGAGCAGATCACAAGCATTTCCTTGACCGGGACTTATATATACGAGACAAATATATATCTATATATATACACACACACACACACACACACACATATGTGAGGATACACATACTTTATCATGATTAAATTAATTTTCACTCATTGATTTCAATGTTTTCCCCATTCATAATGTTGGCATTGGCTCTGCTAGAAATTATTTCAAATGAAGATTTTTGTGAAGGAAACTATTTCTCGTCATGCAAATGTGCTCATATACGCACACGCATTCAATATGGAAGAGCGGATAGACACGAGATGACTTGAGGGAGGAAAGGAGGAATGCCGATGGTGATGGAAGCGTGCTCACGCGACAAGTGGAGGCGAAGAGAAAGAGAGACAAATAAAAAAGAGCAGACGGGAGATGATATTGTGAGTTCACTGAGGGAGGGAATGCGGGGGAGGCGAAGCAGTGCGCACCGACCCGAACGGGAACATGCGGGAGGGAAGGGAGACGGGCGGGGGGAGGTAGGTAGGGGGGTGGGAGGGACGGTGAGAGAAACAGACAAAAAAAACCGAAGACATGAAAAGAAATGAAAAAGCGTGAAGAATGCATTTGAGTGGATCAGGGCGACGAGAAAAAAAGCGTGCCACGCGTACTTACGGTGAGGCATTCCGATCGATGCGAATGGCAAAGGCTTGTTAAACAAGAAAAAAATATTGAATGTAATGAGTTTTCCTTCCGGGGTGAGCGCAACTACGTCCCCGCGCCCCCAATATCTCCGCCCTCAGCACCCGGAAAGGGGGCCACTGGACTAATTGTTTAAAAATTCCTGACGCGGAAATCGATATCGCACTAGCGCAAAGAACGGAGGAGAGGGAGGAGGGGATCGCGCTGTCGAACCTCCTCGCAGGAAAGCGAAGGAAGGGAAGGAGGGTGAACTAGGACGAGAAAAAGAGCCAGAGAAGGAGATATATGCACACGAATTTACAGCCCGGAGAGGGAGAGGTGGGAGGAGGGAGTGTCGTAATTAAAAAAATATAGGCCGCGTTAATGGGCCGAGATTAGCGAGCGAAGTGACGGGGGGGGATGTGCGGAGGATGTCGAAACGAGAGGAGAGAATGGCGGGGTACCGATGAACACGCCGAAGGGGTAAAGGGGAAGGTGGGAGAGAGGAGATGAAGCGGGCGCGATAAGTTGAAAGGGAGGTGGGGTGCGAAGAGGGGAAACGGAAGGGGGAGAATGGGGAAATGGGGATGAAACAAAAGCAACCCCCTTATGTTACGGCGCGAACGTCGACCGGGAAGAATAACGGGGGATGGAGATAAGAACGCTTATGGCGCGCACTCATCCTTTCCTTACTCCTTTCCCTACTCCCTTACGTGTCCGCTCGGATCGCGTCCTCTCTCACCCCCGTAAGAAACGAGCCGATAAATGCCATCGACATTTTTTTTTATTCGAGTCGTTTCCCCAACGTGAAAAAAAGAAGAAGGTGAAAATCCTGAGATTCAAAGGCATCCCTAACGATCGGGGGAAGTTTAACGTCGCGACGGGGCCATGACTCGGAAAAAAATAATAATAACAATAAGGTATCAACATTTCATAATCTTTTTTTCAGCACGTCAAAGATCTTTTGGAAACATTTAATTAGTCCACTTCTGTCGGAATTAATTGAGCCAATTTGAGTAGTCAGCAAACGTATGGCTAGGAGGAAAAAATATTTATTTTTTCAGATGGAATTCGGATATCTAATTAGGTAAATATAACTAATGTTCATGCGGCCGTGACAAATATTCCATTCTTTGACGTTCATGCAATCAAATGATTCGATTAAAACCTGTCCACCCCAATGTTGCGGTTCTTTCTTTAACGAAAACCTGATACGAGCCCACAGGCACCAATATATTACACTATATTAACATGTTACATCAATTTGTGAATACACTCATCCTTTGAGTTTATTTATTCCTCAAGGGGGAGCCACCCCAGATAACGCTAATTCTTAAACATATGCTTTACAGTTTGCTGTTGGAAAAGTATATACGATATGCTTCACAGAGCTATGATGTGCAGCCGTGGCCACATGGTTAAGGGTTCTAGACTAGAAATCAGATTCCCTCTGAGAGTGTAGTCCGAATTCTACCAACTGCAAACTTTTTCGCGTCATGGTTCGTGAAAAAATATTTTTTCAACTAAACGAAATAGATGTGATAAATTGTTACGCATATGTCATAACACAAAAACAAATATGGTAAAGAGAAATGGACCACTATCGCATATTTTAAATATGTATCCTGAACAACCTAATTTTTACAGGAGGTAGTTCAATGCTAAAAGAAAATTTCCAGTCACCCTAAGTGTATTGTATATTATGTTTCACCTTCATTCTCGTGGTAAATCACATCAGTGACAACGAATTTTGAGTTGAACGTGAATGGCATTCAATATTTCGCAACTATTACTCCTTAATGTCCATAACTCATACAAAAAATAAGGTTCCAAGAACCCTTGGAGTGTCGGCAAGAGGATAAACTGCGTGCGCATGCCCCCTCGCCATGAAAGAAGAGGTAAACTGGCAATCATAAGCATTACACACCTTAGATTTTATCGCCCCCCGACCATTGTCTCGGTGACGGCCGGTCGTTATGAAGGCGGATAGCTGGGTGAATTACGGGGGTTTTACACACCTTGACGGGAGGAAGGGGAAGGGGGGGGGCAGTTTATGAGATTTGGGAGACGAACACGACGGGGCGGCACGGCCACTTCCCCCGTCTCGTCCCAAAATTTCAGCCGTCCCTCCCTGAAAATTTCAACACGTCGAGCAGCGCGACTCAATTATTCCCGGCGTGCGATACGGACGTCGGGGGTGCGGAAACTGGAGGAGGGGGAATGTGAGTGGAGGGAGGGAGGGAGGGAGAAGGCTTGGCAGAAGAAAAAAAAAGGATAGGGACAGACGGACGCGTAAAACGAGATGCGGTGCAAGAGTTGAGGACGGCACAATCTCTCACGACTCCGTAGAGAGGACGGCGAATTATGGAGAGCGAGGGAGAGGCGCGGGAAGTGAGGGAATGGAGGATAAATCTCGAGATTTAACCCTGGAGAACCGTTAAAGCGGAAGAATCGGAAAGAAACAAAGGGGATGGGACGACAAAAGCGGCGGATGGGGGAGCGTGGAGGGGGGGGCCTTGGGGAACGTGAGAAAGAGAGATGGAGTGTGGGAGGCAGGCAGGGAGAAGAGATAGGTCGGAGGGAAATTGGGCGAGGGGAGGGACAAACAGAGAAGGCCATTTGTAACGCCGGGAAAAAAGAGGGAGAGAGAGAGAGAATAGGGGGTTCGTGAGTTTGGGGGAGGAGGCGAAATAAGCGATTCGCGAAATGTTGGAGGGGGGGGGTGGGAGCAAAGTGGGGTTTAGTGTGGAGGGCGTCGGACTTCCAAGTGTGAAGCGGGAGGGAAAGAGGATAGGTTTTTTTCCCCAAAACAGCGGGAGGAGGAGGTATGGCGGGGGCGAGTGTCGGAATGGGAAGGGACAGGGGAGGTGGGTGAGGGATTCCGGAAAGGAAGAAAAAAGAGGCTGTTGTGGGGGGAAGTGGAAGTCCAGGGATCAGGGTACGCTCTCGAAACCCTCCTCCTCTCCCCAACCCATCAAGAACTACCACCTGCACACAAAATCGAAAGCAGCACGGGGAGAATCGGGAATTGACCAACCTAGGCCAAGAGGGCCAGAGGAAACTGTAGTCCGTCAAGGCCAAGGTGACAAGTGAAAGTCCTGAGACTAAAGTATCCTCCATTAATCATAGACTCATTTTGAAACACACTGTAAAAGCTTGCGCTCTTCTTTCTACTGCAGTCGTTTTAGGGCACTTAGCATAATATTTTAAGAGAAAGTGCCTTGGCAAATAATTTTACTATTCACCAGTTTAAAACAGACATCTAGTGATCTAACTCAGGGTGTTCATAATTGCACATGCGTACGTTACTGGTTTTTCATTATCACAGTTAAATCATCTTCGCAGAGTCGGATTAGGCCGACGGTTGGGACCGAGGTTTAAAAATACTTCATATTTTTGTGCATTTGTAAAATATGCGGTAATAAGAAAGCAAAATATCCGCAATGCCAGTTTTATCTGGCTAGCTGTTTGAGCGATGAAATATGCAGCGTAACAGTAAAAACCTCTAGAAGCTATTCTAGGGAAAGTTATATTTTTTTCCTATTAATTATTAACCGTCATTTTTTGCTAAAATATGCATTTGGAAAAAATGCGTAAAAATAGAGCTTTCAGCTTACTGTTTACAAGAAACATGAAACTCATGCGAATGACACTTATCTTAAGCGTAAATGGTCATCACGAATGATCACAAGTCACCCCATGGTTGCATTCCGATGGCATGTTTAAATCATTCTGATCGAGAAAATGGATCGTGAGAATGGTTAAATAGGCAATGTTGTAACAGGAAAATAAGAAAGTGGTATTAAGGAATCTTTTAGAATGAAATACTACATGAATTAAAATTAGAGCGCACAGTTTTTTTTTTAATTGTCCATCGAAGGTAATAAAACAATTAGATTTACCTGTTTTGAGCCATTTGAAAACTATTGAAATACTGAATTCATTCGAAAACTTCTTAAACATTTCTGCGGCACAACATGAATACTTTCACTCTCAAACTACGCATGTCCTATTTCAGCTCCTCATTACTTTCACAGGCCCTTTAACGACGTCCGATAGCCTTCTTTAATTCTTACCTCTCCCCCAACCAACTAAAATTCCGCCATCCGTCAAAGCTTCAGAGACCTCGCATACCTCTCAATACCTTCTCCAATCACATTAACGGCATTCTTTAATATTTCGCGAAAAACTTAATCTCATTTCCAAAAATATCTTGCATTTTTTGGCCTGTTTTCCTCAACACTCAACCAATTCTCTCTATCCTTTTCTACGCTCACATCTAAAAAAAACAAAACCACAATTATCGTCCATCCTCATTCCTGAAATAAAAGGGTCGGGGAAAATGAAAGCCTGCGCTCAATATTAAAATATTTTCTTCGAAAAAGTTTTCGAGTTCCAGTAATAAAATTACCGTACTCCATGTAACGCTTCTATTGGAAGCGAATTAAAGTCAGAGGGGAAGATAGGTTAGGAAATGTAGCAATCAAAATCTGCAATTTGTCCCCATGACGATTATAAATGACAAGGGCTTCGTTTTTTTTTGTAAAATAAAAGAAGAGAAATTAAAATGTTGTTAATCGACGATTACCCAAGTGAATTATGATAAAAGAACAGCATAATTTTACACGTACTGTAGTTACTCCTCAGTTGAAATTTAAGTGGAAAAATACAGAAATATATTACAACTGTGAAATAAATTTTACGACCTCACGACACTATTGGAAGAATTAGGATGGAGCCACTAGTTGACCGTAGGCTGAAATACATGTTGAATTGACTTCATAAATTTGAGACAGGTTACTTTTCTGAGGTTTTTAAAGACATTACAGGCCCGACTTACAATGGTAGATCAGAACACCAACGCAAAATCAGGGAAATTTATAGTAGAACGGATAGAGTTGTATGATGCAGAATGTCGTTTTTTCCTCGTACCATTTGAGATCGCAATAGAAATGACAGCAATCGCATAGGAGGTAATTAGAATTGGTAGTGTGTATATTTTGTCAATTTTCTGCATTTTTTTTATTAAATAGACCCATGTTTTAAAAAATTCTATAGCATGATTTAAATATCTGTATCTTGTTATTGAATATTGTTGCATGCAAGTACTCTCTTTCGGGTAATTAACATTTTTCGAGTGCTCGATCAAACTGATCAAATCAACGTGCTCCGGTTTGCAGATGACATCCCAATAGTGGCGGTAAACTACAATCCTTGTGTGTGTAAAAGAGAAGCTGAATGCAAATATTACAATTCGAGGGGTGAAACTAGAACAAGTGGAATCCTTCATCTACCTGGGCAGCAGCATAACATGGGATGGAAGAAGTTCGACCGACATCAAGCGAAGAATAGTCCAAGAAAAGAACGCATTCATGAAGAAGAGGCAATTACTATGTTCAAAAAAACCTAAGGCTGGAAACAAGGAAGCAATTCGTCAAGACTTTCGTGTGGAGCATGGCACTCTATGGGACTTGGAGCATTGGAAAACGGGACCAGCGAAGAATAGAAGCCTTTGAAACATGGTGCTGGAGGAGAACGCTGAAGATTAAATGGACAGACAAAGTGAGGAACGAGGAAGTATATAAAAGAGCAGAAGAGGATAGCATCCATGAGGAAGAGGCAATTAATATGTTCAAAGAACCTAAGGCTGGAAACAAGGAAGCAATTCGAGGAAGCAAGGAACCATATGGAGAACTCTACGGCTTAGAAGAAATTGATGGATTGGACACACATTGGGGCACAATGGATTGATTAGGAATATAATTTAAGGAAAAACAGAAGGAAAGATGACACGAGGAAGACCAAGAGACATGTACATAGGACAAATTAAGAAGGACCTAAAACAGAGAAGGTAGCAGGGAGTGAGAAAATTGACATTAAATAGAGTAGAATGGAGGGCTGTAGTAAACCAATCCTAGGATTGAAATACTGATGATGGTGATCAAACTAATATTTGCTCAGAGGTAACTTGATAGGGATTGTGTATGCATGACTGGTGACCTAACACCCCCCGCCACACGCCCTCTTGGGGTATTTTGTAGATGCAGATGAAATATGTCATGGAAAATATTGATTATTCCTATACCTAATTAGAATTAAGGTGAAATTAAACTAACTTGCATAAATATCTAATGTTTCGGTGATGGTAGGCACAGAAAAGAAACTTTGAATGGAGAGAAGGCTTAGGTATATACGTAGGTTTATGACAACAAAAAGTTTAGATACAACAACTTGGAAGTCTTTTGAAACTTTCCGACTAAAATGTAATATCTCTCCTAAATCAACGCTTGTTAACACTTCATATGATTCCTATACTACTTAAAACTTGGCAGTTTTTAATTATCAGTCACTTTAATGCAATCCATATGTATATGATAACTCGAAAAAGTGCAAATGTATACGGTTAAATCCCGGATTAAAGTTTATATGCGACTAACAAAAGTATCCCACAACTGGTGCCACATCCACCGGGGGCTTGACTAGCATGCTCGCCGAACTCTACCACAACAGAAATCGTTCTTTTGTGTCTCACAGCACAGAACAATATTTCAACTTCTACAAAAATAAAGAAATGCCACGCTTTTCAAAGCGAACTAGGGAAATGCGAATGTAAAACGTGTCCACTCGGGAATGTAAAAATTTCCACGAACATCGTCATTGAAATTTGTTGTGTACAAAATTTTGCATATGAGCGCGAACATATGACGGTAGCCTGCAGGAAGCGAAAGAAAAATATCAAATTTAAGCGTGCCATGGAACCATGGACCCCTCACCCCGCATCTCTTCCCGGCGAATTCCCACACCCATAAAGAAAACAAGACAAAAGCTTCCTAGCGCAAGTATGCAAGGCACTAATATTTTTTCCGGCTGACAAGATAAAAGAAAGAAAATGGAAAATGGTGTGTGCACCATGGGAACGAGGAGGAATGGGCTAAGCAAAAAGGGGGAAAAAGAGGAACCAGACGAAACAGAGAGTTTACGTCGAAATCTAAACAAATAAATCCTGAAATTATTAATAAGGTCAGTTATCAAAGAAAGAGTGGATTAGAGAAAAATAGCATTTAAATAAGACAAAGGAATTCCTGTCAGAGAAAAATCAGCCGAGGGTTATATTACTGTCTCACTTTACCAATGTGCAAAGCCTCATCCTCGGAAGACCATATAATCGTAATTCAGCTGTGTTTGACGTAAGTTGGCGAGTTGACAACTCAAGTCAGGAACGCTCAATTACGTACCATGCACCGAACACCTTTCACGACAGCTAATGTAGGATAAGCCAGTATAAATTTATCTTTTTTTCGACATTCTTCAATTTTAGTGTAAACAAGTTTCCGCTAGCCTTTCACTAACCACTAAATCAAATGTATCAAAGCATTCGGAATATCATTTCGTCACGTGAAACGACTATAATTTTATTGCTCTTCGTGCAATGGTGACTGTCATCAGAACTATGTAAAGGAGATGCAATGAGAATCAATGGTGAAAAATCTGCTCACCTTTTTTTTCATAATGCACCTTCATCTACATCAACGCAATACCCCAAAATCCGCGGCAAAGGCGTGTGCTGGGGGACCCTAGGACATTACCCATAAAGTTAATTGCTATACCGACAAAAACACACTAACACACATCTTTGGCGGAACCAAACAAACACTTCTGAAGAAATCAATTACTCTTTCTGTTATCAGTAATATTTTTCCAGGAATGAGCTGGTCATACCTTCGGAAAATGTGTACTGCATTAAAATATTTAATACTCGTATTTTCATGAAATAAAATTTTCAGCTGTGATCGACTGACACCCGTTTTCTCTCCAATTACCTTACCATTGATTCTTACACCAAAATTTAATATAAAAGCTTAAATGTACTGTCAGCAGAACAGTAGAAAGTGATGATTTTCAAACATGTTAATAATGAACAAAGAACTGAATCAATATTTGTTCATCTCTCACTTTCTTCTCAAATTTTTTTCCATCTACCGTTTGAGTTTGCAGCGTACCGAGAGCGTCATTAGGTGTGCTGCTAAGTCCCAGCTATGTGTGGCTATCAAAACTTTGAAAGAAATGAAGTCTCGATCAGCCGCCTAATAATCAAAACTTTAGCAAAAAGAGTAGGTGGTGATTAAGAATTAAAATTCGTTCCATTGAGACCAAACCGTGATGAGTTTCCATATAAACAACAGCTCACTTGATGAATATAAAGAGAGTTTGAACTTTTCCACAGATTTATTAAAACGTACGACGCGTTTCAACTCACAGAGTCATCATCAGGTACAAGACAGAAGTACAGAAGATGAGATGAGTTGAAACGCGTCGTACGTTTTAATAAATCTGTGGAAAAGTGCAAACTCTCTTTATATTCATTATGAAGAACATCCACGACCTTAAGCCTGAATCTGTTGTACAGATCACTTACTATTATTTACTTTGATTCATAGATGTTGTGACAATTTATCATAAATTTACCAAAGTTATGTTATGGGCGCATTACCAGAACCTTGAAAATCAACCGGTCCAACACTACTACCGCTGTAAGAAAGTCAATTTAACGGCTTTTAGCATGGATTCCTGGGGAATGTATAACAAACTGTTAACAAAGAGGGTGGCTACAAGATCAAAATGAGAAAAAGATCGGAACGGCCAAAAAATGTTCGCCACCTAAGCTACCGATCACGACGCCATTTAATCAACAATCGAACTCCATTACCGCATTATCAATTTCGACAACCTTTTTATTTATTTCCACAGGAGTTAAAGTGGATGCAGTGGACGAACCGGAAGATAGGGAAAGAGCATCGCTGAGGAAAGCAACAACGAAGGGTGGACGGATAAGGGAGGGGAGCGTGAAAAAAGGGGGAATAACAAAAGACCGTGGGCCGGCGTTGAACGGGGGCGGGACGCGCCGGTGACCCGCGCACCCCCGCTCATCTCCTCTCCCCGTCCTGGCCTCTTCCACCACCTTGTACCGCCCTCCGCAACCCCTACCCGCGACCCTACCTCCCCACGAAAGGCAGGAGACATGCATACATACACATACACACACACACACCCCCGCGCGCACACAAACATTCGCGTATACACGGCCTCGCACCCACGCGGCATCGGGCACGAGGGGGAAGCTCCGCTGGCGGCGGCTTATCGTCCTCTCGCATGCTTTAACAGGCGCCTCTCCAACTCCTCCCCCGCTCACCACGGCCCTGCGTCTCCATCTCTTCCCCCGCCCCCGTCCGACGTCGCCACCCTCTCACCCTTCACCTCACTCCCGCTCGTCCCACGAGGGATCCCGGCACACAAAGACCGCCATCCAACCGACCAAGCCTTTCTCTCCTCATTACCTCCAACCCCGGCGCACGCACTGGATGGGTGAATGGGATATGCCTCGGCACGTGTCCGCCGGCATGGGGGAGGGCAGTCGCCGCTCCAGTCCGCTTGGTCCGGACGTGTTCTGCGGCGTGGTTCGCTTTTCCTTCTTTTAATCCCCTCTCCCCCTCACACTACACCCCTTCTCTCTCCCTCTAACCATCCCCCTCTTTGCCCCTCACGCGCTCCTTTCTTTCTCCCTTGGACACGACACCAACCCACGACGCGGGCGGGGGTGTGCTCGAGGAATAAAAAAAATAGGAGCATAAATACAATGGATGGGGATGATTGCGCCCTGCTTGACGTTTGATCAACGCGCGCTATCTCCACTCGGGCGGACGGCGCGGCGTCGCGCGTCGGCTTGGAGTGATAGCCGCGGAAATGTACGACGGGACAGCGCGGCGGAAAGAAGCACGCGCGCGCGCCAGCGCTTTGGAAATAAAAAAGAGATGAGAGGGACTCGCGAAAAAAAAAGACAATCGCACCAGCGCACCTATTTTATTCGCTCTTGTCGGCGTCAGGAAAAAGAGAAGCGACGAGGCGCGGAAGGGTGTGAAAGGAGCATAAATGAATACGTGGCTCCTCCTGGATAGGCAATGTGGATTTTCATTCCCAGCGGTAGGGGGAATTTTTCGGCAATGGTGATGATGATGATGACAGCGAGACCGATGATGACGGTAGCATGGGGAAAGTGGGGAACCGCTTGGCGTCCACAATGCCCGCTCGACGGATGTGAAAGGATTTAAAACGATGTCAAAGAGATTTTTGGATGCAAAAAAAAGAGAGGCATTTCTGCGTGACAAGTCGAGTTGAGAATATTAAAGTTTAGGATATTTGGGCTCGATTATTTCATTCAATTAATTTTATACCTAAGCAACTATGTAGCCAAATGCATAAATGCATGATTATAAGTCGGATTATGAATGTGAACAGACGATATATGGCAGCCAGCTTTCACGTGGTAACGAGAAGGTGAGGACTTGGCCATATTGTCTCCTTGAAATATGAAGAATAACCCTTTATGTACATGTACAAATATTACAGTAGTAAGTTATTACTTGTAACTCCTATAGTTCTACATAAAGATCCTCCGATGATTACAAAGATCCGAAAGGTTATATTTAATACATACGTTTTCTGTCTCCCTTAAATTGTTGTACTTATCATCCTATATCCATTGTTAATAGTCTAATATAGATTCTAAAATGTGCTGTTTTTGGATGAATGCTTTAGTATATATGTATTCAGATGTTAAAAAAAAATCTGTTGGCTCTGTTGCTACTAAACGATAACAATGTGACTAGGTGTCTCTCAAAGGAGAAGGTGAGAAAATGTTAAATAAATTTAAACCTGAGCAAAATGCGTCGGAGAATAAACAGGTAATTTTGTGGTTTTGAATACACACGAAATCTATGTTTTCCATTGGAAAGAATAGGAATGAAATATTTCGACTATGGTTTATGGGCAAAATACAGGTATATCCCATTTATGATGGTGAAATCTCAATAACCTTCAGCGCCATTCCTTCTCAAGAAATTTTCGAGATCTAACCGCGCAGATATAAAATCCTCGAAATTTTAACAGTTTCATTATACATGAGATCACAGAACAACATTTTATGATGTTTAACTGGCAATAACGCAAGCAAAGACTAGAGATCGAGTCGCAAAATATAGTCGAACCGTTGGGGAATAAATGAATTGGTGAGAATATTTTCTATAGGAATGAGCGCGATATTTAACATCTTCCGAATAAAAAGAGACGTTTCGGGCGTGATATGTTGGAATATAATGATTAATTAAACTTGGCAATTTTTCACAAAATAAAATTTTTATTGATACGACCGTTTTCGATGTAACCACATCATCTTCTGGTGAATCAGAAGAACCAGAAGATGATGTAATTACATCGAAACCGGTCGAACTAATAAAAATTTTATTTGGTGGAAAATTGCCAATTTTAATTAATCTTCCGAATGAGTATATATTTGTAGGTAAAGCGTTTGAAGCACAAATATTTCTAAATGCTTCACCAATGTGCTGGAAATGACGTAAAATTAATACCAAAACTGTGACAATACCCTAGCCAAAGAGGCTAGATTGAAACGAGAGAAATTATCATTCAATTTACCTTGCGCAATGAATAAAACAAGTCCCGCGCCATACTTTCCCAATTATTCTCCTATCGTCTTTTAAATTCCCCACCGCCTCTCGAGGGCAACTTATTGAATCCAAAGGTTTGCCACACGTCCATGAGAGGAAAAAGAGGCATTATTAAGGAGTTGGCATTTCCGACGGTGTTCACAACGATACTGATCGCACAATGGCAACAGGTGCACGAATATACGTACAGAGAACGCGTCGGCAATCGGGGAGTGAGGGGAAAAAAGAAGCTGGGATGGTGTCAAAAATTCGTATTATTTGTGATTAATGATGAAGAAGAGACGGAATAAACATGTGCGAGCACCACCAAAATACTAATTCGATAAAAGTTTTCGCTTAGACGAAAAACGTGGTTGTCGCAACCCGGCTACCGACAGAAAAATACCATTTCCATCTACTCAATTGAAGGTAAAGCAGTTAACCAAACATTGGGCCGTGGTAACGTTGTTTTCTGCGAAACGAATATCAGTATGTTATTCCGATGAAATATTTAAATTTTCCAGAAAAAATGACGGGGAAGTCATTTATTGCGCATTCAACGCATACAATTCGTTTCAGTTGAATGAATTTCTTGATTCGTAGCATTTAAGTTTTAAGTTAAAATGTAATTTTCAACACCATGGTGGTTTCAAAACTTTATAAAATACGCCTATGGTTATTTCACAGTTTTCTTGGTCAACAATTTAACATATTCGCTCGGAAAATGGAGTTAAATTATCCATTTTGTGCTGCTGACTTTGAACTAAAATCATTCATACAACGAACACATAAAATGAGTGTTCCTAACAGTAAAAACTTATCTCACTTAGTTTCAAACCGTAGGTAGAGGACTGCGAAGATAACTCGGGTGCGATTCGCGAGACAGAGATGAAATCTCGAGTGAATGGTCGGCATTTCAGGGTTATCGCGGATGAGCTGTTCATATATTCATACGGCGGAAAATCTACACACTATGATCGCTATAAGATATAAGTTCATAATTGAAAATAGTAGACTGACTTAACTCACAAAATATCTTATCTTGGATATCAGGATTGGAAATTATTGTAAATGATTACAATGAGGTGTTGCCTTCCAAGGAGACGTCACATGAAAAGACGCTTGTCTCTGACAAATAAGTTAAAAATGTGTATGGGATAACTGGATGACGCAGAACGACATCTTTATCTCCAATTAAAACAAACTATTGGCGGTATGACACACATTAAAAAGAATGAAATTGAGGAGAGTGGGTAGTATGAGTTGTCACTTAAAATATTATCCGGTAGAGAGATCGAATTCTCTTCAGTACTTTCACATAAGAAAAATTTCACGGGGTGGCCCATGACCTCCGGACCTAAAATAATCCTTTTCTCCACCACTGTACTCTGAGGGAATGTGACGTTCAACTCTACTCGTGAACTTCAATGGGTGAGTGGACTTTAACGCCCATTGTCGCTCAATGCATCCTTATCTTTCGATAGGAAAAAAATGTGACGACTCATGGCTGAAAAGTCGCTAAATCAAATCACAATTTGAACGCTTTCTAAATGAAGGAAAATATGTTTCAAATTGTCTGCAACGAAGAAGAGCAGAGTGCGGGACCGTAAGATGGAGACAGCCGGGCATCGCATGGAACGATTCCACACGGCCACTCGAAAGACCGACAGCAATCCAAGGGGCGAACTGAAGTCCTCCAAACACACGACTCGTTGACTTCCATAAAACTACAGCTTGCAGAGAAAAAAGGGATGACGTTGCCATATAAATAGAATCATAGGCTACTGAAGGAGGATCCAGATGAAGCTTATGGAAACCAAGACGCGTTATCTTCCGCGTGTTAAACTTGAGAAAAGAGAAGCGTCGTAGGGCGAGGAGCAGGACTTTTCCTGGTGTAAGATCTATCCTCACACCTATCGAAGCAGCTTGCGATTTCAAAAATGTTACGCGAAAGACAACAAAGGTTTTGCTACTGTTGTCACGACGTTAAGAGACGAACGAGAGTCAAGCTCATTTGCGCCAGTAGGAAGAGGTGGATAACTTGGTAGAACTAGGATTGAACTAAGGAATTGTTGAGAGAATCCCGTTGTCGACGTAAGCCTTCTCGAGAGACACCAAGAGATCCACATTTTAACGTCCCATCCGCCTGGTGGAGTACTTCACCAGAAATGCTCTGCACCCAGGTATGGATAAGAATACTAATGAAAAATTCTGCCACCGTCGGGATTCGAACCCAAGCTCTCAGGGTGGGAAACCAGTACAGAAGCCACCGCTCCAACCCGATCCTCGATAAAAGCTTAGTGAAGTATGAAGTAGCATTGGTTAGCACAGTATAGAAGTATAAAGAGCAAAAGAGAATACCTCCGGAGGTAAGCGCAAAATGGACCGAGCGGCGGTTTCATACACGGCAATAATATTTCGTTCATTTTGCAACTGCGATTCATTCTTTCTCGACCAAACGAACCACCGATGGGTCTGCGTGCCGCATTACTTCAAAAGATATTTGAATGGACGCCCGGAGTCCGGACCAGGAATGTGCGCTTCAGGAAAAAATGGAATATCGGGATCTCCGCTTCTCATCCCATCCGTGGCATCCTCCGAAAAAAACTCGCGGAAGAGACCTGGTACCGCTATCCGAATACCCACTGCCAACCGATGTGATTCTCAAAGCGGTGGTCCGCGCCGGTTCGCTAGCCTCCAGTCACCCCCAATCCGAATTGGACTCACAGGAATGCTACAAATTTTGCAATCGATTCCAGTCCCCTTCCCATTTCCATGCGGAATGCAATGCATTACCTCAGCCATTTTCGTATAATAATTGAAAAGGACTGATTTTTACAGACTTTTTCACGAAATAAATTGTTTTAATATTTCAAATGCATACTCTCAATTTCATGGAGCTTAGCAAGCGAGATGCCTCCGGTATCTCGTATTCCAATGAAACTATCGCAGACCGCCGACAGCCTGTGACACCATTCAGGGGAACCGGAAGAGGGGATGAGGAACTCGTGACCCTACGCAATCAACTATCATACGCGTCGAAAAACGACCGAAGCGTAAGAGAAGCCAAGATACCTCGGGAACAGAGGCCATGCTCGTCATCACGTCAAAATCTAAGCGTTCCTATGGAAATAAAAAATGAGAACCTAGAAAAGAGTACGGAGGTCGCTCACTATGACATAAAATCTCAACTTTATTCACCGAGTTGCTTGATAGATCACATACTTGTGTTGTATCGTAACGTTTTATTTTAAATTCAGCCGTTTACACATAAAATGAAAATACTAAAAAGTTACCGGCCACTCAGGGATGAATGCAATGTCGTAAAAGAATTTCAGAGATGCGTCTCCGGCGCATGCGATAGCGAACTTTAAAAAAAAAAGGGAAAGAACAGAACGTCTTTTAGCAAGACTTGGCAGAGCAAAATTTACGCAGTGCCATGGCGATTCGATGCAAAATGATTAGGATATAATACGTATTTTTCCCCATCTTCCATGATGAACCAACTTAAAGTGAAATAAACTCTCAAGACCCTTAACCTTCGTTAACTTTTCCCCGCTCAAAAACCAAAATCCAAGCAAAAGACTGAGAAGAGAAAAAAAATAGGGTTATCTTATTACGAAAACGGCAGTAAAAAAAATTTTAAAAATCATTCGTTTCAGAGAAGTTCAATACTTATAAGACAATTTAAAATATATAAGAGGAATTTTCGTTTAAGCACCGTGCAAGTTATCGGGTTTATCAGAAAAATCAATAACATAATATAAAATGAAAAACCAATGATTCCTTCCATGGCCAACCTTTGGTGAGTTTTCATTGAGAGGATCAGTTTTAATTTGTAACTTGGACATTCTATAGTTAATCCCCTGAATAACCTCTCACCAAAGGTCATTCGGAGGATCACCTACAGAAAGTCCATTAAGTTGCAACATAAATCAAGCGGGACTCGAACCAAAATCTTCAGTTTAATGGAAGAGTTCGTTAACCATTTAGCTAATTGGGTTTCTTTTGAAAAATTCCAAAGGCGTCATTACCAGGAAGGACTTGGAAAAATATGTATTTTATGAATGTGTTACATTCTGGGTTATCCATCATTTCAAACCAATAACTTTCACGGAAATCATTAAATACTAATGTAAACATTTACATATGTCTATTGTATTTATGTAACATTTATATATATTTATAACTATTTTATGATACAATTACCCCCAATTCGACATTGGCTCATCTACTATATGTATTGAAAATTAAAAAACAGTTTAATATAAATATTTCAATAAAAAATTACGTGCATTAAAACTAACAACACCGTTGTTTTCTCGTGCCAAGATGTCGGTCTTATTATTGAAAAAACGTCTTCATAGTTGAATAGGGATACCTTAAGTCTCCCGAATATTCCAGCAGAAATCCGTGACGAGACTCAAATTTCGTACGTGGTCCTGGGGTTCAAAGGTATGTTCGGGAAACACTGCTCCGGGATGCGCTCGCCAAGTTTTTATGCTAATCAAGAGCGCGCCATAACACTAAGTCCTCCCTTCCTCCTCGTCTCTTGCCCCATCCACCATCCGGAGGACAGCACGATCTTTGGCGAACGCACGAAAGGATAGATGGAGGGGGGGAAAACAACAAGCTCAACTCCGAACACACCGCGACCTAAAACTTCAGAAGCGCCCGTAATGTGATACATAAAAGGATGAGAAGTAGGCATGACATTTTTGCTATAATATGTGCTGAAGGCCAATGAGGTTGAAATGGGGTCATCTTCATGGGTTAACACACTGGAACGTAGAAAATCGTGCATTAAGCATTTTTGGCATGTTTTGGTACATCAACAGGGCTGTACATAATTTCGTCGAAGAGGTCATTATGTACGCATTATTCGTGCACTCGTCTTTCGTGGAAATATCTAAATGGCATGAAGATTGAATTACACACAAAGTTGTCGGGTTTACATTTCGTATTACCAAGATTATTAATTGAGTATTTATCGCCAAGTATCTCCAGCGGCAATCGACCTAAATCCAAGGAAATTTCAAAACTGTGTAAATTGAACATATACCTAAAGAGGATAGCTTGATTTATAGTATTGCTTCAATAATATTACTAGGTCGATATACTTATTACCTAGAAAACACTTTCCAATAGATATAATATACGGATCATATTATTACTAAATGACACATCAGGCTAAAAAAAATACCCATTACCGTAAAATGAAAATATTTTACTATCAGAAGCGTCCTGCACATAATCTACTTTCTGCGTTTTCGAGATTTTGACACGTGGTCTCTTAGATGGTATACGAGCATATTTGTTATAGCATACGTGTCCGTACTCCGAACGTTTACGTAGTGGTAGCCCACTGAGTCAAACGTTCGGGCACTGAAAGACAGGGTCAATTACGTATACCTGGTATAGCTCAGCATGATCCCGACTTAATACTATTTCCATGATGTTTCAGGGACCAAATCATTTTTTTTTTAAACCGCAGGTGGCACAGAGAAAATAACCGAAATTAATATTAAATGCATCATTTATGCAAGAAAATCTTTCGTAACATAGTAAAGTTTAAATTAAATCCGCAGTTTTATTCATTATGAAAGAAAAGATTTGACTAAGTTGAAACTAAAGGCATCGATTTTTATCAAGCATGCAATTAAAATCATGTCAACGTCAAACCACTCGTGCAAGTTTTATGAACGCGGCCCGTTGCGGGCTCCTCGCCCTAAAACCCTTAAGCACACCTGGAAATGGCACGTGTGAATGCTTAAATTAATAGTGTGCGAACAGTGCAAAACTTATTCCCGCAGATTAGGACGAAAAGGCATTCATTCCACGGCTTCGAAGCGCCGACTCAATCGAAGTAAGTGCGTACTCCAAGTCGACAATAAACCATGCTCCGTCGACTTTCGCATCCGATGAACTTTTAAACAACAAATTCTACTATCGGAACGATTACATAATCAATTGGGGCCTTCCTGGATCGCTCCCACGTTAATGAAGGTGCTTCTTATCCTTTGTGATGGAGGGGGGAGGTGTTGTGCTACGTGAACTTCACAAATCCCTAATCACACGCCACTTGTAAATCAATACCAGAGGCGAACACAATTGAGTCGGGACCATGATCCCTCAGCGATTCGCTAAGCAGGGGCGTAGACATGGCTACGGCGTGCCGAAGACGGAGCGAAACTCACGAGCCCTCACGCACCGCCGTCAAGGTCGAAGGAGGGCCACCCCACGCACCCTTCTCGACCTACTGACGCAGCGATTGGACACACAGCAGAACAGCCTCCCTTCAAATGATCACCCCTCAACTCGGTTCCAGCCACTCCTCCTATTGCCTTGGCTCACGCTTCACTCTGGCGTGAAACCAGCGAGCGCCTTGTCACACCGCTTCCATTTACGAAAAGAGTCGGAGGGTCTTTCTGCGCGCTACCCCGTAATTTATTTACACTCAACTGAATTACCCCGAGATATTGATATGTTCTTATGCTACTCACATCTTTTACAAATTTTCTAATACTTCTCTGGATTTTTTTGTTACAAATCCACCTGAAAATAAAGCGATTATCTGTTAGGAAGGGTCCCGTTTAATAAACGAAGGGATAGGAGGGCAGAATTTGAATACAAGCAGATAAATAGAAAATTAATATATGAATGAAATCCAATTAAATATGAATTTCAAAGTACTAAGGTGCGGTGACTGAATGTGAACGGAAATAACGATTGAATTGAAATAACGAAGAATTTAGATTCCTAGTTTACATGTAGTTTTCAGTACAGGAATCTACAAGAGATTGAATGGCGTAGATCTGATGAACTCTCTTCAAGTTGTAGGCAGATATCGATACAGTCATCAACTCCATCACTCGCAGAAGGTATGAACACAGTGTGGAAACATGTGCGATGCTGAATTTACGAGGTTGGGTCCACAATTAGTTCCTAGGTTGTCTCCACACTCATCATGCTCTGGCAATCTCATAACTAATTTCGCAATATCTGACAGAAACCTAACCTTCCCTGAAAACAATAGAGTCCAGATTGCGAAACTTACGCCTGACGAAACTTTTCACCGTACTAAGAAACCGAAAATTGGACATTTTCCGAAAAATAACTTTAAAGGCTAATGTGCGCACTGCGCAGACAAAATATAGAAGAAGTCGGAAAAAATATTTGCGCGAATGGATCGATTTTCCTCAACGATTCCTTTCCCAGCGAATAAGTAGCACATTTCCAACCGAGTAGAATGCGTTCCCGAAAATCCACGCCGTCACTACATTTTAGTTTTGAAAATTAAAGATTTTATGGAAAAATAAGGGTTATGGAAGGAAAAATATTGGATCAAAATTCACCATAAAAATTCCATATAGATTCAACAAAAAAAAATGAAATCAAAGCAGAAGCAACTACACTTTTTGGGAAAAGTAATTTTATGGAAGCTTATGCACGAACCGCCGTACATGATTCTGCCATCAAGTAACCAAATTTCCGTTCTTGAAATGTAAATTTGAGGTTCAAAAAGTGCAGGGGATATAAATGGGACAATATTGCGTATGCGCAGGTATAGCAGAATGCGTATCGTGGGTAAACGAGAATAAAATAAATTTATATCGCACGCTAAAATTTACGTTGGGCATGGAACAACTTACATGGACGACGAGGAAATTACAAGACTTTTCAAAAGTTTTCGGTCCTACTCATATCCCCCTTAAAATGACGCCACAACGAAGAATGAGTCATAAAATTTTTATGTGGATCGCGAATTTTTAGAATTTTTGAAAACGATTTTCAGGTTCGCAATGGGAGTCCTTGGAATTTTTAGTGCTGAAGATTACCATACTTTGTCATCGTGGACCCGCGTGAAAACAATGTGTGCCTGGAACAATTGGCTAATTTGTGTCGTTCACGTCGGTTCCAAGACCTCATTACTATTTCGCGAATTTACCATTAATTTTTAACAATGAATACCCACTCTTCTCGAGTATACCACTTCGGAAAACAGACTTGAAGTAAAGTATAGTAATTAAGCATGGAAAATACCCCGTTTATTAAAAATGGGAAATCGTTCCGAAGGGATTGATAATGTCCTTCCAAGCCAAACAGTCAAAGTTTAATTTCCAGAGGACCCCCAAATAATTTAACAGTATTCGCCAATTTACAAGTATCTAATTTTAAAATTATAACATAATACATACTCATACAAGTACACGGTGAGTTGATCGGTAGATAGTTCAGCTATTTACCGAAGGATCCATGTTCGAATCCTGATAAAGACTTCCTTCCTTCATCCAAGGTATTTAATTTTATCAGCTACCAGAATGTTCTGAGAAGCCACTGGCGGAACTGGCTCCTCTACCCTAATGTGTGAATTTCTCACGCCAAAGGACTTAATACTAAAGGACCTCTACCTGTATCTATCAAACCAATATCCAGGGGAATTATAATGGTTTTCTCGGTTAGTAAAAATATATTTAAAACCGTGGTCTATGTTTACGACGTCGAAAGATAATATTTTCGGAATACCATACTGATTGTACTTGAAAACCTACTGGATTACTTGATTTGGAATAAGGTTTCCCATTACGAGACCACATACACGAACTATGAAATTGTAAGCGAAATATTTTAATCATCGATCGGCCTTTCTATTCTAAACCTCCCCATGGACCTATTCCAATTTCTACTAGTAATGCGTACACGTAACATAATTCAAAACTTATTCATCATTTTCATTGCTTAAGTGTCATCGACCGGCTACTTCAAACGAAAAAAAAAGCCGTCATGATGATTTTATACCCCCGTCTGTTCACCAACGTAAAACGCCAAGCACACTAAAAGTCAAGGGTTCGGTTCCCTGCGTCATGCACGTCGCAGAGTAGCATTACTTCTTGAGTAGGGGAGATGCGTTAGCCTTCATCAGTCGGGTATATTATCCATCAATCGGTAACCACCATGACACAGAATGCACAGGAGATACCGGGGAATTAACCCCACTCTTTAACTTTGACGATTGTGAAACGGGGGACTCATTGTTAGAACGGATCTTTGATCCTCGTCGAAGCAAAAATCCGCACGAGGATCATGCATTTAAGACCGATTCCCCACCCCCCCCGCCACCCATTAGAACGAGCTGGGAAAGAAACGAATGCGACAAGTGGAGCGGGGCAGAGTGGATGGAGGGATAACGCGGATACGGGAGGCAGGTGCGGAAGTGAGCCTGACGGGCGTGGAGGAGGAAGAACGAAAAAGAGAAGAAACGACTTGAGGGGAGCATTGCAGAGAATTAGCGTCGTGGGTGGAGAGGAGGAAAAGAGCAGACTTCCTTCCTGGACCCTCCTCTTCCCCTCCTCACTCCGCTTTTTTCCCCAGTCAGCGCACGCTGGCAAAGCGCCAGTGCTCTCCTCAACGAGGAGGAGAAGCCATTGTCTGCCACTGCCATTTGCGGAGATGGCGACTGCAGGGCAGGCTGGGAAGACTGAGGCGACGGGAGGTGGAGGAGGAGGAGGAAATGGGGGCGAAGAGGGGAGAGGAGGGATGAGGTTGAAATCCAGCCTATCGACGAGGATAGGATTGGGACGTGAGACGGAGAGAGAGGAGGGAAAAAGCATGCGTGTGGAGGACGCTATTGAATACCAAGGAGAATTTTCCCACCTCCCCATCCCCTTGCGAAGAATTACGAGTAACGCTGTGCTGTCCTGTGTTTACATTCAATGGAGGCGAGGAGAAGGGAAGAGAAATAAAAACATCTCGCAAAAGGCCCGCCGCTGATAGCCTCATATTGGTCCGGCGTCGGTTTCGAATTGATCCATCGCCTCCCATTATGTCCGCGTGAATCACTCGATCGGCGGAGCCACACACGAATGATTTAAATGCCGCAGGCGCCACGAATGGGGAGGGAGGCGGGCAGGGATTTCGGAGGCCCGGAATCACTTGGAAGCAATTAAGCAGCAAATTAGCACCCTGAAGAGACGCCTCCTAAAACCATAACGGTCGATGACGGCGGGCAGCTCGAAGGACGTACGCTATTGTAATGCGGTGCCTTGTATAACAAATTGATTTCCTTCGCCACACACCGGATGCAACCGTGTTATATGCATTCCTAGGCCGCTCTGGAGCGGACGGAAGGAAGAGGCGGGTGTTTTTTATCTAGGGATTATCCTCCGGAAAGAGTTTTAACATGTCAGTATCTGATATTTTCCGGGAGGAAGAAACTAGTCTCTAATACACAGCATCTTTTCTAGTGTCATTTATCATTGTTTTTTGAGTGGATGCGAAATTCAGAACAGATAGTTTTTCTTATCAAATCAACACATGAAGGAGAGACTGTCAGTGAGAAGATTAAAATTTAAGTAAGGTTTTAAATTCTTAAATATAGTATTTTAGCGAATTTCCTACCTAAATTGTAAGTAGAATTTAATGTGTCTATAGCCGAATATTTGGTCTATTTGGAAGGTCCAATCTGGTTTACATTAAAAATCGTGTACTTAGGGGCGAACCTGTCACGGAATTACGGTTAATCATCCGTTCTTAATATTTTGGATAACAATCAATGGACAATCTATAAATACTACTTTAAAATAATCTTATATTAATTAAAACAAAAATATCTATATTTGCTGCAATTCCACGCCGGTCTAAAGGAAATGGAAGGAAAAAATGAGCTTTTTATTCGATTCATCAACAATAATAGTAAATATATAAATGTTACTTTCAAACATGTACTTGTAATATTTATTTCAATAAATGATATTAGCAACCTTTAATAGTAAAGGCTGCTGATACTACTTACTCGCTGATCATTTCCACTTGAATAAAAGTCATCAGAGAGAACCCTTTCGAATAATAAACAAATAAAATTAGAATGAAAAAAAACGAAGTTTAACTACAGAAAATGACTCACTCTTCCACTAAGCGTTAACTCAAAAAGATAAATCACCATTTCTAGTATTCCAAAACTCATCCTGAACATATTTGCATTTTTCAGCTTCCGACTCAATCCTAAGCATCTAACATCCATATCCCAACGCTACGTTTATCTACTTTGACATCCCCCTCCTAGTAGCCCCCAGCCCGATACCCTTGTTCACCATTATTTTCCCTCTAAAATCCTCTTAAGGGAGAAATTTTACCTTGCCAAGTGAGTGTTTGCTGGAGTATATTTCGTACGGAGACCGATGAGGTAGATTTCCGCTGCCCCTTCCTCGCATTCTGCCATTTCGGCCGTTTCCGCGAGCCATTCTTTTACCCCAGAATCACAATGACCTTATGGATTTGCATCACCAGTGTATAACAATAAAACTGCAACCCTCCCATCTGCGATGAAGAGTAGTTTGGTTGTATCATTTTCATTGCTGCCTCGTTCCGAAAATAAACAATAGATTTCAGAAATGATTAAAGGCTAAAAATATTGTGACTCGTGGATTCGAATCGCTTCGTAAACGGACGTGCTAGCATTAGGCTCCTTACATAAATGTGTACGCCCTTTTCCTTGGATGAGGATATCTTCGTGATGGAATAGTCTCAATAAACGACCGCGTGCAGCGGCAGCGAGCTCCCGACATTCAACCAAATTAAATTATGTTGGCACTTACAGAACTGGACACTTAAAAAAAAAATACAGGGGAAAGCAGAAACGATCGCGGAAATGAGATAAAACCTCCCAGGTTCCCGACGCGAACAAGCCTCTGAACAAAAATGAGGGAAGAGGAAGGGGGCTGTTCAATTTGGAACCCTGATGATGACGTTCCATCACTCAAAGACGACTTGCCTCACGCAGGAACGGTGCAGCCGGAATTTTTCACGTCGTTGAACTCATGCGTTTATTGGAGTCATTCGGCGGAGTGGCGGCGATTCGCGGTGCCTCGGCTCGGAGATGGCGAATTGCCTTACGTGGGTGGGGGCAGCTGAGGAGTTGGAACGAGGAGGCGGCGGGAAGAAAGCAGCGAAAGGGGGAGGTGAGCGAATGAGGAGGAAGGTTAAGGGTCGCTGGATCCACGGAACATCAGAGAGATATCACATGTACACATACACGTACGTATACATATATAAGGGTCGGCTTCGTCGTCATGGGTTACTGCTATCCAACTCCCACACACACGCAAACCCTTATGCAGAACCATCAGGACGAGATACACCACCCTCCGCTCCCACCTCCAATCCTCCTCCTCCTCTCTGGAAATAAACCTTGATCCGACCCCTATATCAAGGCCCACCCTTTCTACCGCGCTCCTCTATACGCGGTTCCTTGAACCCTTTATGATGCCGGAAAAGGGTCGACAGTGGAGGACGAAAAGGGTGAAAAAAATACGCACAGGGTTGCCCCGACGACGATGT